>CM064509.1:32472880-32666018 GCA_032716605.1 Paralithodes platypus | reverse complement strand
TTTAGTTTACTAACTTGTGGACTAAAGCAACTCCTTTAAGTAATTGGGGTTATGATGAAAGTAATACTATTGTTTTATATTAATACTTACGAGTTCTGTCACTTTCTTTGAATTAAGCTTACAGTGCTTAATGGTGCTTAGAACGGTGATGCTATTGTCTCTTATTAGTAATATCGCCTTAGACTAACATGGCTGTGTTAATATTACTTCTAGTGATTTCCTAAGCTGAAGAAAATTCTTTTGCTTCAAAATATTATATTTTGCTTTTCATATTATTTGAGTGAGACCTGAATCGAATCTATGAAACGATCCTGTAACTTTATTTACTCATAATCAAACTTCAATGTTACGTGGTTAAGAAATAAATTTAACTAATTATTAAATATAGATCTACCTTTTTATGTGACTTTGATATTACTCCTGATGATAATAAGAATATAATACTATTAACGTAAGACAAGAACCAAGAATAATTACATTAAATATAAATAAAAGGACATAGAAGAAAACTATCTATTCATTTCAAAAAGGGTAAGAGACAGAAATATTCTTACTTTAATATTATCTTTCAAGACTTTTTATAAAATTATAGTCCTTCGTTAGCTATAACTTATTCGGTTCATAACCATAGCCTACTCAGCTTCGGTTAAATAATAATTCTTTATAAATACTACATGACTTTAATTAGTTTCAGTATTTTTCATAATTAAAGAGTATCAGTCAATAAAGGATACAAGTCCTATGATCCAAAAGGAAAGGAAGCAACAACAGGAATTTATTTTATTAGATTTTACTTTTGTTTTGCCTTCAGCTGACTGATACCTTAATATATATCTCTGTGCTATCTAGATTCATCAAGTAACCACTTGAGGATCAAGATACGTAACAGAAGAGTGGCGACCTTGCCAGGATTCGTTTCATACAGTTTCACTCAGTTTCATTAAAGTTTCACTACTTAAAAATCAAATATTAATCATGCCTCAACTAATTAATGAAGAAGATGCTCGAGTTTTCATAGAATCAGAACCCACAGCCCCTGATATTGACTGTCTGTCAAAAACCGAACTGAAAGTGCTTGCCTCACATCTCCAATTATCTGTCTCAAACATGTCTAAAGGAGAGGTGGCTCAGACCATAAAAACCCACCTGTTCCCTGTAGAAGGCGGGGAGGGAGACGGAGCAGTTGGTGGGATCCCTAGTAAACCTAGCCAACTTGATGAACAATTGCCACCTGGTTTTACCATTGATCAATTATTCGAACTAGAACAAAGCAGAGCAAAGACCGAACAAGCCAGACTAAATATAGAACTAGCCAGAATAAATGCCGAAGCAAAGACCGAACAAGCCAGACTAAATGCCAGTGCAACGACCGAACAATGTGAATATCAATATCGTACGGCTCAACTAAATGTCAATACAAATGCTCCCGAAATTGCTCCCCCTCTGGGATTAACTATGACTAGTGTCATTCCACCTTTCACTGAGGATAATGTGCAGGATTTCTTTGTTTTGTTTGAGGAAGTTGCTGGAGGTATAGTGAGGACAAGAGATCAATGGCCTTTTATGTTACAAACTGTTTTGACAGGGCAGGCTCGAGCCACGTATTTGTCAGAAGTAGCAGAAGTTAGGCAGGATTATGACAATCTCAAAGAAGCTATCCTAAAAACCTATCAATTGCAGCCTGAGGCTTACAGGCAATCTGTCCGTAAAAACCAGAAGAAAGTAGAAGAAACCCATAAGGTATTTGCCAGGACCATGACTAAAACTTTCAATCATTGGGTCAAGAGTAAGAAAGTCACAACCTACAACGCTCTGAAGGATTGGGTCCTGTTAGAAAATTCCCTATGGGACATTGATTCTTCTGTATCCGATCATTTAAAGGGGAAAAAGGTAGATTGTCTTGCTGACGCCGCTGACATGGCTGACACATACGTGCTCAACAACAAATTTCGTGGAAAGAAGCCCTACGATAATTCTAGTTCTAATTTTAAGTATCACAATCACAAATCTGACGGACCCAGTCACAAGCCTATAACGACTTCCCCAGCTAGCCAAAATAGAAATTGTTCCCCCAACTAAAAATGCGACTCAGGGCAATGGTAACAGAGGTGGGCCCCAAACTAATAGTAATGCTCAAAGAGTGAACATTCCCGTACCCCGTAAAGTCTGTAGTTTTTGTGGCATGGGAGGCCACCTAGCTTATCAGTGCGGGTCCAAGGAAAAAACCGAGAGATCGGGGCAGACAGTTGCCGCCGTATCTCAAATTCCATGTGTGCCTTTAATGCAGGGCTCCCGACAGGAGTACCTAGCACCAAATGTTCCTTTAATGCAGGACTCCCGACAGAAGGAGTACCTAGCACCAAAAGTTCCTTTAATGCAGGACTCTCGACAGAAGGAGTACCTAGCAGCTAACGTAAACCATCTAGACAGGGGTGTAGTAGCATGTGTGGTGCAACCCACAAGGGTTGAACCAATAATAATTTCACCATCAGTGCAGGACAGTTACCGTCCCTTTAGTTCATCTGGCAACGTGAGATTAAATGGTTGCATGCATGAGGTAAAAATTCTGAGAGACACAGGTTCTACTAGCACCCTCATGGTGAATCCTTACACTGAGTGCCCACCTGGCGAACCAGTTGTAATGATAGGTGCTCGAGGCCACTTTTATGCCTACTGGGTAAAAGGCGAAATTGAATGTGAGTTACTACAGGGTGAGGCCACCATAGCTTTGTGTAGGTCCCAAGATATCCCTGTGCCTGGGGTAACACTCCTTTTGGGGAATGATGTAGCAGGTGAGAAGGTCCGACCCGACCCCATTTTGTCACTTTCCCCTGTTAACGAGCCACTAACCGGTGAGCTCGACAAGGAGTTGCCAACTGTTTTCCCTGTGTGTGCTGACAACTTTCAATAATCTCAAGTAGCAGTTCCCTCAGACAGAAATATACCGCATGTAAGAGTTTGATGAAAGGGATGATGAGAGTGTGAATGATGCTCCAACTGTGCCTGATGATGTGACTGAGTTGGATTTATCTGACACCTTTATGGCTCATCTTGACCCTAACGATGACCATGAAACCCCTCCAAATTGTCCTAGGGCCCTGGTAGAGATACAGAGAGATGATCGTGAATGCAAGGAGTTAGCTGGCAGGTCCGTGAGTGAAGAGGACTGTGAGAAGGAGGGTGGTGAAATGTTTCTACCTCAAAGGAGGAGTATTGTGGCGAAGATGGAGACCGCCACACAGACCAATCGATGACGGGGCTTGGGATGTCCATCAAGTAGTAGTCCCCAAACCTTGTCGTAAAGATATCATGGAAATGGCACAGTGTATACCATTGGCAGACACCTAGGTGTGAGAAAAACTCTAGACAGAATCAGATCCCACTTTTACTGGCCAGGAATGCGTGCAGATGTAGTGGAGTGTTTGTAGAGTGTGTCACACTTGCCAGATGACAGGAAAAACCCAATCAGAAGGTGCCTGTACATCCTCTGGTGCCCTTGCCCGTTTTCGAGAATCCTTTTACTCGGGTGGTAGTGGACATTGTAGGCCCATTGCCTAAGACTTCCCAAGGTAACATTTATTTATTAACTATCATGGACATGGCAACTCGATACCCAGAGGCTATACCCTTAAGGACTACCTCTGCTCCAAATGTAATCAAGGAACTGCTCACATTTTTCACCAGAATGGTTTTCCCCCATGAGGTGCAAAGTGATCAAGGAACTAATTTTACCTCTAACATTTTCCAGCAGTCCCTGAAGGAGTTGGGTATTGAGCATGTAAAGTCTAGCACCTACCACCCAGAGAGTCAAGGGGTTCTCGAACGATATCATCAGACATTAAAGGGAATGTTACGTAAGTATTGTACAGAGACCGGAGTTGAGTGGGATAAGGGGGTACCTTTTCTTTTATTTGCTACTCGTGAGGTTCCAACTGAATCCCTGGGTTTTTCCCCTAATGAGCTAGTTTTCGGTCACCAGGTAAGAGGTCCTTTGCAACTATTGCAGGATAGCCTAGTTGGCCAGGAGGGGAACCAAAACCTCCTCAAGTATGTTTCAGATTTCAAAACCCGGCTGAGATCCTCATGTGAGTTTGCCGCTCAAAACTTGACCGTGGCTAAAAGCTCCATGAAAAAATGGTATGACAGAAAAGCCCGTGAGAGGGAGTTTAAG
Organism: Paralithodes platypus; assembly: GCA_032716605.1. Classification (NCBI taxonomy): domain Eukaryota; kingdom Metazoa; phylum Arthropoda; class Malacostraca; order Decapoda; family Lithodidae; genus Paralithodes; species Paralithodes platypus. The sequence goes on along the minus strand of CM064509.1, from coordinate 32,661,847 downwards.
CCCGGTGATGAGGTTTTGGTCCTGCTCCCCCTTTTTGGCCAACCTTTATCTGCCAGGTTCAGGGGCCCATATAAGATCATTCGGAGGGTGAGCATTACCGATTATCTAGTAACTACCCCAGACAGGAGAAAGCCCACGCAAGTATTCCATATAAATATGTTGAAGCCCTACCATAGGTCCCCTGATTCCTCTCCTCCAGATTCTCCCACTGTGGCAGTGAATGTCAGGACCTGTGAGCAGCCTGGTCGGGACAAAGTCTTCAGTTCTCTTACTGACCCGCAACAGACTGTTCCAGAGCCTGAAGGTATCCATGCAGACTTTGACTTGTCATGTAGCCTATCCAACTTTCAGTATAATTCAGTGGCTTTGAGTGAATTACCATCTCAACTACGTCCTCTTCCCTCTGATCAAGCGAACCAACTAATCTCTGTTTTATCTCAGTCTCCCAATTGTGTTCCGTGATACTCCAGGGCTCACTTCTTTGGCCGTGCACGACATCGACGTAGGGGATGCAACTCCCATTAAACTATCCCCCTACCGTGTCTCGCCACAACGCAGGAGTATACTGCAGGTCGAGCTTGACTTAATTTTTTCAAACCAGCTGATCACAAGGGCCTTCAGCCAGTGGAGTAGTCCGGTCATACTTGTGCCAAAGCCAGAAGGGAGCCATAGGTTTTGTAGGGACTATAGGCAAGTCAATGCTGTCACAAAGAACGATACCTACCCACTGCCACGGATCAAAGATTGCATTTACCGGGTTGGCCTCATACAGCAGTAAGTTTCATTTAATGAGAGGATTTTGGCAATTAGCTCTCCCTTGTAGCGAGGTAAATATCTTGCTTTTGTAGTGCGCTTTTAAGCCTTCAGCTGTGAGATGCCTTGCAGTTCGAATAACGCTCCAGCTATGTTCCGGCTATGTTCTGATGTGGTACCTGGAGACGTTGCCTACTTTGGGTGATATCCTTCTTATATCCTCATTTATAATCTTGCTGTTGCCAATCTGGTGGTGAATCTATTTATGTATTATGTTTAATATTATGTACTATACTCCTTAAACTCTTTTCTAGGGGGGAGGTCTGACATACGGAGCCCTGTATGTTAATTTAAGAGTTAGAATTAGAGTTCAAGGAGCCAAACTACCCAAGTGGTGAAGCAGACTAGCGAGCGAACGAGCGAGTGGGCAAACCATCTCGCCCCATACCAGCTCGTCCCATACCTCGATGACCGATGTTATGACGTATGATCGACGCCAGGAGCTGTGAGTGGACGACACACCTGTTATGTGATTCGAGGAGCTATGATTGGAGCGCGCACCACCGCCTCCTGATTCGTTCCTACACCATCATTGTTTGGTATATAAGACCCGAGTTGTGGGCATTCAAATCAGTCTCATTTGAAGTTGGGGAAGGTGAACTTGCAGCTGGAGGAAGACGGGGTGAAGTATTATAATGGGATTGTGACTGTCAGTCAGATTATATAAATGTGTGTTAAGTGTGTTCGGTGTAAACACTTACGTTATGTTGGTTAGTGAGATATGTGATTGGGAATTAACGTGATGTGTTTAATGTGTGTAATGTGTTTAACTATTTAATTGGGAATTCACGTGAACGCTACTATTACGTGCTTAACTATTTGATTGCGAATTAACGTTAACGCTACTATTTATGTACTTAACTATTTGATTGGGAATTAACGTTAACGCTATTATTATGTACTTAACTATTTTAGTTGACTAACTTGTGGACTAAAGCAACTCTTTAAGTAATTGGGTTATGATGAAAGTAATACTATTGTTTTATATTAATACTTACGAGTTCTTTCACTTTCTTTGAATTAAGCTTACAGTGCTTAATGGTGCTTAGTACGGTGATGCTATTGTCTCTTATTAGTAATATCGCCTTAGACTAACATGGCTGTGTTAATATTACTTCTAGTGATTTTCTAAGCTGAAGAAAATTCTTTTGCTTCAAAATATTATATTTTGCTTTTCATATTATTTGAGTGAGACCTGAAATCGAATCTATGAAACGATCCTGTAACTTTATTTACTCATAATCAAACTTCAATGTTACGTGGTTAAGAAATAAATTTAACTAATTATTAAATATATATCTAACTTTTTATGTGACTTTGATATTACTCCTGATGATAATATAATATAATACTATTAACGTAAGACAAGAACCAAGAATAATTACATTAAATATAAATAAAAGGACATAGAAGAAAACTATCTATTCATTTCAAAAAGGGTAAGAGACAGAAATCTTCTTACTTTAATATTTATCTTTCAAGACTTTTTATAAAATTAATAGTCCTTCTTTAGCTATAACTTATTCGGTTCATAACCATAGCCTACTAAGCTTCGGTTAAATAATAATTCTTTATAAATACTACATGACTTTAATTAGTTTCAGTATTTTTCATAATTAAAGAGTATCAGTCAATAAAGGATACCAAGTCCTATGATCCAAAAGGAAAGGAAGCAACACCAGGAATTTATGTTATTAGATTTTACTTTTGTTTTGCCTTCAGCTGACTGATACCTTAATATATATCTCTGTGCTATCTAGATTCATCAAGTTAACCACTTGAGGATCAAGATACGTAACAATATCTTTATATAGATATATATATATATATACACAGTATATTATTGTATACAGTATACTGTATATATAAGCAATATTTTCATTTATTATTTCAGTTTAATTCATTAGCCAGGCAATATTTTTTATTATATACCTATGTAATATATACTTGTACAAACCTTTTGTAATAATAAAACAACAAAAAAACAAACAAAAACAAATAAATAACACAAAAAACATACTTACGCTCTGCTATTCATCAAAGTTTTCGACTTTATGATAGCAGGGCGTAAGTATGTAAAAAAAAAAAAATTTCAAGTGATATAAACACTCCAAAAACATCCCCATAACCTCTCTGGTTTCGACCCCACGTCTCTAGCCCTACGTCTCTACGCCTACATCTCACTCAGTCCATCCCTCTTACCACTAGTCCATTACTTTTCACACTATACTGACAGCGATTAGTCGTTACTTATTTTCTGGCAGACGAATGCTTGACAAAAAAAAATATATATATACCTCGATACACTTGTGTATATCGAAGTATTTAGTATGTATAATACTTTACATAACCTAACATATTCTATCATTACGAACAAACAGTAAAGAAATTTACAAGTTTATTAATAACCTTTCATCCATGAGTTGCAAGCAAATAGTGCGTAAAATTGTGTAATGAGATATCGGGTTACTCTAACATACTGCGCCATCCAAGAAGTCTTATCGTTGTTTACAATATAGCAACGACAACACAAAGTGTCTATAAGGTCTAAATTTGTGCATACACCCACGCTAATCTCATCTACTTACTGTAATCTGACCCCTTTTCTCTCCCGCGCCACCCACCTTTCTCAATACACCACTCTTATTTCGCCTATTATTCCGACGTATGCCTCTCTGCGCGGCATTTATCACTGTATATTATTCACATGGGCTGCCTTACTCATGAATATGACAGGAGAAACCATAAAGGTGCTTTTTAGGCGAGATATAGAGCGTTGCTTTCTCATCAATCGCACGTTCTTGCCTCCACCCTCTCTCTCTCTCCTCCCGCCTGACTCACTCACACACACTCGCTCGCTCGGGGATGTCGTGCCTATCAGCCCATTTTTCAACTTGCAGCCACCGTAACTCCACACCCACATTTTTTAGGGTGGATATATATATATTGGCGGATGTGGCTGCTTATTTCCAAGACATTGAGGTACTTTTTTTTAAATTCTGTGAGATCGAATATTTTGGCAGAAATGCACAAATAACTACCCTAGCTCCTCTGCTATTTAGCGCTTATCAGGTTAAGCGTCGCAGTACTGGTGCCCTTCTTACATATCTTACGGAGACATGGTCATCCAACTTTTGGGACTAAAGTGAGACTTTGTCTGTTGCACTAGAGACATCGAAGGCCTTCGATATAGCCTGCCACAAATCTTTAATTTCAAAACTGCCCTCCTTCGGTTTCTGTCCCTCCATCTGTGCCTTTGTCTCTAATTTCCTTTCCGGCCATTCCATAGCTGCTGTTGTGGACGGCCATCGCTCATTTCCTCATCCTATCAACTATGGTGTTTGTCAGGGCTCTGTCCTATCTCCTATTCTCGTCTAATTTTCATAAATGATCTTCTCACTGTACCTCCAATCCCATCCAATTCATTGCAGACGACTCTACTTTACACCACCCAATTAGTTTCTGAACCCCCAGCCGGCAGTCCCTCAAAAGTAAACTTAATGAAGCCATAATTACTTATCTTCTGATCTAGCTACTGTTTCGTGTTCTTATTTGTAGTAGTAATGGCATGGTGAGTTCAGGTATATAGAGGTCAATGCAGGTAATGAAAGAGACGGGTGGAGTGAGACAGCTGTGTTTATCTAGCCGTTAGTAGCATAGACCCCCTTGCATTGTGGGTAATGAGTTAGGTGGCGTCAAGCGCGGTTTATTCAAATCACGTAACACCATTTCCAATTGGGGTAGAGAAAACCTTGTTGCATTTAATGCTTCCAAACTCAATTTATCCATTACTACCCATCAGGATCCTCCAGAGGTCTATCCCTTATTCTTCAACAATAGAAAAAACAACCCTTCATCTTCCCTCAATGTTCTCGGTGTCCTTTTTTCTTCTTCTCTCACTTGGAAAGACCATATTACCAGTCTCGCTAAGGCAGCTCCCCGAAGCTGGTGTGCTCAACCGCCTCAAGGGGTTCTTTACCCCTGTGCAGCTTCTTGCTCTGCACAGGGGCACAGTGCATCCTTGTATTGAGTATTGTTCACATGTGTGGGGAGGATCCTCTCACACCGCACTCCTAGATAAAGTAGAAAGGAAAGCCTTTCGTATCATTAACTCTCGTTCACTCACCAACTCTCTGCAATCTCTCTCTTCGCCGCAATGGTGCATCTCTCGGCTATTCTATCGCTAATACAATAATCAGTGGTCCTTGGAGCTTTCCCAGTCTATACCACCTCCTCTATGTAGGGTACGTAATACCCGTCTTGCAACACAATCCCACCCCTACTCGGTGCAATTCTCCAACCCAAGAGTGAAACGCTATTCTCAGACTTTCTTCTATTCAACTGCTGAGCTTTGTAACTCCCAGAATCAGTCTTTCCCTCTTCCTATGACTTAAATTGCTTCAAACTCCGTGTGTTCAGGCATTTTAGCTCGAACCTCCATTGATTTCGGCCCTGTCACTCTTTGAAATCTGGGGAGGCACTCGCTGCAGGCAGCTATGCCTTTTGTCTCTCATTCACATAGAAAAAAAAAAAAAAAAATCCACACCCATTCGATCACTACCGGTATCTCACCACCATACCTCAACATTTCCCCACACACTCCTTCTGTTGCTGTTGCTTTCCCCAACTTCACTCTTTTCATGGCTTCCCACACTTCTGACCTGATCCCCACCTCCTTCACTACTTTTCTTCTTCTCCCTCCCTACCCATCCAACTATGTTTGCTGGCGCTTCATTCCTTACATTTAGCAATTCGTTGAAGTACTCCCTCCATCTTCCGACTCTCTCTTGCTTCTTGGCTAGCATTCTCCCATTCTTATCTTTCACACACTTACTGTTTTCCTTGCTACCTTCCCTAACTTTCTTGACTTCTTTCCAGAACAGTGTCTTACAGTCCCTCCGTTTTACACTCAGATTCCTTCCAAATTCCTCATCTACTCTTCTCTTACTTTCCTTCACTACTCTCTTCACATTATGGATAAAAAACACCATCTGAGGAAGAGCACTTTATTGACAACGTTTGCAGATAGTATCATCAGGTCACTAACAATACTGGTACCTAGGAGGCCTTAAATATCCGTCATGACAGGTGGCGGGGAGAGTGGGGATGCGCGCATCTCCACTCCTCACCCACCACTGTCATGACGGATATTTAAGGCCTCCTAGGTACCAGTATTTGTTAGTGACCTGATGAAGCTATCTGCGAAACGTTGTCAATGTAGTGCTCTTCCTCAGATGGTGTTTGTTATCCATTCTGTCTACTTTTCAAGTACCACTTAACAGTGTAGATTATGTTTTTGGCGCAAGTGGTTGTGTGAAAGGGAGTCTTCTATGATGTGCTTAATGGTAATAATAATAATAATAATAATAATAGTTCTTAAAGCTAACACATGCTAAGCTAGCTAAGGATAGCTCAATAAGGCCGATTAGGCGTATTTCCATTGGGGTCCTGTACTACTACCCCATCCCTTTGCTCATGAGGGATGGTAACGACTCAGTGCTTGTGAAAAATCTTTAATGCGCCGAGCGTGAGCACGAACCCGGGCCTTCTGGGTGGAAGTCCGAGACGCTAGTCACTACACCAAGCGAGCCGGTATGGGATGCTGTGATACATCCTGGGCAGGTGTCGTCGACTGAGTCATCCAGTCTCTTCTGATAGGTCAGAATAGCTGGATGGTGCCCACATCTCAACCTGGCCAGTTGGATTCTGTTCTCGTGAGGAAGGGAGGATTCGGAAGGATGTATTTCGGGAGGTCGTGCCTGCAGCTGCGTGTTGTCGTTGAGTGATTGGATGGATGGTTTGAGATATGAGTATGGATGTACTTCTGGAAGCTGGTTTGGGTGGGCAGGGAGGGAGAGATGACAGTATTTGTGTGTGATATCGTGTGCTTGATGTTGTTTAGATATTGTTTGATGTCTGTGGGTGTGCTGCCATGTAGTGTAGTGATGGTGTTGGTTTGTGGTGGCTGCAGCCAGGAAATTGAAGTGCATCTCATGTCCTATGTGGGTTTTTGACTTTGAAGACTGGTTTCTTGATGTAGGTGTAAGTAGGCTAGTAGCTGTGCAGCCTGTGATGATTTTTTGGGTTTTGTTTTGAATGGTCCTGCAAGGTCTTGTGGTGTGTTTCAGCTAGGTTAAAAGTTCAAGCAGGGCTTGCATATTCCATCACTAATCTTATGTAATTGTTTTTGTATACTCTGACGGTAGTTATTCTTCTTTGTTGTTTCCCAATTGTGTGTGGGGCAAGTGGCCTAAGGGCATTTAAGTCTGGGTTGTCAGTTTATGTGTTTTTGATGTTTGTGGTATATTGTTTGAATGTCATTATATAATAATAATAATATATTTTATTCAGTTTAGCAATTTACAGAGCTTGGTACCACATTGTTTGTTACAAATATTGACAGGTACCAGCCTTGCATAATTCCAACCTAAGATAGCCACAATAAGGCCATTATGCATATTTCCATTGGGGTCCTTGTGGGATATTAGCTGGGGAAAATGGGGAGGATAAAGAAATAGATACTTTAGAAAGAAAAGTATTTCTAGAGGGGTTTATTGTTAACCCTTAAAAAGGCGGCTCACCACATAAGTCGAGTTTAAATAAAGCTGGACTATGTGGCCGGCGATCGACATAACTCGAGTGGCAATTTCAAGCACGTAATGTTGCTGAGAGAGAGAGTACAGTGGTGGCAGGAGAGTAGCGATGTGTATTGACTCCAGACCACCGCGGCGGAACCTACTGACACGAATCTCACCTCCACTCCTACCTCTCCTCACTCGCTATATATCCGGAATTGTATCGGGAAAAGTGGCTAATTACATGCTTTTTTGCACTCGCGTTGCACGGTTATTGCAAGAAAACTAGCCATCATAAAAGGAATTTTCGTTTATGGTGTCATTCGAAAAAGCTCTGTTTTATGCCCTTTCAGGGATAGATACTTGTTTTATGTTTCTGGGTCTTATTTAGGCATGAAAAATGATCACGTAAACAGCCCTAATTTTGGCTAAAAACACCGCCCCCCGCTTGGGCCGGTACATATAAATAAAAACCCGCATTAGGCCGCTAAAGAAGTGTTAAGATACCTTACATCCTATAGTAATATCAGTAATCCGTAATCAGGAATAAATTTTCAGTTTGGTTTTGTCTACTCTTATGTCGCATTTAGTAGTAGACATAAGCATGGTGCTCCCTTCTCGCAGCTGTCCGGTTCAGGTGTTCCTTCAGGCTACGTCTGAAGGAATACAGTGTTCTCTTTTCACGGACTGACTGGGGTAGGTCGTTCCAGTCTTTGATGGCGGTGAAGAAGAATGGTTGCTTACCCTGTCCTTGGATTCTCGGGACCTTAAATTAAACATCCTGTTTCTTGTATTATGTCCACTCCTCTCATTTGCTTTAACAAAATAATTCTTTAACTCTGGAGCTCTGTCATAGAAAATTTTGAAGGCATTAGTGAGCCTGATTTGTTTGGCCCTGTTCAGCGACATTGAGCCACCTAGTGACAAGTTGTTCCTGGCCAACATGTGATCTGGGTCCTAGGTTCAGCATGAACCTAACCATTTTATTTTGAGTGACCTGAAGTTTGTGCTGGTGCTGATTTAGATGATACAGAGTACCAGGATGACACAGAATAGTCAAAATGACATTGAACAAGGGTTTGGCAGAGGGTCTTTTGGTCGCCGCGGGCAAGCATCCCACCTGTCTATACAGGTATTTTATACATGCTCTACACTTACTCAGGATAGATTCCAAAATTGTTTCACCTGACAAACTCGCATCCAGTTTTAGTCCGAGATATTTAACTTGTGACACTGTTGTTATAGGAATATCATTACAGTTGACCGAGAAGCCCACAATGTCTTTCAGTTTGTGTTTTGTTCCACATAAGATGGCTTCCGTCTTGCCCAGGTGAAGAGATAGTCTATTGTCCACTAGCCATTCACTACATGATTCTAGTTCTTTGGAAAGTGAAACAGCAATACTTATTGGGTCTTTTCCTGAAACCAGGAGCATGCTGTCGTCTGCATACAGTAATAATTTACATGAGACGCTCAGTTCCATGTCGTTCACATAACTGAGAAAGAGTAAGGGACCAAGGATGCTTCCCTGCGGGACCCCACAGTTAATTGGCATAGGATCAGATATATTATCGTCTATTTTGACTCTTTGGGTTCTACCACAAGATAAGATTTAAACCAGTTCACAGATCCTATGCCCATTGCTTGTAGTTTATTACATAGGATATCATGGTCTACTGTGTCAAACGCTTTTTGTAGATCAAGAAGAACCATACCGGTGTAGTTACCTTTAGACATTTCTTTACGAATGTGATCCGTTAAGTGGATGAGACAGGAGTCTGTCGAGTACATGCATCTGAAACCTGATTGAAACTGTATAGAATAGATCATTTTGTTTGAGGTAGTGTTCAATTTGGGTGTATACCATCTTTCAAGGATTTTAGATACAATACATAATATGCTAACTGGTCTGTAGTTACCAACTTCTAGTTTATTTCCTTTCTTGAATAGAGGGGTTACAATAGCTTCCTTCAGTTCACAGGTACAGTGTTGGTGTTAATTGACAAGTTGATGATGTGGGTTAGGGGGCCTGCTATACCAATGGCTCCATCTCGTAGAAATTTGGCAGGAAATTTTGTCTGGTCCTGTGCTTTTATGTACATTTAGGTTAGACAGCTCGTCAAAAGTGTATTTTGGTGTAACATTTTGCAATCCAAATGTGTTTGGGTGTATGTCTTTATCTCTGTAGAAATTTCGAAAGGTGGCCGTTGTTGTCGTGTATTTATTGAGAGGTTGAGGTAGGTTCTGTGCAAGTGTGTTTGCTATGGAGGTGAAGGAGTTGAAGTAGGTTGAAATTTGTCGTTTATCGTGGCAAATCTGATCATTAATGGTGAGAGAAATATTAGTGTTAGACGAATCCCTTGTCTTGTTGCTGTAGCCTGTTGTTTTTAGGTGCATCCATAGTTTCTTTGGGTTATTCTGATATTCCTCTGCCTTATTGTGAAAATAATTAGTTTTCGCTGATTTTATTTTCCTACTTAGTTTATTCCTGGCCCTGTTGAACTCATGTTTCAGACCTTGATCCTGTTTATGTTTCGCTAGCCTTTTTAACAGATTGTCTCTGTGTTCCAGATGGTGTAGTATGTCATTGTTGATCCATGGGTCTGACCTTGCTTTAATTCGTATGTCTTTCAGAGGAGCTATTTTGTCTAGAATGTTTGTGATGATGGTTCTGAAGCCAACCCATGCGTCATTTACGTTTGTACTTCCAAACACTGGAGACCAGTCTGTATTCCATAAAATGTCCAGAAATGTTTCTTTATTGTAGTTTCTGAGTGACCTTGTTTTGATAATCTTGTGATTCTCTAGGGTAATTTTTGTGGTTTTTCGTGTGCAATATGTGACGAAGTGATCACTTATCCCAGCCTGTATAACCCCTGATTGGGATATTTTGTCCTCTCTGTTACAGTTTATGTGGTCTATTATTGTGGCAGTGTTCTCAGAGATACGTGTGGGGGTTGTGATGAGTTGTTTGTGATTGTGCATTGTCCAGTATATGCCTATATTCTCGTACAAGCCTATCATTTCGTTGTTTGTAACACAGGTTAAAATCCCCTAGTATGATGGATTCATTCCGAGGGTCTAGTGATGACAACGTTTCGTGTCAAATTTGGTCAAGAATTGTGTGTCGTCTGGTGGCCTATAGCATACCCCAATTGTGATGGGTCTTGTCCTCGGCAGGTGTAGATCGATCCACAGAGCTTCGTGATTTTCTACATGGAGGTCGGTCCTGGTTGTGTGTGTGAGGTTGTTTTTTACATACAGACATACTCCTCCCCCATGCCTATTGCGATCATTCCTAACCATATTGAAACCTTGAATGTTTATTTCACCCTCGTTTATACTTGAATCCAGCCAGGTTTCTGTGAGTGCAATTATTGAAGCTTTGGCCTTATTAGCTAACAAGTTTAATTCTGACAATTTATGGTACATTGATCTGGCGTTAATGTGGATAAGATGGAGCCCTTTGTTGGTGAACACTCTGTATTCATCTTTTATTTTGAATGTGTCCTGGCTGGATTCTGAGTTGTTAATACTAATTGGCTCATTTACATTAATATTCGGTAATGAATACAAGGCACATATGTTGCATAGGAATCCCGTTCTTCACTGTTGGTCTTCTTAGCGATGCACTTCATGTGAGCTACAGTTTTACACTTAACACAGTTTATGATCCTTTGTTTTCTTGTTAGGAGTGATTCACATATTTCACAAATGATTTTAGGACCCTTAATAGCTATTTCCCTACATTTATCGCATTCCACTTCTTTTCTGCTAGTAACGTAAGTACATCGATCGTGTACTGTTTCATTACAACTACTACATTGTGACGTTGTACTCCTTTTATTGAGTCCAATATCGCACACTATACATATTTTCCTGTTACTGTTCATCGTACGTCTGGCGGTGTGGTTATCAGCTGTGCGCCGTGAGCGGCTGATGGTGTGTGAGCGCGTGAGATGAGGACAGGTTGTGGCTCCCCCTTGCCCCCCTCCCACCCCTACCTGTATTTGTTGTTTTATGTCCTTGTTCTTGGCCGTTGTTGCTGTTACTTCATTGTCGATGTGTTTGCTAGAGCTTCCTGCTTGTTTGGGTGTTCTGGTTGCATGTTGTGTTACTTGGGTCACCGATATCTGTGGTAGTGATGATACAGTTGAGGGTAATGTTGAATAGGTAGAATGTTGGCACTGTGCTGGCGGTTGCCCTGCGGTCTTGGTTGTGAGTTGGAGCGTGACGGGAGACTTGGGTGCCTGCTGGCCCAGTTTGATATAACAAATTTTACTGCTAGGGACTGTTAAAATGTCGGTGTCTGCCTTACTTGTTTGGTGGTGAGGTTTCTTCAACGTTGAACTAGGGCCGGGGTTGGTCTCTACATCTCCGCAGCTAATTAGAGTGTAGCACAATAGGTGTTGTAGCGAGGTTGTGCCAGAGTATTTGCCCAGCCGCGGCGTCTTCCCGATATATGAAATAGACCAGGCAGGAATGGTGACAGAAATTTCACTCGTGTGTGATTTCTGTGTGACGAGGTCCCTCAATACTTGTTTAGTGTTGACCTGGTACACTACCGGTCCCCTCTGCACCTGTATATCAGCACAGCCCCTCTGGATGTTGAGAAGGATGATACATAGAGAGAGGGCTACGCCCGCACCCTTCATCCCTCCCGCCATATTAATAGTGGATTAGAGTATCGTATGTTACTCCTAGGATTTTGTGTGTGTGTGTGTTAGGGGGGTGTTCTTGTATTCGGCTGTCCAGCTTGTGAGGAGGGTTGCCGTGGATTTGGCAGGGGCTAGTTGTGTCTGTTTGTACTGTACCAGTCATGTAGTGTTTTGAGATAGGGTTGAAGGAGTTGTCTTGCTCTGTCTGGGTCTTGGTGTGTACATGTGAGTGTTCTGTTGTCTGCGTAGGAAGCTATACTTATTTGGGGTGCATGTATAGATTGAAGAGTGCAGGCGACATGATGGATCCTTGCGGGACTACGTTTGTGAAGTTTCTAATGTTAGATGACTGACCGGCAAAAGATACATGTGCATGTCTGCCTGCTAGGAAGTTGGCCAGCCACCTTTTTGTGTTGTTGTGCATGTTTGTGTCATATATTTTATTTGTTAGGTTGTGGTGGGGGATGGCATCAAAGGCTTTACTAATGTCGAGTGTGGCAAGTAGTGATCTGGCTAAGTTGATGCCATCAAAATACCTTTGTGTAAGGTCTGTAAGAAGAGTGTTTGTCGAGCTTAGTGGCCTGAAACCATGTTGTGATGGAGCTAGGGGTAGAACGTGTGTGGTCAGTTGTAGTATGAGGCGTTATAAGACTTTGGAAAAGGTGCAAAGGAGTGTGATGGGCCGAGTGAGAAGGGTAGCGTGGGGTCTTTTTGGGGTTTGAGGAATGTAATGATGACACCGTGTTTCCAGATGTCTGGTATTGTGTTGTGTGAATAACTGTAGTTTGCTATGTTGGCGAGTGCTTGTATGCCTTGCGGTCCTAGGTGTCTGAGGTGGTATGTTGCTTATGTTTGTTCTGGACCACAGGCGAGTGAGTGCTTGAGATTGTTGATGTGTTTTTGTCTGGTTGTTGGTGAAGGGTGCATAGTCAGGGTCTGTGTGGAATTGTCTCTCAAGTTGGATGACACGTCGGTGGTCTTGATGGGGGTTAAGGTGGCTGACATGAGAGAAGTTATTAATGAGAATATAGGCTTGTTAATATGATGGAATAGAGTCTGTTGTTGTGATAGCGGCATGTGATTGTGTTACGTTGCTGTTGGAAAGTGTGATGCTGTTTAGTATTTTGTAGATTTTTTGGGGGGTCTGTTTTGTAAGTGTTTTGGAGGTAGTTATTCCAGTTTAGTGTTCTAGTATTTTGTTGCTAATTTGTGTGTTGAGTGCTTGGATTTGTTATGCGATGTCCTATGTGTGGGGTGCTGGGGAGTGTTTAAGTGTGTCGCGTTGTCTGATGAGTTTTGAATTTCTGGTGTGAAGTTGGGGTTGTGTCTTTTCCTGTTACCTCTTGGAATGTGTTTCTTGTCAGCATTTTGGATAGTTGTGTTGAATGTGTAAACAGCATTGTTGATGTTAGTGATGGGTGTGCTGTTTAGGGTTTCAAAGTGTTGTTCTGTCTTGTTTGTGAAAGCTTCCAAGTTGGCTCTTTTATAGTTAGTGTACGGTATGTGTATCTGTGACTAGCTGGGGTGTCTGGTTTTGGTGGTGTTAATGATCGGGGTGGTCGGAGCCTAAGGTTTTTACCATCCTCCAGGATGTTGTGGGGGGCGAGTCCAGTGTTTTATGCCCTCCACTACGAGTCCTTGACCCTGACTTCCTACAGGAATCTCTGAAAGAACTTTGATGTTGGATCTTGGGTTTAATGACTACGGTACGAGCCGTTTCACCAGTGTTCTCACGCTTTCGTATCGCGGACGTAAGTAGGGAGTTGTTTCATCAGTGCCTTATACCCTCCACTATGAGTCTCTAACCCAGACTTCCTACAGGAGTCTCTGGAAGAACTTTGATGTTGGATCTTGGGTTTAACGAGTAGAGCCGTTTCACCAGTGTCTTACGCTCTCGTATCGCGGACGTAAGTAGGGAGTTGTTTCACCCAGTGTCTTACACCCTCCACTATGAGTCCTGACTGAGAAGGAAGCCATTTCACCAGTGTCTTATGCTCTTCCAACCACCTTACTATTTTTGTAGGTTTACTAGAACTAGAGCGCTTGTCGGTACTGTATACTCTAGTTATAGTAAAATCCTGTACCAAGGCAATGTTAAAGATGTCGGGTGTCACCAGTGTGGCCCAACAAGAATACTAGCAAATCCAAGGTACCGGTACCTTCGGGAAATGCGTTGTATAGTTCCACCAGTGTCTTACTCCCTCGAGGCAATTTCTCGGTTAATAGTCCCAAGTCTTCTGATACAGTCAGGCCTGCCAATACACGAGTTTATGAGCGGCACAAGGCCTCGTGGATTGAAAATTTGCGTATTAGAAATTATGCATCTTATGGGAATAATTGCTTATGGGCGGCACCGACTCCGAGAATGACAATTTTTCGGCGTATTTTATCCCCTTCAATTGCCTAAAATGGTGGCCATAATCATCAAAATAAAAATAAAATATAACATCTATAACTATAGCAATTAAATATAACTTAATCTTGAGGGTTATAAGCTTGTTTTTTCGTGGCTTGATGAATGAGTAACCTTCCGTTCCGCTCCGAGTTAGCTGTAAGACTGGCGTATCCTGCAACGCCGACCCGGCGCATTAGGTAAACACGGCGGAAATGCCTGTATTTTGGCACTCGATTCGCATATTGTAAGTACATCTTCATATTTTTTAAGTTTTTGGTAATGTTTACTTTGGACCCCTGTTCGTGTATTAGCAATTTCGCGGATTGAAAACTTGTGCATTGGCAGGCCAGACTGTACTACCCGTACCGGTGTGGTAATAGTATCTGTCCAACTCTACTGATGATGCGGCTGAGATGGTCTTACCAATTCTGTCGTTCTCCTTAGTGAGACATTTGACGGCTAGAGGGGCGGCTGTGCGTGGAGGAGGGTCTGGGCCAGCTGCGGTAGCCCAATCTGGGAATCCGCGCCACGGCGGTGGTGCGTCTCCGAGTAAGAAGGGCGCGTGCTGTGTTGGTTTCTATGCACAGATTTCCCATCACGATGTCTTGAGGGTTTATCTTAATTTGGTGCATCATCAGTAGGTGCCATCCTCACAGGTAAGTTCTTTCCTGGGGTCGGGGGAAGTGCCTGAGTAATGCAGGCGCCCCGAGCAAAGCGTGGTGAGGAGTCGCTTGTGCCCTCTTGTCTTGGTGGTTTGTATTTTAGTAATTGGCGAGCTTACATAATTCTGCAGATCTTATGTTTGAATAATGTGATAAGTTGCTTACAATGTGGCGCAGGTACTTGTTGACATCATTCAAAAACTTACAGTAGCTCAATGAAGTCACCCAAGATAAACAAGGTGAAACGGTAAGAATTATTACAGGACATTGGTGGACTCTGGCAGGATTTTTGGAGTGTCCGCTAAGGCCCATACCTAGCCATCAATCAAACTAATCTGACAAAATACTGCGGACTTACATTCCGTGTGAGCTCGCCCATTGGATTTCAACTGTAGGGCATTGAAGGCTAGTGAAGGTTTCTCTGGGAGTGAATTCAAAAGTGATGTGGTTCTGGGTATAAATGATATTTAATACACGGTAAAGCACTGTAGTGATTGTTAAGTCATGGAAAGATGTGGGGAGGTGGCACAATAGAATAATTTCAACATTTGCTATAAAAGTATAGATAAAATAATGCAAGGGATACAACATCTATATAAGGAGGACTATTACTGTAATTCATAAATGTAGGGCTGTAGATGATTCTACTCCACTTCACTATGGCGAAAATACTCCAAATGAGAACATAGATGATGCACTGTAAAATATATTCTGTTTGTGTCACAGTCACAGGACAGGCAGTACTATTGCCAACACTATTAAACAGTCTTACACTCGTTCTTGGACTTATCTTTGGTGAAGCTGTAGTTGAGAGCCATTCTGGCTCTCTCCATGGGTTGATTGATGTCTTGAAAGGCCAGGTCAAAGTTAAGTATTGTGACTGATGCCTTGGCTGCCATGGTTAACCCATCCTGATGAAGTGCCAATCCTAATTCGTCGGTATAAAAGGTATGCACTAGCATGAGCGACGGACGTCATCCATTATTAATACTTGAGCCTTGTTCTCTACTAATAGTGAGCGGGAGCCACTATCATGATTTCAAGGCCTTATTGCTAGGTGCTGACAACACTACACAAGTCTTGGCTGGCTGCCATTATAAACCACGGCTCAAGTTACCTCTCAGCTTTCATGTCGCACCGCGGAAAGTCATTTTGGCGAAAATGGCTGGTACTGAGGGATAGCTGGTGACTGGCTGTACAACAACGTCGGAGCAAAGGTAGCCGATGATGGGCTGTACAACAATGACAATGCAAGGGTAGCCAGTGACTGGCTGTACAACAATGTTGTAGCAAGGGTGGCAGACTCTACAAAAATATCGGTGAAAGGAAGGGAGAAGCTGCAACATGGGGCTGGAACTAAATCGTGTCTGAGTAGAGAGTAGACTAAGGTATATCACAGGCCACATTAACCCGGGAACGGCGAAAACACTCAGAGGTTTTGGTGGGCAGGGCGAGGACCCTCTTAGGAGGTAAGGCCTAAAAAAAAAACTTTTAACCCTTCCCCTGCGGGTGACGTTCTGGAACGCATAGGCAATTTACAAGCAATTTCCAGGCTTTAAAAGCCTGTAAAAGCCGTAGAAATCAAGTGTCCGTGGGCGGGAGCGTGAGGGACCTCCGTCCGACCCTCCAGAGCAGCCAGCCGCTCACTGAGGGAGACTGGTCTCGCGCGGCTGTCTCGACAGCGTTGCCGAGCGACCGAGGGCTAATAATTTGCGAGTTTTGCAGAATGTATATTGCAACGCTGCTGATGAACCCTGCCACCTACGAAGCTCGTTCTGGTGTAATTTTGAAGCTATTTTCGCCTAGTTTTTCGGCAGAATACAGTTCATTTAATGCAGATACTTGATTAATCATTAAGGAGTGCCTAACTATGGCCTAATAGTGCAAATAAGCCTGCAGAGAAAAGGTTAAAAGGCCCCAGTAGCACTTAAAACATTTTTTCCCCTCCATACCTCATATATCTCCTCCACATCCCTCCTTTCCCCCCCCCCCCCCTTCAATTATCACCTATTTTCCCTGTTATTCCCTTATTCATTGGTATATTTTTGTGTAAACATCTCCAAACCGATCCTAGGCTGTGGTCATGTGTGTGTTACGTAAGGTAGAGACTGGGAGAGTGTGAGGGAGTAGCTCAGTACTGCTTCAACCCTCGAGAGAAGAGGGTGTGAGGTTGAATGGCTGACAATTGATGAATGAACCGCTCGCTAACAATTCGCGATTTTGACCATCCAAATGATATTCCCACTTATTTATTGTTGTTACATGTTACTATCTTCATAATAAACGTAAAATTAGCGCATATGAATAAGTAATAACGATATTTATCGTAAAATGACGAGTATAGCCAGGAATGGAGCTTAATATTGCCGCCCAGAACTGTGGTGTTCACTACACCCTGCGCGCGTGTGCCGGGTTAAGGGCAGACTGCAGCTTTTCAAGCTTCTCTTACGAAGATCTAACATTTGGTTAAAGTATAGTAAAATAAGTCAAAGTAATACTTCAATATATTGGTCATGCCATAGCCCGTTTGCAAAAGAAGATAAAATGTTGTCAAAATATAATTATATACCATAGAGTTTAATTGTAACAAAAACAAAATGTAATTCTGCTTTAATAGTGCATGTTTCTCTTTTCTCTTTAAATATAAGATATATAAGATTTTTTAGTTATAATATTTTCAAGATAATCTTTCGTTTTCGTAGTTAGAAGGTTGACTAGGCCTATACAAATAGAGAAATAATATATTTCCCTGGAAGTATTTCTTATTGTATATCAGGCCAAAACTCAATGTTAACAGTGATGTAACAAACACTATTATTATAGAAAAAGCTAAAAAAAAGAAAAAAAAAAAAGAAAAAAAAAAAAAAAAGCCTCTTGCGTTGCCATTTTTTCTTCCACTCCTTATATCATATAGGATTGCATCGTTTACCAGTAATTTATATGGCTGGATCACCTAGTTGGGACTAACAAGTCAGTGTGGTTTGAGTATCCATATTATTTTATGTTACTAATAGACTTTATAAATATTCATATATTAGTAGTGGGAAATGAAGTCTCACTTATGTAGTATTTGACACTGACCACCGCTAGCCGTTTGTTAATTTAACTATAGTGAGGCAGTTAGGTAGAACATTTTTGCATTTCGTGATAAAAGTAAAATATTTGGCACACGCATTCAAATAGTTAATATAATAAAAATTAGATATTGGGCCATCATAGGTTTACTCAACATTGGCTTTGGCAACCCCCTTTCAATTACTTTCCATAAGAGTTCTTAAGCACTGATTTTTGCCCCAAACTGTATAGCCTACCATGGTAAAGATGTCAAATTAGTCTCAAATGACTCGTTTGGACATGGGTAACAACATATAGTTAATATAACAATATTTAGTTCTTATGGCTAATTGGTAGTTCAGCATAAATGGTTACGAAGTCAGAATGGGGAGCAGTCAAAAGTGGTGTCCCCCAGGGATCTGTATTAGGTCCTCTGTTGTTTGTTATATACATAAATGACCTGATTTAGGTATAACTAGTAGGATAAGTAAATTTGCAGACGATACCAAAATGGGGAGAAAAATTGATTCAGATAGAGATATAGAGTGCCTCCAAAGGGATCTAGATACCTTACACGAATGGTCAGTAAATTGGCAGATGAAGTTAACATTGACAAATGCAAGGTATTAATTACCTTAAGAGCTGGACTAGGCGGTATATAATATGTAGCCACCAGCGGGGTGTTTTTACCCAAAATAGGGCTGTTTACGTGATCATTTTCATGCCTAAATAAGACCCAGAGCGTAAAACAAGTATCTATCCCTGAAAGGGCAATAAACAGATCTTTCCAATGACACCACAACGATCCTTGTATGACCGCTAGTTTTCTTGCAACAACCGCGCAACATGAGTGCAAAAACCATGTAATTCGGTACTTTCCCCATACATTTCACTATGTAGCGAGTGTGAGAGGGTGGAGGAGGGTGGGATTCATGTCAGTCGGTCCGCCGCGGTGGTCTGGAGCAGTCATACGCTCGCTACTCTCCTGCCAATTGTCTCTCTCTCTCTCAGCAACATTACGTGCTGAAATTGTCACACGACCTATGTCGCGCGCCGCCACATAGTCCAAATAAAGGGGTTAAAGATAGGAAAGATGCATACAAATGTTAAATATAAACTAGCTAATATGGAATTAGAAAACTCGAATTGTGAGAAAGACGGTGTGTTTGTTAGCAATGATTTGAAGCCTAGAAAACAGTGTATAAGCGTTCGAAACAAGGCAACAGGATTCTCAGGTTCATCTCTAGACGTGTGAGTAACAGAACTGCTGATGTTATCTTAAAACTTTACTTGTCATTAGTGAGACCCCATATGATTATGTTGTTCAATGTTGGTGTCCTTATTACAGAATGGACATAGATTCATTGGAGAGAGTACAACGTAGAATGACAAAAATGATCCATAATATTAGAAAGGTTGAAGAAATTAGGCTTACATTCGTTAGAGAGACGCAGAGTTAGAGGGGACATGATAGAGGTATTCAAGTGGGTTAGTGGGATTAATAAAGGGGACATGAAAAATGTACTAAAGCTCAGTGATAGCGAAAGAACTCTTACAAATGGTTTCAAATTAGATAAATTTAGTTTCAAGAACGATATATAGGCAAATATTGGTTATGGTAAAACAGGAGTTATAGATAGGTGGAAATAGGCTAGCTAAGGCTAACCAAGGGCTATAGTGGGTATCAGAACAATAGGGAGCTTTAAGACACAATTAGATAGGCATATGGAACGAGATGGGTTTTTGGGTGTGAGGGTGATCTGTAAGGTGTGGGGATCTGCAGATTCCCCGTTTTTCTGACCCTCTGACTCGTTTGTCGGTGAGGGTAAGTTCCTAATGTGTGTTTTTAAGCTGGGCTTATAATTAGGGTTGGGTGTGACAGGGATCTGCCTTGTGGTAGGCCAATCCTGGCTTTCTGTAGACTCCCATTTTCTTATGTTCTTATGTTTCCTTATATATTCAGACAATGTTTGGCTAATGTTGACCGTTCTTGATTTGGTACTAGTTCTATGTTAGTTTCAACAAATTAACGGCAAAATGGCAAACATTAACTTACCAATGTGTGGCATGATGATAAACTACAGCAGGATGGTACTAATCAACGGTCAACGCTTATGGAAAGTGAGGAAAGGGGGCTGCCAAAGCCAATGTAGAGTAAACCTATGGATGGCCCAATATCTAATTTTTATTATATTGACTTTGATTGCGTGTTGCCAATTTTGATACTTTAATGCACGAAATGCACAATTCCCACCACAAATTTCTGACACTAAGCCTCTTAACACTAATAGCAAAGTTACCATAAACCCAAACTTATTTCAAAAAAGGGCCAACAGGGGTGTAAATCCTTTACTTAACCCCTTCTTCTGTCACCAGCAACGTCTTTTTGACTTTCATTCGCTGTCTGGCTACTATTAGAACGATTGTATTCAGTCAAATAAGGGTCTCCAGTAAGGAACAGGCCTTCGAACTATCTCCACTTAACCTTTCATGACTACCACAGATCCTTCTTAACCTGCACAGAATCGTCTAAATGTAGCTAGAATAAAAATACAAAAGACGTCGTCGGTAACAGAAGGGGTTAAATAGTAAAAGTTATTTGGATTAATCAAATAAACATTAATGGAAAGGAAAAACCATGAATGCTAGGAAAACAATGAAAGTATCTCTTTTAGAGATATATACTGTATTTGCCCAACTTTTTCCATATATTGTTTGGATAAAATCCAGTCTTGCATTTTTCCCAGATTCGTTCCATAATAAAGTTTTGACTCCTTTCAAAGTTGAGGAAAGACAATAAAAGGTTGAATGATTTGGTTAAGTATTACGGGTGTTACCTATAAGTGTAGCTCTTGACTGTATAATATGAGGATGGTTGCGTTAATTTACAGTTTGCTACAGCCACACACACAAAGCAGGTGAGATGGAGTGTGTGCAAGAGGCTGTTGTCCTGCTCTATATTGCCCTTCCAGGTGTTCCAGGCTGGAGTTCGTGATCCCTTGTCTCTGCTTTGTGGCCACACCTTCTGTCCGGTCCTCTGCCTCAACACTGTCAAGCAGACTGGAGACTTCTCCTGTCCCCCCCACCTGCAGAGAGTCCCACAACAATGTTCAGGTGGACAATCTAACCCGTCAACTACTCTCTTCTTAGCCTGTCGTCCTTCGACTGTCCAGGCTTTATGGTAAGTCCACTCCTCCAAAGATCCTATATTATCAAAACTTTGGGTTATATACAAACCATTTGAAAAATAATACGTATTTCAACTATTATATTTGTTCATAAAGGTATATAAATAAAAGTATTCTTATTTAGTAAGATTAAGATCACCCTCTTTATTGGTTAATAAGGATGTATATCTAGAGTTACCAATAATGCTATTGGAAAGTAGGTTTGTAACTAAATATATTAAGAAATCAATGGACCTTATATTATTGATTGGCAATATTTCTCAAGATTGTATTATTGGTAACCTAGAAATATTAAATTAGGAAATTTTATGTTACGTGCAATAGTTTGAAAGCCCCATAAATGAAATATATACGTATATATTCCATACCAAGTGTGTTTTTTCCTACAACAATTCTGACAACAATAAATACGGAAATGCTGCAACTCCTCCTTTTTCAATCATCTTTTAGATACTGACCTTGATGTTAAGCTGTATGTTATTCACAATTTACTGTTAAATAGTATACGAAATCACAGGTCATATATTCACATAAATGAAAATTCTCCCTGTTTTTTGAGAACGTGATTAAATTATTAATGAGGGCTGAAAATTCGTTGTTCCAGTTTATCTTTTTCGCCTTTAATCTCTTAATGTTCTCAGTAATCTGTTAACAGTTAATTCGTCAAGCTTTATGTATCTCTCCTGGTTCATCTTTCTCTAGATTGTTAGTAGCTATATCTCAAACATTCGAAGTCTACTTTTGCCTCTGTCATGATATTATGAATTTCTCTAACTACCTTAAACACATTTATATATCATAAAGCAGCACAAGGCATTATTTTCGTTTTACTAGTTGTATATACTATGCATCTTTGCTCACCATAATTATTACAATCCTATTCAGTATGTTCATTTTAATGTATTCCCAACCCTTTCTTAATACGTGTAAGCTGTTTCACTTTAATTTCACGATCATTATAGGATGTTCCTCAGTTTTGGAATGCTATTTATCTATAAATTCGGTAATGGCTATCTCAATTACTCCTCCAACTACAAGACGTCCCGCCAAGAATTAATGAACTCATTTACTATGTGCCATAATAAGTGAAGAAGCGTATCCTCATATCTCTGAGGCACTAGCCAACTGTATACAGCTTAGAACCCGTAGCAAGGAATGGCCCTAACGCTATCTCATTTAACGCTTTCACTTCTACTGATGCCATCATAACGTAACAAAAAACACCTGGTATACCGGAAAGGTTCTGCATAATCGTGTTTTCATTTGATATTAATTAAGCTTACACCACCCTTGCGTCATTATTGTTGAGCATATCTACCAAGAGGTTTGACCAATAAATATAACTTAGTTTTCAATGTGGGGATATTATTTTATAACATGGTCTTTTGCGCCTCTATACCGAAACTTTGAGGATTGTATTGACACATTATATATAACTGATTGCTTTTCTTGAACAGGTGTATTGCTATGTAAATATATATTAGCCATCCTTTGTTCATTAATTTATAATATTATATTGTTTAAATTTGTATGGACGTATATAATGAAAAGCGATTATATACCCGTGGCAATGCCAACACTGATAACACCTCCGGTACACTTGGAAAACACTTTAATTGGCGTGTTATTGATACCGTATTATATACACCATATATGCATTACATACTTTCGTTACTACTATGACCTATACACTCACCATTATGCTGAAACACCAACTATAATATTTGAAGTTTGACTGATTCACCAACTGACAAATATAAACAATTTCTATATTTCCCCTTGTTAGGTAACCAACAGGTAGTTCAGTTGTATCTGACGCTCCCATGTATGAACAATACCAAGTTCCCGATATCACAACTCAGTAGGCGCTCTAAGCAGAAAACACAAATAAAGTAGTACTACATTAGAGATTTAAGATATCATATATTTGAATGCCTATATGTCACATACATATTGTATATGGAGAGAGAGAGCAATAACCTGTAGCGCGTTTATTATGCTACACACACCTCACGACTCCAATATTTTGCATTCATGATCCCACATAATGATCAAAACACAAAATTAATTATTCTTTCACAGTAAAGTATTTGGCCAACCACTTCCCTCCACCCCTACCTGCTACCACCTCGCCGCTAGTTCCCCCTCCCACTCCTGTACCCTCCTTCCCCCTCCCTCCACCCCATACCTTCACCTCCTACCCCCACACCATCACTGTTACCAGATAATTTATAGGCACTAATTGTGCTGCCCTCTATTGAGGTCTTTGACAGACCAAGGCTGTATCTGTTTCTTCTGTCCACAACTGTACCTACCTACCTACGGTTGTGTTCGCCACTCTCCTAGCAGCACCTACCGGGTATGTATGTATGTATGTATGAGTCCCCAGTGAGATATATACGAGGGGTTTTACAAGGTGCGACGAGAAGATAAAAGAGAGGAAGATGGAGAAGAGAAGAGGAACGGATGGGGATATGGAGGAGAGGATAAAAGAGTGGAGAGGAGAGAAGGGGAAAGGGTGGGGGATGGGGAGAAGAGAGTAAAAGAGCGGAGAGGAGAGAAGAGGAAAGGATAGGCAGGAGAAGAGAGTAAACAAGCGGAGAGGAGAGAAGAGGAAAGGATGGGCAGGAGAAGAGAGTAAACAAGTGGAGACGAGAGAAGAGGGTAGGATAGGAAAGAAAGTATAGGAGAGAACATGATTGGAGAGGAGAGAAAAGGATGTTGAGGGGAGGAGAATATAAGGGTAGAGAGGAGAGAAGCTTAAAAGAGTGGAAAGGAGAGAAGAGGAAAGAATGAGAAAGAGGAGAGAAAAGAGGAACGGAGAGTAGATTACAGTAAAAGACTGGAGAGGGAAGAAGAGAAGAGGAAAGAATAGGGAAAGGGAGAAGAGGAAAGGATAAGAAATGGGAGAAGAGGAGAGTAAACGAGAGAAAAGGAGAAGTGGAAAGAAGAGGAAAGGAAAGCATGGAGAAGGGAAAGCGCGGGGTGGGGGGTAAAGAGTGGAAAGGAGAGAAGAAGAGTAAAGAATAGGGAAGAGAAAGAGAACAAAGATTAAACAAGTGGAGAGGAGAGGAAATCATGAAGCAAGAGAGTGTACACACGTTGGGGATTGCACCACGTTGTGTCCCGATATTCAAATCGGGGTACATCGGGACCAACATCGTGAATGTGTGAAAGTGGCTTAAGGGTCGGAAGGACAGGAAACCATCACGATAGCTTATCCGTCTTAGGCGCAGTTACAGATAATCGCTAAGGTCAGCTAACTTACACCAAACATTTAGAAATCAGTCAAGCATTGTATAATCTATAAATAATATTTCTCACACGTCCAGTTGTTTGTCTTGCGCTCTTGTGTTCATCAGTTTAGAAATAGAGTTCAAAATCGAACGATACATTAATATTCAAGGTTGTAACATATGTCTTGCTATTACCGTACTGGCCATCAAAAATAGAATAGCATAAATATAAGCAGCTGTATAAGACCCAGTGGTGGTTTGTATATAGGCTAAGATAAAACAATAACGTAAGTAGGACGGTAATATCTAAGACACCATAATTTGTTCCGTGGGAGCAACCTCGGATATAGGCCTACCTTACTACAAAAATGGTGCTGAATTGTATGGTACCGGTCTGTGAAGTTGTCAGATATGTATACAGTACCGGTATATACGGTATCGGTATATATTAGCTAGCGGAAAATGTAATCCACTAGTAGCTGAATTCTATATACGGGCATATAAATACCGTCATTGTTCCCTGATTAAATAGCATTGTATTAATATTCCCATATTCAAAATATGCTACAGGGGGACAATGCCTAGTGAGTTCATTGCTCAATAGGTGGCGTTCTGAGAGTGAGAGTCCGAGTTTAGGGGATGAGACAGTGAAGCACTGGAGCGAGGCAGTTTCAGAGATGGGGCTGCTTCGAGCCGTGAGTGGGCAACTAAGGCCCGCAGTACCAGATAATCGTGAGATCCCTTTGACGAAGGACTCTCACGTCGGATTCGCACGTGAAAGTGATACCGCCAGTTGCTTCCTTGTGCGAATCTCTCGTGCGATACCGTCGGACGTAGGGTTGGTAAGCCTGTCAAACTCGCCGCGGTGCATTTCTTACGGTTGGTATACCTGAGGAACGTTTTGTTTACAAATTACTGCCTCGGGCAGCCTCACTGGAGTACAGACGGAATCGAATCGCAATAAAGTGATGGTCCCTGGTGTATTATTTAAGAACATAAGAAAATGGGAGTCTGCAAAAAGCCGATCGGCCCATACAAGGCAGATCCCTGTCACACCCAACCCCAAGTATAGGCCCAACTCACTAATACCTCCACCAAAATGGTCAGGGATTAACACAAGATTACGGGGGCCTGCTGAGCGCCGATTGGCCCACACCTGGTAGAGCCCCCTCACACTCAACCCATCTCGTCCATATGCCTATCTATTTTTATCTTAAAGCTCCCTATCGTTCTTGATCCCACTATATCACTTGGTAGCCTATTCCACCCATCTACAACTCTGTTACCAAACCAATATTTGCCTATATCTTTTCTGAAACGAAATTTATCTAATTTGAAACCATTTGTACGAGTTCTTTCGCTTGAACTTTAGTACATTTTTCATGTCCCCTTTATTAATCCCACTAATCCACTTGAATACCTCTATCATATCCCCTCTAACTCTGCGTCTCTCTAACGAATGTAAGCCTAATTTCTTCAACCTTTCTTCATACGGAAAATTTCTAATATTATGGATCATTTTTGTCATTCTACGTTGTACTCTCTCCAATGAATTTATGTCCATTCTGTAATAAGGACACCAAAATTGAAAAGCATAATCCATATGGGGTCTCACTAATGACAAGTAAAGTTTTAAGATAACATCAGCAGTTCTGTTACTCACACTCCTAGATATGAACCCGAAAATCCTGTTTGCCTTGTTACGAACGCTTATACATTGTTTTCTAGGCTTCAAATCATTGCTAACAAACACACCTAGATCTTTCTCATAGTCTGAGTTTTCTAATTCCATATTAGCTAGTTTATATTTAACATTTGTATGCATCTTCCCTATCTTTAATACCGGTACCTTGCATTTGTCAATGTTAAACTTCATCTGCCAATTTACTGACCATTCGTGTAAGGTATCTAGATCCCTTTGCAGACACTCTATATCTCTATCTGAATCAATTTTTCTCCCCATTTTGGTATCGTCTGCAAATTTACTTATCCTACTAGTCCATCCAGTTCCTAATAAAGGTGCCTCTTCAGATCCATCAAACTACAGACCAATAGCTATAACTTCCACTCTTGGTAAAGTCTTTGAAATTATATTAAATAATCACATAATTAAGCATCTTGAGAATAATAAATTAATCAGTGATAGGCAATATGGTTTTAGACGATGTCGATCAACTGCAGACATGTTTTGCCTTCTTACGCATCAAATCAACCAAGCTACAGACCAACATGGTGAAACACATACAATAGCACTGGATATATCAAAGGCATTTGATAGAGTCTGGCATCAATCCTTATTGTCGAAGATGTCACACTACGGCCTTGCATCATTAGTTCCACTAATTTCTTCTTATCTTCATAACAGAAAAATACGTGTAATGGTAGATGGCCTTTATTCTCAATTTCACTCAATAAATGCTGGTGTTCCCCAGGGATCAGTTTTGGCCCCAATTCTGTTCCTCATTCATATCAATGATCTCATATCTACCACTCATAATCCAATACATTCCTACGCAGATGACTCAACACTCCACAGTTCCTTCACATTTACCAATTCTTTCACCCAACCCGATCTTATAAATTCAAAAATAAACACTGCAATTTCTCTGAACCAGGACCTTTCTAGAATTAATGGATGGGGACAAAAGAATCTAGTTTCCTTTAATGCACAGAAAACCAAGTACATTCAATTTTCTAACCGACAGAATCTCACTGACTCCCATATATTTTTTAATGATGTAAATATTCCCACTTCCCCTAGTATTGACATTCTCGGTGTAACATTAACTACTAACTTGAGCTGGACACATTATGTTAGAAGCATTGCTAAGAATGCCTCTAAAAAACTGGGACTCCTGTACAGAGTTCGAGAATTCTTCACTGACGAGCAGTTGGCCGTGATATATAAAAGTCATGTGCGTTCTCAGATGGATTACTGTTCACCTCTGTGGGGTGGAAGTGGAGTGGTTGCATTGAGGCAGTTGGACAAAATTCAAAATAAAGCTATTAGATTAATCAATAACCCTGCAATCACACAGGACCTTCCTACATTATCCATACGAAGAAACGTTGCATCCCTTGCATTATTCTACAGATATTTTCACAGCAATTGTTCCGAGGAACTTGCTTCAATTGTGCCGCCTCTCCACATCTTTCCCCGTAGAACTAGGGCAGCTGAGAGCGCCCATGAATTTACACTTTCTCCTCCACAATGCAGAACTTCTGCTTATCATAATTCATTTATCCCCAGAGCTACTACTCTTTGGAATTCACTTCCCTCGAATTGCTTTCCACAAACTTACAATCTACAAATGTTTAAATCCAGTTGTTACAAACATTTTATGAATGGAGGATGCCTTTAGGCACATGGACCTTTTTGTTTTATCTGTGTTTTTCCTTCCTCCGTTCATTGTCTCTTAAAAAAAAAAAAAAAAAAAAAAAAAATTATACCTAAATAAAGGTAATTTATGTATGTAATAAACAACAGAGGACCTAATACAGATCCCTGGGGGCCACCACTTTTGACTGCTCCCCATTCTGACTTGGTACCATTTATGCCGACTCTCTGCTTCCTACCAGTTAGCCATGACCTAATCCATCCTAACAACGCCCCACCTATTCCATGTGCCTCAACCTTTCTCATCAATATCTCATGAGGGACTCTGTCGAAAGCTTTACTGAAATCTAAATATATAATATCATATGACTTGTCATTATCTACTGCTTCATATACCTCTGAGAAAAAGCTAAGCAAATTTGTAAGGCAGTTATTGCATTAATCTTATTATTCTGTATTTAGGACATTCTCAATTGACGAAAATAAGGTAGCCTAGGCCCTAGTGATTCCCCAGAGGACCATTGAATTTCTCTAGCCTAATTTCCCTTCAACCACCAATCAATTTTTGAGTTTAGGAATAGCCATGGGGTTGTGGTATGGATTTTCGCTGAATAATTGGGTTGTGCTTGGCTCTCTGGAAAAGTGGCTTGGTTATAATATCAGGCAAGCTTTTCTGTTATATTCAAGCCTAGCCCTGTTCACCTGTTCCAAGTAGATCTATGGCAATAAATCGTGATATCTAACCTAGCCTATCTCTAACTCAAGAAGGGTCAGAGCTAGGATAGTGGGCTGTAAATTGCCATAGGCTATCTATCCCCTGGCTGACCCTTCCCAAATGGGAAAGGTAAAGCTTTGAGTCCTCCATTTCATAGTAAGAGATGCTTAAATTGGACATATGAGCAATTTTGATGAGAATTTAGCCTAGGCCTATATTGTTAAGTAATTATCTTGATATATTAAAACTACTGAAAACAGGGTACGGTACCGGTAGGCCTAGCCTAACCTCAAGAGGTTACCAGGGTTGGATTTTGGAGATGGGTTAGGCATGAGAGGCTAGTGGATTATTTAGTTTATAATAACCATGGTAACCTAATAAAACTAATCTATTCTAGCTATCCAAGCGAGGTAACCTCTGACTCTCCGAGTTTTTCCAAAAATTTAGCAGGGAAAGTGTTTGATCACACAATTGTTCTCATCGGCTTTAGATATCTAGGGATAGTCACCTATCCTAGCCTAATTATAGAAAAAGATGTCATGGCTAAATATTATTTTTTAATCTCCATGGGACTTGCATATTTAATCAACATGTAGCCTACTCTTTAAACAATGCAAAATTGTTGGCAAATGAATATAGCCAAGGTGAGGTTAGCTAATGGGGAAAGCGATTTCTGAGTTAACCTAACCTACAAATTTAGAATAGGCCTATGATAGGTTTCTTGAAGTAGTGTAGCCTAACGATACTCCTTACTTTTGAGTATAGGACTATCCCGTAAATTTCAGAAGCCAGCCGAAGCAAATCGGCTTCTAAAAGTTGGGGGAAGGATGTACGGTAGTATTCAAACGTATCGCCTTCCTTGTTTACACTACTCGCACGCTCCTTTATATTTTGACTGCCGTGGGATACAATAATAGGTTGAAGGGGGGTTTTCCCCCCTAAGCCACCCCATGAATTAATTGTCATCTTATATATTGCCAGCATGGGGTCTGTAAGGTTAGTTACATTAGGTAAGTTAGGCACAGTATAGTATTGTAGCAATCCGATTGTGGGATTGGGTTGAGTTAGTTTAGCTTTATGAGGCAGTTTCTCAACTGAATATTACCATAGCCTAATACTCACAGATGTTTTTTTTCTTGAAGAGGCCTAGGCCTGTGGCTCCAGTTCAGTAGCCTGGGTAAGTTTAGGAGTAGTGGGCGTACCACTACCAACATACAACATAACTCCTCTATAAAACATTAACCTAACCAAACAACCTAACCTAACCTAACCTAGTATTCATGTAGTACTAGGTTAGGTTAGGTTAGGTTAGGTTAATGTTTTATAGATGATTTATGCTGTATGTCGGTAGTGGTACGGCCACTACTCCTAATCTTACCGTAGCCTGGTCACCAATTTGACCCTGGCTTCGCCTGTCTCAACTCTTATGTATGCCCTCAAAAACAAATACCTGTATGTATGTATAAGTTCAGAATAGTGAATCCTATACAGATCACTTAGTAGGTACCGAGTACTGTATACTTTATGGGGTTATTTACCACAGCTGCACCAATTTGCCCCAAGTTTTATACTGTACAGTTCTGCTACATGAAAAGTGCCAGGTTTTAATCCAGTACCATTCAGTGCAGCAATATCATAAAGTTTCGGGTTTCAAGTTAATAGTAATGTGATCACCCCCTTTGACTAGGCTAATATAGAAAACCATTTATTTTCAATACTTATTCTGCATCAAATTGACACCTGCCCTGTCTACAGTACTATACGGTACCAAAAACAGAAAGTCTAGTAGGCAGGTTTACTTTTATAAATGACTAAATATATGATGCTTGGACAATTATAGGTACCGGTACTGCATAAAGAATGAACAATATATTTCACATAATTTATTGCAATTCTTACATAGGTACCCGTTATATAATATTGTATCATCTAATCACAACTCCCGTTGTATGCTTCCATATGGATAGGTCCTTAAGACCGCTTCATCAGATTTTATTCGCCCAATTAGCCTACTACCCAGGTAAGAAAATTCACGACATCACATTATACTTGCTTGTATTTTTGGCTTGGAATCCTCATTTGGTGACCATTATTATCTATCTATTTGAGGCATAGGCCTATTTCCTGAAATAAGTCTTGCAATTGACGAGGATGGGTGTGAATGGGATATGCCGTGTGTGGGCCAGTCAGCTCTGCAGACTCGTTATCTTATGTTCATTTATGAAGTATTCAAGTAGGCCTAGGCCTAGCCCAATCAGGGAGAACATGTTAGTCCCTATTTATAGCCTACTTTAGTAGGGTAGGCTACTGCTAGGCCTATATTTTGTAATCCAATAGGCCTAGCCTATGTTAAAATAGCCAACAATAGGGTACCTAGGTTAACAAGTCCCAGATATTGAAAGAAAAAGTGGTAAAAATTGAAGATACCTCAGACAGCCTTTTAACTAGGCCTAGGCTAGGCCTATAATTATTTGTGGTTAGGTTAGGTAAAAAGGCTGTCCAAGGTCTCTTCAATCTTTACCACCTTTTCTTTCAATATCTGGGACTTGTTAACCTAGGTACCCTATTGTTGGCTATTTTAACATAGGCTAGGCCTATTGGATTACAAAATATAGGCCTAGCAGTAGCCTACCCTACTAAAGTAGGCTATAAATAGGGACTAACATGTTCTCCCTGATTGGGCTAGGCCTAGGCCTACATTAAGTACTTCCATAAATGAACATATATAACTATTCTGCAGAGCTGACAGGCCCACACACGGCAGATCCCATTCACACCCATCCTCGTCAGATAAGATGAAGTATTGAGAGATAAGCCTTTACAACGGCACCTCGTATTTACATTCTACTTTTCCTATTTTTCTGAAGCGTGTAGAGAGGGGAGAAGGGGTGTTGGAGAGAGAGGAAGCTGTTGGAGTGACTTTGTTATGTGTGTTTAGTCTGTATACGTCGTCAGGATGTTCCCTGACTGGGTGCGAGCATGTGAAACATGCTAGGACGTACTACCACACCCACTAAATGTCCGCCGTGGCAGGGATTCGATCCCGGGTCTTGCAGATTCACACGTGAGCGTGCTCTCCACTCGACCAACACGACCACCATTGCAAGACTTATTTCAGGAAATATGCCTCAAATAGATAGATAATAATGGTCACCAAATGAGGATTCCAAGCCAAAAATACAAGCAAGTATAATGGAATGTCGTGAATTTCCTTACCTGGGTAGTAATTGGGCGAATAAAATCTGATGAAGTGATCTACAAGTTGTCAAGGCTGGCCGACATAGGCCTCAGGTGAAGGTGCCTGTACAACGGCTCCTGTCAAGTTCAACATCGTCATTGAAGATATATCGAAAGTCTTTAGAAATGTGCTAATTGTAACCCATATTAATATATATTAATAGTTTCGTACATTATGCAATTGATTTGCATTAAAGAATGTCTTCTGTAACCTTTAATTTATGAATTGAAACAATAATACAAATAATAAAATTCAATTAGCAAACGAAGGGATCCGACGACCATCGAAGAGAAGGGTGGAAGGTCCTCTTCAGATTCCAATAATATTGGACGTAAACGGTCGCGGCGACCATTTACGAAAGCATTCGCTCAGCCAAACAAATTCCCCCAAAAAAATTGATACTACGAATTTTGAAAGGAAGGATACCTTCGAGGGAAGGGAATGTTTGGTACTGCGGGCCTAAGTCCCATGCATCCTGCGAAGGCAAGATGGCAGGGCGTGGTTGTTTCACGTTTCTCACCCCCTAGACTGGAATGAGACCTCACGGGCTTCACCGTTCAATTATTAGGCTAGCGGTTGAATGTACAAGTTCTTAGCCTATGCCCAGAGGGAGTAGTTGGAATATAGAAGAAAAAAAAATATATATATATAGGCCTCATGCAAATATATTCTTCTTTATGTTTGATAAAGATCTAAACATATACAGTATATTAATAATAATAATACAGACATTCTTTAGCTACAGCACATATATTATAATTATCTAGCCTACCGGTACTAGCCTTGAAACCCCAGACTGCTTAATCGTACTCCACATAATAGCAATAGCTTTTTGTTTAGCTAGGGCTATAATTAATTATTGTAGGGATAAAGATACGTCATAATAAAATATATGTAGGCTACACCGTTATTTATTCGGATAAAACTAAACTCTCTCTCTCTCTCTCTCTCTCTCTCTCTCTCTCTCTCTCTCTCTCTCTCTCTCTCTCTCTCTCTCTCTCTCTCTCTCTCCTCTCTCTCTCTCTCTCTCTCTCTCTCTCTCTCTCTCTCTCTCTCTCTCTCTCTCTCATGTTTCATCTTCTCTCTCTCTCTCTCTCTCTCTCTCTCTCTCTCTCTCTCTCTCTCTCTCTCTCTCTCTCTCTCTCTCTCTCTCTCTCTCTCTCTCTCTCTCTCTCTCTCTCTCTCTCTCTCTCTCTCTCTCTCTCTCTCTCTCTCTCTCTCTCTCTCTCTCTCTCTCTCTCTCTCTCTCTCTCTCTCGCTCCCCATGCTACTTCTGTAAGTTGGCAAGTCAAATCCAAGACTGCAAGTCTTGGATTAGGCCTAACTGTGATTGCCATCACAGTTTTGGTAATGATGCCCTAACAGTAATCCATGTGCGATAATTATAACTCACTACGGTTACAGTATATCCACCCATACCACCCACGATCCATTTCAAACCAACCATACTCATTTACTATGCTTGCCCACACAACACACGACCAATAATGTCTATCCACCAACAGTAATCACAACTTTATCTACTCTATTACCGACGATCTATCTCTAGCTCTCTCTCCCCGCGGATAGTAAGCCCCGTCACACATTCAGAGCGCACAGGGAACGTTTTCTTTAATTGTGTAGGATATTCAGCGCGACACTGGTACCTGACCTTATTCAATAAAGAGGCTTAGTAGGCCTACCTGGGCTTGTTGTGAATAACTGTAAATGTAGTGAATAGTGTAAATACGGTAAACATTATTTATATATGTATTTCTCTCTCTGCTTAGCTAGGTGTAGAAGGGCCCCTAAAGATAGGACGTTTGCGGGGTTTTGCTGAAGATGAAGCCTATGTGGGCAAAAAAAATAATGTGTTTGGACAAAGAAAGAAATGATACATCACCTAGGAAAGTAATAGAACCCCAGACACATATAAATGTTAGTAATTATGATAATAACACTGACTGCAGTGAAATCTAAGGTAGTATTATTGACATTGATATTGAAACAGTAGAATATAATTATGTCCTCATCAGATAGGCTCGATGTTAGGGGGAATACTTCCGAATGTCACTCAAGCTGTAAAGTTAGTGTGAGTCCTAGTAAATCCACTCAAGGTATATATTTATTAAACGTTATTTCCACATGGCGATTTTGATTAGTTCCTTTGCGTTTATCTTGTTCGTCCCAGTTTTGGTTTGTTTATTTTGAAAGTTTTACATTATAATACTACACAAATAGCCGTAGTTTACGAAATAAGTTAGATGAACTAAAGGCAGAAAATATTGATATAATTATGATTACAGGAACATGGATGGAAACGGAAACACGAGATCTTATGGCAGAATATCAAATTGATGGATGTACTATGTACTGTACAGCGTTGATCGCCAAGGTAGAAAGGTAGGTGGAGTGGCATGTTTGATCTCAAATTCGGTAAATTATATTATTAGGTCAGATATTAAATAGGAGGAAAAGTGAGAGTGTATGGTTAAAGATTAATGACAACCGCGGTAGTATTGTAATTGACCTTATAATTATACAGAACGCCAACTTTAAATAGAATAGATAGTAAAATACTCTGGGATGAGATAATCAGAGCCTGTCAATCCAGTAAAGTTTGTATTGTAGGGATTATAATTTTAGTAGGCTAGAATAAATTGTAGAAATCACACAGGAGATTTAGAATCAAATGTTTTTTAGAACTAGTACAGGACTGTGTCTTAACTCAACAGGTAGATGAACCACCAGAGGTAACAATATACTCGATTAGTTCTCAGTAACAATGAAAATCTTGTTATTGGAGGAAACTTAGGTTATAGCGACCACGATGAAATTAGATTTACGGTAACCTAGTATATGGAAAAATTAATTAACTATAAACTCGACATTGAGTCATTAGTCCCTAATTTTAGAAATGCCAAATTTCATATGAGAACACCTGAGGGGTGTGTTCGGTGACACGCAGGTGGAGTCCCTGAATAATGAAAGATTAAGTGGAGAGTAGGTAAGTTCACACTTATGCGAGTCCGGAGCGCGAGGCCAACGCGAGTCACACTCGCCGCATATCGCCGTTGATGGAGCCCGAACCCAACGCGAGTAGCAGCTGATGCGAGTAAACACGCATATAACACGAGTTTACATGAGTTTACACAAGTTCACAGGAGTTTACGCGAGTGTCGGCGAGTGTAACACGACCCCAACACGCAGCGCCAAAATTTGAAAAATAACGGTCAACGAATAGTGCGAGTCTACAGGAGTGTCACAGGAGTTTACATGAGTTTACACGTGTTTACACGAGATGAACGCGAGTCTACAGGAAGTTAACAGGAGTGTATGGAGTGTATATTCTATTTAATTTATTAATCTTGTATTTATTTATATTTCATGTTGGATATCAATCTGTATATTATTATTTGTCATCATATAATTATCCTTTGCATATATTCCACATCATTATTATCATGTATGGGTAGGAGGGTGGTTTGGGGGATGGTGTGGGGAAGGTAGAAGCGTAATTGACTCATGTTACAAATATGAAGCCGATTGGTAAGGTAGTTTCGCCACCACGGATTTTCCTTGTTTTCCTTATCTTCGTACGGATACGCTGGAAGTGGGTGGTGGGAGGCGGTTGGGGGTGTGGTGGGGGGAAGGCAGAAGGGTAAGGGACTTGTCACACAAATTTGGAACCGATTGGTGCAGTCGTTTCGCTGCCACAGATTTTCCTATTTTTCCTTATCTTCGTACGGATACGCTGGAAGTGGGTGGTGGGAGGCGGTTGGGGGTGTGGTGGGGGGAAGGCAGGGTAAGGGACTTGTCACACAAATATGGAACCGATTGGTGCAGTCATTTCACCGCCACAGATTTTCGTTTTGTTTTCCTTCTGACGGGACCGACAGTCAGCGAGTGTGTGGGAGGAGGAATTTGGGATTTTTGTTGTGGGTAGCCAAAAGGGTAAGGTACATGTGGTACAAATATGAAAGCCATAGGTGCAGTCCTTTCGCTGCTACGATTTCTGTTGATAATATAAACAGACTCGTGTGACACTCATGTAGACTCGTGTGACACTCATGTAGACTCATATAGACTCGCGATCATTAAATTTCTAAATAGTACAACGCGAGTGTCACGCGAGTCTACATGAGTGTCACACGAGTCTACAGGAGTTTATGCGAGTCTACGCGACTCTATGCGACTCGGCGTCCTACTCCCACTTGACTCTCCAATTTTTGTGCAGGTACAACATTTTTGGCCGCGTTCGCGAGTCTACGCGAGTCTGTGCGAGTGTCGGCGAATTTGGGATAATCATTGGCGAGTGCAAAAATTTCATCACTCGCGTTGGAGTTGCGCTCCGACTCGCCAATGTGTGAACCTGGCTTTAAGGACACCAGGTAGGCTAGTCAAATTAATCTGGTCGCCCAGGATACTTATTAACGCTCATCAGTATTTACTAAGACCGTTTGTAATGCCCAGAATAAATATATCCCTAGAAAGCGCTTTAGATTCAATAATAACGACCCAAGATGGATGAATAATAGCATCAAGCATACGTTAAGCTTAAAGAAAGGAGTGTATAGGAAAATAAAGAGGTGAAGAACATTTAAGAAATTATTATGTAAATCTTAGCATAAAGGTTAAAGGCAACTTAAAGCTGATATTAGGAAAGCCAAGCGTAATTACAAAATACAAATTCATAGGGAATCCATATCTAACCCCAAGGGGATCTTCCAGTTAGGCTATACAAAACAAAAGTAAGAGATAAAATAGGCCCTCTTAAAACCGAGACAGGAGTAGGCTACTCATAGATAAAGAGATAGATATATGTAAACCCTTAAACAATCACTTGCTGTCCGTTTTCACGGACGAAGACTAAACGCTGATACCGGAGGTCCATCCAATATACGATGGAAGTATATATAATATTTTAATTAAAATAAACATACCGGTAAGTAGAAATGTTGTATTTGTACTTAAGCAATTAGACCAGCTAAAACCACAAGAGTCACCTGGGCCAGACTCCATTATATCCTAGAGTATTAAAATAATGTAAAGAAATTAGTTACCGGTACCCCTTAACAGCACTATTTAATAATTCTCTTAATTCGGGCCTAGTCCCTGATGAGTGGAAACTTGCGAATGTGGTGCCAATGTTTAAAAAAAAATAGATAAATCTATGGTTTCGAATTACCATCCAATCAGTTTGACATCAGGTGTAGGCAAACTATTATAATCATTTATTGCGCACAAAATAAAGAGAACATCGATAATGGCATCAATTAATTAACACT
Source organism: Paralithodes platypus (assembly GCA_032716605.1). Taxonomy (NCBI): domain Eukaryota; kingdom Metazoa; phylum Arthropoda; class Malacostraca; order Decapoda; family Lithodidae; genus Paralithodes; species Paralithodes platypus. The sequence goes on along the minus strand of CM064509.1, from coordinate 32,624,709 downwards.
CAACATGGATCCACGAATGGTCGGCCATGTCTCACTAATTTATTGACATTCTTTTCCCGAGTATACGAAGCAGTAGTCAACGACAAAGAATATGATATCATTTATCTAGATTTCAGTAAGGCATTCGATAAGTCCCCCATGAAAGATTGTGGAGGAAAACAGAAGCTCTTGGAATAGGGAGATGGGTTGGATGTGAAAGGCATCTGCTGTGTGGGGATAATCGTCTCTCTGCAAACTCCCGTTTTATGTTATTATGTAAATCCCTAAAATAAGTGAGGGCTAGGAAAAATCACGATGTGATACCGGTACTTTATAACTCACTCACTCACTCACTCACTCACTCTCTCTCTCTCTCTCTCTCTCTCTCAACATCCATAAGGCAGCCAAGGTCACGTCAAGCAAGGCCATTTGTCCACTTTCTCTCTTCTCTCTGTCTTTCTCTCCCTGGCACCCAAATTGACCACTTCAGTACGGCGACGCCCTTTTTAATTGCTTCTGGCTAACATTACACGATTTGTCGCCGCCGTTTGTCCACTTCTCTCTTTTTCCCCCTTGCAGCAGAGCTAACCCCTTCACAACATTTACGCCTTTTACAATGCTTCATTCTGGATAACAAAAGACCTACTTTTTGCGGCCATTTAGCCTATCCAATATCCATTTTATCTCTTCTCTCTCTTTTTCCCCATGTGAAACCCTTTCAGTAAGGTGACGCCTATTTCATATAATTTTGGTTAACAGTAGCCTACATCGAGAACAAGGAAAGACATGTGGGAGACAAAGAAGCAGCAGAGATAGTTTTTACATTTTTGATTCCCAGAGGTCTAAAGACAGCACGAATAAAGTGAAAATAACGCTATCGTATTGAAGTGCAAGTGTTATGCAAGGTTGGTATATATATATATATATATATATATATATATATATATATATATATATATATATATATATATATATATATATATATATATATATATATATATATATATATTTATATATATACCCGGTACAGTATATACCGGTATATATATTATTTTATTTTATTTTATTTTTTTGCAATCAAAATTTCGATACATTAAGTCGATGTTAATCTACAGGCCTATATCGGTAGCCTAAATTGGAATTATAAATAAATAAATGCAAGATATACGGTAAACACAGTTTGACCAGTATGCTAATGCAAGGAAAACCGCTAGCATATATTAACTACCGTATAGTTAATATAATTTTCATCGTAAATTTCTTTGAATAAATTAATTAGACCATTACACTATTATTATTACCGGTAATATTATTAATATTATTATCATTAACATAAATACTCTCTCTCTCTCTCTCTCTCTCCACACAAAGGGTCGCCAAGTCCACGTCACACAAGATCATTCATCTCTCAACCCACTTAGTTCTAATTATGTTGACCTTATTTTATCCCTATCGATAACATGGCGTTTCTTGCAATTTTGTTCTTAACCATCATTCAACATTCGATGATCAACATTTTTCTGGCAACATTTCTGGAATATTTTGCTCTGGTATCGGAAACTAGACTGTTGATATATAAATTTAGGTAACCGAAATATTTTATATGTTGACATCATAAGCTGCCAGACCAGTGTTGAGGATAAATGTTGAGTGAAAAAGCGCTCGTGTGATACCAGCTTTAATTAGGGACCTAAAGAGGGCTGTTTTTGGGTAGCATGGGGAACATTCAAGGGAAAGGATCAGGTTATTATCACGACATAATGAAATCACCTATGGTACCCTTTATGGGAAAAATTACTACAAACCCATAAAGGACATCACAAATCCGTACCGTATATAATAATACAAGTGTATCTTACAGCTGCCCTAGGAGATATATACACTTACAGTATATATATATACCGGTGTATATATATATATATATATATATATTAATGTAGATCACTGGTTGCAATGTGGCATGTGGCCTTGTCTAGCATTTAGTACGGTACCGTAAGCTAAACAGTTTTCTCACGTAAAGGCTGCTAGCTAATTTTCGTAACAGGAAATGCATTTTTTACGAGGTAAGAAGTAGACTAATTTTATGTGGAAAATTATCGGTACCGTATTTTAAATAATCGTTAATCTATAGGTAATAATCAATCGCTACACATTAAGTTCATGTTTATAGCGTATCTCCCGTTGCAGACGTAGGCTATACGACAGTGCGAAGTACACTCTTGGTTTGCTTCTTCATTACGGTACTGTATCTTCATTTGAGGACAAAGTTAAAAACAATTATCTTCATTTAAGGACAAAGTCGAAACACAAATGGTTTAACCTTTTTCATTTCTCCTGTCATGTCTGCACACAAGGTCAGCTGCGTGAGAAATCAGGTATTTTTTCGTTGTAGCATAGTTTATTTGAACAAGGTGGGCTGGGTCAAGGTGAAGTGTTCTGGGTGGGTGGTGGGTGACATAAAACAGTCTTGGTCGACTTAGGCCTATCCAAACCAACCTCAACAGAGTGAGACGAGAGCTAGCCTAATTACAATAGACCTACCGGTATACTACCAATCGCTTTCGTAACGGAATAAAACTAAAAATCCCATTGATATAATGTTATAGAGTTGAATATCAGGGTTAACTGTGTTAACCCGTGGAGCCCCGGCTAGTTTTGTAATGTTTGCGCACCAGAACCCGGCCGGTTTTCAAAAAATGGTTTTATTCCAGAAACAATAGCGAATGGGTTAGGAATGAAGGAAAAACCACGAAAAACTGCTCAAAAAGCTTAAAAAATGGTCCTACAGAGCCCCCGAAAATGGGTTTTACAAGAGTAAAAAATTGAAGGCAATTATCCCAAAAAAACAGGTTATTGAGCGCTCGCGCGCACGCACGTGGACTTTGAGAGTTTTCAACCATCGGCACGGTTGCGTGGGATACGTACACAGTTCCCATACAAATCTGAGCCCTCTTGAGTGGCTACACCTGAGGTTACGGTCGGCACAATTAGGGTGCCGCGTCAGGCGCGTCTCTGGGGCTGTGCGTTACATACATCGCCGACGCGTCAGACGTGTCGCTGGGGCTGTACGGGTTAACTGCTTAATGTGATGACATCCGTCCTATTATCAACTATAGAATACCCGGCAAAATGTCCCCATAGTGTCGCGACAAATACTGGGTCAGTAGTTTAGACTTGTATATTAACTTATGGCACTGTATTCTGTTAGTTTGAAACATACCAATCAAGCAATCAATGGGAGCATACACCTTGACAGAGCGTAGCCGCACTCACCCTCCAACTCCAGTCCTGGGGATCCTCCAGGGAGAGACTCCAAGCATCTACCTGGCCCATATCAAGTATCTTATCGCATGATTGGCCGACTTGCATCAGCCATGAGTTCCGTGGTCTTCCCCAAAGCCTCCTCCACTCAGGATTGTGGTCTTCTGTAGAGACCACCTGGTGAGCAGGGTCTGCTTCAGGGAGGCAAACCACATGCTCAGATAGCCGAAGTTGGAGTTCACGAACCATGCAATTAATATATCTTGAATAAGTTTAATGGAGTAGTAGCTGGCTTGAAATTACTGTATCGGCACGGTAACTGTAATTAGCCTTATTCCAACAACTCGTCGAAGACAAAGGAAGAAGAGCGGATTGATTTCGGTAGTTTTAATAATTCGCATTTAAACCTCCACAAACATGTACAGTACATATCCCACAATTATTACATTACATACCGGTAGGCCTAGTATGGATCCATTATTACAATTAATACTAATAGCCTATATTAATTATACGGTACGGTACGATACTTGAAGTAGAGATAACATGAGCTGAGTTGAGGCGAACAACATTACAGCCAGATCCCGTGTTTTCCAGTTGTAAAGTAGGTGTAAGCAACCTGGAGTCTACACGGGTCTTAAGAACATACGAACATAAGAATATGGGAGTCTGCAGAAAGCCGATTGGCCTACACAAGGCAGATCCCTGTCGTACCCAACCCTAATTATAAGGCCAGCTCACTAACACCATTAGGACTGACCTCTCCAAACGGTCAGAGGTCAGAAAACGGGGGTCTGCAGAGCGCCGATTGGCCCACACCTGACATATCCCCCTCACACCCAACCCATCTCGTCCAAATGCCCATCTAATTTTTTCTTAAAGCTCCCTATCATTCTTGATCCCACTATGGCACTTGGTAGCCTATTCCACCTGTCTACAACTATGTTACCAAACCAATATTTGCCTATATCTTTTCTGAAACGAAATTTATCTAATTTGAAACCATTGGTTCGAGTTCTTTCGCTATCACTGAGCTTTAGTACTCCTTTCATGTCCCCTATATTAATCCCACTAACCCACTTGAACACCTCTATCACATCCCCTCTAACTCTGCGTCTCTCTAACGAGTGTAAGTCTAATTTCTTCAACCTTTCTTCATATGGAAGATTTCTAATATCATGGATAATTTTTGTAATTCTGCGTTGTACTCTCTCCAATGAATCTATTGTCCATTCTGTAATAAGGACACCAAAATTGAACAGCATAATCCATATGGGGTCTCACTAATGACAAGTAAAGTTTTAAGATAACATCAGAAGTTCGGTTACTCACACTCCTAGAGATGAACCCGAGAATCCTGTTTCCCTTGTTACGAACACTTATACACTGTTTTCTAGGTTTCAAACCATTGCTAACAAACACACCTAGATCTTTCTCACAGTCTGAGTTATTGGAGGCACTCTATGTCGCTATCTGATCTCCCCATTTGGTATCGTTCATCAGGCATCCATTTCCATACTAATTACATCTCTAAAATATGTTTGTGTTCTATATAATCATGCGTTGTGCATAATATATGTACCTGTATCCAATACCCATATCGTTTGGTACCGGTAGTCAAATATATCTCCATATAAAGCAGATACGGAGTTTAAACATTCTCAAAAGTCTGAAATTTAATGGTGGCCCCTCCATCATTGACGATATTGCCTATTAGTATAATAGTCTCCATTCAACATCCCGCGTCAGCATTTTGAATCTACCGCGCGGAAGGATCATGGAGTACTCTTCATAAGTGCACGCTTAATTCCCTTATGGGATCGTCATTATGATTGGGTACCCCACAGAAAAAACTCTGTAAAAAAGAAAAAAGAAAAATTAACTTAATATTTGTTATCATATGACTTTCCATATGTGGATTTCTTGCGTTTTGCTTCCCCGACTCCAGGCCCCCTAGCGGCCATCTTCGCCCTTCCTCCTTCCGCGGCCATCCTAGCCAGTGGGGTGCCGCCGTCGCTCTCGCTTCATTCGACGTTCCAGCGCTCCTAGTGAGTCCTTGCTCATTTGTATACACCTGCGTTGTAGTGAACAGAGTTTAGATTAGCTAGCAACGGCTGCCCCATTGGTATGTCCGCAGGAAGTGTGTAAATTAGGGTACTATTGTAACAGGCGCCTACGTATCCCAGGATCTTCGCGCCACGTGTTATTATTATGTTGTGTTGCGCCTTTAGCTTTTGATATCATAGCTAGGAGGCTACCACTCATCAAGATTATGCTTCAGGCCGTCACTAAGAGGCAGTTGCATATAATTATTTATTATGTTTTTTAGCAGATGCTCTAGTCTAAGGGTGACTGCACGTGGTGCTACACCTTCTAGAGTCCGTATTTGCTTGCGGGACCCTGTCGTGGTCCTCCCTCATCTGGTTGCGGTTGCTGGGTCTTCGGAGCTTCGTCTGCCTGTGATGTCTCGTCGAGCCTCGTGGCCAGCCTGGTTAGGGGTCTCCAGTGTAGGCTGCAGGTAATTTAGGACTCTGAATTCTCTGTTTTATATTTAAGCCTATGTGTGCCCCTGGTGTTTTTACATGTGTGCTTTGCATGTTATTTGGGGGTTTGGGAGACGTCCCTGTTTTTGTGTGTGGGTTTTAGAGAAGGTAGCTGTGCTTTGCCCCTCTCTAAAAAAATTTTTGTTTGTCTCCGGCGGCCCCGTGCAGCAGGGCCCTGGTTACCCATCTTCAAAACGGGTATGGAACAACCAAATGTCCCGGTGTGGTTAGCTGATCCACAATCCTCCCGGCAGAAGTGCGAATTCCTACGGGAGCTCAGAACTCGGCCCGCCGAGTTAACTCGCCCTGACCACTATTGTCATGCGATAAAGACTTCCTCGCCCTGTGGCACCACAGCTAAGTGGGCAACTGTTAACCCTTTGGCGCACCTATAGTTTCCAATCAAAGTATTTCCCACTCCCAAAGTATATCTCAGCTCACTCAGAGCCAGTTTTGTGCCCGGCGATAATTTGTTTCTGTAACGTTTTTATCCACCAAAAAATCCTTATATTTGGATTAATGAGGTACCATCGGCTTCGTTATTGATTGAACTTGAAGATAAGCGAATAAAAACATAGAATAAATACAAAACAACCACATTGGGGCACTCCGAAATAAGAATTGTAAAAAAAAAAGTAAATACCTTATCTCCAACTCGCACTAGCTCAAAATTTTGCCCGCAACATTTTTTACTTGCATACATATATGGAAGCAGAATTTAATGAGGATTCCACTGGTAACTTCAGAATTACTATAAACCAAATAGTTACTGAGATACATGAATAAACGTGAAAGTATCGAAACACAGATTGAGCTGTACTCTGCTCCCTTCCCAGCCAGCCGTGAGTAAACGGTTAAACTGAGGGGGTTGCCAATTGTACCCATTGAACTAGACGTAATACTTAATATCTACGCCAAATATGACGCGCGTCAGACGAAAACTTAATTTTTGGTGAATATTTTTAAGTTTAATGACTCTTAACGAGTCATCGTGCACCTAGGAAAAAAATACCTAATGACTCTGAACGAGTCATCGTGCGCCAAAGGGTTAAGATACGTCATGCGGCGGATAATCATACACTAACGGTCAAAAAAGGGCCTGTGACACTTGTCATAGGTAAGCAGTTCCAATCAGCTTAGACGGAAAAGCCCCAGGTTTTTTCACGGCGAGTCCGGCGGAAGGTTAGAGTAGTTGTGACTATAGCTAATTTTCCGCCGGACTCAAGGTAGGATGTATTAACACCTCGCAGGTTATCCTTATGAGCATTGATTCCTGGAAATTTTATATTTCCAGAATTCCCGGTGACTACAGGACCGGCGGGTGGTGGCTGCTGATTCCGGCGAGGAGGGGCCCCCTTTATCCATCATGCCTAGGTTTGAGTTATGCGCTACTCCTAACTGTTCACTGTTACCCATATTCGCTCATAAACTCTGTTTAAAATGTGTGAAGTGTTTAGACCGCTCTTAGAGGCTTGTGGATGTCAAAGCGCTGTTCCGTCTGTGCCGACTTGAAAACGGCTTTGTTCACCATGAAAGACTTGTCGTGCTTGGCAGCTTTGCAAGAAATAAAGGCAATTTTTAACACTTATGCCAAAGACACAGCCCATAAGGCTCTTCACTGTGATGACGAGGCCCTCTGGGAACAATTAATAATAAAGTCACCTCTGGTCAAAACAGCCTCACATAAATCTGTTAGGCCTAAAGTGAAATCTAAAACCCTTTCCAAAGAGGTAGTGAGTAGCAGCAGTAGCACAGACAGTGAAATTACTGAGGTTGCCCCCTCCCCCCCCCCCCCCGACTACCCAAAGCGGAGACGCTCACCCTCTCCAAAACGTAAGTCAAGGTCGAGGTCTCCCTGCAGACATTCCCGACACTCTTCGACTGAGTCTTCCCGGTCTCACAAGCGCCGGAAGGAGGTCTCTCAGTCAAGTAGTGGTAGCCGGAAAGAGACCCCACAACCACCTCCCTCTTCCCCTATCTCCGACACGCCCAACGTTGAAGCCGGCGGCTCGGAAGTGGGGACACAAGACATGGGAGTCCCAACTGGGTCATGAACAATCTTTGAGTGTACCACCTGATTTTACCTTTGCTATTCCTAAGTTGAATTATGTGCCACGTACTAGCCTCTCAGCCGGACCTAGACGGGTCCTGGCAGAGCAATATAAGGGTTCACAATTTTTTGATAGCTCCCAAATAATCCAAGACTCACAGCCTCCCACGGCACGGGGATCAATCGGAGCCTTCCCAGGACAGGGTTAGAGTAAGTCAGGAACCTGTGATTGAGAGTAATATTGAAATGTTATCTTCATCTGTCTAGGGAGCCGGAGGACGTGCCTTTATCCTCGGCTCCACCAGGTCTAACAGGTGAGGAGTCTGAAGCTAGCTCCCAATCTTCTAAGGAATCCCACATTAAGTGTGTTACCTCAGATGAAATAAGTTATATTTTACACAAAGTAATGCAACAGTATAATCTCCCTACCTACTCTGACCCCCCTGCCAGTCTTCCTGTAGTTTCCACGAGTCACTCTACGATAAGACCTCTGTTACCTTCAGGTTTTCTGACCCCCCAAGCCTCTGTACCTCCTATGTCCTTGTCTCCGACAGTAACCGTGGCTTCCGGCACTACAGTGCCAGCCACACTCACTACCACTAATGTTAGAGTAATCTCGGATATCACTCCTCCTCCCTTAGATAAGGTTCCTCAGAGGAAAGGCCCTATGCCTCTCCTCTATGGACCCAACTGTTCGTGGGTTCCGGCAACGCCTCTAAACCCACATTTAGCACAACCCACCATTTCGGGAGACCTTCCGGTCCCTAGTGAGTGGAAAATTGAGATAAACAAAAACAGGAAGTTCAGGGCTAAGGACGAAGCGGGGAGATTACTGGATGTATCAATCAAAGCTATACCTAGTTCGTTTAATCCAGATTTCTTTGTTCATACGGCCGCCCCGGCAGTTCCTGCCGCCTCATCTGAACGACTCTTTGCAGACTGGTCTAAAGCCGATGGCGTTAAGGATGTCAAGGCTTTGAATGCTCTCACGCCAGAACTGGATACAATTCCGGTACTGGATCAGTCACATGCGCCAGTCCTGCAAATGGGGCGGATAGGGGTGGGCCCATGGGTACTACGGTAGATTGGGAGTTAGAGGCTCAGGTATTTGCATCAAGCATTACGTCTAAATCCTCTCATCAGGTTCCACAGGAAACTCATACTTATTTCTCGTTACCTGTAAAGATGGCTGATGGGGTATCGCCGGATTTGTTTGCCTTTTTAGCGGCACCCAAAGTAGCCCTTCACACTCTAGATGAACCCTTTTGCACTCCTCCGGCAGCTCACTTGGAAAGGGATTTTAAATTAAGAAACAAAGCCAACCGGATGTTCTCTCAGTATTTAGTCAGCCGCCAGGTTGCTGTCTCTCTTAACAAAACTATCTCGGCCATTGCTGACCCACATGTTAGGAAGGCCACTGAACTGTCACGTAGAATTTTATTCCAAAACTCTATTCAAACCTTAGGAGACATCAGAATAGCGATCATGGAAGCGGTTCGAGCCCGGCAGGATCTGAGAGTGCATCTAGTAAAAAAGTTACCGGATGACATTGGACGCCGGGTAACTCTTTCGCCGGTACGGTACTCACTGCCTCCCTTCTTAACCCTTTCACGCTCATATGATGCAGAGGTTGCCAGATTAGCAATAAGAAATAAAGTTCTCTCAATCTTATAATTACCTCTCCAAAATTAGTTTTCTGCCCACAGCTAACTCAAAGACAACTGCAGAGGTTGAAGTAACTAAACTAAAGGTTTCTAATTACCCCTGATGGTAACAAAGGCTTTAAAGTATCCCTAATAGGCTCAAAATCGTGTCATATGTCGGAGAGGGTTAACTCAGAAACGTGGAGTGTTGTTGTTGTTGTTCCCTAAGCTGCCTGGCCGAACAGCCCTGAGTCCAGTAGTCTTTAATATGGTCAATGGGTAGAAGCAGATTACCTACCAAACTAGGAGAGAACCATTTAAGAAACCTTTTCATAAGCCAAAGAGCGGAGGTAAACCTACCCAACCGCATGCTAAACAGTCCTCTCGAGACCCCAGAACTCCTCCTCAGCAGGGAAGTACTCAGCCCAAGCCCAAACAAGGTAAATACTCAGGGTATAGGGGTAAACCACACCAGAAACTAAATCAGGGGCAGACGTCAGCCAAAACTAGCCAGCCCTCTGATTCCAACCCACCTCCCCCTCCAAAAAAATAGCCACCCAAGCTCTCAGTTCCCAGGTGCCGTGCTTAGGCTCGCCGGATCCGAGAGTTGCTTCTCCGAACAGGCCCAGTTTGCAAACTGGGTCGTTCCAGTTATTCCGCTCAGCCTGGCCCAGGAAGACTTGGGCCAGGAAAGTAGTGAGCAAAGGGATCATCTGGCGGTGGCTCCAGCGACCTCGACTGCGTCGGGTGCTGGAATGCAACAATGTGTCACAGGAGGTGGAGGCCCTAGTCCGGGAAATGATCTCCAAAGGGGTCATTGTACCAGTAAAACCAACTTGCCCAGTTTTCACCTCCAGACTTTTCTTAGTGCCAAAAAGGGACAGTGTGCAAATGCGACCAATATTGGATCTCTCGCATCTGAACACGTTTATCAAGAATTCACCCTTCAGGATGCTTACAGTCAATCATATCAGGCTCACTCTTCCGCCGCAAGGTTGGATGTGCTCAATAGATCTCAAAGATGCCTATTGGCATGTCCCTATAAACAAAAGGTTCCAGAAATTCCTCGCTCTGAGGGTCAGGCAGGAGACTTACGTCTTTCGAAAAATGCCATTCGGGTTGAACCTGGCACCAAGAATTTTCACAAAATTAGTCCAGCAAGCCCTTTTGCCATTGTTGACCCAGGGAATAAAGGTGTTTTGGTACCTAGACGACTGGCTAGTGGTGGCAGAGTCAGAGGAGTTATGTCTCATTCATGTAAACCAAGTATTAATCCATGTGCAAAACCTAGGGTTCAAGGTGAACTTGGCGAAGTCTCTCCTCGTTCCCACAAGGAATATTCAGTGGATAGGGCTGGTCTGGGACACCACCAATCTGACTCTTACTCAGAGTGTGGACAATCGGGACAGATTTCGCCGGAAACTGTTTCGTTTTCTCCACAGTTTCAATACGACCAGGAAAACGTGGGATTCTCTGATCGGCTCTCTCAACTGGATCCAATTAACTGTGAAGTTGGGCCGGTTGAAAGTGAAAAGATTAATCTTGAAAGGCAACAAAGTTTTTCCTCTCTCGCCGGAGAAGAAATTAAGGCCAATTCCTCCATTAATACACAGCTTACTAGCGGTCTGGGCCAAGCCCGAGACACTATACTCGGTAACAACATGGGTTTCTCCCCCACCTACGGTATGGGTAGAACACAGACGCTTCAGGAGCACTAGGTTGGGGGTATCAGTCAAATCTAGGCCACCAAGGCCAGGGCATTTGGACCCAAGACGATCAATTTCTTATCAACAAGCAAGAGCTGTTAGTTCCTCTCTTTTTCCTCCAAGATTACGGCAGGTCGTTGCAAGAGAAATCAATAGCGTTCCGTATGGACAACCTAACTGCAGTCCATTGTATTCAGAAACAAGGCTCGGTGAGGTCCCGAGAGTTGCTAATAGTGTCAGAACAGATCTTTGCCCTAGCAGAATCGCTGGGCATTCACCTACTGTACATGCAGCATATCTCCCCGGCGTGTCGAACGTCTGGGCAGACGCTCTATCCCGGCGGCGGAGCACCTTAGTGCTCTGTCTTCGACAGAATGATTGCGAAGCATCCAAGAACCACAGACTCCCTCTCTTCCTAACTCACTGGGGGGTGACCAGATGCATTATTGGAGGACTGGAACAAGTGGACTTCAATTTATCTTTTTCCTCCACAAGATTCTGTTCTAATGTGCCGGGTGATTCACAAACTAAGAGGTTACCGGGGCTTAGTCTCGATGATCGCGCCGCTATGGCCGGCTCAGGCTTGGTACCACCAGTTGCAAGAATGGTGCAGGACCATGTTGACGCTCCCGGTCTCCGCATTCCACTTAGAGACAATTGGCAACCTTCGGACCTCGCTCAGTTTTGCCTTCTGGACATTTACAACGCAAAATGGTTGGCTCAATTTGGGGAAAGTGTCACAAATAAACTTATGAACCAATATACCATGTCTACCAGGAGACAATATCAATCGCATTGGAAAACATTTACAACCTGAATTGTGAAGTCACGGCAAACGGATGCCTCGGGAGCCTTGATTTTCAAATACCTAGATTATCTATTTGAGCAAAAACGTTTTTCAGTAGTCACATTAAAAAATCACTTATCTGCCATCAGAACTCCCTTTTTTATCTCACTGGTCTTTCCATACCACAGGCGGAGGAGAAAGGGTTTATGAGGGCGTGTTTCAAGCTGCGCCCACCACCGCGTCAGCTCATGCCCACCTGGTCACTAGATAAAGCCTTATCATTGCTTCAATCACGTAAATACAATAATTCGCCGGATTTTGATTCACTATTAACCCTAGTCTAGCGGGTGGTCTGTGGCCGTTTTGGGCCTTTTCAGGCCATTCTGACTGCTATATCAACCATCAGCATGAAAGGAACTGTATTGTGCCGAAAACTAGGTGGAAATCGCTACACAATGACACCACATACAGCTACGTAGCACTCGTGGAGCACTGACAGTGTTACCTCAAAGATGGAAGTTTAGCGGATTTTGCTACATTGTTCACTTTTAGCGAACTATTGGTCACACTGTCATCCTCCCGTGCGGTGGGGGAACTGGAGTTAGTGTGGGCCGGGAGGCCACAGATGTCGGACGTATGGTTCATTACTGTTCCACCCATTTTCACTCGATTTTCACCCATTTTTCACCCATTTTTTGCCAGTTTCTTTAACTCGACTTATGTTGCGTGCCGCTTTTTAAGGGTTAAAGAAGGCAGTTTTCCTGATGGCTCTCGCCACGGGGAATAGGGTGTCTGAGCTGGCGGTGATGAGGAACGAACCTAATTGCCTTAGGTTTGGGAGATTGCACGATCATGTGCAAATTGCGCCGTCTCCCACTTTTATAGCAAAAAATTAGCATTCTGATCATGTGTTTTCTTAATTTTCTGTTCCGGCGTTGAAACGCGGACACTCTCATCATATTTTATGCCCAGTGCAGGCCTTAACTAAGTTTATGAGGGCTGCGCCTCCTCACCAATCAGGTGCTCTATGGGTGAACCAAGCAGGTAACTGTGTTACGAGACGGAAGTTAGCGTCTCTTTTAGTGGATGTCATTAAAGAAAGTAACCCCGGCGTGGTGGGCAGGGCTCACGACATCAGGAAATGAGCAGTCTCTCTTCGTTTCTTACAAAACTTTTCGATAGAAGACATTGCTAATACTCAATTATGGGCGTCCAATCATACTTTCGTAACACGGTACCTGTCGGTCGCTCTCGATAAACCAAAGCGTACCTGTGTAGCTTTACGACAACGGGTCCAGTAGGTTATGTTCTATTGTGTAAGATTTGTTTAAGAGAAAAGGGGGGGGGGGGTCCGCCGGAGAACTGTGATAAATCACGAGCTGTGATCGAACTGGTTGTACAAGTTCAACAAATTTTATTTTGTTAATTTTAACCCTTCCAGCCCGGCTGTCTTTTATAAGGACACCGCGGCAGATGGGCAGGACCCCGGGTGTCCTTATAACAGCAGTAAGCTTGAAAGCCTATTCAGCTTGTTTTGAAAGCCGTCCGTCCGACACATGTAAACACAGCCGGTTGGACCGATGCCGCGCACCTCCGAACACAAGAAGGAGAGGCGTCGTTTGTTTTTGTGTGGCTGTATGTTGATATTTCAGTAGTGAAAAGTCTCATATGGCTAAAATCGCGGAAAAATGCGCTCCACGGAAATCATCATCACAACTGAACCAGTTGACTTAGAGAGCTCTACTCAACGGCAGTCTACAGATTGGAAACCACAGTACGTTTAGACATGTGTGGGAATTTTCTAGCAGTTAAAATAACAAAGATACGGTAGCCTAGACGTAGAAGTATTTTGGCCATATCGCCCGGACTCAACAACGTCCTTAGGATAGGGCCTCCGGGGGGGAGGGGGGGGGGTTTAAGGAGAAATTTAGCATAGTTGCAACTATGTAGTTTTATCAGAATGTACAAATATATATTGTACAAATATTGTTAACCCTCCAGCCCCGGCTATGTATTATATATATATTCCTCGAAACCCGGGTGTTTTGGCCGAAAAACGTCTAGGCTAGGCTACCGTATATTCGTTAATCAGACTGCTTCCCGCATTCCCGCGCATCCCCAAGCGTAGCTGTGTTATTTACCTGTAGAATGGCATTAAGTAGAGCTCTCTAAGTCAACTGGTTGAGCTGTGATGATGATTTCATTGGAGATAACTTTATGGCCAAAACAGCCACTTTACACCACTTTTCGATACTTAACAACAACATACAGGCACACACGAACAAGCGACGCTCTCCTTCTTGTGGCCGGAGATGCGGGGCGTCGGTCCAGCCGGCTGTTGTTTACATGCGTCGGACCGACGCCTCGCACACGAAGCTCACAGGCTTTCAACCACTGGGCGTTCAAGAGGCCTTCCGGGTACCTGTTATATGCTTTTTTATGGGCGTTCAAGAGCCCTTCCGTGGTGAGAGGGTTAAGGTTAGAACTAAATTCTACAGAGTTATAGTTCTATTTATGGGAACACATGTGTGTCCTCAAAAGTATCATACATAGATCTTAAGGAAAAGATCTGGTCATGATTAAGTAGACTTTCTTGATGTCATGCACTGCTTACAATCTTTTATATTTTTTATATATTGTTTGCATACAATAAAACTTAAATTTTTTTATACGGATTATTTTGTCCCCTGAGGTTAGGATATTGTCACGAATGTCCCCCTCCAGATTTGGTATTCAGGCAATATCGTCAATGATGGAGGGGCCACTATTAAATTATAGGTTTGATTCCCGGAGGGAAGTAGAGAAAACCTAATATTTAGTAGGGCCCCGTAATCAGGGCTCTCATTTTTAAGGTAATTATCTCAGATTAGCGTAATCTCACCTCATTTAAAGTAATTCTGAGGTAATGGAATTTTTGAGGTAATTCTGAAGTAATCAAAGTATCTACCAGGTAATTCTGACGAAATCCATGGTAAAGCTTTAAATTGTGGTCATTAATAGCCATTTGTAATGCCAAATAAGTAGACAAATATTAAATAATTATTAGAGAATTTAGAGTACTTTGATAACCTTGCCCGATCACTTCGCGTTTGTACATTGTGTGACCGTTCTCATTCAGTACCTGTATGATACGTGGCTGGGCTGGCCGTTGTTTTTCAAAGAGTTTACATCAACTCCTGTCGGAGTCCTGTCCTCGTGTCGCCACTAATCATTGACGATAAAATGACCCTCCCATCCATCCCACTTCCCATTCGTTGATTTCTAGAGTTGTTTCTTGGTATATCAGTGAAGGGCGAAGATGGCCGCTAGGGGGCCTAGAGTCGGGGAAGCAAAACGCAAGAAATCCACATATGGAAAGTCATATGATAACAAATATTAAGTTAATTTTTCTTTTTTCTTTTTTATGGAGTGTTTTCTGTAGGGTACCCAATCATAATGACGATCCCATAAGGGAATTCAGCGTGCACTTATGAAGAGTACTCCACGATCCTTCCGCGCGGTAGATTCAAAATGCTGACGCGGGATGTTGAATTTTTTTTTTTTTTTTCTATGTGATTGAGGGAGGCAAAAGGCATAACTGCCTATAGCGAGTGTAATGCCCTCGAAAATGTCCCGCACCCACAATAATACTAACCCGAGTTGACGTCAGGTATAGCGTAAAATAGTCGGAGATGGTAAGTCCAATAAACTCATCACGTGATAACACCACGAGACTATCACCTGGTTCTTAAAAATCGGACTAAGGTTGCTATACTTTTAGTACGTCCGTGGTAGTACAGTGGGTTAGCGCGCGGGCCTGGTGGTGATGGTTGGGTCACTAACCAGGGTTCGAACCCCACCCAAGGCATCTCAAAACCTGTGGGTTTTTAGGGGGGTTAAATTCCCTTCAGAGGTTCGTACCCCGCGCCAGGTACCAGGAAAAGTTGATCCTAAAAGGTAGCCTGGGGATATTTCAGGAGACCATGAAATTCCCTTCACACCCAGCATAACATTGGCGGCAGCGGTGGTTCTTGATTCGGATAAAAGGTTGCATTACACTGCAAGTTTGGAACAGTAGAAGCATGGCAACATCGCGAAATTGGCAGTTACTCACACACATTCCCAAGTATGATGTAAACACGTATGATATCGCCACTTACTTAGACATAATAAAACCAGTGTTAGATGTGGCACTTCAAAATGACTGCGAAAAAATCGCCGTTGCATTATCGCAAATTATGCAGTTGGGAAAAGCCGTTTCCCAAATGGCTAAACAGGTAACGCCAGAGAGTACCTGGAACCAGTTTCGATCCCTCGTGATCCGGACCTTAGGGCCACTTTTGGGTTGCCTCATCTCCCCCAAAATAATACAAATAGACAAGATCAAGTATGAAGGGGATATAAATGTGACCCTCATACAACTCTACAGATACGTGAGGACCACGTATAGCTATGAAGATTACGACCAACAAAATGAACTCTTATTCACCGCATTGTTAAACATCCTCCCACCCCACATCACCGCCCATCTCGACCCGTATGGCTTATTCGAAGAACATATGCTCTCCATCAGAGAAGAATGCCTACGCAGTTCGATGAATCCCTTATCCAACCTTTTAGCCCCTATCCAAGACTCCGTGCACCCTTCCAAAATGACTTCCGGTGAAAGTCCAACCCCAGTGAACTCTTCCCCCACCAACCCTCCGCAGCCCCCCCCAACAAGCCCCGTATTCTAGCTATGCCTACCTATGTAGGCCTACCACAACATATTTTCCCCATGACCCCAGAAATGTTCAGCTATCCCCCCACCAACAAAATTTCCCTTGTGACAGTTTTCCGTCGGTAGCTTGTGACAGTTTTCAGTCAGTAGCTCCCTTCCACCCCCACACAATTCACACCCAGCATTTCATTGGTGGCAGCTAGGGAACGTGACCAGGTAGCTACGTGGAGCACCCGTCACGCGAACCCTATACCAACAATATTGAGATTGCTGAGGTAATACAGCTACGATACCTTACGACCTTAAAATAGGCTAGGGACTAGCCCAGTTAAAGAAGGATGTAATGTAATGCCCTCGAAAATGTCCCGCACCCACAATAATACTAACCCGAGTTGACGTCAGGTATAGCGTAAAATAGTCGGAGATGGTAAGTCCAATAAACTCATCACGTGATAACACCACGAGACTATCACCTGGTTCTTAAAAATCGGACTAAGGTTGCTATACTTTTAGTACGTCCGTGGTAGTACAGTGGGTTAGCGCGCGGGCCTGGTGGTGATGGTTGGGTCACTAACCAGGGTTCGAACCCCACCCAAGGCATCTCAAAACCTGTGGGTTTTTTGGGGGGTTAAATTCCCTTCAGAGGTTCGTACCCCGCGCCAGGTACCAGGAAAAGTTGATCCTAAAAGGTAGCCTGGGGATATTTCAGGAGACCATGAAATTCCCTTCACACCCAGCATTTCAGCGAGTGCCTCCCCCATAGTTGAAAGAGTGACAGGGCCAAAATCAAGGGACGTTCGAGCCAAAATGCCTGGACACACGGAGTTTGAAGCAATTTAAGTCATAGGAAGAGGGAAAGACTGATTCTGGGAGAGAGTTCCAGAGCTCAGATGTTGAGTAGAAGAAAGTTTGAGAGTAACGTTTCACTCTTGGGTTGGAGAGTTGCACAGAGTAGGGGTGGGATTGAGTTGCAAGACGGGTACCACGTGCCCTACGTAAAGGAGGTGGTATGCACTGGGATAGCTCTGAGGAACACTGATTATTATAGTAGCGATAGAATAGCGAGAGAGATGCAACATTGCGGCGGAGAGAGAGAGATTGCAGAGAGTTGGTGAGTGGACGGGAGTTAATGATACGAAAGGCCTTCCTTTCAACTTTGTCTAGGAGAGCGGTGTGAGAGGAACCTCCCCACACATGTGAACAATACTCAATACAAGGGCGCACTATGCCCCTGTACAGAGCAAGAAGCTGTGCAGGGGAAAAGAACCCCCTAAGGCGGTTGAGCACACCCAGCTTCTGGGAGGCTGTCTTAGCAAGACTGGTAATATGGTCCTTCCAAATGAGAGCAGAAGAAAAAGAGACACCAAGAATATTGAGAGAAGATGAAGGGTTGATTTTTGTATTGCTGAAGAATAAGGGATAGTCCGCTGGGAGATCCTGACGGGTAGATAGATGGAGAAATTGGGTTTTGGAAGCATTAAAGTTAACAAGGTTTTCTCTGCCCCAATTGGAAATAGTATTTAGATCAGAATTTAAGAGTTCTATGGCTTCATTACGTTTGTCGTTGAGGGATTGCTGGCTGGGGCGTTCTGAAAAACTAATGGAGTAGTGTAAGGTTGAGTCGTCTGCGTATGAATGGATGGGAATTAAGGTACAGTTAAGGAGATCATTTATAAAAATTAGAAAGAGAATAGGAGATAGGACAGAGCCCTGAGGAACACCGGAGTTTATAGGGTGAGGAAGTGAACAATGGCCGTCCACAACCGCGGCTATGGAACGGCCGGAAAGGAAATTAGAGACAAAGGCACAGATGGAGGGATAGAAACCGAAGGAGGGTAGTTTAGAAATTAAAGATTTATGCCAGACTCTATCGAAGGCTTTCGATATGTCTAGTGCAATAGAAAAAGTCTCACCGAAGTCCCGAAAAGAGGATGACCAAGAGTTAGTAAGATATGAAAGAAGATCACCAGTAGAGCGACCCTTAAGGAAGCCATACTGGCGATCTGAGAGCAGATTATGAGAAGAGAAATGCTTAAGAAATTTGGAAGCAAGAATAGTTTCAAAAACTTTAGAAAGACAAGAGATAAGAGCAATTGGACGATAGTTGGAGGGTTGAGAGCGGTCACCCTTCTTTGGGACAGGTTGAATGTGAGCAAACTTCCAGCATGAAGGGAAGACGTTAGAGGATAGACAGAGACGAAAGAGTTTGCCTAGGCAGGGAGTCAGCACGGAAGCACAGTTTTTGAGAACAACAGGAGGAACACCGTCCGGACCGTACGCCTTATTAGTGTTAAGCCCAGAGAGGGTAGAAAGTACATCTTTAGAAGAGATTAGGATATTAGGCATAAGTAAGAGAGAGGAGGGCGGAAAGGGAGGAATAGCACCGGAATCATCCAAGGTGGAGTTTCTAGCAAAAGTTTGAGCGAAGAGTTTAGCTTTGTCAGAGGAAGAAGTGATGGTTGTGCCATCAGAGTGGGAAAGGGGAGGGAAAGACGAGGAAGAGAAATTGTTGGAGAGGTTTTTGGCTAGATGCCAGAAACCTTGGGAAGAGCTAGAGTTGGATAGTTCAGTGCATTTATTATTGATGAAAGAGTGTTTGGCAAGTCGAAGAACAGATTTGGCTTGATTCCGGGCAGAAACATATGAAGAATGAGAGTCCTGAGTTTTAAGGCGTCGGTACCGTTTGAATGCTTCCTCCTTATTGCGGACAGCAGTAGAACAGGCGTGAGTAAACCAAGACTTTTTAGCATTAGTCTGAGAGATAGAGAATGGAATGTATGCTTCCATGCCCGATAGGATTACCTCGGTAATGCGTTCAGCACTCTCCGAGGGTCCTCGGCCATGGAAGCAGAAATCATTCCATGGGAAATCAAAGAAGTACTGCCGAAGAGCCTCCCAGTCGGCAGCGCCAAAGTGCCACAAGCGCCGCCGGCTAGGAGGATCGGGTGGCCGTACTGGAGAGATAGGACAGGTGACAGAGATAAGTTTATGGTCGGAGGAGCCCAAAGGAGAGAAAAGATCGACAGTATAAGAAGAAGGGTTAGAAGTTAGAAACAGGTCAAGAATGTTGGGCCGATCTCCGATGCGATCCGGGATACGGGTGGGTTGCTGAACTAACTGCTCTAGGTCATTTAGGATAGAAAAGACGTAGGCTTGTTCACCAGGTGGATCAGTAGTGTGAGAGGAGAGCCAATGGCGGTGGTGAACGTTGAAATCTCCTAAGATGGAGATTTCTGAGAAAGGAGAAATGGATAGAATGTGTTCCACTGTAGAGTTTAGATAGTCAAAGAATTTCGGAAAGTTGGTAGAGTTAGGGGAGAGATAGACAGCACAGAAATATTTAGTAAGAGAATGACAGGAAAGTTTGAGCCATAAAGTTGAGAAATCAGAGGAGTCGAAATCGGGAACACGAGAGCAAGTGAGTTTGTTGTGCACATATGCACAACATCCGCCTTTGGCTTTGAAACTAGGATAGAGAAAGTAGGAGGATACAGAGAAGGGGTTGCTGGATGTTGCTACAGACACCCGAGTTTCGGTGAGGAAGAGAAGATCAGGTTTATAGGAGGAGAGATGGTGCTCAACAGAGTGAAAGTTAGAGGAGAGTCCGCGAATGTTGCAGAAATTAATAGAAAGAGTAACAGGCCGAGGTCCAGGTAATTGTGTGAGGTCGTCAGGGGATGGTCGGTCGGGTGAGGGGGCATTTATGGTCCCCCCCCCCTGGGGACTCCGAGGCTGGGCTACAATTCATAATTTTTTTTTTTTTTAATTTTGGTGTGGAAGAATGAAGTGTGGTGTGCATGTTTAGTGTAGTGAAGTGGATAGGAGGAGGAGGTGTTTGTGAGAGCTAGCTGGATTGCTCTCAGTGTAAATGAGGCACAAAGAAAATCAGTAAGAGAGGCCAAGCAAGTGAAACAGGAATTCCAGCGACTCTTTATCACATGCCTATAACCTCACCTGGGTCTAGCCCTGATCGATTGGTGCCTACAATCTCCCCACAGATTCTACTTCTCTACTTTCTCTACTTCCCTCCGGGAATCAAACCTATATTGTCGTAAATCAGTCACCCTTCTCTTCCTGACGATAATAGCCCCATTAAAACTATTACCGGTAGCCTAATCTACGTTGGCCACGGTTATCAATGACTTACATTAATAGTATGGAACTGCATCCAATGGTTGGAATTTGTGGTACCGTACGGGTAAGCATAGAAATGTCAATAATATATACAGCATATTCTTTCTGTTTGGAGGGCTACACAGTGGTAGATAAAGCCAGTGTCAATAATTAGAGGGTCCGAAGGCGGAAAAACAGCGCCAATCTGCTGTATCAGCCACTTGTGTACATACATACATACATACATACAAGTTTAACCCTCCAGCCCCGGCTATGTATTATATATATATTCCTCGAAACCCGGGTGATTTGGCCGAAAAAAGTCTAGGCTAGGCTACCGTATATTCGTTAATCAGACTGCTTCCCGCATTCCCGCGCATCCCCAAGCGTAGCTGTGTTATTTACCTGTAGAATGGCATTAAGTAGAGCTCTCTAAGTCAACTGGTTGAGCTGTGATGATGATTTCATTGGAGATAACTTTATGGCCAAAACAGCCACTTTACACCACTTTTCGATACTTAACAACAACATACAGGCACACACGAACAAGCGACGCTCTCCTTCTTGTGGCCGGAGATGCGGGGCGTCGGTCCAGCCGGCTGTTGTTTACATGCGTCGGACCGACGCCTCGCACACGAAGCTCACAGGCTTTCAACCACTGGGCGTTCAAGAGGCCTTCCGGGTACCTGTTATATGCTTTTTAATGGGCGTTCAAGAGCCCTTCCGTGGTGAGAGGGTTAAAGACCATTTGTCCACAGAAGATGTGGTTACAGTCTCACGTCCTAAATGGCAGCTTTCCAGGCGGTCCTGTCAAGGGCCGCCTGTGTTGTCAAGTTCTTTATTTTGAGATCGGACCGGAGTACCCGAGCCCACGTCATTCTAGGTCCACCCCTACGCGCACCTCCCCCCAAGTTCACTGTCCGGCATTTCTTCACCCAGTTCTGATCATCCATTCTCTCCACATGTCCAAACCAACCAAGTCGGCTCGTGCGCATCACTTCACTGATACTCCTAATGCCCAGACGCCTTCTCAATTCCTAGCTCGATACCCTGTCCCTAAGATTAACCCCACACATCCATCTCACCATTCTCTTCTCATTTCGTTCCATTCTATTGACATCCTCCGCTTTAACCGGCCACGTCTCAGAGGCATAGGTCATCGCGCTCCTAACACACGAGGTATACACCTTCCCTTTAACCCTCCTGGCCCGGGCAGGCTCTCCAAAGGACGGAGCTCGTATCCGGGCGATCTGGCCGAATATCAACAAAAGTAAACTAAGGTTAATCTCGCTTAATATATTACCTACATCAATCAAACATATATAGAAATGGGCGCCTTACCTTGCTGCGTATAATGGCGTTGAGTAGAGCTCTCTAGCTCAACTGGTTCCAGAGTGATGGTGATGGAAGTGGAGGTAACTTTTTCCGCGTATTTACCTCGGCGCGTCCGAACACTCAAACACTCAACTGGGCTACGACGCCCAGTTGCACTTGTCGCTCCACCCGCAATTATGCCGGGAAGCGATTTGATAGTGTTTTATTGGTTATTATGTCATTTATTATAGTTATTATGTTATTTTCACTCAATAAAGTTATTTACATGAACTTATTTGTGTCTCTGTCACTAATTACTTCGTTTTATTATTATTATTATGATTATAGTGTCACTTTCACTGGACTTTGATAATTGATAGTCATTTCCCCTTTTATGTATTGTTAGGTAAGCTAATAATATATATACAGTCTGGCCTGCTAATACGCGAGAATATGGGCGACACGCGAGGGCGCGGAATGAAAATTCGCGTATTAGCAATAGAGTATTATATGGGAATAAATAGATATGGGCGGCACTGACTCCAAGTTGTCTACTTTAGGCCTGTTTACCTCCGTCAATTGCCACAAAAGGTACATATATGTATACATAAACATCCAAATCATAAGAAAATATAACAATAATAATAAACTCACCTTAAAATTAACAGTAAATGTCCAACACGAGTCGGACAGCTGTTGCGCGAGCGTGGACTGCGGGTAGACTGGCGTATCCCACAATGCCCTGTGTGCCTACGTAACTGGTGCGGAATGGTGGGGGGCCTCGCGTATTAGCTGAACTCCCCGGAATTGCCCTTATATCGGGCCCGGATTCGCGTTTTAAAGGTACATCACGCGTTTTGAAAGTTTGGGTATGATTCGACCCCCTCCTCGCGTATAAGGTGAATCGCGTATTAAAAGCTCGCGTATTGGCAGGTCAGACTGTAGTGTCACTGTCAATTGTTCATATTGTTATGAAGGCACTTATTATTACTTGTGTGTGTCTCTTTCACTTATACTTAGTTTTATTATTATTATACTGTCACTTTGACTGGCCTAGGCTTATTGAGTGTCATTTTCACTTATTTATTGTTAGAAATATATATTTTAGTGTCACTTTCACTTGTTCATATTGTTATTGAAGGCACTTATTATTACTTATATGTGTCCTTTTCACTTATACTTAGTTATATTATTATTCTTAGCCTACATTTGAGTGTCACTTTCACTGTTGTCACTTCCACTTCAAAAGTTTATTAGAGTATGGAAGTCGTTGAAGCAGGTGCCAGCACACAGTCCAACTTGACACTCGAGGCATTCCCAAGTGGTTTTTGTGGTTTTGCGGGGTCTTCTTGTTGTGTGGCTGCACACATGGCACCTCTTCTGGATTCTGCTGTTACTACCTGGTGCTTTGAAAGGAAGGGCATTGAGCTGGTGCTTCCTGAAAAATTCAGCACACCCCGTTCTGTCCAGCTGGTCTGGTCCTTGTAGTGGCCTCCCTGGTGTACCCGCATGTTTAGCCAGGAGCTCAAGTATCACCTGCTTGTGGAACTTCCGCAGGTACTTGTACTTCTTGGCTCCTGGGGTCCTCAGACGGTAGATGTTGTAGGCATTGAGGACCGACATATCTACCGTATGCAGGATAAACTTCTTGTACCACCTGCAAGATGTTCGCAGGCAGTCGATGAAGCCCATCTGCATGTCGGACTTGTCAACGAGGCGCATGTTGAGGTTGTAATCCAGGACAGCAGCTGGTTTCTGGACGGGGTTCTTGGTTCTTCGGTCCACCTTCCCTGTGGCGACCATCTGGGCCTTGTGGCATGTGGTGAGGAGGTTGACCTTCCGCTGGTCATGCCAGTGGATGGAGAGGATGGGGCCACTCTTCTTGTGGAAGATGTCCGCCTTCTTCGTCTTGGTTGGGTAGCCTGGCATGCCCTTCCTCTTGCCCTTGAAAGTTATTCGAAGCCACTTACCTAAAAGCAGTGCAAGACTGCATACCATCGAAAATACGGCGTCCAGGCCATAATAATAAGCCCAAATGGTGGAATAAAGATATTTCAAACTGCCTGCTTGCTAAAAAATTTGCTAATGATAGATTAAAATCATCACAAAATGACGAAGAACGGCTGAAATTTGTAGAGCTACGACACAAAGCCAAAAAGTTAATTAAGCAAAGTAAAAAGACCTTAGAGTTACATATTGCGAATCAAAGTAAAACAAACCCGAAAGAATTCTATAGTTATATCAGAAAGAAAAAAGTAGTTACTTCAACTGTTGGACCGTTAGTCGATGAAAATGGAGAATACACCAAAGACGAAGTACAAATGAGTAATGCCCTCAATACCTTCTTTGCATCAGTTTTTACAACAGAAGACCTCAGTGATATCCCTACACCATCGCCGATTCAGATTGATAATTCAGATGTTCTAAGCAATATCACCGTTACAGAGAGAGAAGTATTGAATTGTTTAGATAAACTCAAGGTAAATAAAACGCCTGGACCTGATACAATCTCGCCTAGAGTTCTAAAGGAAGCTAAGGATGAGCTCTCCAAACCACTGACATTACTATTCAATAAATCCTTGCAGTCTGGAACTATGCCCGATCAGTGGAAGCTAGCCAACGTAACACCGATATTCAAAAAAGGCAGCAAATCCCTACCCAGTAACTATCGTCCAATTAGCTTAACCTCAGTTGTATGTAAAATGCTAGAAACGGTCATACGAGACAGACTCGTAAATCACTTAGAGGAAAATAACATACTTAAAGATACTCAACACGGCTTTTGTAAAAAACGTTCCTGTTTAACAAACCTCTTAGACTTCTTCCACGATATCCTCAACCTCTACGATGAGAGTAAAGCTGTAGATATTATATACCTTGATTTTCAAAAGGCCTTTGACAAAGTTCCCCACAAACATTTACTGCTAAAACTAAAAGCGCATGGAATACAAGACGGTGTGTTGAAATGGATAGAAAATTGGCTCAGCGACAGAAAGCAAAGAGTAGTCATAAACGGTAAGGCATCTAAATGGACCAATGTAAGTAGCGGGGTACCCCAGGGATCGGTACTAGGACCAATTCTCTTTCTAATTTACATCAACGACATAGATGAGGGTCTCACCTGTACAATCTCAAAATTTGCTGACGATACAAAAATTGCAAATAGCGTACTCTCAAAAGAACAAGTTGACGATATGCAACACAATCTAGATAAATTGTCATGTTGGGCCCAAATTTGGCAAATGAGTTTCAATGCGGATAAATGTAAAGTACTACATATCGGATACCTAAATGAGAAAGCAAACTATTCGATGAATGGCACTCAGCTTAAAAATGTAAACAGAGAAACCGATCTGGGAGTAACAATATCGAGTAACCTAAAACCGAGTCAACAATGTTCAGAAGTTGTTAAGAAGGCAAACAAAATAATTGGCTTTATAGGCAGGTCATTTGAGCATAAATCCAAAGAAGTTATCCTAACCCTTTACAATTCCTTAGTCCGCCCTCTTCTGGAATACTGCGTTCAATCCTGGTGCCCTTATTACCAAAAAGATATAAACAAGCTAGAACGAGTTCAACGTAGAGTTACCAAAATGATACCTAGCCTAAAGAACAAACCATACGAAGAGCGTCTTAGAGAATTAAATCTATTTCCTTTAACCCAGCGCAGATTAAGAGGTGACTTAATTCAAGTGTTCAAAATCATCAAAGGCATCGACAATATGAACTCTAGTAAGTACTTCACTATCGACCAATCTAATTACACGCGGGGAAACGGTTGCAAAATTATTGGTAAATCTTTTAACTCACACGAATCTAAGAATTTCTTCTTCAATCGAGTTGTCAACTTGTGGAATGGGCTTCCCCGAAACGTTATAGACTGCATCACCGTTGATTCATTTAAACTCCGCCTAGACAAATATCTCGCATCAAACCCGCGACTGACTGCGTTTGTAAATGAATAACTTTTATTTTATCCCCCCCTCAGTTACTAACCCATCTGTCCCCTACTAACTTCCTAATCCTGCCACGGACATTAGTTCCAGGGCAGTAATTCCCTTTCCAATGTTCCCTTACCCACTCTAAACCACTGTTTGGACACTTGATCCTCAGTGTTTTGGAGGACAAGCAACCTAGAAGGGTCACTAGATCTGTTGTTGCTTGATTTCCTTTGTACTCCTTTGTAATGTGCCGACAGTTCCGGTCTTGCGGTCATGGAGGTACTTGGTCAGGAGAGGCGACGTGTAGTAATTATCTGTGTAGAGGATGTGGTTTTTATTGAAGTGCCTCTCCATTATCTTCTTCACTACAGCGCCACCAAAACCAATGAGGGGGTCAGTCACAATTTTTCCACCCTTGCCGCTGTAGATTATAAAGTCCAGCACATACCCCGTCAAACAGTCGCAGAGGACGAAGAGCTTGATGCCGAAGCGGTGTCTCTTGGACGGGATATACTGTCGGAAGTGTAGCCTACCACGGAACAGGACCAGAGACTCGTCGAGGCACATCTTCTGGAAAGGAATCAGGTAGGTGGTGAACCGATGACGTATCATGTCATACAGCTTCCTGATCTTCCATAATGAGTCGGGAAGGTGGACTGCCATGTTGTTTGTCAGGTGGAGATACGAGAGGATGTCGAAGTACCTGTCCCTGGACATGTACTTGCCAAATGCTGGAGTCGTTATGATGTCGCCAGTGATCCAGTAGTCTGCCAGAGGGTGCTTCCTGATATGTGTCATCAGCATTGTGAGTGCCAAGAACACATATAGTTCTGCCACAGTGACAGCTCTCCATGCCACC
This sequence comes from Paralithodes platypus, assembly GCA_032716605.1. Lineage (NCBI taxonomy): Eukaryota > Metazoa > Arthropoda > Malacostraca > Decapoda > Lithodidae > Paralithodes > Paralithodes platypus. Next base: position 32,597,814 of record CM064509.1, on the reverse strand, counting down.
ATCTTGGCACTGGTTTTCCTCCCAAGAAAGTTGGCACAGATCTCATGATGGTTGTTGGTCTCCTCGACGAGGTATTCCATGACTTCATTGTCATAGAAGCCACAGAAAATTTCACTGGGGGTAGCAGCTGGGCCACAGGGAAATGTTGGTGACACCCCGGAACCTATCTGTACCTCGTCAAAGGCAGGACAATCTGGCTCAAAATCAGCCCCATCTGTCCACACAAACAGGTCGGATGCTGATGCTCGAGGACGTGCAGGTGCAGCAGGCACACGCCCTGGATGCCCAGGCACATGCCCTTGGCCACGCGGACGCCCTGCACGCCCACGCCCACGCCCAGGGGCAGCGGCGTCGGCAGACTGACCACGTCCACGACCTCGCCCTCTCGCTCGTCTTGTCGGGACTTCCTCTTCCTCTTCCTGTTCCGGTTCCTCTTCCTCCTCAGGCGACTTCAGGTCATCTGGGGTAATGTTGGGGTCGTCAGCATCGTCTTCAGGAGACAATTCGGGTGAAGAAGTGACCGGGCGTCGGCGGTGTGGGGCGCGGGAGGCTGCGGGAGCTTCAACAATGGGAGCCTCGGCCTCGGGAGTTGGGCTCCTTTTGTGGCGAGCCGAGGGCTTCTCCGCAGCAAATAATGCTCTGCGGTGTGTTGAGGGCTGTGGCACACTAGTAATACCACTTGAAGAGGCCCTTTGGTCATCCTGAAGGAGAGATGAAGCCGAGGGCTGTGGGTGACCCACGCGGCGTCCCGGGTCAAGGCGTCGGGACAATGGAATGCGGGTGGTTGCTAGACCAGGGTCGGCGTCATTATCACTGTCTTCAGCTTCCCTATCCTTTTCTGCGGCTGCCCTGCGTGCTTTTTTAGCTGCACTTTTCACCAACGATTGTTTATAGAAATATTTGCCCACTTTCAAGGGCGTACGGGCAGGCAAAGGGGAAGGTCCTGGGCTAGGGCTAGGCCTAGGCTGACATAGCAAAGATGGCGAGGGGGTAGGCCTAGGTTCTAGCACACTTGGAAGCTCAATGGCACCTTCCTGAAACACTTCCACATCAGGATCATCACTACTGTCTCCCCCCTCAAATAAATCAACATTATCGTCGTCTCCAAAGCCAACGAAATAGTCATCTTCGCTTGCACTTATAAATTGTTCTTTGTCCACCAAGCTTTCGCCACTGCTCTCTTCACTATCAAAAAGTTGTCGCTGTATAGCGCTATCACTCAACAAACGCTTAACTTTCTTTCGTTGAGCTTTCTTCTCGGTTGCAACAGGCGTTGAAGTTGCGAGCGGGGTAGCAGTGGGGCCCGCGGGAGGTTGCAGCGATTCGGACACGTCGGAAAACATTTTTTCAGTATAACTCGCTATGGCGGCCACGTACGAACTGATAACACTAGTAGTTGAGGCTTGGTGGCGCTGCGGTCGCTCCTGCAATGCAAAATTTGGCCGCGCGAATTTTGAAGCACGCTTTCAAGCACAGGGATTTTAAAAGGACACCCGGGCACCTGCCCTTTTTTCGTGGTGTCATTTTAAAATGACACCCGGGCTGGAAGAGTTAAGGTGGGGTGGGAGCCCTCTCATGGTCAGGAGTGGCAACAGCTCTCTAAACTTTCCCCAGCCACTTCTGACTCTAGCAATGGAGCTAGCTTCAGCGCCACCTCCAGCGGAAACTGTATCGCCCAGGTAACAGAACTTTTTCACACACTCCAGCGTTACACTGTCGAAATCAACACTGACAGGCGGGTCATTTAATACAAGATTTCCCTTGCACACTGCACATTCAAAGTCTATGATTCTTGTCAAAGGTCCTCTAGCTCCACTACATCTCTTGTGTACCCAGTCACTACAGACACAACATTGAATTGAATTACATCCCACCCCCTTCCCACATACTGCGCATGGATAGTCGCCACTTCTTTCCATAGCTCCACGCCCTACTCCACTAATCATGACCTTTGTTTTATCTATGTTAACTCTTAGACCCATATTTGCCATACCTTCCTTCCATCTTTTGAACTTCGCCTCTGCTTCCTGCGCACTATCTGCGATAAGAACTAGATCATCTGCATATAACATCTCCCATGGGAGTCCTGTCCTAAATTCCCTTGACAGAGCCTCCAAGACTAAAACGAACAGTAATGGGCTCAGAACTGAGCCTTGGTGAACTCCAACTTTCACTGAGAACTCTTCACTCAGGCCCCCGTTTACTCTAACTGCTGCCCGTGACCCCTCATACATTCTCATTATCACACGCACCAACCACTCTTCTACTCCAAGTTTTCTCATAGCCCACTGCACTACCTCCCTGGGCACCCGGTCGAAGGCCTTCTCCAGATCTACAAAAACTAGGTATAACTCCCTGTTTTTCTCTAGGTACCTCTCTTGCATTTGCCTAAGAGTGAAGATAGGATCAGTTGTGCCACGTCCCGGCATAAATCCAAACTGCATGTCGCTGATAGCAACACTTTCCCTGATCATGCATTCAAAGACCCTTTCGCTGACTTTCATGACTTGATCGAGCATTTTCAAACCCCGATAATTTCCCCTGTCCAAGGAGTCACCCTTGCCTTTATATATATTTACTATAACACTTTCCTGCCAAGCATAGGGAACTTTTTCCTCCTTTATGATAGCATTAATCAACTCTGTGACCAATTTTACCCCAGTATCTCCAGCTGCTTTTAGCATCTCAGCGACAATGCCGGAGCTCCCAGCGGCTTTTCCTGACTTCATTTTATCTATAGCACTTTTAACCCTTCAAACCCGGATGGTACACGTGTGTACCATTTTGTTTTGACCCGAGGAACCCGGGTGGTACAACATTGTACCAGTGGTTAAAAGCCTGTGACCTTGGTGTGTGAGGCGTCGGTCCGACGCATGTAAACAACAGCCGGCTGGACCGACGCCCCGCATCTCCGGCCACAAGAAGGAGAGCGTCGCTTGTCCGTGTGTGCCTGTATGTTGTTGTTAAGTATCGAAAAGTAGTGTAAAGTGGCTGTTGTTGCCGTAAGTTATCTCCAATGAAATCATCATCACAACTGAACCAGTTGACTTAGAGAGCTCTACTTAACGCCATTCTACAGGTAAATAACACAGCTACGCTTGGGGATGCGCGGGAATGCGGGAAGCAGTCAGAATAACAAAGATGCGGTAGCCTAGCCTAGACGTTTTTCGGCCAAAACACCCGGGTTTCGGGGAATATTTATGTAATGCGTAGCCGGGGCTGGAGGGTTAACAGCGTCGTACCGTACCCTATCAAAGGCGGAGGGCCTTGTACTGGGACTACAGTGCTGAGCTGTTCCCTGTTCCATTTAAACTCCACATTAAGCAGTCTTTCATAATGATCCTTCCACGCCTCTCTGATTTCTTTTTCTGTGTAAACAGTCGTGTCATTATATTGACAGAAATTTTGTTTGCTCTTGCGATCGAAAACTTTTTGATAGAGAGCACTTCACAAACGAATTAGCCTATGTACCGTACCGATTATGGATTTGTTATACTCAAAAATTACACATAGAAGTACAACTGTACACAATCAGATATAGCTGTACAACAATAACACTGACAAACTTTCGATAGAGGCTGCTCTGTAAGTGAAAAAAACATGCAGTTCATTGCTCTTGTAAGCGTTGCCAGTTTCGTATGTAAACAAATGTAGAGGTTTCTTGCCTCTTTATAAATGTAGAAAATAATTCAATATTTGTTTAATTTGATTACATATTGATATGTGAGAATCGTCATAGCAGGAGTTACCGTAATAATGATGAATGACTTCTCTCACTCCCAAGTAAATTTGCCTACAGCGTGAATTGCTAGACAAGCGGTGATAATTGGTATCGGTATAATTAATAGGTAGGCTATATCAGTAGTCTACAGTAGATTGTAGTGTTGGTGCATCCAATATAAGGTTGGATTAAGTTTTTGGCGGTGTGGACCAAGAGAGAGAAACAGCACTTGTTTATTCTATTTAGTAGGCCTACTCAAGAATAAGAAACCTCCAGTGAGGTGCCGGTATCGTAACATAAATCTTAGTAACAGAGGGACAAATGAACTGCCTTGTGAGTGAGGATGGTTGGTAGGCCTACTCAAAAACACATGTATATACAGTACCGTAATATAATTACCGCTATATAAAAGGCATTAGGCCTAAACTGGGTGAGAGAACTAGGCTACATGACTTAAACTTACAGGTGCACTACCATTGGGCGGTAGCTCTGAGATAAACACTCTACCGTGGGTGTTGAGTGAAGCCCCTGCCAGCCTCTTTTGTTTACAGGGAGTCTAATATCAACAATGAGTTCCCTTCACCACGTGCTGCTGCCTCACACATCTCTGTCTCTAACACCGGAAGTGAGTAAATTAGGATCAACGGTACGGTACTCTTATACACAATTACCGGTACCGTACAGTATAGTCCGGTGCATCTTTCAAATACTAGTAGACTTACTAAGTATTAATTTTCTGTTGGCTAACTCCATTGAATATTACCCTGTAGTTTCAAACAGTGTAACTTATTACCTAATATGTAATGTACAAGTAATGTAATGTAAAATCAATGTAATGTAATGTATGTAATGTACAAGCAAGAGAATATATGATACCATAACCGATATCTAACATGAGAGGCTCGTCTATATGATCTATAAGCTAAAGCTAATTAAAGCATCCATAGCGTCAAAGTTAATAGTACCGAGCAAGTACCAGTACATATGTTGTCAAAACCATTAACGTACAGTACCTGACATCCTTCCAATTAATATCTAGCAACGTAATACAATTTACAGACAAAACTAACTAGGCCTATGCTAGCTGAGCTATTTTTATTATGTCCGTCATACCTATACACCTCTCTCTCTCTCTCTCTCTCTCCTCGCCCGCACAATCCAATACAGCTAATTATGGCCCATTTACTCACTGCCTCTCCTCCCACGACACAGTCACACTCAAAACTCTGTGGGTTTCTACTGTCTAAAAAGTAATTGCCGTAGTTAAAATATATAACTTAATATGGTACCGTCTTACACTCCTACTTTCACAATGTTGTTATTTTCCTCTCTTAACAACATTAATAATAGTCAAGTATTAATATTTACTTAGGTACGTTAGATCAAAACTTTTGAACGAGACCGTATATAGAGGGGAAGGGAAGGAGGAAGAGGGGAGGGAGCAGGAGTCAACTGTAGTGGCATTTCCAGTTTTCCGCACTCCATTCATGAGAGAGAGAGAGAGAGAGCGCGCGCATTTCCAATTCGTTCAACATTCATTCTCGATCTAGTTCTCAATAGGAGCGTTCAATCTGTGGACACACCAGATGTCACCAGATTCTTTAATTTATCACGAATGAAATAATAAAATGTGAACATTGCTAATACTGTACTTGCTATAGGCTATCTCTTTTGTTGTGATTTCAAAATATCAAGTATAATTTTAGATTGATTTTTCCTACATTATTGTATTTAACAGATACCGGTACATCTAATGGATATATATTTTATTAAGTCCATTTATATTTTTCATTGTAGAGTAGAATATTGTATACAGAAGATGCTGATTTGTTGTTGATTGATTTGTGTTGATAAAGTTGAGATATCTTTATTATTCCATATATATTATTGAAACTCTGGGACCCAGATTGACTTGCTCATGTAGTGATGTACACCCTATGTGGTGGATTGTGTTCTTTTATTTCAAAATTTTATTTTATTAAGCGTTATTTCCACATGGCGATTTTGATAAGTTCTTGTGCATTTATCTTGTGTCGTCCCAGTTTTGGTTTGTTTATTTTACATGTTTTACATTATAATTGTAAGCAATTTTAATGATAATGTGATAATTTAAAGTGATATACAAACCCTGAGAGCTAAAATATATTGCATATAACACATTAATACCATAGATATTATAAAGTGAACACAATCGAAATAAAAATTGATAAAGCCAACAAGTAAGCGAGATTGTAGACTGACTGAGTCTTGGCTTACATCTCACCTGCCTTAGCCACTCACAAGCCTCTGCATTTTTAACATGCAGTGGCTTCCTAACACCAGGGTAAGTCACTACGGTGTTGGTAAGTTAGGATAGCAGCCCCTGATTGGCTGATAGGCTCGAGAACTCAGCGTCCCAGCAGGCAGTCTCCTTACCTTAGTTCACCTTAGTTGAATTTCGTCTCGATGGACACAGCTAACGTGGACGTCCGCTGGTCCCAGGCAGCTCCTCCCCTCTCATGTTGTGGACCATGTTTTGGAGGACAAGCAGCCTAGAAGGGTCACTAGACCTGTTGTTGCTTGATTTCCTTTGTACTCCTTTGACCACTGACTAGAGGGAATTGGTACTGGTGCTGGTGTATCCTGGTGTTGGAGGCTGGTAAGGAACTGTAGCCAGCCACTTATCTAGTTTGTTCTTGAAGCTGTCTGGTGTAATGCCTGTCAGGTTTCTTATATCCCGTGGGACTGAGTTGAAAAGGCGTGTCCCCGCCAAAGTGAAGCTGTGGTGAATTAGTGTCTTCAACCTTTGGGATGCACTACCTGTCCTCCTCACGAAGCATAACCGACCTCTTCTGGGGTGATTGTTCACCTGCAGGCCCACATTCGGCACCAAATGCTCCAAAAATTTCCAAACGTAGATTATTGAATATCTCTCACGGCGTCTCTGGAGCGAGTAGAGTCCCAATTGCTGCAGTCTTTCCCAGTAATTGAGAGGTTGCAGTCCTTCTATTTTGCTGGTGAAGGTCCTCTGGGCTGCTTCTAGTTTAATTATCTACCCCACTTTGTGAGGGGACCAAAGTTGGCAGCAATACTCTAGTCTTGGAAGCACCAGAGATTTCCAGAGAGACATCATACACTCCTTCTCCCATGTTTGGAAAGTTCTGAGAATCCATCCAATTAGTCTCCGGGCAGTCTTGGTTGTTTCGTTGATATGATGGGAGAAGGTCAAGTCAGTGTTCCTGTGAACTCCTAGGTCTTTCACATAGTCTGTGGCTATTATAAGTTGGTTTTGGCATTTATATTCAGTTGTTTGCTTTATATCTTGTAGAGGGCCATACCTGAGCAACTCAAACTTGTCGCCATTGAACAACATGTTATTTTCTTCTGCCCAAGCAAACACACTGTTTAGGTCCTCTGTAATAGGGCTACCTACTCCTCTGCTTGGGTTTTCCTGCTGATTCTTGTATCATCGGCAAAGGATGTTGCGCAAGAGTGCTGTAGATCCTTGTCGATGTCCTCTATCATTATCAGGAACAGTAGGGGACCAAGTACCGAGCCTTGAGGGACACCGCTGATAACATGGCTCTGTTCACACAGGCTTCCGTGCACGGTTACTTTCTGGGTCCGATCAGAGAGAAAACTGTGCAGCCATTCTCCCAACCTCCCATAGATGCCATGTTCCCTTAGTTTGTGGAGGATAATACCATGGTCTACCTTATCGAAGGCTTTGGCAAAATCGAGGTAGATAACATCTGTATTGATGCCATGTTGTACATCCTCCAATATGGTTTCATAGTGGCACAATAGCTGCGAGAGACATGAACGACCTTGTCTGAAACCATGTTGGCCCTCGTTAAAAGCGTTTGCTCCTTCTAAATGGGTGAGGAGCATAATTTTCACAACTTTCTCAATAATTTTGATCAGATGTGATGTGAGGGTTACAGGCCTATAATTTTTTGCTAGGCCTTTACTGCCACCTTTGTGAATAGGCGTTAGTACACCAACTTTGAGTAGTGATGAAGTTTTCCCGGAATTTAGGGACTGTGACCAAAGCAGTTTTAATGGCTTTGCCAGCTCGTATTTGCAGTTCTTGAGTAGCTTGGCATGAAAACCATCTGGTCCTGCTGCTGAGTTTGGTTTGATCGTGTCGATAGCTGCAACTATGTCTTCAGTCGTTATCTAAATGTGCGTCAGATGATTACCTGCCACCGGCTCTCTGAAGAATGCAGCAGGGTCAGTTACTTTCTTGTTATTATTGGGCTGACTGAAAACACTCTCATATTGTTGACGTAGGAGATTGGCCATTTCTTTTGGGTTGTCTTCTTGCTCTCCATCCTCCTTTACTAGGGAGACTATTGGACTGAAGTCTTTCAACCTCTTGTTGGCATATGAAAAGAAGAACTTTGTGTTGTCCTTAATGTGTTTTACTGCTTGCCGTTCCTCTCTGCTCCTCTGTTCTTTGTGTGACTGCAGTAGCTTTTGTTCTGTTTCTTTGATTTCCTGTTCTACTTTGTCAGCTTTCCTTTTAATTTTTGTTCCTTCCAGTTTCCTTCGCAGAGCTGACCTCTTCCTCATCAGGATATTTCTGTCTCTTGGGATCTCACGCTTTTTCCTCTGTTTGTTTTTCTTGGGAACATGTTTCCTGCATATCTCCTGGGTTTTTGTTAGAATTATGTCCAGGATAGAGTCTTCGTTTTTCCCTCTACAAAGATTTTCCCATTCCATTTGTTGCAGCTCTAGTTTTATGTGCTCCCAGTCTGTTGCAGAACTGTAGAAATTTAGATCACTCATGGAATGGTTGTAGTGTCCAGCCTGTTCTGTAGTCCTAATCCTACCATCGGCACTTGTCACTTTGTCCTCCTCTGGTAGTTTGATGAAGGCTTTAATTAGCTTGTGATCCAATAATGCAGTCTCTGCTACTTCATATGAGTGCATGATATTATGATTGTTTCCTAGAATGAGGTCCAATATGTTTCCCCCTCTCGTTGGTGTTGTGATGAACTGCGTCAAGTACTCCTCTTCAGTGACTGCAATTAGGTCTTCAGCTTGTCTCTTCTCATCTGCAGTTCCTCCACCGATTGTTGACGTCGACCAACAGATGTGTGGGAAGTTAAAATCACCCATTATTAGGACTTCTGTAGATGTGCTAGGCAATTCCCTTAGCAGTGTCCTTATTATATCCATCACATCTTTGAATGTCTTTGCATCAGCATTGGGCCGATAGACATTTATTATCAATAGATTTGGCTTTTTAATATGCAATGCAATGCAATCAGCTCTGTGGTACCATTTGAGAAAGTGGACAGTATCTTTGTGTTGGTTGCCAATTCATTTATTATACTGGTATAAATGGCTACCCCTCCATGGCTTCTCTCTTTTCGGTCTGTTCAGAAGACAGTGTACCGGTACCCATCTAGCCTTATTTCTGTGTCTAGGATTTGATCATTAAGATGAGTTTCTGTCAATGCAAGAAAATATATTTTTTCTTGGCTTGCCACTTCTTGGAGCATTGGGACCTTACTCTGGTTACATTTTGGAAAGAGTCCCTGGATATTGGCCATGTAGAAGGCCATTAATGGTGGCTGCATCACCCTCTTTCTCTCGGTTTCCTTTTTTGATTGTCCACACGCTCCATGAGGTATTCTACATTGTTTGAATTTTTGTTGTGAACTCTAAAAAAGATGGATTTTCACATGCCTTTGATGTTGGGGTCCAGGGGTTCTGCTGTGCTCCTGGTACCGGTACTTCTTGTTGAACCTGCTGGGTGATCTTGGACCCAGCATTACTACCGGTATTATTTTGGCTGGGTGACTCAGAGTACCGGTACCTTGCGTGTCCCAGCGTTCCCGCTGGTGTGGGTGTAGCTGTCTCAGCTGTCTGACCTCTCGCTTAGTGATTTTTCGCATATGGTTTTATTTTGTCTGTGTTCACTTTATAATATTTACGTTAATACTGTAGTGTATTTTATGTGACATATTTTATAGCAGGGGGTTCGGATATCTCTCTAGAACATGACTCAATTGTTGAAATTGCTCGTAATTAAAATATTTAAAAGGTATCCTAGATATGAAATAATGAAGATATCTTGATTTACTAATCATACTCCTATCCATTAGCCAATCAACAGCCTCTATAAAAAATTAGCTGCTCCTTAAGTCCGGCAGTCCTGTTCAGAGAAAAATAAGTAGCCTAACTGAATGAAATGTCAATTTAATCATATACTATTTATTTTTTGCAACCAAATTTACCATTTTGTAATGGATTTATTTCACAACACAATATTTTTTCCTGCTATCTTATTTTAAATATACAATAAAGTAGTGAGCTAAAATATATAAGAGATTATTATAATATCTATGAAGAATATATAAGATTAAAACTGCTTGTCATAAGACTCTATTAACTTCAGGAAAAATCGACAAATAATTTAGAAACCGACACCCTTCTTAGTCTTGTTCACATTTTATTACGATAATTGGCGAATCTGGTGACATCTGGCAAGCTTGTCTACAGATTGAACGCTTCTATTGACACTGCATAATTGTGCTATATTTATCGAGAGAGAGAGAGAGAGAGCGAGTTAGTTAGTTAGTTTATGAAGGTAAACACAACTTTTGAGTGTGGCTGTGAAGTGCCGGGATGCCAGACATGCGATGCGAGTGACAGACCAGGATACCTTGGTGAAACAGGGTATCGCCAACTTTGCATTTGAACACCATCTTGAGTTGAGCTGAGGAGACGTTTAGGTATAAAGAGTATTAGCGAAGTGATGCGTACAAGTAGACTGGGATGGTATGGACATGTGGAGAGAATGGATGAACAAAATTGGGTGAAAAAATGCAGGTCTGTGATTGTGGAGGGAGCTGCACCAAGAGGTGGACCGAGGAAGACCTGGGATCGGACTATACGTGCCGATCTCAAATCCAAAACCTTGACAAGTGAAGCAGCCCTTAACCTGACAAGCGCGATATGACAGTAGGTGCTAGGGTAGTTATTTGTGCATTTCTAGCCCTGGATTCTGACAGAATTCGTTATATTTACAATATAAACCATTATTTGTTTTCGGTATGCTTTTATTTTACATATATGTATATATGAACCTTCAAGAGTGCTAAAATAAGTGGGAAAAGCATTTGGGTGGTGAAAAACGAAGATATTGGCCACCCGGTCATAATCTCAGGCGAGAGAGAGAGACAGGCAGCCTTCCCCTCTCGCTGTCTGGGAGTCAACTGAGGAGAGCGGGGCGGTGTGTGCCGGTGTCTGGGTGTTGCATAACGATCTTTTATGCAACCCACTTGTGCTACATTATCGCGGGAGAGAAAAATAACCGATAAATGATGATAATAAGAGGAAAAATAGGTGATAATTGAGGAGGGGAGGGAGGGGGGAATAAGGTGGGGAAGGAGGGGAGGGGGGTGGGTGAGATTTACATGGATGAGTACTGGAGGGGAATTATCTCACCTAGAGACAAATTCCTTTGTTTTGATAGGCCCTTTTTTTTTATGGAAGGCTTTTTTTATGGTCCTGCTTCCGTGAGGCCTATCGCGTTCCCTATAGGAAGCCTTCCGTGAGGCCTATCGCGCTTGCCGGGTTAACAGGGTTGCCTGGAACCCCGCCATTAGGACAAGAGACTGAAACTGCACGTATGTGTGGAGCACTCAGTCTTAAAATGTTATGTATGTATGTATGTACTCCAGCTTGCGCTTTGTACTATGCAATCCCATTGTTTCTACTCTTCATCATTAATATTGTAAGCTCATATGATTCTATCTACATCTCTTTCTAAATGGTATCGTTATTCGTTATCCTCCAATAAATATGTATCTAACTGTATGACTTACAGAATAGGCTACCAGACAAATATAACTGGGATTCAAGATGGTGCCTACAGTGCATTCATTCGACATATATCGACAGGCCCCGCCCGCTTCCACCAGCGCCGTAGACGAAGTAGAGCTTATCATACCGCAATCTCGGACAAGTCACTTGTCACCTTACCACGGAGCTGATAAGAGCTCCAAGTAAAATTAATTATACGATGTAAGAGCGCTTTAATACATGCATATTTGCAGTTACTCTTTACTATACAATATTACCATATACCATTGTACAGAAAAGTAAACTCCATTACCATTGTTTTACCTCGTCTACTTGGGCAGAGCAGAGGTAGACAATTATTAAGCTAGGCCTAGCGAGCGACTGCTTTTAGTTGTATAGGGTACCGTAATGCCTCCCCCTCCCTTGTCTGTGTGCCTCAGTCTCCCTCCCTCTCTCTCTCATATTGTGAAGTGATTAAATTTTGACTGATCAGTCAACTTGTGTAGATCATAATTTTGTGATTCATTTAGCCACCAATAATGACGTTTCCAGGGTGTACCACGAGGAGCACCACCACATCAACTGGCTCAGTTTTCTCCTCATCAAAATACTTGAATACATTTAATACAATATTCCTGGCTTGACTGACAAGTCGGGGAGAAAGGGGTATGGGCAGGAGACGCCATCTTCCCCCTTCAGAAGACGGGAGGGAACTGAACTGACGTTTGAATGACAGCGCATTGACAGTTGAGAGAAGACACCGGTGTTACCGCTAGATCTAAAAGTATTTACTTGAACAAGGGAATGGAGCTGTTAAAGACACGCTCCAGTCTTAACATTTCTTTCTCACTCGTTGATGTAGAAAGGTAGATGGCTTTGTAGGCCATTTTTAATAATTTAAATTGATAAATAAATATTGACTTGATCTAGCGGCAATATTTTACACCTAGCAATAAGAATGCTGGATATACTCCAAATCTTTTAGCACATGTTATCAATATTGGAGTAATATTCTAGCAATATTAGGTAGGCATTTACTAGTTTGTATTCTTCTAGTTACTTCTGCAAACAGATTAAATAATATTTTTGTGCTGATTTGGTAACCCTGTTGGACACCCCTACCTTGCACAGTCATGCCAGCCGCATGATAACGGTTGGGGAAGCGGGCGGGGCCTGTCGATATATGTCGAATGAATGCACTGTAGTGACATAAATGTTAATCTAGGTACCGGTACTCTTATGACAGGCTTGCTGGTTTATGACACTGGGGAAGGTGTGAATGACAAACGATCAGTCTTCTAAGCAATGGAATAAGCTTTGTAGCCCTAACCGTGTTGAGCGGTGGATTGTAAGGGCTCTCAGCCTATGCCCGAGAGGGAGTAGTTGGAATATAGAAAAAAAAAAAAAGTCACTCTATATCTTTCCTGAGTGCTGGAGACCAGAATTGAATAGCATACTCCAGGAGAGGCCATATCAAAGCGTTGTAAAGTGTGAGGACTATTTCCTTATTTCTATACTGTACTTAAATTGCCTCTTAACCCGAGAAGTGCATAGAACTCACGGAAGTACTGTACAATATGTGTATAGGCCTAGAGAATGCGATAGGCCTCACGGAAGCTAGACAATGAAAAAAAAACGTCAAAAACGCCCCAGGGGTTCTCTAAACAAAGGAATATGTAATTAGGCAAGATAATTCCCCTCTTGTACTTCCTACCAATCATCCATATGTTTCTTATCCCCCCTCCCCCCTCCTCAATTATCACCTATTTTTTCTCATATTTTCATCATTTATATATTGGATATTTTCCGTGCGAATTTCTTTCCCGCGGTTACGTAGCATAAGTGAATTACATAAGAGACCTTATATAACTCTGAGACCTTGTAGAGGAAGGATGTATGTCTCGCCGCCTCCCGCCTGATGATACGACTGGGCGGCGAATATTTTACCACCCAAATGCTTTCCCCTTATTTTATCACTCTTCAACGTTCATCATATAAATAAAATATAAACATACTGTATATTAATTAGAAATAATGTTATATATGGCAAATATAACGATTTCTGTCAGAATTGAATGTAATTTATTAGCATTTAACTATGTTTGTCACAGGCCGTTGGCGCGCTTGCCGGGTTAATATAGCCAAGTATTTTCTGAGCTTAAATCTTCTCTACTTCAATGCACTGCTTGGAAAACTTTATGTCACTGCTAATCAGAACACCCAAATCCTTTTCCAAGTCAGTCACTTCCAGAAGCATTCCCAATAGCGAATAGCCTGATTTGGGTTTGCTTGGCCGATATGCATCACCTTGCACTTTTCCAAGTTAAGAGGCATCTGTCATGTTTCCAACCATTCACTCAGTCTGTTGAGGTCCATCCTGAGCTGTTCAACCCCTTTGGGATCTTTCACATTCATTCAAAGCTTTAAGTTGTCTGCAAACTTGGAGATCACACTCAACAGACCAATATCGATGTCATTGACATATATGATAAGCAGAAGTGGGCCAAGGACAGATCCCTGTGGAACTCCAGAAGTGACTGTAGTCCACTCAGAAGAAACACCATTGATGACCGGTACCACTCGTTGTCTACCAGTTAGCCAACTTTATATCCAATTTGTGACCTCTGTATTGATACCTAGCGCACTCACTTTTGACATTAGCCTGCAATGAGGAGAGAGAGATACAAGGAATACAGTAGTTAGTACTGTACCTTAGAAACCTTGCGGTTCATTACGGGGAGATACTCAAAGTGGAAGGAGAGAGATTGTGTAGTGCACTACACTCTTTGCAGAGTGTGCAAAATACTATCTACTCTTTCTTGAACTTCTCTACTGAAGAACTGTTTACAACTTCTGAGGGAAGTTTGCTCCAGGTAGAACAGATCTTATATGTGAAAAAGTTTCCACAAATAATAGTGCTGAACCTTTTCAATTCTTACTTCTAGCCATGGTTGTGTGTCCTACCGTACGGTACTGTACCTATTAATCTAAGTACGGTACCATACTCCGACAGGGAAAGGTGTGTAAGACAGACAATGTGGAACACAATGGCACCACACTGTTCCACTGACACATTATAGGCCCTACTACCAAGTCCATCACAGCTAGTTGTACCAGTAATTATAAAACTAGTACCTCTCTGCACTTCCACCTCAATGTCATACACTCTCTTAGACATTCTCTCACTCACCATATTCTCCACATGACTGAACCACCTAAAGGTGTTCCTCAGGCTCACTCTCCCGCACATCTACACTACACTGTTCTCGTACTTCTATATTTGTATGTTTATCTCTCCAAGTGATTCCTCACGCACTTCGCAATTACCGGTAACTCATTTCGACCCATCTCACTCTTGATTTGTCTCTCCAACAACATCCATGCTTCACTCCCTAATGTCTATGTCTGGATTACCACACTATCACGTACCGTAGTGACGTCTTTACTTCCATGCTCACCACCCTATTTCTTGCCAATACTATTAGCATTCCTAGAACCAACCCTCTTTACTTGTTGTACCCTCTCTCGCACTTCATCCCCTATGCAGCCATTTTTACTTTTAAATCTGCCCAAATATATACTTAAATGGGCTGACGTTATCTGTTACCATACTTGACCATTCAACTTCACTTCAGTGACTTCACACTATGGCTGCATCCCTTTTAACCTTCCTCTTTACCACATTGACCTTGAGGTTCTGTTTCTCAAAAACAGCACCAAACAGTATAGATAAATCCTCTAATCTGGAAAGCAACAGCCAGAGGACATGCAGGATTATAAAATGTGCCAGACGATAGGATGGTACAGTACCGGTATACAGTATAATTAATACAGTACAGGGGCGCGTTCAAGAGCAAGACTTCTGACGCTACAGTTTCCGTAGTGCGAATTGGGCCCTATTCAACGATTTCGAAGCCTCTTCCGCACTACGTAAACAAACTGGGTGGTTGCCATGGTTACGTTTATACCAGCGCCTTCGTTTGACGCTTTAAACAATGACAATGACCGTTCTTTACATCTAATCAACTGCTAGAATATTTATCCTGTAATATCCATAAGTAATTAGGCCAAAAGCATGCTAGGCTATTTTAAATTATAGCTTCTCATTGGCCTAAAATACATATTATTAGTTATTAGTAGGCCTAACCATATTTTTTGGTTATTACATTCTACAATAAAGTATATATGAAAGAAAGCAAATTCGTTCATAAAAGTTGTCATATGTTATTTCTGTTCGCAACTTCAATATATGCGGATCCTCTACGCCTCCTATCGAAACATAAAGCTGTATATTTGTATCAATATTTTGATCGAAAATTTAATCTAATTGTTTTAACCCTTTTGCTGCGGGTGACGTTCTGGAATGTTTTGGCAAGTTACAGCAATTTCCAGGCTAAAAGCCTGTAAAAAACGTAAAAATCGAGTGTCAGTGGGTGGGAGCGTGAGGGGCCCACCTCCGACCCTCAGAGCACCGAGCGGCTCACTGAGCTAGGCTGTGTCTCGGGTGAGTCTCTCTCACCAGTGTAGCCAAGCGAGCGAGTGTTACATAATAGCGGGGTTCCCGCGTTTCACTGGGGCCACTGCGGGTGAACCAGACCACGTACACGGTCCGTTCTGGTGTAATTTTGAAGCTATTTTCGCCTAGTTTTCGGCAGAATACACTTCATTTAATGCAGATGCTTGATTTATCATTCAGGAGTGCCTGAATATGCCCTAAATAGCCCAAACATAGCCGCAGCCAAAGGGTTAAAGTAAATAATAACACATACCGGTACTAATATGAATATTCGATATTTGTAAGTGATTTGATGCACATAAAGTCGAGAGTAATTCGTCTGCTAGCGCTAAAGACGAATTGTAAAGATGTATTGTCTGTGCGCCTCAGCGTCACTCCTCCAAAGGCTGTGCGCTGAATGAGCGACCGTAAGTGACCGTATGCGAGCACAATGTCGTTCAGTAACGCTGTAGCGCCAACCGGGCGATAAAATTAGTGCTCTTGAACGCGCTCCAGATATAAGCTCTCAATCATCCATGTTTATCCTCCAAGCTTCTTAAAATGACTTAAATACTGTAAACACAGATATTTTACAGAAAGGCTTAGATACCGGTACACTTAATTAGGCCTACTGTATTGGTTACTTACTGTATATACGGTAGCCTGCAATATTAATGTTATCAATATAAACAAAGACTACCACTTAAGGCGCATAAATGTGTGAATCATAATATAGAACGTCACTTTCATTAGCTGTAGTATTATTATACTGTTATTATACTATTATTATACATTATACTGTAGTATTAGTAACTGTAATTAGAATTATGTAAATAATCAGTGCTTTGACTGGAGACTGGAGAACTAAACCAACATACTGTAATAACAAAAATAAATATATTGTATAGGCACGACAGTTTTGGCTCATCTTGAATCCTATTCAAGAGGGGCCAAGATAAGCGAAGCTGTTGTGTATTTGCAATATAAAGTCTGTGACCTGATAGTTGGTACTGTTACAATACAGTATGTAGTTTTAGTTTGCATCTAGCTACGGTACCTCTTCGGGATTAGGGCATCTGGCATTAGATAGATAGCTAAATACCGGGTACTACAAATGTCCAGTTAAGTCCTTGTAGCAAGGGCAAGCCTTAGCCATGTCAATCAAGGGAGTGCACGATGTTAAAAACTGCATTATCTGCATCATACTGTACTGTAGATACCGGAACGTATTTTCTCTTGGCTCTAGTAGCTACAATAGGGTATATGGTACCATACTGCATTGTAGTCTCAGTTTCCATAATGTTGCCATTCCTAACTGGTTATACAAGTACAGTACAGTACAGTATTGTGCTATACTGTAATTGGTACCGATACAAGACTTCCTTTTGTTTGTTGCTAGTTAATATGTTGTATATTGGCAGGCTAGTTATATACGGTAGCCTACATATACTTCACACTCACCTTTAGGACAGGAAACTACAGGTACGGTACCGTACTAATTACAGATGATTTTCTTTAGTAATGTATGGTACTGTATGTACTGTACAGTACTGGTATGTAGTTTAACCCTCTCACCACGGAAGGGCTCTTGAACGCCCATAAAAAAGCATATAACAGGTACCCGGAAGGCCTCTTGAACGCCCAGTGGTTGAAAGCCTGTGAGCTTCGTGTGCGAGGCGTCGGTCCGACGCATGTAAAGAACAGCCGGCTGGACCGTCGCCCCGCATCTCCGGCCACAAGAAGGATAGCGTCGCTTGTTCGTGTGTGCCTGTATGTTGTTGTTAAGTATCGAAAAGTGGTGTAAAGTGGCTGTTTTGGACATAAAGTTATCTTCAATGAAATCATCATCACAGCTCAACCAGTTGACTTAGAGAGCTCTACTTAATGCCAATCTACAGGTAAATAACACAGCTACGCTTGGGGATGCGCAGGAATGCGGGAAGCAGTCTGATTAACGAATATACGGTAGCCTAGCCTAGACGTTTTTCGGCCAAAACACCCGGGTTTCGAGGAATATATATATAATACATAGCCGGGGCTGGAGGGTTAAAGGCCTTAATCTACGATAGCATACTTCAACATCTATGTAGCTACCCCATAACAGTTCTCCCCAGATGTGAAGGAATCCATCAGCGCACTGAAAGCCTAAAGTAGGTACGGTACCGGTATGTGGCAGGAGAAAGATTTTGTTTAATGTTATATTTACACTAGGCCTACCCGATACCTGTTAATGGAACCATAATTATAACATTATAAACACACACATGCATAATTATATACTCACACATAAGCACACACTTACACTTCAATTACATCGTTCCCAATATTGGAGTTTACAATGAAGGGTAAATATATACTGGTACTGTACTGTAATAAGGAAATAATAAAGGAAACTTCATTAGCTAAAATATCATATACAGTGCACCTTATAAGTACAGTAGTAAAATAATATAACTTATATACCGTAATAAATTTACTGTAATTACAATAATAATAACGATAAAACACACTACTCACCTCGCCCGGTCGTGAGGATCGAATGTGGCAGTCATAGTGGATGGGTTATAAGTTCTCCCTTCTTCAAGATATAACTTCCTGTTTATTCCTCCTTCAGGATAAAGCCTACACTCTTCTTTCGGTAAATACTGTACACTCTTTCAAAGTATTGAGTTATTCAGCTTTTACTGCATGCTACCGGTACCTTTTTCTATGGGGATATACAGTTCACTTTTTAAGGTTAAACTGTCAGCAATTTTAGGATAAGGGATACCGGTACTGTACACTTTAAGTTAAACACTATTCAGGACATACACTCCTGCTGGGTCTTTTCATCACAATATGGCCAACACTTCTGAGAGATATATTACCGTACAGTATATACTATACTCGACACTACACTGTTCACTTCATCGCCACACCAAACACAATCTTCTACCAATCAATAAAATATACAATATGTATGCCTTTTCTTTCTTTCTTTCTATATACTTTTCTAGCCAAACACCACATAAAAAACAATATATGATAAAAACTTATTTGATTTCTAATATTATTTGAATGATTTTGGAAACACTAGACTTAAGGTTTATGTTCTTGTAGATAAACTGGGGCCAAGAAGACTTCAGCTTCCGTAGTCCATTATTATAGCGCCCGACACTGTAAAAGAGAAAAATGGTAGTTGAAATTGTGTTCTGAATATATGGACTTCTTTGCATAGTGTGTGTGATCTCATATAAGTTATCCTATATATAAGGCGAGTGTGCTCTCTGTGCTATAACGGTACCGTACTCGGTCAGTGACAATACCATAGTAACGCAACCATTGCCAACTCAAGGTCCTAACCTAATCTAACAGCCCTTGTACAGTAAGCACTGGTTGAGATCTACTGGTACTATACAGTACTTACAAAGCGTCACATTTTTCCCTTCCCCCTCAACTTTCCCTTCATAATTGCTGAGGGGCACAGGGCCTTGGGTGGGGCTTTGGTTTCCCGGGCGTTTCCGCACCCTCCTTAGCTTAGTCAAGGGGGAGGAGTATGTCTGTATGTAAAAAACAACCTCACACACATAACTAGGACCGACCTCCATGTAGAAAATCACGAAGCTCTGTGGATCGACTTACACCTGCCAAGGACAAAACCCATCACCATTGGGGTGTGCTATAGGCCACCAGACGACACACAATTCTTGACCAAATTTGAACGAAGTTTGTCATTACTAGACCCCCGGAATGAATCCATTATACTGTACTAGGGGATTTTAACTTGTGTTACAAACAACGAAATAATAGGCTTGTACGAGAATATAGGCACATACTGACAATGCACAATCATAAACAACTTATCACAACCCCGATACGTATTTCTGAGAACACTGCTACAATATTAGACCATATAAATTGCAACAGAGAGGACAAAATATCACAATCAGGGATTATACAGACTGGGATAAGTGATCACTTTGTCACATATTGCACACGGAAAACCACAAAAATTACACTAGAGAATCACAAGGTCATCAAAACAAGGTCACTCAGAAACTACAACAAAGAAACATTTCTGGACATTTTATGGAATACAGACTGGTCTCCAGTGTTTGGAAATACAAACGTTAATGACGCATGGGTTGGCTTCCGAACCATCATCACAAACATCCTAGACGAAATAGCTCCTCTGAAAGACATATGAATTAAAACAAGGTCAGACCCATTGATCAACAATGACATAGTACACCATCTGGAACATAGAGACAAGCTGTTAAAAAGGCTAGTGAAACATAGACAGGATCAAGGTCTGAAACATGAATTCAACAGGGCTAGGAATAAACTAAGTAGGAAAATCAAATCAGCGAAATCTAATTATTTCCACAGTAAGGCAGAGGAATATCAGAATAACCCAAAAAACTATGGAGGCACTTAAAAACAACAGGCTACAGCAACAAGGCAAGGGATTCATCTAACACTAATATTGCTCTCAACATTAATGATCAGGTTTGCCACGATAAACGACAAATTTCAACCTACTGTACTTCAACTCCTTCTTCACCTCCATAGCAAACACACTTGCACAGAACCTACCGCAACCTCTCAATAAATACACGACAACAACGGCCACCTTTCAAAATTTCTACAGGGATAAAGGTATACACCCGAACACATTTGGATTGCAAAATGTTATACCAAAATACACATTTGATGAGCTCTCTAACCTAAATGTACATAAAAGCACAGGACCAGACAAAATTCCTGCCAAATTTCTGCGAGATGGAGCCATTGGTATAGCAGGTCCCCTAACCCACATCATCAACCTGTCAATTAACACCAACACTGTACCTGCTGAACTGAAGGAAGCTATTGTAACCCCTCTATTCAAGAAAGGAAATAAACTAAATGTTGGCAACTACAGACCAGTTAGCATATTATGTATTGTATCTAAAATCCTTGAAAGAGCTGTATACACCCAAATTGAACACTACCTCAAAGAAAATTATCTATTCTATAAGTTTCAATTAGGTTTCAGATGCATGTACTCGACAGACTCCTGTCTCATCCACTTAACAGATCACATTCGTAAAGAAATGTCTAAAGGTAACTACACCGGTATGGTTCTTCTTGATCTACAAAAAGCGTTTGATACAGTAGACCATGATATCCTCTGTAATAAACTACAAGCAATGGGCATTGGGTCAGTGAACTGGTTTAAATCTTATCTTAGTGGTTGTTGTTGTTGTTGTTCCCTAAGCTGCCTGGCCGAACAGCCCCGAGTCCCTGAGGAAGGCCATGGCCACGATCGGGCTTTCCCACAGAGCTCTCATTGAGTGTAGATTATGTTGTTGGCGTAAGTGGTTGTGTGAAATGCAGTCTTCTATGATGTGTTTAATGGTATGGGGTGCTGTGTTACATCCCGGGCAGGCGTCGACAACGGAGTCATCCAGTCTCTTCTGATAGCTCAGGAGAGCTGGATGGTGTCCGCATCTCAGCCTGGCCAGGTGGACTCTGTCCTCGCGAGGGAGGGAGGATTCGGAAGGATGGATTTCGGGAGGTCGTGCATGCAGCTGCGTGTTGTCTGTGAGTGAGTGGATGGATTGGCGAGAGATATGAGTATGGATGTGCTTCTGGAAGTTGGTTCGGGGTGGGCAGGGAGGGAGAGAGGACAATAATTGTGTGTGATACCGTGTGCTGGGTGTTGTTTTGATATTTCTTGGTGTCTGTGGGTGTGTTGCCATGTAGTTTAGTGGGTGGTCTTGGTTCGTGGAGGCTGCTGCCAGGAATTGAGTGCCTCTCATGTCCAGATGGTCTTTGACTTTGAGGATTTTGGTTTCTTGATGTAGGTGATCTGTGGGTGCAGTAGCTGTGCAGCCTGTAATGATCTTCAGGGCTTTGTTTTGAATAGTCTGTAAGGTCTTATGATGTGTTTCAGCTAGGTTAGAAGCCCAGGCTGGGCTTGCGTATTCTTATCTGCGTATCTTAGTGGTAGAACACAAAGAGTCAAAATTGATGATAATATATCTGATCCTATGCCAATTAACTGTGGGGTCCCGCAGGGAAGCATCCTTGGTCCCTTACTCTTTCTCTGTTATGTAAACGACATGGAACTGAGCGTCTCGTGTAAATTATTACTGTATGCTGACGACAGCGTGCTTCTGGTTTCAAGAAAAGACCCAATAAGTATTGCCGCTTCACTTTCCAAAGAACTAGAATCGTGTAGTGAGTGGCTAGTGGACAATAGACTATCTCTTCACCTGGGCAAGACGGAAGCCATCTTATGTGGAACAAAACGCAAACTGAAACACATTGTGGGCTTCTCGGTCAACTGTAATGATATTCCTATAACAACAGTGTCACAAGTTAAATATCTCGGACTAAAACTGGACTCGACTTTGTCAGGTCCTTTGCCAAGCGCTTGTTCAATGTCATTTTGACTATGCTGTGTCATCCTGGTACTCTGCATCATCTAAATCAGCACAGCACAAACTTCAGGTCACTCAAAATAAAATGGTTAGGTTTATGCTGAACCTAGGACCCAGATCACATGTTGGCCAGGGACAACTTCAGTCACTAGGTATGCTCAATGTCTCTGACAGGGCCAAACAAATCAGGCTCACTAATGCCTTCAAGATATTCTATGACAGAGCTCCAGAGTATTACTGTGTTAAAGCAAATGAGAGGAGTGGACATAATACAAGAAACAGGATGTTTAATTTTACGGTCCCGAGAATCCAAGGACAGGGTAAGCTAACATTCTTCTTCACTGCCATCAAAGACTGGAATGACCTACCCCAGTCAGTCCGTGAAAAGAGAACACTGTATTCCTTCAGACGTAGCCTGAAGGAACACCTGAACCGGACAGCTGCGAGAAGGGAGCACCAAGCTTATGTCTACTACTAAATACGACATAAGAGATAGGCAAAACAGACTGAAATTATTACTGATTACGGATTACAGTACTGTACTGATATTTACTATAGGATGTAAGGTATCTTAAAATAACCCCCTAGAAATACTTTCTCTAAAGTATCTAATTCTTTTATCCTCCCCTTTTTCCCCAGGTAACCTAATCCCACAAGGACCCCAATGGAAATACGCCTAACGGCCTTATTGGGCTATCATTAGTTGGAATTATGCAAGGCTGGAACATGTCATTTTTGTAACATATTATGTGGTACCAACACTGTAAAATGCTAACTGAATAATAATAATTATTATTATTATTATTATTCTCCCTGCCTTGGAGTGGCTTCGGTCACCCGGGCTTTGTTAGTGGTAAGCAGGGAGGGTTTTGTGGGGGCGCTCGTTTATGGCCTTGGCCTTGCTCGAGACCTTGGGGCTGTTCGGCCAGACAGCCTGGGGAACAACAACAACTTACATACCGGTACATATATTAACCCTTTCACGCACAGGACGCAATTTACTTAAAAGCCTTTGTGACCATCAGGGGTGATTAGAAACCTTCAGTTTAGTTACTTCAACCTCTGCAGTTGTCTTTGAGTGAGCTGTGGGCAGAAAACTACCGTAATTTTGGAGAGGTAACTATGAGATTGAGATCATTCAATTTCTGAATGCTAGACGGCAAACCCCGAGTCCACAGGATAGCGAGAGGGTTAAAAGCCTGAGTGCTCCACACAAAGTGCAGTTCCGGTCTCATGTCCTAATGACGGCGCTCCAGGCAGCTCTGTTCAGAGCTGCCTCACTTGTCAGTTTTTTTTATTCAAGATCAGACCGTAAGGTCTGATCCCACATCTTTCAAGAGATTGGTCTACCCCTTGGTGCAGCTCCCTCCATGTTCACAGACTTGCATCTTATCACCTAACTTAGTTCATCCATCCTCTCCACATGTCCAAACTATCCAAGCCCACTAGAGCGCATCTCATCACTGATCCTCGTGATACCTAACAGTCTCCTCAGCTCTTCACTATGTATCCTATCATGCAGTTTGGCACCACACATACATCTCACCATTCTCATCTTATTACGTTCCATTATGCTAACATCATCCGCTTTGACAGGCCACGTTTCTGAAGGAAATGTCATTGGACTTCTAACACATGAAGTGTACACCTTTCCCTTCCAGGGGAGAGGGAGTCTTCTCATGGTGAATAGTTGCAACCGTTCTCGTAATTTCTCAAGCCGCATCTTATTTTGGCTATAGTGGCGGCCTCGGCCCCACTACCGGCAGTGATGGTATCTCCCAAGTAGCAAAACTTATTCACCATCTCCAGTGCTTCGTTGTCAAAAGCAACATACTCGAAGCCGGTAATTGAACAAAAGCTCACCTTTGCATACTATGCATACAAATTTTTCAACTTTGGGACTTCTTCCTCGGTAGAGGTGACTTTATTCTAGTGCAGTGTTTTTTCCTGTGGTGTACCCAGCAGCAGCAGACGCTACACTGTCTTGAGTTCGCGCTCACCGCTTTTCTGCATACTGTGCATGGGTATACAGTATAAAACTTTTTTCCACCTTTCCAAGCCCTAATCTACAGTACTGTGTAAAACCTCGGTTTGTTATATTAACTCTTATTCCTTTACTTGCCATGCCCTCTCTCCATCTTCTGAACTTGGCCACAGCATACCATACACTATCTGCGATAAGTAATAGGTCATCTGCATATAGCAATTCCCAGGGGAGTCCAGCTCTGAAATCTTCAGATAGTGCCTCCAGAACCATACCAAAGAGCCCTGGTGAACTCCAATGCATACTGTAAATTCCTCACTCAGTACACCTTTCTTCCTCACTGCCGTTCGTGAGTCCTCGTACATCTTCATTATCACACGCACCAGCCACTCCTCTAAGCCAAGTTTTCTCATAGCTCACTGCACAACAACTCTGGGCACCCTATCAAAGGCCTTCTCCATGTCTATAAGCACTAGGTACAGATCCATATCTGTAAGTAAATATCTTCAACCTTTTGCTCTACTGACTTCTTAACTCTACATGCCTCCATTATGTTCACACTTTTTATTCTGTCTATTCTTCGAACTCCACATGCATTTCTCAGCAAATCCATTTCAACAGCTCTTATTCGTGACTGTTCAATATTATGTCATACCAGAGCTTCACATCCATGTATATATCAATGTTGTTACCAACACAAGCTCATGTAATCCGTCACACTGCTTCCAGACTCAAGTTTCTGCTTCTAAACAAGACTCTCATTTCTCCAGTTACCTTTCTTCCTTGCATTTCTTCTTTTCTATCCTTTCCTTCAACTTTCCTTTTCTATCGGATATGCCATCTCTACTAGAATTAAGTCCTGACCACCTCGTTTGGATCGTAAGGTCTGCGTGGCCAGTGTATATATGTAAATCTATGTAAATATACTTCTGCACATTTTCCCCTTTTCCCAATCATGGCGCCATTCCCATATACCGGTACATAAATTATTTTACTACTTCAAGCTGTTTTCCATTAATCCTTTTGTTACACACTGTGTCTCTCTCTTTCTATTACCATCACTTTGCTTTTAATCACATTTACTTGTTGGGAAGTTCTATCTATCTATCTATTGCCGGACGCCTTACTTCCCTTAACCCGGCAGCTGCGGGGAGACTCTTAAGAGGTTTTACTGGGCAACTGCGGGGAGACTCTTAAGATCCTAGGCCTAAAAAAAAACTTTTAAAAGGACCCAGTAGCACTTTAAACTTTTTTTTTTTTTTTTTTTTTTTTTTTTCCTCGGCCATGCCTCATAGCTGTTGAGTGTTCCAGGGCCCTGTTGATGTCTCCTTATCATGATGAGAAATAGGAGGGGTCCCTGAACTGATCCTTGTGGCACGCCGCTGACGACACCGCTTGCTTCCGATAGGCTCCCTTGAACTGTGAACAGTGACTCTTTGTTTTCTGTTGGTGATGAAACTGTGAAGCCATCTTCCAAGATCTCCACATATCCCAAGTGATTTGAGTTTATGTAGAAGAATCCCATGGTCGACCTTATCAAAAGCTTTGACGAAATCTAGGTATATGACGTCTACATTTTCTCCGTCTTGTAATTCTGTAAAATTTTGTTGTAGTGTGATAGCAGCTGTGAAAGGCAGGAGCGGCCGTGTCTAAAGCCATGTTGACCCACGTTGAATGCCTCGTTGTCCTCCAAATAGCTGACCACCTTAGATTGTACAGTATTGTTCTTTCTATGATCTTAATAAGGTGGGATGTCAGCACCACTGGTCTGTAATTTTTGGCTATGCCTTTACTACCCCTTTTGTGGATTGTGGTGTGATGGTACCATCTTTTAGGGTTTGTGGTACATAGCCAGTTTGAAGAGACTTACTCCATGCAGCAATTTTAGAGGCAAAGGCTAGCTGATGTTTGCAATTTTTTAACAATTGGGTATGAAAACCCTCTGGTCCTGCTGCAGAGTTTGGTTCAATCTTGTCAATGGCTGCTATTATGTCGTCTGTTGATACCGAGGAGAGTTGATGTGGTGCCCCTGAAGCATTGTCAAAGAAGGTCATAACATTGTCAATTTTATTTTATTTATTTGGTGGGCTGAAGACACTTTCATATTGCTGTTTGAGCATCTTGGCCATCTCGGTTGGGTCACTATCAAGTTCACCAGTGGGTTTCGCAAGTGGTCCTATTGTTGAGGGGTTCTTGAGTCTCCTTTTTGCGTATGCGTAGAAGAATTTACTATTTACTTGGATGTTTGCAACTGCTCGGAGTTCTTTACGGGTTCATTGCTCTTGGTGTGTCTGGATGAGTTTTCTTTCAATTTCGTCGAGATCTCCTTGCAGTTTGGTGATACTGTGTACATGGCTGGTCTTCCTTAGCTTGGCTTTTATGTTTGTCCTTTTCTTCATTATTATTCTTCTGTCTCTGGGAATCTGTTTTATCTGCTTCCTATTTGATTTGAGTGGTATGATTGTTTTACATAGGGTAAGACGGGGTAATTTCGCCGAAAATCGCGTATTTTGACTAATAGAAACTGCCGTAAATGGAATTTTTAAATTTTTATCTATACATTCAGCCTTTCTGCTATAGATGCCCAAAAAACTTAACAAAATTATAATGTTTTGGTCATGCTGCCGAATTTTTGAAAAAAGTCACTCTCGCGGCGAAATTACCCCGCCCGACGGGTAATTTCGCCGCGACCTATTTTACGCATCATCTAGCTAGTAAACTAGATAACATTATATGATTAATGGCCAGACAAAACACTAGCGCGCAGGTAAAAGCAATGACAACATTCACAAACCCAAACTGACACTAAACATGCCAATAGAAAAACGTTGCACGCACACACACACAACTGAACAGGGCGGGCAGAGATGCAGGTGTGTCACACGTGTAGGCCTAGGCGCCACTGTGTCTAGTGCGGGTGTGGAGTTGTGGACATGTAGTGCGGGTGTGGACGTGTCTCGTGTGAGTGCGGCGTGTAGGTTGCTAGTACAAAGTACCAGGCAGCAGCTGACGGCTACTGCTAACACTGTGTCACACGCAAACATACAAACATACAAACCACCCACAAACACCCCCACACACACCCGACCATACCGTCAGACGCGCCGCTAGCCCCGGCTCCAGGCCCCGCGAAACTGCAACAAAACCTAAGCCAAACTAGATCTACAACCTAAGTCAAACTAGCTATACAACCTAAACCAAACTTGCTCTACAACCTAAGCCAAACTGCAGCCGAATCCATGCAATAGTTTCGGAGATATCGGCGTTTGAATACAAATTATTAGCGCCGCGGCGAAATTACCCCGTCTTACCATACCGTATCTCAAGACATAGTTTTTGAAGGATATTGAGTTTCGTCGACGTTTTTATCTTCGAATAGTGCCCTCCAGCCAGTTTCTGCTCTTAGTCTGTCCCAATCTATTTCGTTGCTGTAGAAGTTGAGATCGCTCAGAGAGGTGCAATGGATTTGGTTCGAGTCCTGTTGACATCTTCCGGGTGGTGAGAAAATTTGGGTCATGACTTTGATGAGGCTGTGGTCGGACATTACAGTTTTGACAGTTTTGTATGAGTGGACCAGGTCGAAATTGTTGCTAAATAGTAAGTCCAGAGTGTTGTTGCCTCTAGTAGGGTCCAAATTGAATTGCTTCAGGTATACAGTGTCGATGATAGCCAATAATTCTTCGGCTTGTTGCTTTTCATCCCTGGTGCCTCCATTTAGTGCCAGACGAGCCCATCTTCACAAGGGAGCGAGCTGTCGCTTCAAACAGTCTGCTGCACCAAATCACCACCCAGAACGAGGGGCGGCGCACTCCTCGGTGCCTCTAGAAGTGTGGCGAACACATCACAAGGTATCAAGGTTATGATGGGTAGGTTGAAATCACCTGTGATAATGACATTAGTAGCAGGGAGTTGGCAGATTTTGTAGGAGTAATCGTATCTTCTCTGTGATTTCCTTGAAAGTTTCCCCTGTGGTGTTTGGAGGTCGATATAAAATTATGATGGGCATGTCAAATTTTCTTGTGTACTGCTAGTAGCTCTGTTGAGCCATTTGAGAATGCAACTTATTTCGGAATTTGCAGCCATATCCTCCCTCAGGTAAAGTGCTACTCCTTAATGGAATACGCTGTCCAGGCCTGGTCTCCCCAGAACAGGGGAGATATAGACAAGCTGGAGAAGGTCCAGCGATGAGCCACAAAGTTAGTCCCGGAGCTCAGAGAACTTCCCTACGAAGACCGGTTAACTACACTAGGTCTTACATCACTTGAAGACAGGAGAACCAGGGGAAACATGATCGAAGTGTTCAAGATCCCAGGAGGCTACGAAAACATCAACCCAAACCAGTTCTTTCAACTCGCACCTAGGAAACACCAAATCGCCACCAGAGGACAGTTTTAAGCTCCAGAAACCACGTCACAGGACATCGAAAAGGAATAACTTCTTTGACGCCAGAGTAATAAAAAAATGAAACAGACTCCCAGAAAATGTAGTAGCCAGTACTGTACTAGTGTTAATGCTTTTAAAAATAAATATGACTATTACATTAAAGAATCCCTGAGAAGAGGCAACCCTATGAGCATAGCTCCCTAGCCTCTTATCCATCACTAAAGGTAAGCCATCCTCCATGGCTTCTATCCGCTCTGTCGGCTCTGAACAGTGTGAAGTTTTGGATATTAATTTCTGCATCCCAAATGTTTATGTTCAAGTGTGTTTCTGTGAGAAATAGAAAAAGTGAGTTATCTTCCTCTTCGATTTTTTCAAACATTGACTTTACACAAGTTTACATTGGTTATTTTGAGGGTAAAGTCCTCTGATATTGGTAACATAGAAACTATTTAGTAGCAACTGCACCTTCCTCCGGGTTTCATATCTGACCCTTCAGTTAGGGCTAGGAATCGCCCCAGTATTACCTGAGACTGTTTTTCCACTTCCAGGAGACGTTCCATCGATAGCATAGCTCTAAAAAAAAACTTTTAATGGGCATAGTTGTGTGTACCACTGGTCTGTCCTTTACAGTTTGCTGAATGGTTGGCCAAGGCGTCAATATTTTAGTTCCCTTGATGTGGGGAAGATTGCAGTCTCTGCAATCGCATGACCTTTTGCTAAGCGAGTTTCTGCATGAAAATGATGGTAGTCGACACACTTCCATCCAAGCTTGCAACCGATCCTTTCATCCCGATCGTGCTTCATGAATTTTGCACATATTTTTGGGTGTGCTTGTTTGCACCCCAAGCCAACTACTCCATATCGGCATTAATTTCTTAGGTAGTACCGGTACTTGCATACTACACATTTTTTCTTTTTCTTAACCCTTCAGACCCGGAAGGGCTCTTAAACACCCATAAAAAACACACCCGAGCTACCCGGAAGGGCTCTTAAACACCCATGAGCTCAAAGCCTGTAAGCTTGGTGTGCGAGGCGTACGTCCGACGCATGTAAACAACAACCGGCTGGACCGACGCCCCGCATCTCCGGCCACAAGAAGGAGTGCGTCACTTGTTCGTGTGTGCCTGTATGTTATTGTTAAGTATCGAAAAGTTGTTGTTGTTGTTGTTGTTGTTCCCCAAGCTGCCTGGCCGAACAGCCCCAAGGCCCCGAGTAAGGCCATAAACGAGCGCCCCCATAGAACCCTCCCTGCCGACCACAATAAAGCCTGGGTGACCGAAGCCACTCCATGGCGGGGAGCTGAGAGGGTGCGTAAACGCCCGGGAAACCAAAGCCCCACCCAGGGCCCTGTGCCCCTCAGCAATTATGAAGAGAAAGTTGAGGGGCAAAGGAATAATGTGACGCTTTAGCTTCGAATCTTGGTAGATTGGGAGGTCAATCCACGGAAGAGACGCCGTCACTTGAGATTTAGAAAATATATAAGTAAAAGGAACAGTCAGAGTAAGCTATGGGTATGGCAGAGATCGCTCAGGTCTCACTCTGATAGACCAGCCCATCGCCAGAGTATCGAAAAGTAGTGTAAAGTGGCTGTTTTTGCCATAAAGTTATCTCCAATGAAATCATCATCACAACTGAACCAGTTGACTTAGAGAGCTCTACTTAACGCCATTCTACAGGTACGAAACACATCTACGCTTGGGGATGCGCGGGAATGCGGAAGCAAGCCAAATAACAAAGATGCGGTAGCCTAGGCGTAGACGTTTTTCGGCCAAAACCCCCGGGTTTCGGGGAATATATATATAATACATAGCCGGGGCTGGAGGGTTAAGAGTGTTCATGTTGTCAGATCTAGGCCTAGGCCTATTCGAATCTGTACATAGGCTTCAGAATCAGAAGTTACAGAACTTGCTTCACCTGTTCACGTTGTGGTTGTGGATTCAGTTGCTGCTGGAGTCCCGTTTGACTTTGTAAGAGCATTTTGGCTGTTTCCGTCATATAGTAGGGTCATTTGCTTGGAATCCGTGACCATTTTGTTCCTACCTTTTTCTCTCGATGGATTTGACAACCTGAACCATTTTAAAGGAAAATTAGCTCCTATGCCCCTCTGAAAAATGACGGCTAACTCTGCTAGAGCCCAATATTCAAAATGGCCACCAACGCCATCTTGAAAAACATAAAATGTAATATCTCTGGCATCAGACGAGCTACAAGGACGAATGAGGTGTCCTTTTTCACTAATTCTGGAATTACAAATCCACTGGAATGGTTATTGTATTATATTAATTGTACATACTAATCTGCCACTTCACTGTCACTACATGATTCACTGTATGAGCCACTATCAGAATCACTGTCCTCACTTTCGCTGCTATCATCACTGTTGTTCTCTGCCTGCGGTGTATATCTAATATTACTTTTTTACTGTTTCAGATGGATCGCATGCCCATCTGATGAACATCGCCGACTTGTGAAGTGACCAAAATAATGGATAATAGAAGAGAGAGCGAAGAGTTACCAGACAAGACATTAAATGAATAAGAGTGCATTTTACTCTGTGGTAAGCGATGTACCGCAGATGATCGTTTGGAAGACATTACATCTGAGAAGTGGGAATCCATCCGGGAAAAGTCTTTACAATGGAAAGAACCTGATAAGTTTCAACATATACATGAAAATGTGGATTGGGAGAAGGGACCAAAGGGTCACCACATGCATAGCACTTGTTACGCATCATTATCCAGCAAGCGCAAGCTCTCTCAAGCCGAAAAACGCAAACACAAATCCGAGGAACGTCTTGAAAGAGATGAAGCATCAGATCAACAAGACCCTTCCCCAGAGGCCAGTGCACCTAAAAGGCTCCGCTCCAGTATGGGTGTCCTTCACAATAAGACTCTATGTGTGTGGTGCATGAAAGGGGCATACAAGAGTAGTGATCGTGACAAGCAGATTTTACTCCTATCAACAGTAGATGCCTGGACTAAATTCAAGTTACATACTGTCCGTCTGGAAGATGAGGTCATGAGATTGAGACTTGACACTCTGATTGCATCCATCCCAGATAGTCAAACAGCATTTGGGTTGGAAATCCGCTACCATCGTGCGTGCTGGCGCAAATATGTAAGCGACCACAAGCCCCTTTCAGATGAAAGCACTCAATATCTGCAGCGTGTAAACCTCCGAGAGGCCCAAGCTCTCTTCTTTCATCATATTCGTCAAGTCATCTTCAAAGACCATGAAATTCGCACACTGCAAGGCCTGCTGCAGGACTATAAGCGCATTATCTCAAATCACGGACATAACTCAGTAGTAAAATCCAGCTACTTAAAGGAAATTCTCGTCAATGAATTTGGGGAAGACATCGGATTTCATGAACGCATTCAAAAGAATGTGAGTGAACTGGTATACAGTATGATACAACAGCAGCAGGTACATACATCGAGGCGGCAATATCTTCATTGGGTGTCAGCAATGATCAGTTGGTGATAAATGTTGCAGCACGACTCAAAGAGCAAGTTATCAGGACAAATACTATTCCCTGGCTCCCATATATACACGAGTTGGAGAGAGAAGAAGACCTCAGTGAGCTCCTGCTGAAGCTGCTCACATGGCTGAAACACCCAAATAAGTCTGCAATTGATGACAGTCCATCCGTCCGATCGATTGCATCTATCCTCACAAGCTACATCACTGGAAAACGCACTGCATTTGAGATAAATCTCTCTGTCTTGCTACATGGACTGACCAAGAGTAGGGAGATAGTCGACATAATGCACAAAGATGGACTGGGCATCAGTTACAATGACGTACTTATGCTGCGAGATTTTTTGGTGGTCAATGACCTCAAGTGCTCATCTGATTGCCCCTTCGAACTAGCTGAGGGTAAGCCTGCTATCGCTATAGTCGACAACGAGGACTTCAAGAGCGACACACTGACCGGTGCTGGCCAGTCATACCGCACTAATGTCATGTTTGTGCAGCCAGAATCATTTGATACAGAACTTCCTTCCGAGAATCACGAGGATAGACCAGTTCCCGGTGCCAACTTTGCATCAAACCTCTCGACAACTCTCAAAGAGCTCGGAAGTGAAATGCAAAAAGTCAACCCATACAAGACAGCGAAGCGTGGGGAACCACCTCTCAGGAAGCCACCAGCTGATCAATGTACTCCTCCTCCTGACACATCGGTGCAAAGAATTCGTGGTGTGATCCATGTATTGGCCAGGGCGCAAGATGACCGAACGAGACCTAAGCCAGAAGAACAGACTGTGCCTGAGTTTTCAGGGTTTCACGCCAGCATGTCAAATGCAGATGAGAAGAGTCGAGCAATATACCACACGACCTATCCCAACCCACCCAGTAAGACAATTCTCAATGATGTGATGTGTAAGCTTGCAAAATCAATCGAAGAAAAAAAAGATGCCTTTTGCAATAATTGTTGGTGATCATCCTGTCTACGTGCTCATGCTAGAGTTGAAAAGTGAGAATGCTGAGCTGTTCATCAAAATCTTACCATTCATGGCACCCTTCCACATCCAAATGTCGTTCATCTACACTATATACAAGAGGTTTAAGGGATCTGGCATCTCAGATGTGTTGGTGGCAGCTGGTGTTATAGCAGACGGGTCTGTTGATCAGGCCCTTCGTGGAAAACATGTTAAGCGTGGAGTTCGCTGCTTGCGACTATTCTACGAGACTCTGGTCCACCATGTCATAGACAAACGTTTGGAAGATTCCCCTCTATCTGAAGAAGTAAAGGCATCCCTTGCCAAGCTTTGACATCCGATTGATGCACAGGAACTTGCAGATGAACATGCAGAGCTAGAGAGAAATGCTGAGCTGAAGGACCTCATTGATGCTCTCTTCAAGGACTTTGAGGGTGCCCCACAAGCAGAATACTGGATGTCATTCATGGAAATGGTTGAGGTTCTAACTCAAAATATCCATGCAATCAGAACAAGCAACTGGACTGAGTTTAAGTCCTCACTCAAGCTCATGCTTCCTTTGATGCAAATCTATGATAATGACAAGTATGGTCGGCATCTCCCCGATTTCACCGCAGTGCTTGATACCCTTCCTGTCGATCAGGCTGCATTCATGGAGAGTGGTATGTTTGCACAGTCAATGACAGGAAAACCATATTCGTGTGTCGCCCTCGACATATGGATAGTCAACAATGAATAAGGGCTCTAAGCTGAAGTCTGGTTGGTTGGCCATTCTGAACAATGAAAAGCAGCTCCTTTCATACACTCGGAATGTGAATAACATCAATCGGGTGAGAACAAAGGTCCATCGCCATGCTAATCGCAAGAAACAAGGAAAAGGGAAGCATGCTGATTGCTCGTCGAGTAAAATGAAGAAGGATGAACAAGCTGTACAGGATATAAGTGCATGTCTCACTGAATTCAAGTGTGATCCATTTGACCATACAAACAAGACACTTCGATCCCTACAGTCAGGAATCCCAGCCTCAGACGCTCTCGCTGCCGACTTGAAATCGGCAAAGGAGGATGGCACAAGCAAACTGAAGCAGTTCTTGAATGAGAGTGTATTCCAAGACCAAGTCTCTCAACGACAGAGTTCCCCGTAGCAAGCGTTTGAACTTTTCAACTCAGGAATTGAAGAAAGCAGATGGTGAGAACCTGAAGGGAAAGACTGAGGAAATGGAGCGTAATGCCTTGGCCTCTGTTCTCGGACTGGTTGAAACGAGTGGTGCCCTCAAACTTCAAGAAGTCCTGCAGCATCGTGTTACAGCCGAGTGCCTTTCCATCTTCAACATCAATGGAACCATCCGTAAGGCACAGAAAAGCAAGCTTCAACAAAAACTAACTATGACTGTCATTCCAGAGCCTGATGTATACACGTCTATTATTGATATGGGCCTCATCTGGTGCCTAACAACTCCTACCATTGAAGACAGAGAGAAGGGAGACGGTACCAAGTATACCTGGGGAGATTATGCAGAGAAGTTGGTGCACTTCGTTCTAACGAGACACAAGCATGCTGAGCGCATCATTTGCGTCAATGATTCATATGATCAGAATTACACGATTAAGGACAGTGAGAGAATACTGCGCCAAAAAAACTGCCAATCAGCAATGTCTTCATGAAGACAGAAGATAAATTTCCTTCTAGTAAAGTTTTCCATGCTCTCCTGGGTAAACCTGAGAACAAAATCCGCCTTCAGGCATTTCTTCAAACGGAATTCCAGAGAACAGCAGCAACAACTAGCACCGAGATCATCTACTGTGTAGTTGGCAGCACTGCAAAGAATCTCACCACAGGCAAGCTTGTGCCAGAGCTCACATGCTCCCATGCAGAGGCAGATACGGCAATGCTCACCATATATAGTGTGCTCCGGTCAGACAGCTACACAGCAGCTGTCGTTCTTGACACAGAGGACACAGACAACTATGTGCAAGCGGCATATGTTGCTCAGAAGACATCAGGAATCCTGTGTATGAAACGCAAACGTCAGCTTATCGATGCCCGATGTTTGTGCAGTGAGGCAATGGCTGCATCGATCATACCACTTCATGTCCTCACTGGGTGTGACCACAACTCTGGCTTCTATGGAGCAAGCAAGAAGCTCATCGCAGATCGTCTGGAGAAGTCTAAAGAGGCACACGACCTGCTAGCAGCATGTGGTACACAGCTCCTAGTCACAGAACAGGTCATCAGTGATTTGGAGCGGTTTGTCATTCGATATGTCTATGGTGATACCAAAAGCAAGACCCTGGGAGATGCGAGGGCAGAGAAGTGGAGAGCTCAGAAGAAAAAAAGCACTATCCGACTTGTGCCTGACTTGGACAGTCTCCGTCCACACTTGGAGCGTGCAAACTATCTTGCATATTTGCAAAAGCATTACCAGCTCCAAAGTCACCCCTCACCGATCGGCCATGGATGGCATCTTGTAAATGGCCTATGTCTGCCTGTCCGTTCAACCCAGCCCCCACTTCCCCCATCCATACCACTACCTACAAATCCGCAGGCAGAGAACAGTGATGATAGCAGCGAAAGTGAGGACAGTGATTCTGATAGTGGCTCATACAGTGAATCGAATACCGTCCAACTCGGCCTATCAAACACCAACTCGGTCCATCAAACACCAACTCGGCCCATTATATACCAAATCGGCCCACATGGCCTAATGCCCTTGCTTATGGTCTTTATTCTAGGCTACTCTACGCATCGACTAGTAGGCTAAATCAACAGACTAGCCTATAAACAATTTAAAACAGCTTTATTATTATAGGAGTCAGTGATAAAATACAATATGTATATGTTTATACATAATCTTTATTAGTTAGTTTAGGAAGGACCTCTAGCATTCAAACATAGACAGCAACGTGGTGAGACAATGCTTTTAATTTTTGTTAAACAACTTTATTATTACAGGAGTCATTGGTAAAATATAATAGCCATTATTTCTTCCTGGGGGTGTTCAGCCTGTGAAAGTCGAACTTCCTGCGATGGGGTGAAAATTTGTTGATTGTTCATAGCAAAAATTACAATTCCAGTTGATTCCCAGCCTCTCTCGCACTGCTTTTATGTATGCTTTCCTTGTGATGCCAGTACCACAGGTTCGGTGTTGCCATAGATTGCAATCACACTGCAGTCCCTTCCGCAAAGGACGCACATCCTTAAAGCATACTAAGCATTAATTGATTAGTCATTATGTTCGTTGTAGCGATGCAGTGTAAGAACTGAATTAACTTTGCACTGTTTCCTGTTTGATTCACTCACACTCACACGTTTTTGTTTGAACCCTTTCTTTATCATTGGTGGGCCTACATTGTATTTGGCGGACCTAATTATGTTAATTCAAACCACTCAAGTTTGAATCCATTGTTTAAAACACTGATTAACCTAACAAGTGCGCATGGGGGTAATTAGAAACGTCCCCCTGTGCCGACGTATTTGAGCTGTTTCCATCACTAAAATATTAATTTTACCATAAATAGCATTAATACTTATCCATACACACCTATTATGGGTTGATTATAAAAGTATTAACCTGAAACAACAATAAAACGAGTGAAAACAGCGTTTGGATGGTCAAAATCGGAGATATAGGCCGCGAGTTATATAATGTATGGGTGAGGCAACCTGCTTTTCCGCCAATTTCCCCCAAGGCCACTGAGACACAGTCGATCGATATTTTCTCTCTCTCTTGCACTCGCTTGCTAACACTGATGACAATGCCCTGCTTGCAACTCGCTAATGTTAGCACGAAAATATACCTCAGAATAAGGGAATAACAGGGAAAATAGGTGATAACTGAAGGAGGGGAGGAAAGTGGGGAAGGAGGGGAGGTAGAGGAGTGATATTTTGCATGGCCCAGGGGCCCAATTTTTTTTTTTTTTTTTCGATGTTTAACCCTTCAAACTCGGATGGTACACGTGTGTACCATTATGTTTTGCCCCCAGGAACCCGGGTGGTACAACATTGTACCAGTGGTTGAAAGCCTGTGAGCTTGGTGTGCGAGGCGTCCGTCCGACGCATGTAAACAACAGCCGGCTGGACCGATGCCCCGCATCTCCGGCCACAAGAAGGAGAGCGTCGCTTGTTCGTGTGTGCCTGTATGTTGTTGTTAAGTATCGAAAAGTATTGTAAAGTGGCTGTTGTTGCCGTAAGTTATCTCCACTGAAGTCATCATCACAACTCAACCAGTTGACTTAGAGAGCTCTACTTAACGCCATTCTACAGGTAAATAACACAGCTACGCTTGGGGATGCGCGGGAATCAGTCAGCATAACAATGATACGGTAGCCTAGCCTAGACGTTTTTCGGCCAAAACACCCGGGTTTCGGGCAATATTTATGTAATGCGTACGTAGCCGGGGCTGGAGGGTTAAAGTTGATTTTTTTTTCTCTGACTCTTAAGAGTCTTCCCGCAGTCCGCCGGGGGAACTCTTAACCCGTGGAGCCCCGGCTAGTTTTGTAATGTTTGCGCACCAGAACCCGGCCGGTTTTCAAAAAATGGTTTTATTCCAGAAACAATAGCGAATGGGTTAGGAATGAAGGAAAAAACACGAAAAACCGCTCAAAAAGCTTAGAAAATGGTCCTACAGAGCCCCCGAAAACGGATTTTACAAGAGTAAAAAATTGAAGGCAATTATCCCAAAAAACCAGGTTATTGCGCGCTCGCGCGCACGCACGTGGACTTTGAGAGTGTTCAACCATCGGCACGGTTGCGTGGGATACGTACACAGTTCCCATACAAATCTGAGCCCTCTTGAGTGGCTACACCTGAGGTTACAGTCGGCGCAATTAGGGTGACGCGCCAGGCGCGTCTCTGGGGCTGTGCGTTACATACATTGCCGACGCGTCAGACGCGTCGCTGGGGCTATACGGGTTAAGAGTCTCCCCGCAGTTCCCGGGTTAAAGATTTTCAAATAAATGGGCCGAGTTGGTAATGAAAGACGGGCCGAGTTGGTACCTAGTTGGTAATGCAAGACGGGCCGAGTTGATAGTAAGTGAGCCGAGTTGGTAATCTTAGATGGGCCGAGTTGGCCCTACACCAGTGAATCATGTAGTGACAGTGAAGTGGCAGATTAGTATGTACCGTAAAATGCTGTAACTTCGGACATTTTTCGATGTTTTTTAACAATTTCTCCTGAGTGTAAACACATTATAGAGATTTAACTAGGTCAAGTGATGTATGGTGATAGTGCGCCGTAATCCAGGAAGCCTCCTAAAATTATCCCCCATAAGAAGAGAGCTATCCTTATCCTAAATGATGTCCGAAGTTTGCTTGAAAAGTTGATAACTTTGGACCTGTATGGCTAACTTCGGACATAGGTGATTTCTTATGGAAAATGGTTGCCAAGAAAGCTGAGATAACTTCGGACGAACGGAGGAGAACTTCGGACCTACGTTCGTGGTCTTATTTCATTCATTTTTCGGCTCCTACTATTTTATATGAATATTTTATTATTGCTGCTTATTCTTGTCCGATGTTATAGTGGAAAATGCACAGTCAATACTTTTAGGCCTGTATAATCAGTATATAGTAGGAGGGGGATATATATGATGTTTAACATATATGTTAAATGATACTGTTCTAGCTAGAGCGTTATACAAGTGTAACAAATTTCCTTTGGTGGATGTTGTCTCTGGTACTGTTACTACAAAATGATATCAGTCATATCATTCATACAAACAAATTTCTTCAGGGTGATAGAAGTTTGGCAGGGTAGCGAAAAATGTACATAGGCCTATTTTCGTCACATATATAATATTTTTTTCGTGTACATATACTCATGTCAGTTCCCTAGGACTTTTACATGCTCTTCCTTTGCCATTTCTCTAAACGGACCCCACAAAAAAAAAAAAAAATAGATTTTCCATTATATAATGACAATCATGACAATGTCTAATTACTTATTATCGCCGATGTCCGAAGTTATGACCCAAGTCCGAAGTTACCCCACTTTACGGTACAATTAGTATAATACAATACAATAACCATTCCAGTGGATTTGTAATGCCAGAATTAGTGAAAAAGGACACCTCATTCGTCCTTGTAGCTCATCTGATGCCAGAGATATTACATTTCATGTTTTTCAAGATGGCGTTGGCGGCCATTTTGAATATTGGGCTCTAGCAGAGTTAGCCGTCATTTTTCAGAGGGGCATAGGAGCTAATTTTCCTTTAAAATGGTTCAGGTTGTCAAATCCATCGAGAGAAAAAGGTAGGAACAAAACGGTCACGGACTCCAAGCAAATGACCCTACTAATACTCATATCCCTGTGTGGGAGGATTTTTTTTAGATAGGCTAAGGCTAGAGGTGTCCTGGTGTACTTTTGGGGTTCTGAAACTTTTGGTTGATCAGATGTGCCAGGTGTGGGTATGGCTTCTGGTTTGTTTTGTTCTTTCTTTCCATCCTCCTTTACCTTGCTGGCAATAAAAATTATGACAATAAGTGATGGGGAGAGACGGAAAAACCCCCCTCCCTCAACCTATTATTGTACCCCACGGCTGCTATAATGGGTAAGCTAATGCAAATCCTCCATTCATTGAATGATAAAGTCATAAACAATAGGCTAGGCTAAAACACAGGCTGAAACAAGAAACAAAAATCTTGGTAGGCTAAATAAACCAGTACAACTTTTCTGAACTGGTACCGCCACAGGTGACTTCAAACTTGGTCTTGGTCCCTGCCTTCCAAATAATTACCAAAATGTAGCCTAATCCCGATAGGCTACAGTATTTTAGGCTAACTCAATTCATGAGTTGATCGAAATTATATTTCCGGGTTAAATTTTTGAAATAATGTAGGCCTTAAGTCCATTCATGTTAACTAGCCTATCTGGAAAACTTAATAACGGATAATCCTAAAATACCTTGAATTTCGAGATAAGAAGGCGGGATTTGATCTAAGAACCTATCCTGGCCCTGCCCAAGAATTCGCCAGATCAGTTACCAAACCGCCCCCCAAACGGGCCAGCTGACCAGAATAGGATGCCACTGCCATCATTCCATCGCTGGCGGAGTGAATACAAACCATCAAATCTCCAAGGAAAGTCGTGGGAGTGTTACCTGGTCCAAGAAGCGGTGATAAGATAAGGCAGGGGTGGCAAGAACCTTCCCCTACCACTGCACAAGTAAATATAGAAGCTTCCGTTGCGACCCGCCAGATGGCTCTGCTTGCCTTGCCGCCAACATAATCTTATCCCGTTATTCATTTTCCATATTCGATCTCAATTGTGATTACATTTTTCGATATTAATGGTTATTTCGGCTCTACGATAACTTCCCTATGACCTGACCTATCAACCCACTGATCTATAAACAAAAAATGGTTGATGCATATCATTATATAAGGTGAAATATGGACAGTGTACTTGTTTAAGCATTTAAACTAGAAACTTTAGTAGGCCTACAGTATATTAATTTTGAGGTAGACATAGGCTACACATTCATGTTATTAATAATAATAATAATAATATTTCTTAAAGCTAGCGCATGCTAAGCTAGCTAAGGATAGCTCAATAAGGCCGATTAGGCGTATTTCCATTGGGGTCCTGTACTACTACCCCATCCCTTTGCTCATGAGGGATGGTAACGACTCAGTGCTTGTGAAAAATCTTTAATGCGCCGAGCGTGGGCGCAAACCCGGGCCTTCTGGGTGGAAGTCCGAGACGCTAGTCACTACACCAAGCGAGCCGCTTGGCAATGTAATTGAGATGCGGCACGTGAAAGAATGAACAAAACCAAACAGTAAAGTTGCAAGTAAAGTTGCAACATCCGAGCAACCAGTGCGGATTGCTACCATAACAGCAACTAACATAACCAAACCAGACGGGCATCAACCTGGCGGCCAACGAGACGAAGAAGGAAGCACAGTGCCTATAATGGCCGCA
Organism: Paralithodes platypus; assembly: GCA_032716605.1. NCBI lineage: Eukaryota > Metazoa > Arthropoda > Malacostraca > Decapoda > Lithodidae > Paralithodes > Paralithodes platypus. The sequence goes on along the minus strand of CM064509.1, from coordinate 32,556,663 downwards.
ACTTCTATATAAAACTCACTAGAAAGGAGGGACTATTCCATTCCCCAAAAGCACATGGTGGCCATTTGATATCGAAAGCGTTGCACTTCAACTGCGACCCACGCATCAGCCCAAACCTCATCAGACTTCACCCACAAGACCAACCAAAGGACGTACACCAGCAGGAACCAAGAAAAACCCGATCTGCCGCCGAATTCACCACAAAAACGACAACGAAGTGAGCCACATGTGGACGGAGACAACCATGACGCTACAACACTTCTCCCGTATCATACCGAGCCAACTCGAATACACCAAATAACGCCCAACTGCAGCCGCACTATAAACTCAAGAGCGTGCATCAAGGGAAAATCAATAGCAATGGCTCCACCTCCAAAATCCACAGAAAAACAATACAAAAGGCAAGAGCAAGAATCCCGGAAAATACACCCACTTCAAATCTTAATATCAATTCAAGCTCTCACCACTCCCGGACTGCAACCCAGTTCCGCCGCATGCATGACTACTCAACCCACCAGAAATGCAAGGGGTAGCCATTGCATCTTACCCAACAACACCAAGCAAGACATCATCATCTACCATGCCCTTCATGCCCGGAGTCACTTTGCCTTCGACATCGCAGCCAGAAGAGACACTACCTCCGCCAGCCAGACCATCAGCAAGCAACCTGGAGCCTGCTGGCTTGAATCCTACTTTTGGATTTTTGACAGGTAGTCCAAAGGTAGAAAGGACAATTACCATACCTATAAGGTTTGTGATGATATCCGTTCGGGACAGCCGAGACCGACTTGCTACAAAGCGGGTGGTTTAAACCAGTACGTTTACCTGGGTCTGCCACAGTGCGGACCGGAAGAGGAAGTTATTAGACAATCCAGGGGTAAAAGACAAGTTCAAGGTATATTACGACCCTCACATGACAGTAATATATCCTGAACACTTCCAGTTACTCTACCAACCTTATCTAGTTCCGAGTTACGTAATAACAGAATACCTGGGTAATTAAATATCACCCCAGAAAGTTTGAACAGTCTCTGTTATACCAGGTTTTTACTGGGGTTGTATTGACTTTATATACAGTAGGTTCTTAATTACTTGACTGGAGAAGATGAGAACACACAAGAACACAAGCACGAAGGTAACAGAGGATAATATAACACAGAGTAAAAACATAGGTTATTCTTATTCACACAAAATCATATGAGTAGAGGTGCAATGTTACAAAAGACAGGGATAGGTTCTAAATAGCAGCACAATCAAGGATCCTCTAGGCGTCTCAAGGGGAAGATATAGGCAGGTTCCGACGATCTCTGAAGACGTTGGTGCCTGGTATTCCCTACGACGTCCTGGTCCGTGGGGGTGGTCCTGTCGTGTGACGGTGACAGAAGGTAGGGGAAAACTTCCTTGTAGATACTCTGAAGACTGTAGAGGTAAGGGTCTTACATGAAAACGAGCCATTACACCAGTGTGTTACGCTCTCGTATCATGGGATTATAGTAAGGAGCCGTTCCACCAGTGTCTTACGCTCTCTCTTACAATCCAGACCTAGACTTCTAACAGTGACAGAAGGTAGGGAAAGACTTCCTTGTAGATCTTCTGAAGACTGAAGAGGTGAGGGTCTTACATGAAAACGAGCCATTACACCAGTGTGTTACGCTCTCGTATCATGGGATTATAGTAAGAAGCCGTTCCACCAGTGTTTTACGCTCTCTTACAATCCAGACCTAGACTTCTAACAGTGACAGAAGGTAGGGGAAGATGTCTTTGTAGATCTTCTGAAGACTGTAGAGGTGAGGGTCTTACATGAAAATGAGCCGTTACACCAGTGTGTTACGCTCTCGTATCATGGGATTAAAGTAAGGAGCCGTTTCACCAGTGTCTTACGCTCTCTCTTACAATCCAGACCTAGACTTCTATATGAGTCTCTAGAGGAACTTATATGATGGAATTTTGGGATGGTTACGAGTACGAGCCGTTACACCAGTGTCTTATGCTCTCGTATCGTAAGGACTAAGTAGGTAGTTGTTACACCAGTGTCTTACACCCTCCACTACGAGTCCGGACTGAGAAGGAAGCTGTTACACCAGTGTCTTACGCTCTTCCAACCAACCTTACTATTTTTGTATGTTTACTAGAACTAGACCTCTTGTCAGTACTGCATACTCTAATTATAGTAAATCCTGTATCAAGGCAATGTAAAGATGCTGGGTGGTCACCAGTGTGGTCCAACAAGGGTAAGAGCAAATCCAAGGTACCTTCGAGAAATGCGTAGAGTAGTTCCACTAGTGTTTTACTCCCTCAAGGCAATTTCTCGGTTTCCCAAGTCTTCCAGATATCTAGTCAGCCAGTGCGATCTAGAGTATCTTTTCAACTGTGCCGCTTCTGGATTCAGTTAGAGAGGTCTTACCAATTCCGTTGTTCCTTCTGGCTGCGCATCTCGGGTCTATAAGGGCAGTTGTGCGCGGAGGAGGGTGTGTGTCGACGGCAGTAGCCCTTCTCAGAATTTGCGCCACGGCAGTGGTGAGTCTCTGGTCAAGATGGGCGCATGGTGGTTTGGGCCTTATGGAAGGTTTCCCTTCCTGGACGTTGGTGTTGGACTTCTCTGGTTTTGCTGGTGGTGTTGGAGGTTAATATCACGGTTATGTCCTTTCCTGGTGTCGGGGTGTAAGGGGTCTAAATTGACTAGGCTTGATTTTGGCAATATTTACACCAAGACTTTTTCTGTTCACTCACTTTAAGCCCAATAATGACCCAGTCAGTGTTGAGATTAGGTGAAATGTTCGGTATTATGTTATTATCATGATTAAGATAGCAGTTGACATATATTAAATTGTAATGACTAAAAAGAAATAATTAAAAAGGCCCAAATGGTGTCTGATAGGTACGAGGGTCATTATTCTAACTTTACATATTAAATATAATTGTTTGGTATTGTTATATTAAGTTTAGAAAAGGGGTGTCACAATCGGAGCAATGTTGTTTTGGAATTAGAATGAAATTTACTTGTTTTGGCCATTTAATCACTTCCAGGTGTATAAAGTTAATTGCAAAGCATAACTTTAACTTTGTGAATCTAGTATAATGCTGATATTTTTGTAAGGTAGTAGGGGTAGGCAGCCCCGCCCAGGGAAGTACTACCGCCAAGGTTTCGGGAGACTCAGGGAATAGCCTGAATTCCATTTTCTCTCCCAGGCCTTGGTAGCTGGATACATATCTTTCTGCCTCACACATCAGGGGTATCAGGAAAACCCTCTTTATATAACATACACATCCAACTTCACGACATTGCCCTACATCGCTATCCTCTATCCATAAAATACTACTCTTCCCACTACATATCATACATGTAACACCATACACTTACCTTATAAATATGGCAGTACAATTGTTAAGAGCAAACCTGGTGGTCCCTCGGATATCCACCCCCGGCAGGGTTGGGTTATTGACACAGGGCCCTCCCGGTCGTCATCGTGCGACTGTGTCAAGAGCATTGCAACGTCCCAAAGCTGCTTGTCAGTACAGCTATTTCTTTAGTAATATAAGGGGACTTCACTCTAACATCAATTCTGTACACCAATTTCTTCAAGCAGAATCCCCTACTCTCCTTTTTTTGACAGAGACTCAAGTAACATCCACATCTGACACATCTAGATTTAATTTTCCAGGTTATCAACTGCTCCAAAATTTTAGACCTAAAGGTGGTGTATGTTGCTTCGCAAAATCTGAAATTGCCCTGGAGGAGGTTACTAGTTTCAATTGTCCCTATTTTGATTATTCTATATACAAATTAATTTCTGCTGGTAAATTTAAATACATATGTTGCATCTACCGTTCCCCAAATACTCCTCCAGAGCAAAGTCATTTTGATTCTCTGTCCTCACAACTCAGTGTCCTCAACTTAAATGCTTCTTCTGAAATCACTGTGTTGGGTGATTTTAATGTCCATAATGTTGAATGGCTCACTCATTCAGCCAGGACTGATGATGCTGGTCTTGAATGTGAGCTATTTGCAGACTCATTTAATCTCATTCAACTAGTCAACCAACCCACCCGTGTACCAGATAATCCTAATCATAATTCCCACCTACTGGACTTATTTTTAACAACCAATTCAGAAAATTATGATGTTACAGTGAGGTCCCCACTTGGATCTTCTGATCACTGTCTGATACAGGCCACCTGTCTATCACCTACCACACCTTCCCACTCTGAACCTGTTTTGGTGACTAAATGGCATTACGATAGGGCAGACTGGGAGGGTCTTCAAGGTTTCTTTATTGATATTCCCTGGACCTCTTTCTTTTCTAATGATGCACACTCCACCTTGAGCCACATACAAGATTTTGTAAAAATTGGAATGGAAACTTTTATTCCTCATCAAAAGTACAGTAAAAGATCTAATTCACCTAAATGGTTTGACCATAATTGTGCTAGAGTAACTGAACAAAAAGCAATAGCCTACAATGCATACACAAGATCAAAAACACATGAAGCCTTTAATTACTTTAGAAACATCAGAAATCATGCCAAAACTGTATTAAACCTAACTAAATCAAACTTTCTCCATAAGCAGGCAAATAAACTTCTAAATAATCCAAATGATAACAAAATATTTTGGTCTACTCTTAACTCATTCAAATCCAACTTCACTACTGCTTCATCCATTCCACCATTAAAATCTCCGACTGGCAATCTTGTAAGTGACCCACGAGGTAAAGCTAACCTTCTTGCAGATATTTTCTCCACCAACTCAACCTTAGATGACATAAATCAAGATGTCCCTGTACTTAATTTTAATTCACCTGAAATTCCCTCACTTAAGATCCACACCAGACATGTCAAAACTATTTTGCAGAATCTCTCAGTAGATAAGGCTCCTGGTCCAGATGAAATTCCTCCAATAGTACTTAAGAATTGCTCCTTGGTGCTCGCTCCTGTATTGGCAAACATTTTTCGTCTGTGTACTCATACCTCATGCTTCCCAGTACCCTGGAAAGAAGCAAACATCCATCCAGTTCCTAAAAAAGGTGCCTCTTCAGATCCATCAAACTACAGACCAATAGCTATAACTTCCACTCTTGGCAAAGTTTTTGAAATTATATTAAATAATCACATAATTAAGCATCTGGAGAATAATAAATTAATCAGTGATAGGCAATATGGTTTTAGACGATGTCGATCAACTGCAGACATTCTTTGCCTTCTTACGCATCAAATCAACCAAGCTACAGACCAACATGGTGAAACACATACAATAGCACTGGATATATCAAAGGCATTTGATAGAGTCTGGCATCAATCCTTATTGTCGAAGATGTCACACTACGGCCTTGCATCATTAGTTCCACTAATTTCTTCTTATCTTCATAACAGAAAAATATGTGTAATGGTAGATGGCCTTTATTCTCAATTTCACTCAATAAATGCTGGTGTTCCCCAGGGATCAGTTTTGGCCCCAACTCTATTCCTCATTCATATCAATGATTTCATATCTACCACTCATAATCCAATACATTCCTACGCAGATGACTCAACACTCCACAGTTCCTTCACATTTACCAATTCTTTCACCCAACCCGATCTTATAAATTCAAAAATAAACACTGCAATTTCTCTGAACCAGGACCTTTCTAGAATTAATGAATGGGGACAAGAGAATCTAGTTTCCTTTAATGCACAGAAAACCAAGTACATTCAATTTTCTAACAGACAGAATCTCACTGACTCCCATATATTTTTTAATGATGTAAATATTCCCACTTCCCCTAGTATTGACATTCTCGGTGTAACATTAACTACTAACTTGAGCTGGACACATTATGTTAGAAGCATTGCTAAGAATGCCTCTAAAAACTGGGACTCCTGTACAGAGTTCGAGAATTCTTCACTGACGAGCAGTTGGCCGTAATATATAAAAGTCATGTGCGCTCTCAGATGGATTACTGTTCACCTCTGTGGGGTGGAAGTGGAGTGGTTGCATTGAGGCAGTTGGACAAAATTCAAAATAAAGCTATTAGATTAATCAATAACCCTGCAATCACACAGGACCTTCCTACATTAGCCATACGAAGAAACGTTGCATCCCTTGCATTATTCTACAGATATTTTCACAGAAATTGTTCCGAGGAACTTGCTTCAATTGTGCCGCCTCTCCACATCTTTCCCCGTAGAACTAGGGCAGCTGAGAGCGCCCATGAATTTACACTTTCTCCTCCACAATGCAGAACTTCTGCTTATCAGAATTCATTTATCCCCAGAGCTACTACTCTTTGGAATTCACTTCCCTCGAATTGCTTTCCACAAACTTACAATCTACAAATGTTTAAATCCAGTTGTTACAAACATTTTATGAATGGAGGATGCCTTTAGGCACATGGACCTTTTTGTTTTATCTGTGTTTTTCCTTCCTCCGTTCATTGTCTCTTTAAAAAAAAAAAAAAAAAAAAAAAAAAATTGGCCTAATAATTGCTTGAACCGAGTCTCTAGTGTGACACCCTGATTCTGAGGCCTTAGCGACAAGTGCCCACCTCAAGGGGGTTTGCAGGTCGAAATTTATGAGTCCTACCTCCAACTTAAAAACTATAGTCTTACCTTGGATATCGTAAGTAATAGTTAACATGTTTGTGCCTGAAATTCGTTTACATCATATATAAAAGTAATTCAATTAACCTTTGAAAGTTTTATTAGACTCTTAAGTAAGTTGAGGAGCTCATTTAATCAAGGTATGGTTATTGTTATGACAAAGGGCGTTGACCCCGAGTCCTACAGAGCCTCCCCAGCCTAGAGCCGAGAGTGCCAGCGTCATTCCCTCCCAGTCGCCAGCCTCGGGCGGACTAAGGGGAAATATTTGGCTTAACTCCGTATAAATTTCCCTTTGTGCTGTGTTTAGATAAAACCTTCAGTTGAAGGTCCCAGGTCAGGAGCGAAGTCCCAGGAGAAGTACCAGGTGCAGAGAGTCCTGTGTCCACCCCAGCACGGACATGACCTAGTGGCTGTACTGAGACAGGATGCTGTTGGTGTTATTGAGCCTTGAGCTAACCTTCACCCCCATTGTGAGCTGTTGTACGCCTTATGAACCTAGTGACTGAAGTGTGTGTTTACTAGGGTAGTGGCCTTGGGGTCACCTGTTGAAGGGTTTTAGTTAACTTTGAGGGGGTGATAAGAAGTAGTTCATTGTGCCAATAATACCGATATATTCCGTGGTTGACTAAAGTAATAATTCTATTGATTTGTGTATCACAGTGAAAAGTGTATTTATCTTTATCCTACAGTGTTTTAATATAGTTAAGAATACCAAACGGTATATTGTGTTTTTATTTATCCTGTGTCATTTAGACCATTTGCATTCATTCACCTGTATTTCCTTGCATGCAACGGCCATTAAGCTACCAGAGTAATAAGTTGGACCAATCATCAAGAAGTAAGGAAGAAACACAATAATGGAATGAACAGGAAATAATAAATAAGAAGGGGGTAACAGCAAAGTTCAGGAACATTAGAAAAGAAAAGCAAAGACTACGAAAACCCCCCCTTACAGTGGTGTATACAGCGGTGGGATAATTCTGGGAAGGTTGGGTTTAATTAGTGACAACGCTGTGTTTATTCCCGGGATTATCCGTATCCTTTACTCCGATTGCCTTGCATTATCTTTCTATCACGCTACCACATTTCAGAAAAGAGATATTGCAACATTTTAAAGTTTTTGTTTTGTCGCGTTACCACGTTTCAGTTGTTATGATTACCATAGTTATGTATAAGTACGGAATGGGTTTGTATTGTAAAATGTCAAAAAATGAAGGAACCAATTCTTTCAACATCCACGTGGGTGAAGAAGGGGGAGCTTGGAGTGACAATCCTCTCACCACCCACATGGGTGAAGGAGAGGTGATCTATGGCAGGAATGGTTAGTGGAACAGTGCGGAGGAAATGGAGAAGTGGAGTAGAGGAGTAGAAACTAGCACCTCGTGATCACAGGAAGTCCCGTAGACTGGATGAGTAATGTTTAAAAGGGCTAGAGCCTTAATTATTTTGTAGTACTGTATTGTGGTGTGTGACCCCTCTTTGGTTGGCCAGTATTGCGTGTTGTTGCCCTTGTTAGTCGCCCGTGTTTGGGTGGCAGGTAAATCTCTTCATAGTAACTTGAGCTGCTGTGGACTTTTTGGGAAGTCGTGTGTATAGCCTCCGTGGAGTGGCTCTTTAGTATAATGCAGACAGATGTTTTCGGGGGTAGGGAATAGACCAATCACTTCAGGACGTGGGGTAGCGCTGTAGAAGGGGGAGCCTACAGGTTCTCCCAGGACTCGTCTACCACACCGAGTGTGTAGGGCAACCTTGTCTGGTGAACGCCCGTGCTCTACCTACACCTGGGCTTCTGGGGTTCACAGTAGTATTAGGGGTGGAGGGAGGTGTTCTGGGCTGTAATGATTGGGTTAGTTAAAGGTGGGCCACATACAGTTGTAGTTGTTTTTGTTTAATTGTTTATATGTACTACTGGAATTTTTTGTTTAATTGGGTATGTCCGACGATCACGAGGATGGTGCTCTTTCTGACTCCTATGGCTCAGTTGATTAAGTGTAATTGTGTTATGTTTGTGCCCAATTTCTTGTAAGGCACCGTATTGTAATAATTTAGGCTGAAAGTGAGTGAGTAAAAGTCTTAAGGGGGGAAAAAAGCTGTGTAAGGGGTCTAAATTGACTAGGCTTGATTTTGGCAATATTTACACCAAGACTTTTTCTGTTCACTCACTTTAAGCCCAATAATGACCCAGTCAGTGTTGAGATTAGGTGAAATGTTCGGTATTATGTTATTATCATGATTAAGATAGCAGTTGACATATATTAAATTGTAATGACTAAAAAGAAATAATTAAAAAGGCCCAAATGGTGTCTGATAGGTACGAGGGTCATTATTCTAACTTTACATATTAAATATAATTGTTTGGTATTGTTATATTAAGTTTAAAAAAGGGGTGTCACAATCGGAGCAATGTTGTTTTGGAATTAGAATGAAATTTACTTGTTTTGGCCATTTAATCACTTCCAGGTGTATAAAGTTAATTGCAAAGCATAACTTTAACTTTGTGAATCTAGTATAATGCTGATATTTGGCCTAATAATTGCTTGAACCGAGTCTCTAGTGTGACACCCTGATTCTGAGGCCTTAGCGACAAGTGTCCACCTCAAGGGGGTTTGGCAGGTCGAAATTTATGAGTCCTACCTCCAACTTAAAAACTATAGTCTTACCTTGGATATCGTAAGTAATAGTTAACATGTTTGTGCCTGAAATTCGTTTACATCATATATAAAAGTAATTCAATTAACCTTTGAAAGTTTTATTAGACTCTTAAGTAAGTTGAGGAGCTCATTTAATCAAGGTATGGTTATTGTTATGACAAAGGAAGTTGACCCCGAGTCCTACAGAGCCTCCCCAGCCTAGAGCCGAGAGTGCCAGCGTCATTCCCTCCCAGTCGCCAGCCTCGGGCGGACTAAGGGGAAATATTTGGCTTAACTCAGTATAAATTTCCCTTTGTGTTGTGTTTAGATAAAACCTTCAGTTGAAGGTCCCAGGTCAGGAGCGAAGTACCAGGAGAAGTACCAGGTGCAGAGAGTCCTGTGTCCACCCCAGCGCAGACATGACCTAGTGGCTGTACTGAGACAGGATGCTGTTGGTGTTATTGAGCCTTGAGCTAACCTTCACCCCCATTGTGAGCTGTTGTACGCCTTATGAACCTAGTGACTGAAGTGTGTGTTTACTAGGGTAGTGGCCTTGGGGTCACCTGTTGAAGGGTTTTAGTTAACTTTGATGGGGTGATAAGAAGTAGTTCATTGTGCCAATAATACCGATATATTCCGTGGTTGACTAAAGTAATAATTCTATTGATTTGTGTATCACAGTGAAAAGTGTATTTCTCTTTACAGTGTTTTAATATAGTTAAGAATACCAAACGGTATATTGTGTTTTTATTAATTTTATCCTGTGTCATTTAGACCATTTGCATTCATTCACCTGCATTTCCTTGCATGCAACGGCCATTAAGCTACCAGAGTAATAAGTTGGACCAATCATCAAGAAGTAAGGAAGAAACACAATAATGGAATGAACAGGAAATAATAAATAAGAAGGGGGTAACAGCAAAGTCCAGGAACATTAGAAAAGAAAAGCAAAGACTACGAAAACCCCCCCTTACAGGGGGAAGTGGCGAGGTGATGGTGGCGATCCGAGCCCGACGTGGTGAGAAGGCTCTCATGTCCTCTTGTCTTGGCAGCGTGGTGACAGTTGTTTTTGTTCTGGTGCTTCCATCTCCTCTTTCGCTTTTATCCCCCATCTCAGTCTCACTCCTGCCCCCTTCACATCTGTCCCTGACGAGAGAAGATAAGGGTGTGTCGGTTCAAAAGACACCATTAATCCTGTTAGCTTACCTCCAAGACCAGGAAAGACCTTACCTAGTCTTTCAGTAGGGGAAAAGCTATCTCTCCCACACAGATTTGGCACCAAGAAGAACCTGAAGACCAACCAAGAGGTTCCAGAGGAAACGCAACTTAGCCAGACGCCTGTTGAAGCTCTTCGGGCCAGATCCTCGTCCGTGACAAGTGTGAATTGTCTGTATTCCCCGAGAGCTTATGTGTGGCAGTCAGTTACACAAGTGTTTGCGCATAGCTGATGAGGACCTCAACTCATCACCAACACCAGTGCCAGTGCTCGTTATTACCCGGATCTCATCTTCTACCTCCTTTAAGTGCCTTTGTGTTTCTCATAGTGATAACAATGATTATTGTGAGGGTTTAGACCCAGATATGCCGAGACTGTTAATTTAGCAACGTAACTGTTATGCCATGTTTCTAAGAAACGCAGTATATTCTGACTTTCAATTCTGAATACTCTCGACTGGGTGAGGGCTGGCCTTTCTGATATAAACACCAAACAAAAAACAGGCAATAGACATAAAACACAAAGAAAGATTACAAAGGCTTTTATTCTTAACAATCTAGGGAACATCAATATCAAAATAGTCTCACAAGGGTCCGTTAGGCTCGCATATAAAACAATTGTTAATTAAATACAAAGACAATAAGTCTCAACACAATAAATCGTCCTTAAGATACTGCAGAGTATGCACACAGTGAAGAATGATTTCTGAATGGAATTACTGAATGGCATTAAATATATGAGAAACAATTCCCAATGAATATGAATACGAAGGACAATATTAGATAAAGTTAAGCTAAAGCTCAAAATATTACACAGAAGTCTATACGAAAGACCGATAAATCTTGATCACAACACTTGTATGCTTGTGGCCCAAGTGAAATAAACAGTCTATATCAAATGACTGAAAAGCATAACTGTGCGACGAGACTCATTATTTTGACATACACCCAAGAGATAGGAACACAAACTCAGATCTGCTTCAAGACTTCTCGACTGACGTGTATAGGTGTGTAAGAATTAATATGGTAATTTTATCAACTCTGCGTAAGCAAAGTGGTATCGCCCTCCGTATAGTGGTACATGCAAACCGAAATGTCTGTCTGTCTGTCTGTCTGTCTGTCCGTCCGAGAACTCCTCCTAGACCGTTTGACGGATTTTCACCAAACTTCACACGATCCTTCGGTGCGTGAATTTGACGGTAATTAAATTTGTTTTTGTTTAATTTGTGCAATAGTTATGATCTTAGGTCCAAAAAAAATCCCCCCCCCCTCCTCTCAGGACCCCCACCCCCCACCCTGTACCTATTCCCAAGCAATGATGATGGCATTCTGTGTGTGTGTGCCCTGTAGGGGCACACTCACACAGAACGCCATCGTTCAGGGGGCGAAAAAAAACTCGCCTGCATTTGTTAGGTTAAGTTAGTTTAGTTGACATTAGAATTGATGGTAGCAATAGTGGGGATAATGTTGATAGTAGTGATGATGGTGATAATAGCAGTGATAATGGTTGTAGATTTAGTGATAATGATAACAGTAGTGATGATGGTAGTGATGATGATAACAGTGGTGAGAGTAGTAGTGATGATTGTAAGATGATGGTGATGATAGTAATGGTGATGATGATAGTAGTATTGATGATGGTGACAATTGCAGTGATGATAGTAGTAGTGATGATGGTGGTAATATTAGTGATTATGGTAGTAGTAGTGATGATGGTGACAATTGTAGTAATGATGATAGTAGTAATGATGATGGTGGTAATATTAGTGATGATGATAACCCTTCGCAGAGTTGGGTATGCCGTTTTGATTTTGGGCAAAACGGCATTACTACTTTATCAACTCTGCGTAAGCAGAGTGATATCGCCCCCCGTATAGTGGTAGCCTATATGCCGGCCGAAATGTCTGTCTGTCTGTCTGTCTGTCCGTCCGAGAACTCCTAGACCGTTTGACGGATTTTCACCAAACTTCACACGAACCTTCGGTGCGTGAATTCGACGGTAATTAACAAAATATTTTTTGAATTTGTGCAATAGTTATGATCTTAGGTCCTAAAAAATATGTACCCCCCCACCCCCCACCCCCTCAACCAGCCCCTACCCCCTTCAGGACCCCTACCCCCCACCCTGTACCTATTCCCTGTGTGTGTGTGTAGGGGCACATTAACGATATGGAGAGAAAATAATAAAGTAGACGTGCCACTTTGTTTAATAATGCAATATAATAATTATATCTAATACGGTAATTCCATCGCAGAGTTGGGTATGCCGTTTTGATTTTGGGCAAAACGGCACGTCTAGTATAGGTGTGTAAGAATTAATATGGTGATTTTATATATATATCTTCTCTACTGTGAGACACGGGAACCAGAAATTGAGAAAGAGGAAAGTGTGTCACTTCGATTATTTGAGTTTACGTGTATCACTTGGTGTATGTGTATAGTCTAAGTCTAGTCCTGAATTATATATATATATATATATATATATATTTTTTTTAAGAGACAATGAATGGAGGAAGGAAAAACACAGACAAAACAAAAAGGTCCATGTGCCTAAAGGCATCCTCCATTCATAAAATGTTTGTAACAACTGGATTTAAACACTTGTAGATTGTAAGTTTGTGGAAAGCAATTCGAGGGAAGTGAATTCCAAAGAGTAGTAGCTCTGGGGATAAATGAATTCTGATAAGCAGAAGTTCTGCATTGTGGAGGAGAAAGTGTACATTCATGGGCGCTCTCAGCTGCCCTAGTTCTACGGGGAAAGATGTGGAGAGGCGGCACAATTGAAGCAAGTTCCTCGGAACAATTGCTGTGAAAATATCTGTAGAATAATGCAAGGGATGCAACGTTTCTTTGTATGGATAATGTAGGAAGGTCCTGTGTGATTGCAGGGTTATTGATTAATCTAATAGCTTTATTTTGAATTTTGTCCAACTGCCTCAATGCAACCACTCCACTTCCACCCCACAGAGGTGAACAGTAATCCATCTGAGAACACACATGACTGTTATGCCCGGTCCAAATTGGAACGCGAGATATGCTGAGTGCAATGATTAACTCTCTAACTGGAGAAGTATACCTTTAACTTTAATAAAGAGGCAACACGGCAGGAGAATAAGTACACAGGCGACAAGTTAACATGGGTTTTATTCACTTTACACCTGGTTCATGGAGGAGCAATATATTTAATTCTGGAACACTGAGATCATCAAAATGGCAACAATGGTAAATAGAGCATACAAATAATAATATGATTAGCAATTATAAGGCAAGAGTCGAACAATGGGTCCGGACTCAATTTAACAATAACTCCTCGGATACAATTATAGAGTATCCAAAATAGTGGAGGCTTACCTCCCACTCAACTAGATCTCAAGCAAGATCTCAGCAAGGTAACAAGAGTGCAGTAATGGCAGATGTCGTCTGGATCATACTATGATGTCCCCGGCAGTAGTGACGTTAACTGACTCTAAAGCAACAATGACCAAGTGGTCATCAACAATAAGGTGGGCTCTGAAAGGCTCACAAATGAACTGAATTCTACAGGTGTGCTAGATCTCACCTGGCAAGATTATTTATTCTAAAACTACTTGTGTGGGCAACTAGCAAGATGCGGAAGGCTGATACAACAATCGTCGGGAGCTGAGATAGAGTGAGATCTATTCGAGTTATGAACCTGACAGAATGTTAAGTGAATGAGGTTAGAAGTTATACAAGGGAACAAGGTTACGTGTAAATATGTGTGTATGTCATATGCTGTGGGTCTTATATAGGCGCGCCCCCTCTGACGGGCTATGGGAGACCAATAACCCGGGAATGTGCGGATATAAGGATCCCCTGATAGTTATGTCTAATGTGTCCCGGCAAGTGGGCAGATTAACGTCAATTTACATAGAGAGAGGAAAGCCCTCTCGCAAGATGTTATTTAGTGAGAACCCCTGAAGATAACTTCAACCACTACCCTGAGACAACTCTATACCCATAAACCGTAATAAGGCACTTAAAGGAGAGCTGGAGTGAAGAGGTGCCGTAGATCGAGGGAGAATCCAGTGGTCCAGGAGGGCGGCTGGGGCGTGGTACTTCCGGATGTTGGTCCGGGATTAGGCTGCACTCCTACGTCCTTACAGCTCCTTGCTCCTCTGTGCCTACCACGGGACACACCCGGGTTCCTCTTGCACTCCGCGTGAGCAGGGACTTACTAAGAGTATGCCGGAGTTCTGCTACAGGGTTTGGTGGGGGGGTTATGGTGACTAGCATAATGTCTGTATAGAGTTGCAAGCAGTCTATCCAGTGACACTATGGTTAGTCTAAGGTTTGGGACAATTAAATTACTCCCTTGCAATCTCCTCTGGAACCACAGGACTAATACAGTAAATAGAGACCAGTGAAGGTGGGGCCCAAAGTGGGTTGCACAAGCTAGTCCTCTTCCTGAAGGGGGGAACCCGACCTGGTCGTCTCCGATCACTGCACACAGCTTCAAGTGTGAACACCAGCTATTCTGGCTGCTTTTACCCAGATAAAAAGATACCAAAGGCAAGCTTAGTTACTGATGTCCAGACTGGCTGAGTACTTGTGAATATTCTTGCCCAGACTTAAGGCGCCCGACTTGAGAGGATCAAAGGCGCTGGAGTGGTGTCCGCGCGTGGTGGTTAGGTCCTTGTAGTCCTGGGAGTGGTGTGCCTGGACTTTTGGCTGGCCCTTGTAGATGTAGCTGGAGGAAGATTCCTCAGGGCAGATCTGTACACATTATGGGGTGATTGCTTCCTGGTGGGAGAGGAAGCGGATGAGTTTCTTACAATGGATGATGACTTATTCTGGGGGTTAAGACTTATTGTTGGCTGGAAGGATAGGCAAGTTTTGGTTTATGAGTGACTTTAACCCGGGACAATGGTTTAGATTGAATGGATGCAAGAGCTTTAGGTTCCTTGATAGGGGATATGAAAGGCAATCTGGGGAAGAGAGGTTTTGGTTCTGAAAGAGCTTTAGGTTCTTTGATGGGGGATATGAAAGGTAATTTAGGTAACAACCTGGTACCACCTGTGGTTGTGTAGCTAGGTTGAGGAGTTACTGGGCTGGCTGATGGGGGTTTGTAATGGTTACCCCTGCGATGGTCATTTTCTTTGGCTCTGGTGGTTAAAGAAAATGACTTGCCGTGGGTGACTGGTGTGGTCCACTCGGGACGGACGTGTCCCACTCGTTCCACCGTTATCTTGGCGATACGGGCAGGGGCAGGGTTGTCGTGGGTCTGGATGGCAGGGGGAAGGCTGTCCGAAGGCTTAGTTGGCTCTGTCGCATGGCTGTGACAAGCTGGAGATGCGGTAACACCGTTCCTAGACCGCATCTCAATGACTTATATATTACGGCCAACTGCTCGTCAGTGAAGAATTCTCGAACTCTGTACAGGAGTCCCAGTTTTGTAGAGGCATTCTTAGCAATGCTTCTAACATAATGTGTCCAGCTCAAGTTAGTAGTTAATGTTACACCGAGAATGTCAATACTAGGGAAAGTGGGAATATTTACATCATTAAAAAATATATGGGAGTCAGTGAGATTCTGTCAGTTAGAAAATTGAATGTACTTGGTTTTCTGTGCATTAAAGGCAACTAGATTCTTTTGTCCCCATTCATTAATTCTAGAAAGGTCCTGGTTCAGAGAAATTGCAGTGTTTATTTTTGAATTTATAAGATCGGGTTGGGTGAAAGAATTGGTAAATGTGAAGGAACTGTGGAGTGTTGAGTCATCTGCGTAGGAATGTATTGGATTATGAGTGGTAGATATGAGATCATTGATATGAATGAGGAACAGAGTTGGGGCCAAAACTGATCCCTGGGGAACACCAGCATTTATTGAGTGAAATTGAGAATAAAGGCCATCTACCATTACACAAATTTTTCTGTTATGAAGAAAAGAAGAAATTAGTGGAACTAATGATGCAAGGCCGTAGTGTGACATCTTCGACAATAAGGATTGATGCCAGACTCTATCAAATGCCTTTGATATATCCAATGCTATTGTATGTGTTTCACCATGTTGGTCTGTAGCTTGGTTGATTTGATGCGTAAGAAGGCAAAGAATGTCTGCAGTTGATCGACATCGTCTAAAACCATATTGCCTATCACTGATTAATTTATTAGGCCTATTCGCAAGATTCTTAATTATCTATCTATCTATCTATTGCCTGACGCCGTGATCCCCGAAGGGGTGGCCACGAACGAACCGCCCCCATGCACCTCTGTCCCCAGTCAGTCGAAGCCCCTCCCCCCAACCAGCACCGCCTTCGTTCATGTAGTTCCTCACTCCATCCTTCCACCTCATATTCGGTCTACCTCTCCCCCTCTGTCCCTCCACCTCGCTCTCGTACACCCTCTTAGTCATTCTCTCGCATTCCATACGTTCCATATGGCCGAACCATCTCAAGTTGTTCCTTTTCACACTTTCCAGCACATCTACCTCCACACCACACCTCCTTCTTACTTCCTCATTAGTCTGTCTATCCCTCCATGTAACTCCGCACGCACTCATTAAGTAATTCATTTCCACTGCTCTCACTCTTGGTCTGAGTCTCTCGACCAACGTCCATGCTTCGCTTCCGTAAGTCAGTGTCGGGATTACCACACTGTCATGCAAGGACTTCTTCACTTCCATACTGACCACCCTATTTCTTGTTACTGCTTTTAGCGTTCCTACAACCCTCTTCCCCTGTTGTACCCTCTCCCGCACCTCTTCATCCATAGTCCCATCTTTACTCAACACACTGCCCAGATACTTAAAAGAGTTGACGATCTCCATAGCCTGACCGTTCAGATTCACCTCACACTCTGTGACTTCACCCCTTTCGAAGACCATAACCTTGCTCTTCCCCGTATTTACCTTCAAATTCCGTTTTTCGCACACTGTTCCAAACTCATTTACCAGACCCTGCAACTCCCATTCATTATCACTCATCAGAACTGTATCATCCGCAAACAGCAGTATAGGTAGCTTCCACTCAATTCCCTCCCTTTTCAGCGATACACCAACATCCACTGCTCTTGATAGTATTTCTTTCATAACTCCATCCATATATACAGTAAACAACCACGGGGACATCACACACCCCTGTTTCAAACCAACATTCAGGTCAAAGAACTCGCTCTGCTCACTCTCCACATGTACTGCCGCCTTTGCACCCTCATACATGCTCTTCACTGCTTTCAGCAACTTGCCCTCTACTCCGTATATTCTAAGTACTTTCCACAAACCTTCTCTATCCACTCTGTCATAGGCCTTCTCCAAGTCCATAAAGGCAACATACACCTTTTGTTTCTTCTCCAGATACTTCTTAATTATGTGATTATTTAATATAATTTCAAAGACTTTACCAAGAGTGGAAGTTATAGCTATTGGTCTGTAGTTTGATGGATCTGAAGAGGCACCTTTTTTAGGAACTGGATGGATGTTTGCTTCTTTCCAGGGTACTGGGAAGCATGAGGTATGAGTACACAGACGGAAATTTGTTGCCAATACAGGAGCGAGCACCAAGGAGCAATTCTTAAGTACTATTGGAGGAATTTCATCTGGACCAGGAGCCTTATCTACTGAGAGATTCTGCAAAATAGTTTTGACATGTCTGGTGTGGATCTTAAGTGAGGGAATTCCAGGTGAATTAAAATTAAGTACAGGGACATCTTGATTTATTTCATCTAAGGTTGAGTTGGTGGAGAAAATATCTGCAAGAAGGTTAGCTTTACCTCGTGGGTCACTTACAAGATTGCCAGTCGGAGATTTTAATGGTGGAATGGATGAAGCAGTAGTGAAGTTGGATTTGAAAGAGTTAAGAGTAGACCAAAATATTTTGTTATCATTTGGATTATTTAGAAGTTTATTTGCCTGCTTGTGGAGAAAGTTTGATTTACTTAGGTTTAATACAGTTTTGGCATGATTTCTGATGTTTCTAAAGTAATTAAAGGCTTCATGTGTTTTTGATCTTGTGTATGCATTGTAGGCTATTGCTTTTTGTTCAGTTACTCTAGCACAATTATGGTCAAACCATTTAGGTGAATTAGATCTTTTACTGTACTTTTGATGAGGAATAAAAGTTTCCATTCCAATTTTTACAAAATCTTGTATGTGGCTCAAGGTGGAGTGTGCATCATTAGAAAAGAAAGAGGTCCAGGGAATATCAATAAAGAAACCCTGAAGACCCTCCCAGTCTGCCCTATCGTAATGCCATTTAGTCACCAAAACAGGTTCAGAGTGGGAAGGTGTGGTAGGTGATATACAGGTGGCCTGTATCAGACAGTGATCAGAAGATCCAAGCGGGGACCTCACTGTAACATCATAATTTTCTGAATTGGTTGTTAAAAATAAGTCCAGTAGGTGGGAATTATGATAAGGATTATCTGGTACACGGGTAGGTTGGTTGACTAGTTGAGTGAGATTAAATGAGTCTGCAAATAGAAATAGCTCACATTCAAGATCAGCATCAACAGTCCTGGCTGAATGAGTGAGCCATTCAACATTATGGACATTAAAATCACCCAACACAGTGATTTCAGAAGAAGCATTTAAGTTGAGGACACTGAGTTGTGAGGACAGAGAATCAAAAAGACTTTGCGCTGGAGGAGTATTTGGGGAACGGTAGATGCAACATATGTATTTAAATTTACCAGCCGAAATTAATTTGTATATAGAATAATAAAAATAGGGACAATTGAAACTAGTAACCTCCTCCAGGGCAATTTCAGATTTTGCGAAGCAACATACACCTCCTTTAGGTCTGAAATTTTGGAGCAGTTGATAACCTGGAAAATTAAATCTAGACGTGTCAGATGTGGATGTTACTTGAGTCTCTGTCAAAAAAAGGAGAGTAGGGGATTCTGTTTGAAGAAATTGGTGTACAGAATTGTTGTTAGAGTGAAGTCCCCTTATATTACTAAAGAAAAAGCTGCACCGACGAGCAGCTTTGGGACGTTGCAATGCTCTTGACACAGTCGCATGATGACGACCGGGAGGGCCCTGTGTCAATGACCCAACCCTGCCGGGGGTGGATATCCGAGGGACCACCAGGTTTGCTCTTAACAATTGTACTGCCATATTTATTAGGTAAGTGTATGGTGTTACATGTATGATATGTAGTGGGAAGAGTAGTGTTTTATGGATAGAGGATAGCGATGTAGGGCAATGTCGTGAAGTTGGATGTGTATGTTATATAAAGAGGGTTTTCCTGATACCCCTGATGTGTGAGGCAGAAAGATATGTATCCAGCTACCAAGGCCTGGGAGAGAAAATGGAATTCAGGCTATTCCCTGAGTCTCCCGAAACCTTGGCGGTAGTACTTCCCTGGGCGGGGCTGCCTACCCCTACTACCTACAAAATATTACATACGGAATTACCCCTAGAGGAATCACATACAAAATATTAAACAGAGTCCTAGGAAAGTATATAATGGGCTTGGTCCTCAACAAGCGAGTAGCAAGTTAGAAGGGAGATCTGCTATACAGCCTCAATCAAGCTAACACTTTCTTCTTTGTCTTGGTTCCCTCATCGATTTCTGGCTGGTGGCTGGTCCCGGTCCTGGCTCCCTGGCGTGATGGCATCAGGCAGGTAGAGGTCTTCGGCGTGGTGACTGGCCTACAGGTCCTGGCAGGAGCACATGTAGCAAGTTGGTTTATTGTGGGGGGGAAGAAGTCACCGGAGCTGATTTATAGGGGAATGCTATGGCCAAAGCAAAGCCCAGTACCTATAAATCCGCCCCGGCCTGTATAAACAACCGGATATATCCCTTTGTCTTTCCAGCTAAAGTATGGGAATACTGAGATAGAACAGTGTTTATTCTATATACAAAGGTTATGTCAGCCAAAACACAACAATAACTATTATATAGTGGTCAACGTGATCAATACGATTCCCTGGCAAACTTCCCGTTCACAGTAGGCCCCTGGTGCTCAATCTATTTGGGACTACCTGGTTTTGGTAGGCCTACTCCACCTAGCTTAATTGCTTATGGCTCATCACCGTCGGCCACATACTAGATGCAGGAGGTAGAGGAACAATCTGTCCAAAGCTCGGACCTCTAAGTGGTGCACCTATTGGTTATTGTAGTACGAACTACTCACCACCCCAACCTGACTTCCAGAGATTTTGGCTGGATTTGGTCACAACCATGGTTGAGTTGTCACTGAGTCATTGTGGATGAAAGAAGGGCGACCAGGTACTGGACCTCATTAAGGGCGAGGTGTGAAGCCCTTCAATGAGCAAGTGCTTTCTGTAAAAGGGGACTTAGACCGCTGTTGGCCACTCTCGTCTCTCTCTTTTTATCTTCTTTCCCTGCACTCTCTGGTTTGGCCACCTTAGTAGTAGAGGTGTAAAGTCAGTAAAAAATAGGTTAGCTTAAACTGAACAAGATGCATAAAATATATTTGAGCCGACCAGGACAAGTGAGATACTGTATCTCTATTGGTCTAACTGGTAGAGTGACTGCCTCATAGCCCAAGGGTCCCGGGTTCAACTCCCGCCCAGGGCATATTTTCGGGAGGCTATACATATTTTCGCATCAAACTAAATTTAGGTGTGTTGGTAAAATTGTTAAGATAGTTGAAAGTAATATCGGAGCTCCATAAATCCTCTTTCGGGTATGCTGTAGAAACCTATTCCTACAGGGCAAGGAAGGGAATAAGAGCGAACAGGGAGTGTTGTGAGACTCGCAAACAAGGATGTGAGGAGGAATGGAGTTGCCAGGCTCTCCCGAGAGTTGTTAACTGGGCCGTTGATGTACGTGTATAGCACAAGGTGCCTGCGTAGCACCGCTTAGTTGGCTGACTCACCTCTCCCGACCGTCTCTCTGACAGACACGGTCGTTTCGGCTCAGGCTTGTTCCTCTCTGTTCGTTCAGAGCCTTCGCTACCCGGACGGTGAAGTGATGTAAAGTCAGTAAAAATAGGTTAGCCTAAACTGAACAAGATGTGGAAATATACTTGAGCTAACCAGGCCAAGTGAGATATATCTCTATTGGTCTAACTGGTAGAGTGACTTCCTCATAGCCCAAGGGTCCCGGGTTCAACTCCCGCCCAGGGCATATTTTCTGGAGGCTATTTTTGCATCAAACTAAGTTTAGGTGAGTTAGTAAAACTGTAAAGATGATTGAAAGTAAGATCGGAGCACCATAAATCCTCTTTCGGGTATGGTGTAAAAACCTATTCCTACAGAGTGTAGTAAGGAACTCAGGCCGCTGTTGCACTGCGGTCATCCTTGCCTCTCTCTTCTTAATTGTCTTCTTTTGCCTTTCTCTGTTTTCTCCATGTATCCCTTTGCCTTTGTTGTATTTTAATTATTTTTTAGTGTCCATGGGAACAGATGAAAGGATTCAAGTCCATGAATGTGGAGGGAGCTGCACCAAGGGGCGGACCAAGAAAGGCATGGGATCGGACTTTGCAGTCTGATCTTAAATCAAAGAACCTGACAATTAAGTGAAGCAGCTCTTAACAGGGTTGCCTGGAAGGCCGCCATGTGAGACCGGAACCGCGCTTCGTGTGGATATCGGTCTTTAAATTTGTGTATATATATATATATATATATATATATATATATGTATGTATATATTCTAGCAACTTTTCAGTGCATGCTATTCTCGCGTATAATTGTGCTTTTGTTTGTCCTTTATTTTATATAGTGTATATTGCTTTAGTGATAATTAAATATTAAATATGGCTGTTTTAAGTTGGCTGACAATTGTGAAGCAGTAATGCTGGACGATGGGAGTACTTACGTATGTAAACATATCTTGGATATCACAAACATATTTTTTGTATTTTCTGGCAAAAGCCCTAGGCCTATAGCCTAGCTGATTAATCAATCAGTGGTGGTGTTGGAAAACGGGCAGCTCAAGAACTGACGTGATTAAGTGACTATAGAAATGCCTTTTGAACAACATTTAAAGCAGTGGACTATAGCTATAAAGGATATATTTACTAATGTAGACAAAGTAAGTAGCCTACTATAGAGCGAATCTGGTGTCAGATATTAAATGTAAACTTATATAGCCAGCTAAGGATAGCCCAATAAGGTCGATTAGGCGTATTTCCATTGGGGTCCTGTACTATACTACCTTGCTCATGAGGGACGGTGACGATCGACTCAGTGCTTGTGAAAAAAATTTAATGCGCCGAGCGTGGGCGCGATACTGGGACCTTCTAGGTGTACGTCCAAGACGCTATATATACAGTATATATATAGTCACTACACCAGCGAGTCGCTATACTGTATATATTATGTAAATGTATACATTTCCCCTATATACTTGGTTACTTACTTACTTTGGTTACTTTGGGTGATTCCGTCCTCTGTAGACGCTGCTAAGGTGGACCTCCGCAGCGACCAGGCAGCTCTGCTTCTCGGGTGTTTCGCTGGCTTGTCAACGAGTTGGATGCAGTGCTGGGGTATCCTGGTATTGGGGGCTCGTCTATTATTGTGGCCAGCCAACAGTCCAGCTGACGTTTGAAGGAGTCCGTCATGACCCCAGTCGGACTGCCTTTGGCACCGCATTGAAGAGACGAGCCCCGTTTTTTGTGAAGCTGTTGTGGACGACTGTTGCCATTCGCTGAGTAGTAGCCTCTGTCCTCTTTATGTAGCACAGTCGTCCTTTCCTGATGTGGTTGTTTACAGCGAGCCCCACGTCAGGTACAAGTCCTTCAAGGGTCTTCCACACGTAAATTACCAGGTAGCGCTCGCGTCTTCTCTGGAGGGAGTATAGACGTAACTCCTCCATGCGGTCCCAGTAGTTTAGGTGTTGGAGACCCCGAATTCTGCTGGTGAAGGTCCTCTGGAGGAATTCCAGCTTGCAGGTATCCCCCATCTTGAATGGTGACCAGAGCTGGCAGCAGTAATCCAGCTTAGGGAGGACCAAGGCCTTTCAGAGTGTTAGCATGCAGGTCCTTTCCCGTGTCTGGAAAGTCCTCAGTATCCACCCTGTTAATTTTCTGCCAGTTTCGGTGATGAGGTTGATATGATGGGAGAAGGTTCCGTCCGAGCTCATTGCGACTCCCAGATCCCGCACCTGATCTTTAGGTGTTATGGTTTGCTGGTTGACCTGGTAGCTATATGGTGCTCTGTTTGATGTCTTGGTGTGTCTTGAGCTCGAATTTCTCCCCGTTCATCATCATATTGTTGGAGTCGGCCCAGTCGAGTACGCGGTTGAGGTCTTCTTGGGGTAGAGCCACGTCCGCTTCTGCTTCAATCCTCATCTTCAATCTCGTATCGTCAGCGAACGAAGTTGCCTGGGCGTGTTGTTGTTCGTCGTCGATGTCTGCGATCATGATGAGGAACAGAAGTGGACCCAATACAGACCCCTGGGATACACCGCTGGACACGTCGCTTGTGTCTGAGAGGTGCTCCTGGACCGAGACCTTCTGTTTCCTGTCTGTCAGGAAGCTATATGCAGCCACTTGCCAAAAATTAAGGTTCCCCTTTATGCCAAGATTCTTTAGCTTGTGAAGGACAAGGCCATGGTCAACTTTGTCGAACGCCTTGGCAAAGTCCAAGTATATTACGTCGACATTATCGCCCTTGCTGAGATCTTCTAGTAGGGCCTCATGGTGGTTCAGAAGCTGTGACAGACAGGATCGGCCCTTCCTGAAACCGTGCTGACCGTCGTTTAAGGCAGCTAGTTCCTCCATGTGGTTTGTTAGTCTTTTCCTGACAACCCGCTCGATTATTTTGATAATGTACGAGGTCAGTACCACGGGCCGGTAGTTTTTGGCCAATCCTTTGTTGCCCCCTTTGTGGATTTGTGTGACTATTCCCTCCTTTAGAGATGAGGGGACTGTACCAGTGGCCAGAGACTTGGTGGCTATTAACCTAAGAAGTGCGCATGGGGGGTATGAGACACCACACTCCTGTGCTGACGTATTTGAGCTATGCCCATTACTAACATCGTTATTTTACCATAAATAGCATTAATACTTATCCATATGCGCCTATTATAGGTTGATTATAAAGGTATTAACCTGTTACAACAATAAAACAAGTGGAAACAGTGTTTGGATGGTCAAAATCGGCGATACAGGCCGGGAGTTACATAATGTATGGCTGAGGCAACCTGCCTGCCCTCCTCCCCTCCCCTGGTCTGGAGAGACACTGTTACGCAATAGTCTCTCTCTCGCTCTTTCCCACGCTTGGTAACAGTGATGACAACGCCCTGCTACCAACTCGCTAATGTTAGCACGAAAATAGACCACAGAATAAGGGAATAACAGGGAAAATAGGTGATAACTGAAGGAGGGGAGGAAAGTGGGGAAGGAGGGAAGGTGGAGGAGTGATATTTGGCATGGCCCAGGGGCAAAAAAATAAAAAAAATAAAAAAAATAAAAACAAAAATAAAATGCCCCAGAACAAGAAGCCCACCACAGAAGCCACGAGCGAACACCACACAGAAACACCCGAAAGAAAGGTCCACAGAACGAAAGGACCAGCTGACCGAGCCAGCCAATTCAGACAGGCCCAAGCCCACAGGGCTAAGCAGCTCCAGGTCGCACCTACATACCCCTTCTAAACTGACCATTTTCCACACCTCACGTACACTACCCCCTCGTGTCCTACACTTCTAACTACAAAGATGATGAACAGGAATATACATTCATATTAAAAACACCCATGCCCTGTCCCTACATTGAGCCAATGCCAACACATCAGACAGCCATAATTATATCTATGTATGTTCTTACATCCGAGAAGTAGATGTTATATACCTTAGAAGTTAATACACCCATGCTGTCCCTAGGTTTAAGATATTCATATTAACATACCCTAACATACCTTGTCTTGCCAGACTAAGTTTCTGAAGACCCATCGCCCCATAAAATCTATGTATTCAATCCTTAGGTTAAGTATTAATATGAACCTTCCCTAACATATCTTGTCTTGCCAGACTAAGTTTCTGAAGACCCATCGCCCCATAAAATCTATGTATTTAATCCTTAGTTTAAGTATTAATGTTAACATTCCCTAACATATCTTGTCTTGCCAGACTAAGTTTCTGAAGACTCATCGCCCATAAAATCTATGTATTCAATCCTTAGGTTAAGTATCTTTATCCGCCATTGTGTTCACCGTTTTCCATTTACTTTTCCACAATTGTCATACGTCTTCCACTTACCTCCTTCGTATCCACAATCCACACTACGCCATATTACTTCGTGTCCTACACCTCTTACCAGCCCGATTCTACCTACACGATGATGAACAAGAATATACATTCATATTAAAAACATCCATGCCCTGTCCCTGAGTTGAGCCAACGCCAACCAATCCGACAGCCCTATATCTATGCGTGTTCTTACATCCGAGAAGTAGATGTGAAAAAGAAACCACATGTCCAAACTCATAAGAAATTAAAGATACCCACGGGTACACCAAGATATAGAACCATTGCCCCCATAAGACTTAGACAGCCATGACTACAGATGTTAGCCACCATGCTGTAACGTAATCCTTACCTCAACCAGAGATTGTATAGATAACCTTTGTTACCAGTATCTATCATAGTACCTCGAAACAATAACGCAGTACCCCTACGAACTGCCGCTTTCCTTGGGTCTATATTTCATAGAAAACGCAGTTACCAGGGACACCTAGATGTACAAAAAAGCGTGTCAAATAATAGGTCCATAACCCCTCGTATGTACGAGAAATAATACACCATGTTTTTCCTTACTTTATCCACAAGTCACGCACACACCTACAGTTAACCTCCTTCTCCCCCACCGCCCCACAGTCCACATAATTCTATCTTTTCCAGACTCATATACCACCCCGTATTTGCATCCCCCGGTAGCATTTGACTAACGTACTTTCACTGTCTTTTCAAACTCCAATATCAATTGTAGCCTAATTCCACCCCCACGCCCAGGGACCTTAGGGGCAAATTTCCCTGTAGCCCCTGAGCTTCCCCCCCTCTCATTAAGATACCCGCGCTTCTCGACTCTTGTCCGACCTAGCCCTGCTCCCATACCTCTTGAAGAACCTTGATTTTTCCGTTGCTAACGCTCTCCAACCTTATATATATACTCCTATCCAGCCTACCTTAACTTAGTAGGCCAGAACAACATTAGAACTTTACTAACCCCTTGCATGCCATCTATTCTCTTACAACCCATTCACAACCCTGCACCCCATGGTCGTCGGTGCGAGGCTCGCCGCCTCGCCAGTAACTAATTTCTATTGCCATACTTCCAGATAAATGTGGCAGAGTTAGCAACCAGTCTCCACCACATCCAGCAAGCCATGCAATTAACAGCCAACCGAGTACACCCAGCTAGCCAAGGCACCTTCGGTTTTGATATTAAGAACACCCACATCTGTCTCATAAACATAGGGTTATTACAAACACTGGTGATATGGCAAGCCCCTAGCCACAGCCGCCGGACGACCATCCCAGAGGGAGAGCGCCCGGCTACCCCTTTTTACCCACCCGAGGAGGGAAACCCCCACCCCGCGGAAGTATACATGACCCCTGTTTTGACTTCCGGGTCATTGCCAGGTAGCCTAGGAATTCTTCCTATCAATGAACTAACCATGCATGTCTAACCCCCTTACTCACTTCTCTATACCCACAATAACCCATCCACCTGTTTTGCATACTCGGATAGTCAAATTAGCACCTCAGCTATGCAATAGAACAAAGACTGAGCAATATAAGAGAGACGCCCCTATCACAGCTGTCCCAGTCCTCCCCGCAAAGTAGATCCAGTCTCCCTTCCATAAATACTTCCAGTATAGCCAAAATAGTACCTTTTACTAAGGCTCAGTTATATCACAAATTGAAGGCTTCCTATAGCCATGTGCCACAACAGTAATCACCATCTTACCCAGTCCCCATATCTATTGAGAGCTCAAATAAGTCCATAAGACTCGGGATCCCTATTGTCTACAGGGTCCAGAACCGAGCCTATAAACCTAGCTCCCGCCCCCAGTCAAATCAGTTGAAAGTTAGACACCAACCAGTGGTCACTACCCTGAAGTTAACCTCTAGCTCTGCCCTTGTGTTGTTCCTGAGTTGAGAGATTCCCGAGCCGGCAGACTCCATGGCAGAAGTTAAATAGAAGAGCTGTCCATGTACAAGTCCTAACGTGCACCTTATAACCTTCACACAAATTTGTGGGTATATAAGTGTGTAGCCAGCACCGATCGTCAAGAGATCCGACTTGAGAACTTCCTACATTTTGGACCACCTGGACGGCCGAGGAACCAGTCGTTAGCCCCCAACATCACCGGAAGCAAGATAACCAGGACCAGACCTACATATACTATTCAAGATTCATGTTACTAGTACTAAGTGTTATAGTACCAGTTGACACTCACTTATTAACTTTCTATGAAGTGCCCAGTGTAACTCATATCTAACCATTCCATTTGGGACGTACTAAGCGTATCAGTGTTCATTAATTAACAGGCGACGTTGACTCTCGTAATTACCTTATTCAGATATTAAAACCCTAGTGATATCTAACGTTCGCCCACTGATTTGTGTTCTACGTATTTCTGCCATAAGAATATAAACCTTAGATCAGTACCCCATGAGGTTACTAGAGATTCCGTGTTCTAAAATAGACGCGTGTCTAATCCTAACTGTGAGCTGCTACTTGGGCACGCGACCAGCCAGTAAGAGATCAAATCAGTGAAATTGAATACATAAATATATTGAGGTCTTCCAGTATAATAAAACTTGCTAACTAAACCCGTGATCAGAAGAGTATACCTGAACGTTGGAAGTGGGAGACTAGGCTCCATCCAGATCCGCTAATGCTAGCAGTTCCCTTCTATTATTTGTTTTGTACGAGAATTACTATTTGTCTATGCTCTTTATTCATCTACTTAAATAAAAGTGATCGTGTGTCGTGTTACCGTGTGTTTATTTTGTGTTCTCTATTCATCATACCTTGTATTGTGCATGCAGCCTTATATACCCAGTCAGATAGAACCCACATTACCCAAGTTAATCCTGTAGAAAAACAGGGCATAACAAAAACAAAATGTTTTTTTGGGTGTTTTAAATGGATTTTTTGTTCTCCCTTACTCTTAACCTCTGAAGTGCGCATGGGGGTAATTAGACACCTCTCCCTGTGCGCATGTATTTGAGGTGTTTCCGTCACTAAAATATTCATTGTACCATTAATAGCATTAATACTTATCCATATGGGCCTATTATGGGTTGATTATAAAGGTATTAACCTGAAACAACAATAAAACGAGTGAAAACAGCGTTTGGATGGTCAAAATCGGAGATATAGCCCGCGAGTTGTATAATGTATGGGTGAGGCAAGCTGCTTTCCCGCCAATTTCCCCCAAGGCCACTGAGACACAGTCGATCGATACTCTCTCTCTCTCTCTTGCACTCGCTTGCCATCAGTGATGACAACACCCTGCTTGCAACTCGCTAATGTTAGCACGAAAATATACCTCAGAATAAGGGAATAACAGGGAAAATAGGTGATAACTGAAGGAGAGGAGGAAAGTGGGGAAGGAGGGGAGGTAGAGGACTGAGATTTTGCATGGCCCAGGGGCCAAAAAAAAAATAAAAAAATAAAAATAAAAAAAATATTTTGTTTTCGATGTCAAAAGTTGATTTTTTTTTTCACTCACTCTTAAGAGTCTCCCCGCAGTCCGCCGGCGGAACTCTTAAGAGTCTCCCCGTAGTTCCCGGGTTAAGAGTCTTCCCGCAGTCCGCCGGGGGAACTGTTAAGAGTCTCCCCGCAGTTCCCGGGTTAATGTCAGTGGTTGAGCCAGTTCTTCTTTGCAGGTTTTCAGGAAGAGCGCACTGAAGCCGTCTGGGCCTGTAGCTGAATCCGCTGCAATGGCATCGATGGCTTGAATTATTTCTTCGGTTCCAGGCGTTGATGTCTGAGAGAATTGGCACGGCAGTAGGCTCCTGTGCAGCGAAGAAAACCGTTGGGTCGTCCACTAATTTGGCAGGGCTGGGTACGCTGAAGAAATTTTCGTATTGTGTCTGTTATGCCCGGTCCAAATTGGAACGCGAGATATTCTTTGTACAATGAGCAGCTCTCTAACTGGATAGGTATACCTTAAACTTTAAATAAAGAGACAACACGGCAGGATAGTAAGCACACAGGTAACAAGTTAACATGGGTTTTATTCAGTTTAACACCTGGTTCATGGAGGAGCAAGACATATATTTTATACCTGTAACCTGGAGATCATCAACAACAATAAGAATATTTAAGACATACAATACTCAGGTTATCAAGTAAGCAATAGGAGTCGGACAATGGGTCCGGACTCAAGGTAATAATAATACTCCTAGGATACAATTATAAGGTATCCAAAATGGTGGAGGTACACCTCCTACCCAAATAGATCTCAGAGAGGATCTCAACAAAAGACAAGAGTGCAGTAATGGCAAATGCCGTCTGGATCATGCAATGATGTCCCCGGCATATAGTGACGTTAACTGACTCTAAAGCAATAATGGCCAAGTGGTCATCAACAATGAAGTGGGCTCGGAAAGGCTCACAAATGATATTAATACTATAGGTGTGCTAGATCTCACCTGGCAAAGATTAATCCTTAACTCTAATTGTGTACTAGCAGGGTGCTGAAGGCTGAGGCAACAATCGTCGGGAGCTGAGATAGAGTGAAATCTATTCGAGTTATGAACCTGACAGAATGTTAAATGAATTAGGCTAGAAGTTATACAAAGGGACTAGATTACGTGCAAATATGTGTTTGTGTTTGATGCTATGGGTCTTATATAAGCACGCCCCCTCTGTCGAGCTATGGGAGACCAATAACCCGGGAAGGTGCATATATAAGGATCCCCTGATAGGTATGTATAATGGGTCCCGGCAAGTGGGCTAATTAACGTCAATTTAAGTAGGGAGAAGAAAGACCTCTCGCAAGACGTAATGTTAATGAGAACCCCTGAAGATAACTTCTACCACAACCCTGAGTCAACTCTATACCCATAAACGGTACCAAAGCACTTAAAGGAGAGCTGTAGTGAAGAGGAGGGCCCATAGATCGAGGGAGGATCCAGTAGTCCGGAGGGCGGCTGGGCGTGATGACTCCGGAAATTGGTCCAGGGGGGGGGGGGGGGGGGCTGGGCGTGATGACTCCAGCTACTGGTCCAGGGTGAGTCACAAGATGATTCCTTAGACCTTGGCGCCTACCACGGGACAACCGGGTTCCTCTTGCACTCCCACGGTGCAGTGATCCCCAAAGGATATGCTGGAGTTCTGCTACAAGGTTTGGGGGGTTAGGGTGACTAGCATAATGATCTACCTAGAGTGGCAAGCAGTCTAGATAGTGACATTATAGGTAGTCTAAGGGGGGTCAAGGTAAGTGTCTTCCTTCCTTGCTAGTCCGTGGAACTATCAGAACCATGTAGCAAAAAGAGAATCCAGAAAGGGGAGCCCAAAGTGGGTTGCCCAAAATTAGTCCTCTTCCTGATGGGGGGAACCCGATCTGGTAGATCTCTAGTTATTACACTATCCTCATAATCCCTTGAACAAAACAAGGTAGGAATCCTTTGGTACTTGGTTTGTGCACCGCATCGAAGGCCAGAAAGGGGGAGCCCAAAGTGGGTTGCCCAAGCTAGTCCTCTTCCTGATGGGGGGAACCCGACCTGGTAGATCTTCGATCACAGCACACAACTGACAAGTTGAACA
The DNA here is from genome assembly GCA_032716605.1 of Paralithodes platypus. NCBI lineage: Eukaryota > Metazoa > Arthropoda > Malacostraca > Decapoda > Lithodidae > Paralithodes > Paralithodes platypus. The sequence goes on along the minus strand of CM064509.1, from coordinate 32,525,585 downwards.
CCAGCTATCTCTGGCTGTTCTTACCCTGAACTAAAGAATACCAAATGGCAAGCTTAGTTAATGATGTCCAGGCTGGGTGAGTATAAGGCAATCTTCTTGCCCCTACTTAAGGCGCCCGGCTTGAGAGGATCAAGGGCGTTTGGCGCGTGGTGGTTATGTCCTTGTGGCTCTGGGGGTGGCGCGCCTGGACTCTGGCTGCAGGTTTTAGTGGCAGCTAGAGATGCGGTCTTATAATCCTGAGACCGCATCTCAGTGTCCTCAGTATTTCCGCCATCCGTTCTAGGTCCCCCACCAGGTTTCATGCGCCGTCTTCAAGTGGCCCTACAGATGCTACATTTTTGGCCTTCTTGTTTGCATATGTGAAGAAGAACTTGGAGTTGTCTTTTATGTTGTGGATGGCCTGTAGTTCTTCTCTTTTCCTCTGGTCATCGTGGGACTTCAGTAGGTTAAAAATTACACTCAATTTCCTTTAGGGCCACTTGTATTTCTGTGACTCTATGTTGTGGAAGATTTCTTGTTATTTTCTTTTTGTAGAGGCTTCTCTTTCTCACAAGAACACGACGATCTCTTGGTATTTTTTTTCTGTTCGACGTGCTTTTTGGTGGAACATGGGTCTTGCATATTTCTTCGCAGACTCCGGTGAAAATGGATAGCATTCCTTCGACGCCGTCGTCTGCGATGGAATTCATCTGATTCAGTTTGCTGTCCAGTTCTCACCTATCTTTTTAAAAATTATATGTTAGGCTACTTCGACAGGTTTATTAATTTAGTTTTGTTATATAATATTCGTTGAAGGTAATCTCGGATTACGTGATTAAAAGTGAAATACGAATACGGAACTAACTTTATAATGTACTTGCCGCCGACCTCCAAAATCGTCTATAGGGAGAAGGCGTAAATTTTGTCACGGTAGGGGCCATATTACCTACCTCTCGTTACAAACCATCGATTAATTAGTTAAAATTACCATGCATGAACATCTATTATGCTTCTTTTCTTTTCAACATAACCAATCTCTGGAGCTTTCATTAATACCGCTATACCAAAAACAAGTGCAACACTGAAACTTGAAAGGTAAAGAGAAAGGACTACGGTCAAGGCAAGTCGCAATGGCTTACATTAATACATGATTAGCCAAACTTCTCCCCAACGATGGCTCATCACGCACCGCAGATGGTTCTTTATAACAACACATTATACTCTTCTTCACTTTACTCTTATTTACAACCATAGTTGGACTCGGAAAAATACATAGATTGCGTAAACTGGGTAGGAGAGAAGGTATTAGTGTGAACACAAAAGTAAACATGGCTATGAAGTCACGGGGAGCTATAAGCAACTACTTTTGTTTTCTGCAGGAATGACAAGTCCACCTGTCTGATATTGAATAATTTGAATGTAAAACTCACTTGACTAAAATAATTCTGACAAGTGGGGTACCTTTATTGTCTCAATGGGTAGAATTACGGACTTGTCAATGAGTAGTCCACTCCCAAGTCCAATCCCAGCAGTGGGGCTTGGGATTTTTATGAAAGACGTAGCCTACCATGTCAGTAGGCTATCCAGCCCAGTTTGGTTACTAAAAATTAAAGTAAAATATGAGTCCTAAAATACCCCCCACACACACTGGTGGCAGCGGTGGGATATCTGAGGTTGGGAAAGCTAGTGAGATGCGGGGTAATGGAAATAAATCCAAGCAACCTCTCCAACCTTCCATCACAACAGCCACTATAGCCTATCCCTGCAACCAGAGAGAATTGCGAGCATAAGAAAGGCTCGCAATAACCACACTGCCAACAAACAGCGACATAGTGGCGAAAGGAACCGGGAGCGAGTGGACGAACCACCACAGCCAAAACAACAGGATGCGCACGCATCCAACTGGGCGGAACCTTCCCCCCTCGACCACCAGGCGGTGCGCAGGGTCTAGACTCTATATAGAGAAAACCAACCGAGGGGTAGCTCTTCTATTTCCGGCTACTAGACCCCAGCTGCTTCACCAATATTTTCTCTTATTACGACCCTTGTACCTTCTCCCTTGTCACACCCTTACAAACCCCGTCAGGCCCCTATGGCAATAACCCGGGAAACTATGACCGGGCCCTCCCAATCACCTAGAACATATCTAAATAAATCCCATAATAAGCCCCTCCAAAATAATCAAAAACATGAAAGATGCTACCACTAATATCTCTTCTATTACACCAACGCAGTTCCACATCATCGCGACTACAAGGGCTGCCTAAAAATGTAGTTACTGCCCCTGCTGCCTCTCCTACTCCTGCAGAAGGCCATGTCTCCAACCATGTGCCCTTGTTGCCCCGAGTCACGTCCCAGGTGACCAAGCAGGCGAAGGAGACACTATCTGAGCTGGCCAGACAGATGGCAACCAATCAGCATGCTGGCTTAGAACAAATCTTTGAGTCCTATAAAGGTAATCCTAAGATAGCAAGGATAGAAGATTCCAAGGCTTGTCATACTTCACAATCTGGACTATTGTTGTGTGAAACAGGCCAGAATATCGTGGACTCTTGAACTATTATTGTGTGAGACAGGCCAGAGTACCGGGAAAACTGGACTATTGTTGTGTGAGACAGGCCAGCATACCGGGGAATGCAAGTCTAGGAAACTGCAGAACTCTAGAAAGTACTTGCAATCTGAGCGAGCACGACTACCTCGTTCGCGAGGGCGTGTAAGGGAAGATTCAGGGAAGGATAGAGTTAGAGTTGTTGCTCATGTAGGCCTAGATCCTTCGGGAATCTCTGAGAAACAATTCCAACCCAATCAGGAACATCTGAGACCGCAGATACTGTCTACATCTCGTTCGCCTGTTAAAGAACAGCGAGGTGTAGATAATATCCAGGTCGAAACACTAAACTTGCCCCCAACACCGAGCAAGTCAATCGTGAGATAGGAAGTTGTCCAGTGTCTGAGTCCCGAGAATGTGTCAGCCGAGCGGACCAAAAGGAGAATGATCGAGTCCAGAGGCGAGGCGAACGGTACCAGGAGTTGTTTGGCACCGAGTAGGATCTTGTGGCCTTGTGAAACAACCGTACCAGAGCTTCAACCTATATACGTTCCTCTCAATGACTTCCGAGCTCCTTTAACCCGGGAACTGCGGGGAGACTCTTAAGAGTTCCCCCGGCGGACTGCGGGAAGAGTCTTAAGGGTCAGGGGGAAAAAAAATCCATTTAAAACACCCCCAAAAAAAATAAAAAAAATAAAAATTGTTTTTATTTTTTGCCCCTGGGCCATGCCAAATATCACTCCTCCACCTCCTCTCCTTCCCCACTTTCCTCCCCTCCTTCAGTTATCACCTATATTCCCTTATTCTGTGGTCTATTTTCGTGCTAACATTAGCGAGTTGGTAGCAGGGCGTTGTAATCACTGTTACCAAGCGTGGGAAAGAGCGAGAGAGAGACTATTGCGTAACAGTGTCTCTCCAGACAAGGGGAGGGGAGGAGGGCAGGGAGGTTGCCTCAGCCATACATTATGTAACTCCCGGCCTGTATCGCCGATTTTGACCATCCAAACACTGTTTCCACTTGTTTTATTGTTGTAACAGGTTAATACCTTTATAATCAACCTATAATAGGCGCATATGGATAAGTATTAATGCTATTTATGGTAAAATAACGATGTTAGTGATGGGAACAGCTCAAATGCGTGCGCACAGGAGTTTGGTGTCTCATACCCCCCATGTGCACGTCTTAGGTTAAGTAACTTTATCTTTCATAGTGGTAATGTGATTTTGTGAAGGGTTAATGTCTCAGGAATATCGAGTGTCTCCATAAATAATTAACGTAACTAGGGAAGTCTTTCTTCCCTCTTTTAGTTGATTCTGAGACCCGCTTTAGGGAAACATTACACTTCTTTCCCTGAGTATCATTATATACTGTATATACTTTCTTGGGTTATTGGATTCCTGTAGCTCACTATTGAGATACTATACATATCTGATGCTCTAGTGAATTTAGGAACAACACCCTTACACATAATTGAGCTAACTGGGTAGATATCTGAGAAATTCTCACACATGTCGTCAGGTTCATAATTAAAATCAGTGAGCGTTTGCCTAGCAGAGTTGAGTGCTTCATTATTATTTGTATTCAATTGTTTTAACTTGAATATATATCTATTAACAGAAATTAATCTTTGTGGATGTATATGCTACCCATCTGTTCTCTATTATTTGTCAGTGAGTTATTATCACTATTGTTCATCTTTTGATGTGTTTAGATTGTTCTTGTGTTTTGCTGTAACCATTCAGTATTTGTCAATATATACTGTGGACTTATGCCCCTTTGCCCGGACGGTATTTTTAGCCTTTTGTTCACCCTCTGCGGATCCATTTAAGAGATCCTATTTAGAATTATTTATCTGTGCTTTGAGGATAATTTCCTCTTGTTATACTGATTTACTTTGTCTCTATTGACTTAACTATTTTGTTGTCTAATATTGATTATTTGTATTTGTGAAACTTTGATCTCTATATTTTATATTAACCATTTTTGTACTAATTCTTCTCATCCATCATATTTAATCTATGGAGACATGAATATTATGAACCTCTGCTACTATTGAATAAAATATTGTGTTGACTTGTCATGACGTGTGCTCATTTACTGCCTGTTGTTAGTGTATCTTATTGGAATTAAGATGGTAACCTACGAAATAATAACAAAGTTGGAAAATATGGCTATTGGATATCAGGATGACTTGTTTACGCTAAATGCCCTTTTCTTTGCGGACGACGGTTTGCTTTTGACACAGTCTTTAAAACAAGCCGAAGACATGATAGACGTACGCAATAACCAACATTGGTCAAGAATGTGGCCTAAGTATAAACAAAGACAAGAGCAACATACTGATATATAACATGAAAGAAAGGCCAGAAGAAATAAGAAATATCGTAGATGCAAAAGAAATAAAGTACTTGGGAACCATAGAGAGTGACAAAAGAAACTGCTTCAAAAAACGGAAACAAATATCAATGGAGAAAGCGAAGAAATGGCAAATCTGACCTATCCAATCATCTTGCAAAGCTGCAACAAGATCTTAATTGGGAAAACCTACTGGAAGAGTATCGCCTTACCGACAATCCTGTATGGGTCAAGCATCCTTGGATACACTAAGAGTGAAATTCAAAAATTACAAACCATAGAGAACTCAGTATATAAACAGATTCTTGGTGCACCAAGGTATGCCCAAACTGCAGCTCTGAGGGGAGAAGTTGGATCATCGTCAATGACTTCAAGAGTTATAGGAGGACAAATTAAATATCTACAATACATAGAATGCGAGAAAGGAGAGGAAAACGAGCTACTGAGGAGAGTACTACAAGAAAGGAAGACCTTCAAAAACGATTACTGGATAGAGACCATCAAGAATCATATAAAAAACATAGTGACGGACTACAAGCAACTAAGGACAATAACCAAGGACGAACTAAAAATTAAAATACGAGACTGGGATACTCAAATGTGGAAAAGGGAACTAAACGAAAAATCTAGTCTGAAGATCTACAGAACTTGGAAGCAGAAAATCAAAGGAGAAGAGAGACTATATGACAACCAACCAGCATCAGTGATCTTTTTCAAAGGAAGAACCAACAACCTACAGCTCAAAGATAGAAACAGACACAGCGGAGTCGATACTAAATGTGACTTTTGTGGAGCAGCGATAGAGAATCTAAAGCACTTTGTACTATGGTGCAGGAAATTTACGGAGAGAAGAGAGGAGCCATTACTGCAACAACCCTACATCGAAGACGAGGATGAGTTACTAGGAAGACTGTTTTTTGATGAAGAATATACTACAAGAACCAAAAATTTCATCTACAAGATTTGGAGGAAACATGAGCGACTTATAAAAGAACCACAGTGAAAGAGCACGACACATAAGAAAGTGCAGAGGAGAGCTAGCAAGCTGGTACCAACGTTGAAGAACGCGGGCTATGAGCAAAGGTTGAGGACACTGGGGCTTCCGACACTGGCATATAGGAGAAAGAGAGGGGATATGATAGAGACTTTTAAGATAGTGTCAGGAAAGTACGATGAGGATGTGTGTGAAGGTATCTTCTTGATGCGGGAGGGAACAAGAACGAGAGGACACTCTAAGAAAATGTACAAAGAAAGAAATAGGCTTGAGAAGGCAAAGAACTCATTTTGTGATAGAGTGGTAAATGAGTGGAACGCACTGCCCCAGTATGTAGTCGATTCCGAATCAATAAGGGAGTTTGAAAGTAATCTTGATAAAGCATGGGGAAGACAAGATTTGAAGTTTGATTATAAAACAAAAATACAGAATAGTAAAAAAATTGCGTCTGCTACCGCCGCCGCCAACACCGTGAACGCGGGGATCAGATGACATAGTGAACGTCCGCAGCAGTGCAAGTACTGGTACTGAGCTGGATACACAGGCATAGTTTGCCTTTTTCCAGAGGATCTACTGTAAGAAACTGTAAGAATAATAAATAAAACTAAAACCAAAACCCTAGGAAAAAGCCGTTGTAAAGGCTTAGTCTTTCCGACCATCAAGTGAACTGAACTGATATGTACAATAGTTATTGTAATCTAATCAATTAATGTATTCATAACATACTATACTTGTAATTTAATAATATTATCTTTACTTCAATATATATTATAACAGTAAATTTGTGTGAACGACTGTACTTATTTCACCATGTAGCATATCAATCCTGCATAAAAAAAAACTCGCCGGAGAGGGCTCAGCTGAGGTGGGATCGTCTGCCGAAAGTGTTTGAGTACCGGCTCGTCCTCGAAAATGTTCAACATATCTTCTCGACTCAGGCCTCATGTGACGTCAAAGGTTCGTATGGCTTGAGTAATTATCGTAGAGCCTTCGAAAATTAGAGAGAGCTCGTCTAAATGGCCGGAATAGCTTCGGTTGGTAATGTACTTGAGTAGGATTAGAGCCTAAGGATTTCGACTTTCGGATCAGCTGATTGACAAGCCCTGTCGTGTTATAGACTTGTAGTAGGCCTAGCCTATTTGTGTTATTTAGCCTATTGCTGGTTTCTCACTTAGGCTAGCTAACAGTTGCAAATAGCCTAGCCGGTAAGTTGGTAACATTCAAGGAGACTAGGCTAGGCCTACAGCAGGACTCTTCTTCTTACCTCTGACCGGGTATAAGCTATCTTAGTGTTTACTAGCCTAGGCCTATACCCCTTTGAAAGGACATTAGCCTAACCTAACAACCTTACCTAACCTATCCTAGTATTATGGGTGGGGGCTGCCCGCTGGGGGGGGCCCGCGGGGGGGGGGGCCCCCCCCCCCCGCTATTTGACATCTTTGACAGATTTTTGGTGTATTTTTCTGTGAAAAGGGTATTTTTTCAATTTGTCGATAACGAAAATCCTCCATGTGGACTAGGCTATATGGCGAATCTGTTGGTGCCTATTTTCCCAGTAGGCTATAGCCTAGCCTAACTAAATAAGTTGGTCACCAATCATCATCACAGGAGATTTCAACCTGCCCATCATCAATTGGGCTACCATGAAAATAAACGGAGGATCCAGGGATGAAAAACAGCAAGCCAAGGAGCTAATGACTATCATGGACACTGCATACATGAAGCAATACATCGAGGAACCTACAAGAGGCAACAACACACTGGACTTACTATTTGGCAACAACTTCGACCTGGTACACTCGTACGAAACTGTAAAAACTATAATGTCCGACCACAGCCTCATCAAAGTTAGAACCCCCACACCAGCCACACCACCCAGAAGATGTCAACAGGAATCAAGCCAAATCCCCTGCACCTCTCTGAAAGATCTCAACTTCTACAGCAAAGAAATAGACTGGGACGGACTGAGAGCAGAACTGGCAGTAACTGACTGGAGGGCACTATTCGAAGATAAAAACGTCGACGAAACTCTCAGTATCCTCCAGAAACAATGCCTGGAGACCTGTAAAAACACCATATCACCCAAATCAAGCAGGAAGCAGATAAAACAGATTCCCAGAGATAGAAAAATACTAATGAAGAAAAGGACGTACTTGAGAGCCAAGCAAAGGAAGACCAGCCATGCGCACACTATCACCAAACTACAAGAAGAGCTCGATGAAGTTGAACGAAAACTCATCGAGTCACACCAAGAGCAAAGAACACGTGAAGAACTCCAAGCAGTTGCAAACATACGAGTAAATAGCAAATTCTTCTATGCATACGCAAAAAGGAGACTCAGGAACACCTCAACAATAGGACCGCTTGCAAAACCTACGGGCGAACTTGAGAGTGACCCAACCGAAATGGCCAAGATACTCAAACAGCAATTTACGAGTGTCTTCAGCCCGCCAAATGAAGACAAGAAAATCGATAATGCAACGACCTTCTTTGACAACGCTCCTGGGACACCACATCAACTCTCCTCGGTAACAGTATCAACAGAGGACATAATAGCAGCCATCGACAAGATTGGACCAAACTCTGCAGCAGGACCAGACGGCTTTCATGCCCAACTGCTAATAAACTGCAAACATCAGCTAGCCTTGCCTCTAAAACTGCTGTGGAGCAAGTTCCTCCAAACTGGGATATGTACCACAATCCCTAAAAGAAGGTACTGTCACACCAATACACAAAGGGGGTAGTAAAGGCATAGCCAAAAATTACAGACCAGTGGTGCTGACGTCACATCTCATTAAAATCATAGAAAGAACAATACGAGCTAAGATGGTCAGCTACCTGGAAGATAACGAGGCATTCAACGAGGGTCAACACGGCTTTAGACAAGGCCGCTCCTGCCTTTCACAACTACTATCACACTACGACAAAATTCTGCAGGATATTCAAGACGGAGAAAATGTAGACGTCATATATCTAGATTTCGCCAAAGCTTTTGACAAGGTGGACCATGGGATCCTTCTACATAAACTCAAATCACTGGGAATAGGGGGAGACCTTGGAAGATGGCTCCACAGTTTCATCACCAACAGAAAACAAAGAGTCACGGTTCAAGGAAGCCTATCAGAAGCAGGTGGGGTCATCAGCGGAGTACCACAAGGATCAGTACTGGGACCTCTCCTATTCCTCATCATGATAGGAGACATCGATAGGGACCTGGAACACTCAACAGCCTTATCCTTTGCAGACGACACCAGTCTCATGAAGAAAATCACCTCACAACACGATGCACAGCTACTACAACAAGACTTGGACAAAATCCTGAAGTGGGCAGAAGAAAACAACATGGCCCTAAACGGAGACAAGTTCGAGCTTCTAAGGTACGGGAACAAGAGAGCACTACAAAACACCACCAACTACAAAAGTGGACAGCAAGAAATTACCGCCAAGGACACAGTGAACAGTGAAGGACTTGGGAGTAAATATGAGCAGTGACGCCACTTTTTCCCAGCATATTACCAAAGCCACAACAACAGCAAAACAAATAGCAGGCTGGATCCTGAGAACCTTCCACACAAGAAATGAGAGGTGTATGTTAACACTGTGGAAGTCACTGGTCCTACCACGACTGGAGTACTGCTCTCAGCTCTGGTCTCCCCAAAAAGTAGGAGAAATAACAGAAATTGAAGCCACCCAGAGGACATTCACCAGTAAAATCCATGGGTTTCAACACTTTAACTACTGGGAGAGACTCAAGGAGCTGCAGCTGTACTCACTTCAAAGACGTAGGGAGAGATACATCATCATCTACGTCTGGAAGATTTTGGAAAAAAAGGTACCAAATCCAAACATCCAAGAGACTCAACACCAAAGGCGAGGGAGGCTGTGCTATGTGAGGACTACGCCGGGATCAACACAAAAAATCAAATCCCTGATCCATCACAGCTTTGCATACAATGGAACCAGACTGTTCAACTGTATTCCAGCCCCTCTCAGGAACATGACCGGGGTGTCTCCAGACACCTTCAAGAAACACTTGGACATGTGGCTGGCCAAAATACCGGACCGGCCACCAACACCAGGATACCCCAGCACCAACTCCAACCGACTTCTGGAATGGAGAGTGGAAGAAAGGGAGCTGCCTGGTCGCAGTGGAGCCCCAGCTCAACTGTGTCACTAACGGACGGAATACAACTAAGTGTAACTAAGTGTAAGTGTAATTATTTTGCAATATTTGAAAACAAATATGGATTTTATATGCTCTAAACATAATATGAAAATGTTTTTTAAGCCTCGGCAAAACCTAATAAAAATATATGGTACCGGTACTAAAATGGAATTTTGTCGTAACATGGTTGTCAATACCTTCCTATAGACGGCACACGCCATTTTCACCTGTCTCCCGAGGTCTGTCCACCACTTTTTTAGTCAACACTAACTCCACCTGCCCATAGGTTGGGTTAGGTTAGGTTAGGTTAATTAAGTTAGATTGTGCATCCGCTTGATCAGGAATGCGCTCGAAGTGACTCGCATTCGTATTTACAGATACGGCCGAATACCGGTAGGCTACTAAATGGGCGCCGGCCCAACTGCCATGTTGTATCCCACGTAGGCCTACTAGGTACTACGGACACATTGTAGGCGTTAGGTGTGGATTAGGCTTGTATCCAATGTACTAGGTCTATGTTACTGGATATTTATGATTTAAAGAAGTGCTACATTTTCGATAAATCTGGTTATATGGCTTTGCAATTAGGGAAATCATGAGCCGATTTCCGACATTTAGTTATTCTTTTTCGATTCTCAAAATACAATCCAAGTTTTGCCAAAAATTGGCTTGGGTTTTCCAAAATTATGCTTTTTGGGGTTTGCAATTTAGGGAAATGAGCCAAAATTCTAAATTAGGTTACTGTAATTGGTTTACTCTTAAAACTCGCAAAATCCGAGCCAAGTTTTGCCAAAACTTGGCTCGGGTTTTCCAAAATTCGGGTTTTATGGCTTTTCAATTTCGGGAAACCTGAGCCAAATTTCTAAATGAGGTTACTGTAATTTTTTGTCTACAAACTCTCAAAATCCGAGCCAGCTTTGGCCAAAACTTAGCTCAGGTTTTCGAAATATTGGGTTTTAGGCCTTTGAAATACCTTAAAATCCGAGCCAAGTTTTTCTAAAATACGTTTTAATCGCCGTTTTACGCATTTAACCCCTCATTTTCCCTGTACTTCATAGCCCTCCCCACTATCGGGCGGCGTGTCTTAAGATCGTTGTATAATGGGGAAAACGGTTTCGCCGAGGGTTGTAATTATTTCCAAACACTATATATTGATGAAAACTAACAGGGGAAAATAAAAAAATCCATGGGAAAATTGGTGACCATCTTATTTAGTTTTTCCATTTTCCCTAATAAATTGTTTCTAATAAGGCGGATGTAGTGTCCTTGAAGATTATCGCCTAGCCTATTAATTGAAAACCGGGTAGGCCTAATTATGTAGTATTATCGACGTATTTTTTAGGTACGATTTTACCTATAGGCCTAGGCCTAGGACACACATTTGACAGGTAGGCTACCACCAAGGATTTCATACATATTTGTTTTCGGTTTCGGTAAATCTACAGTTAGGCCCTATACTACCCCTCCCCCACTACCCCCCACCACCTCCCCCCCCTCAGAACACGTCTTTTAGCGTGTTTTTGGATGGTTAAGCAGATGCGGAAACTGGATTTTTTTTTTTTTTTTATAAAAATTTATCACCAACCAGATAAGAGTTTTCAGGTAATTTGTTATTGTTTTTTGTTTTTTATTTGGGTAATTTTTTTGAAAAGACTTGCAGCGTTATTATACATACCGGGAATTTATTAGGGAAGTGAAGCTCTATGGAATCCTTATAATATACTCACATAGATTCCACTGTGGGAGAATAGTTTTGATAGTTAACTATAGTTTTGATGTAAATACTACCGCAACTACGAATCTTGTTTCCGAGACCTAGTATATTAACCTAACCAAACAACCCTAACCTAGACCCAGTAAGTGGGATACAACACTAGCCCTTGCATGCCAGCTACTGTGGGTTCATATATTAGACAATACAGTAACATCTTTGTAGAACATAACACTTTACCGTAGCGAGTGTACTCCATTCCGAACACTGTTTGTAAACATGAACACGTCCGTAGCAGAGCTCTCAAGGTTGCGGGACTGAGTTTGTTTACGCGCGGGACTATTTATATCGACAAAATCGAGTTACAAAACTTATCAAAACTATTCTCCCACAATGGAAACTGCTGTTTGCGGATGATACAGTTCTGATGAGTGATAATGAATGGGAGTTGCAGGGTCTGGTAAATGAGTTTGGAACAGTGTGCGAAAAACGGAATTTGAAGGTAAATGCGGGGAAGAGCAAGGTTATGGTCTTCGAAAGGGGTGAAGTCACAGAGTGTGAGGTGAAGCTGAACGGTCAGGCTATGGAGATCGTCAACTCTTTTAAGTATCTGGGCAGTGTGTTGAGTAAAGATGGGACTATGAATGAAGAAGTGCGGGAGAGGGTACAACAGGGGAAGAGGGTTGTAGGAACGCTAAAAGCAGTAACAAGAAATAGGGTGGTCAGTATGGAAGTGAAGAAGTCCTTGCATGACAGTGTGGTAATCCCAACACTGACTTACGGAAGCGAAGCATGGACGTTGGTTGAGAGACTCAGACCAAGAGTGAGAGCAGTGGAAATGAATTACTGTACTTGAGTGCGTGCGGAGTTACATGGAGGAATAGACAGACTAATGAGGAAGTAAGAAGGAGGTGTGGTGTGGAGGTAGATGTGCTGGAAAGTGTGAAAAGGAACAACTTGAGATGGTTCGGCCATATGGAACGTATGGAAAGTGAGAGAATGACTAAGAGGGTGTACGAGAGCGAGGTGGAGGGACAGAGAGGGAGAGGTAGACCGAATGAGAGTTGGAAGGATGGAGTGAGGAAGTACATGAACGAAGGCGGTGCTGGTTGGGGGGAGGGGCGTCGACTGACTGGGGACAGAGGTGCATGGGGCGGTTCGTTCGTGACCACCCCTTCGGGGATCACGGCGTCAGGCAATAGATAGATTGAATCTATGTGAGTATATTATAAATTATGTATAATAACGCTGCGAGTCTATTCGCAATAATTATCTTTATTTGATATACCGTACAGTGTTGTTTAATACCGAGAACCGTCGCATTTTAGTATTTTTAACATTAGTCTAACCTAACCGAAAAGTAACCTGTCTCGCTGACGGTCTAAACCCAGCTCACGTTCCCTGTTTATGGGTGCGCGACGGTCTAAACCCAGCTCACGTTCCCTGTTTATGGGTTCGCGAAGGTTTGTAATACTTAAATGTATCTATTTCAAGTCAAATATACATTTCCGCGCATCATCAAACCATACTAAGTCTACTACTAATAATATCAATCCATTAGTACCAATAGAATAGCGACAAAATATGGGTAGTATAACTGTAGATTTATCTCGGTTTCCACCCATCCAACACCAAGCTACAGCATTTTCTGGTCCGGTAATATCCTAGTATTAAAAACGATATAGGCCCTAGGCCTAATAACTTTTAAATGTGGTTTTCGATGAGAATAAAATGGCGCGTTTGTGCCGAAAATGGGGAGTCTGTCGTCGCTTCTGATTGTCGGTTTGTTTATTACAGGACGCTCTACGACGCATGACAATATCATCATTAACCTAACCTAACCTGGGGGCGGCCGCTGCTCTAAATAATGATATAGGCTAGAAGACATAAAATCACTAAAAAGTACGATAATTATAGGGAATAGGCTCGCAGCCTTATTATACATAATTTATTAGGGACAATGTAGGTCTATGGAAATTTAATGGAATCCTTATACTGTACTCATGTAGCCTATAATCCACTGTGGGAGAATAATTATGATCACATTTATAGAACCCGATATTAACCCTTTCACGCTCATATGACGCAGAGGTTGCCAGATTAGCAATAAGAAATAGAGTTCTCTCACTCTTATTCATTACCTCTCCAAAATTAGTTTTCTGCCCACAGCTAACTCAAAGACAACTGCAGAGGTTGCAGTAACTAAACTAAAGGTTTCTAAATACCCCTGATGGTAACAAACATACATACATACATACAGTTAGGTGAGTACAGGTTTAAAGACCACAACAAAGGCTTTAAAGTATCCCCAATAGGCTCAAAATTGCGTCATATGTCTGAGAGGGTTAATAGAAAAAATGCCCATTCTAATCAATCTCAGAGCTCTTTCGGACATAGTCACTGTTTACAAACGCCTTCTTTATGCAGTATAGGCCTAATCGATATTTACCCCCTGCTGGCAACATAGATGACGATTTCACTAATTCATGGGGGGGTGAGGGGAGCAAAGCCCCCCCTCAACCCATCGTGTATCCCACATTGGAATTATAACTAAGACCATGAAAACACTCATTTCTCAAAATCTGGAGGAAAAAACATGGAAAATAACGGTGTGAGCCTATTCCCTATAATTACCAAAAGTACTGTGGTAGAGCGAAAACCACCTCCATACTCTGCCATTTTAAGTTGACCACCAAGGCGGGAAGTAGGCTAACTTCGAGCGTAAAGTAAACAAAGTGACGCTACTTCCACGAACGCAACAGAGTTCTCTATATATTTCGTCTCATATTATTAATATTAACACCTTACGAGCGGCCTAGGCGGTAATATATATGTACCGCCCAACGGGGTGTTTTTACCCTAAATAGGGTTGTTTACGTGATCATTTTCATGCCTAAATAAGACCCAGAGCATAAAACAAGTATCTATCCCTGAAAGGGCATAAACAGAGCTTTCCAATGACACCCCAACCATCCTTGTACGACCACTGGTTTTCTTGCAACGATCGCGCAACACGAGTGCAAAAACCATGTAATTAGGTACTTTCCCTACATAATTCCCTGTGTAGCGAGTGTGAGGGGGGATGGAAGGGTGGTTTTCACTTCTGTTGGCCCACCGCGGCGGTCATAGCCTTACTACGCTCCTCACACTGCTCAGCTCTCTCTCTCTGCAACATTGAAAATGGCACACGACATAAGTTGTGAACCGCCACTTAGTCCAAATTTATTTCACACGACATAAGTTGCGCGCCGCCAAAGAAGGGTTAAAGTGTCCCCATTGTTTTTCAGTATTTCGTACACCAGAAAAGGGTGTAGCTTGGTGTTGGATGCGTGGAAACTGAAAACAAATATATATTAAATCCTTGGTGGTACCTGTCAAATGCGTGTCCGGTAACATTCAAGACAGCTAGAGCCGCCTTATTTACCAAGTTTTCTGTATATTTTTTTTTTCAAGGAATATAGTGTTTTATTATTGTTTTTCATGGTTGGAGTGGAGGATTTGCATTAACTTAGGGTAAGACGGGGTAATTTTGCTGAAAATCGCGGTGTTTGACGAATAGAAACTGCCACAAATGGAATTTTGAATTTTTGTATTTGTTATCTATACATTCAGCCTTTATGCTATAGATGACCCCCCAAAAAAATATATATACGGTATATATAATGTTTTGGTCATGCTGCCAATTTTTTGAAAAAAGTTACTCTCGCGGCGAAATTACCCCGCCGGGCGTGGTAATTTCACCGCGACCTATTTTACGCATCATATTGCTAGTAAACTAGATAGTCTAATATTATATGATTAATGGTCAGACAAAACACTAGCGCACAGGTAAAACCAATGAAAACATGCACAAACCCAAACTGCCACTAAACATGCCAATAGAAAAACGTCGCACGCACACACACAACTGAACGGGGCGGGCAGAGATGCAGGTGTGTCACACGTGTTGGCCTAGGCGCCACTGTGTCTAGTGCGGGTGTGGAGTTGGGGACATGTAGTGCGGGTGTGGACGTATATATTAGGCCTACGGGTGTGGACGTGTCTCGTGTGGGTGCTAGTGCAAAGTACCAGGCAACACTGTGTCACACGCACCACCATACAAACACACACCATATTACACCTCCCCGTGGCGTAAATGATAGCGCGTCTGGCTCACAAGCAGAAGGTCCCGGGTTCGAGACCCGGGCGGGGAAGAGACATTTGGGCAAGTCTCCTAACGGTGTAGCCTCTGTTCACCTAGCAGTATAAATAGGAACCTGGTATAAGTGGACGAAGTTGTGACGTCCCATCTGGGGTTGGTGATCGGTTACAAGGTGAGATGGGTATCGTACTGGTCAACCTAAGCCTTCGGGTGAGACTGGTACCGTAGTGAGAATGGTATCGTACAGATTAACCCTAAGCCTTCGTTTCCAGATGTCGCCAATTGGCTAAAATACAGACTACACACACATCCACAGCCATTCCAACGATACATAAACACTTAGCATGCATTTCACGCAATACATTCCCAGTTAAGGAGGCGCGATAATAATGAGCTTAGCTCGCATTGCGTGGATTCCCCTTGACGAACAAGCAAGTGAATTACACAGCCCGTAGCCTAGTAGGTAGAGCTCTCGTCTCACACACGAGGGGTCGGGGGTTCAATCCCCGGCCGGGCGGAGACAAATTGGGCTTGTCTCCTTTCATGTGTTAGCCTCAGTTCACCTAGCTGTAAATAGGTACCTGGAATAAGTGGACGACGTTGTGACGTCCCATCTGGGGTTGGCAAAAATGGTACAAGGCGAGATGGGTATCATATGGTTCACCTAAGCTGATGGCTACCTAAGCCTTCGGGCGAGACGGTACCGTCTATAGTGAGAATGGTACCATACAGATCCACCCTAAGCCTTCGTTTCCGATGTCGCCAATTGGCTAAAAATACAGACTACACACACATCCACAGCCATTCCAACAGTACATAAAACACTTAACATGCATTTCACGCAATACATTCCCAGTTAAGGAGGCGCGATAATAATGAGCTTAGCTCGCATTGCGTGGATTCTCCTTGACGAACAAGTAACTGAGTAACTGAGTAACACCCACAAACACCCCCACACACACCCGACCATACCTACCTACCTAAGGTTGTGTTCGCCACTCTCCTAGCAGCACCGAGGAGCGCGTCGGCCCTCGTTGTGGGTTGTGTTTTGGTGCAGCAGACTGTTTGAAGAGACAGCACGCTCCCTTGCGAAGATGGGCTCGTCTGGCACTTTTTGCAGTTCGACATCGAGGGCTCTCTTGAAGTTGTCTAAAGAGACGCCCCTCATGTCTCTTATTCGCCGTGGGAGTTTGTTGAAGAGACGTGGGTCTCTGTGTGATAACCAGCCCTCTCGCAGAGAGCCCATAGCACCCCTGTTATTCATCCGGAGGATATTGCATTCCCAGCCTCTCCTATCACTGAATTTCATGACTATCGGAGTACAGTATGTAGGTTTGGTACTAAACCCTCTACCATTTTACACGTGCATATTATTAGGTAACGTTCTCTTCTACGTTCCAGCGAATACAGTTTCAGTGCTCTTAAACGATCCCAATAGTGTAGCTGTTTTACCGAACTTATATGCGAAGTGAAATTTCTTTGTACACTCTCTAAGTCATTTATTTCACATGCTTTGTATGGGGATGTTAATACGCTACAGTATTCAAGCCGCGGTAGCACTAGAGATTTGAAGAGCGTTATCATAGGTAATTTACCGCGTGTTTTAAATGTACGCAGAATCCAACCCGTTAAACGTTTCGCGGCCGGAAATTTGACCTGATTATGTTCTTTGAAACCCATATTTTCAGACATTAACACCCCAAGGTCTTTCACACTGTCTTTCCGTTCTATTATGTGGTTAGATTCTGTTAGGTAGTTTGTGTTCTCTTTAACGACATTATTATCTCTGTACCTTATTAATTGGAATTTTTCTTCATTGAATTACATGTTGTTTTCCCTGGTCCACTGGAACACTACATTTATGTCTTCCTGCAGCTGGCCCGTGTCCTCTTGTGTGTTGTTGTTATTGGTGTTGTTCCCCAAGCTGCCTGGCCGAACAGCCCCAGGGCCCCGAGTAAGGCCAAGGCATAACCGAGCGCCCCCACAGAACCCTCCCTGCCGACCACAATAAAGCCTGGGTGACCGAAGCCACTCCATGGCGGGGAGCTGAGGAGGATGCGGAAACGCCCGGGAAACCAAAGACTCACCCAGGGCCCTGTGCCCCTCAGTAATTATTTCTTAGTTTCTTACAGTAGAAGAGAAAGTTGAGGGGCAAAGGAAAAATGTGACGCTTTGGCTTCCAATCTTGGTAGATTGGGAGGTCAATCCACGGAAGAGACGCCGTCACTTAAGATCTAGAAAATATATAAGTAAAAGGAACAGTCAGAGTAAGCTATGGGTATGGCAGAGATCGCTCAGTTCTCACTCTGATAGACCAGCCCATCACCACATGACTAGAACCCAATCCTCTCAGCATCAGCTAGGAAAGGCCCTAGTAAGCCGTTTTTGGCGGGGGGATAGCATCCCTATTTCAACCCCTTTCGGGTTACTATCTTGCTTAGTTTTGTGTCATCCGCAAAAGACGACACCGTACTGTGTCTTGTGTTGGTACTGTATCTATGTTGCAAATTAGAATGAGGAACAGAAGGAGCGCAGGCACTGTTCCTTGGGGCACTGAGCTTTTGACATCCGAAGGCTCAGATGTGACTTGGTTTACTGCTACTGATTGTTTCCGGTTTACGAGGAAATTGTATATCCACCGTCCGATTTTCCCCGTTATAAAATTGTATATCCACCGTCCGATTTTCCCCGTTATACTTTTTGGTTTTAGTTTGTGGGTTATTATACCATGGTCACATTTATCAAATGCCTTAGCAAAATCGGTGTAGATGACATCAACGTTTTTCTTTTCTTCTAGCGCTTTAAGAATTTTGTCATAATGTTCCAAAAGTTGTGAGAGACATGATCTTCCCGCTCTGAACCCATGTTGACCGGTATTGTGTAGTTCATTTTCCTCCATGAATGCTGAGATTTTGCTTCGCAGGACTCGCTCGAAAACTTTAATGATGTGGGAGGTTAGAGCTACCGGGCAGTATTTTTTTGGTAGTGCTCTACTCCCTCCTTTATGCAGTGGGTCAATTATTGCGTTTTTTAAGCTATCTGGTATTTCACCAGTGTCTAGACTCCTTCTCCACATTATAGCCAGGGGTTTTGAGAGGTTTTCCTTACATTTCTTCATTAGGATCGAATTCCATGAGTCCGGGCCTGGTGCCGAGTGGGATGGCATGTTGGAAATAGCCTCTTCTATGTCTCTTGGACCGAAATCAATATCCAGCATCTGAGGGGTTTCCGTGAGGGAGGTTTCCATGAAAAATATATTTTGGTCTCTGATGGCTTTTGTTTCATCAGGTTCACTGAAGGCCATTTCATACTGCCGGCGTAAGAGTTCGCTCATTTCTTTTTTGTCCCCTGTGAATGAACCATCCCCTTTGCTTAGTGGGCCGATGTTTGATGCTGATTTAGCCTTTTGTTTGGCATATGAAAAGAAGTACTTGGAATTTTCCTTTATACCTGCAATAGCTTTTCTTCTTCCATAACGTCAGACGCGCCGCTAGCACCGGCGCCAGGCCCCGCGAAACTGTAGCACAACCTAAGCTAAACTAGCTATACAACCTAAGCCAAACTAGCTCTACAGTACAACCTAAGCCAAAACTGCTCTACAACCTAAGCCAAACTGCAGGCGAATCCATGCAATAGTTTCGGAGATATCGGCGTTTGAATGCAAATATTAGCGTCGCGGTGAAATTACCCCGTCTTACCCTACCCATTATTCATTAATATGAAGATACGTCAAATGGCGCCATTTATTGGGTGAATCGTGCTTTTACAGTAGGTAAGGAAAATTGTAGAGTAAATTGGATACACGATGGTTTGGGGGGTGGGGGGGGGTTGCCCCTCCCTCACCCCCCCCCCCCTTGATTTATTGTCATCCTCATATGTAGATCAGTAAGGGGGCAAAAACAAGTTGCTGGTATTTCGTTTTTGTGAGTAACACTCACGCCATTTATTGGGTGAATCGCACCCACCCCATCGTTCAAAACAAGGAGAGTCAAGTCGCAGGATTCATTGTGCGCAATGCTTTGTTTACGGTCGGGACTTATTATTTTGGTGTTATTTTTCGATGTACAGGTAATCAGGTTTTTTCAAGTGTCGATAACGAAATTCCTCCATGCGGACTATAATGAGAAAAATATGGCGAGTCTATAGGTCCCTATTTTCCCTAATAAATTATTTCTAATAGGGCGGTGAAAGAGGTCTTGAATATTATCGCGTGTCCTATAGGTATAATCGTACCATTTTTGTTATAGGCCTATTTGTATTTTGTTTTTGGTGTTTTACTTGATTCTAGCCTAATTAGGCTATGAAGTTGAATGGGAATTTAGCATTTAGCCTACCCATTATTCATCAATCTTAAGACACGCAGCCCAATAGTGGGGAGGGCTATGAAGATCAGGGAAATTGTGGGGTAAAACACAAAAATGACGGGTAGGCTAATATTAGCCTATGCTAGTATTATAGGTGGGGGCTGCCGCGCTCACACCCCCGCTGGTTGGCTAGGCCTATTAACCCTTAACTGGCGGCACCCGGCTATTGTCGAGTAAAATAAATGTGGCCTATGTGGCGGGTCACGGCTATTGTCAAGTGCAATTTTGAGCACATAATATGCTCAGAGAGAGCGGAGCGGTGGGAGGAGCGTAGATTACCTCCTGACCGCTCGCCACGGCCGCCGTGGACCTACTGAGATTTACTCCACTTACATCCTCCCTCGCTACATACGTAATTATATAAAGAAATTGCCGTATTTTACCGTTTTTGCCCTTCGGTTGCACGATCGTTGCAAGACAACCAGTGATCGTAGAAGGATGGTTCGGGTGTCATTGGAAAGCTCAATTTACGCCCTTTCAGGGATACATACTTGTATTACGCTCTGGGTCTTGTTTATGCATGAAAAAGAGCACGGAAACAACCCCATTTATGGTAAAAAAAAAACCCGCTGGGCGGCACGGTCAAATATACCGCCTAGCCCGCTCGTAAGGTGTTAAATATAATAAAAGATTGACGGGCGCCAGAAGAAAAAGTCTATGAAGTCTACGATGTTTAGGCTACTCCGTAATCTTCAGTTGTGGCTGTTGATAACAGGAGGTAAATATTAACTTTTTTACTAGTACACACTAAGGGGCATTGAATTCGCCACCAGATGTCTCATTGTTGACTGAGAGACACGGGAAAGAGGTCTCCCACTGTAACTAAAACAAAATACAAATGGCGGTGAGAACAGAGAGGCTGAGAACGGCCTAAGTAATTTTCAGAGTAAATATAAATTTGTTTTTGCCTTGGGATACAGAATGGCTTGAGGGTGGGCTTTGCCTCCCCTCAGCCCCCCATGACTTATTGAAATCAGCATCTATTTTGCCAGTAAGGGGCTTCTTACAGTATCTTACAGTAGATCCTCTGGAAAAAAGGCAAACTAGGCCTGTGTATCCAGCTCCGTACCAGTACAGTACTTGCACTGCTGCGGATGTTCACGGTGTTGGCGGCAGCAGACACAACATTTTTACTATTCTGTATTTTCGCTTTGTAATTAAACTTCAACTCTTGTCTTCCCCATGCTTTATCAAGATTACTTTCAAACTTCTTTACTGATTCGGAATCGACCACATACAGTACTGGGGCAGTGCATTCCACTCATTTACCATTCTATCACAAAAAGAGTTCTTTGTCTTTTCAAGCCTAGTTCTTTCCTTGTAAATTTTCTTAGAGTATCCTCTCGTTCCCTCCCGCATCAAGAAGGTACGGTACAGTACCTTCACACAAATCCTCATCATACTTTCCTGACACTATCTTAAATGTCTCGATCATATCCCCTCTCTTCCTCCTATATGCCAGTGTCGGGAGTCCCAGTGTCCTCAACCTCTGCTCATAGCCTAGGTTCTTCAAAGTTGGTACCAGCTTGCTAGCTCTCCTCTGCACTTTCTCCACAGCTTCTATATCTTTCACCTTATATGGAGCCCACACCTGGTTCGCATATTCCAGGTGCGGCCTAACCAGCGCTGTTTAGAGATTCCTAAAGATTTCTTCATCCAGTGACACAAATGTCCTTATCAGCCCTACAATTTTGTTGGCTTTATTTATCTTCTCTGCTAAATGTTTTGAGAAGTTTAACCTATTGTCTATCACTAGAGGTCACAGTAGGTTAGAAGTGTGGGAAGCCATGAAAAGAGTGAAGGTGGGGAAAGCACCAGGAATAGATGGAGTGTGTGGGAAAATGCTGAGGTATGGTGGTGAGATAGTGATCGAATGGGTATGGAAAATGTGCAAACTAGCATGGGAGAAGGGGAGTGCACCTGATGACTGGAAGACAGGCATAATAGTCCCCCTATATAAGGGTAAAGAGGAAAGAGGAGTGTGTGGTAACCACAGAGGAATATGTCTTCTAAGCGTAGTAGGGAAGGTGTACAGTATTTACCTAATAGTTGTTGTTGTTGTTGTTGTTGTTCCCTAAGCTGCCTGGCCGAACAGCCCCGAGTCCCTGAGAAAGGCCATGGCCACGATCGGGCTTTCCCACAGAGCTCTCATTGAGTGTAGATTGTGTTGTTGGCGTAAGTGGTTGTGTGAAATGCAGTCTTCTATGATGTGTTTAATGGTATGGGGTGCTGTGTTACATCCCGGGCAGGCGTCGACAACGGAGTCATCCAGTCTCTTCTGATAGCTCAGGAGAGCTGGATGGTGTCCGCATCTCAGCCTGGCCAGGTGGACTCTGTCCTCGCGAGGAAGGGAGGATTCGGAAGGATGGATTTCGGGAGGTCGTGCATGCAGCTGTGTGTTGTCTGTGAGTGAGTGGATGGATCGGTGAGAGATATGAGTATGGATGTGCTTCTGGAAGTTGGTTCGGGGTGGGCAGGGAGGGAGAGAGGACAATAATTGTGTGTGATACCGTGTGCTGGGTGTTGTTTTGATATTTCTTGGTGTCTGTGGGTGTGTTGCCATGTAGTTTAGTGGGTGGTCTTGGTTCGTGGAGGCTGCTGCCAGGAATTGAGTGCCTCTCATGTCCAGATGGTCTTTGACTTTGAGGATTTTGGTTTCTTGATGTAGGTGATCTGTGGGTGCAGTAGCTGTGCAGCCTGTAATGATCTTCAGGGCTTTGTTTTGAATAGTCTGTAAGGTCTTATGATGTGTTTCAGCTAGGTTAGAAGCCCAGGCTGGGCTTGCGTATTCCATCACTGATCTTATGTATTGTTTATATACTGTGGTGGTAGTTTCTTTGTTGTGTCCAAATTTTGTGTGAGCAAGTGACCTGAGGGCGTTAAGTCTGGGTGTCAGTTTCTTTTTAATGTTTGTGGTGTGCTGTTTGAATGTCATATGAGTATCATATGTTACTCCTAGGATTTTGGGTGTGTGTGTATGTGTTAGGGGTGTGTTGTTTATGGTGAGTTGAGGGATGTATTCGTGTTCTCCTGTCCAACTTGTGAGCAGGGTTGCGGTGGATTTGGCTGGGGCTAGATTAAGTCTGTTTGTAGTGCACCAGCCATGTAGTGTGTTGAGATAGGGTTGAAGGAGATCTGTTGCTCTTTTTGGGTCATGGTGTGTGCATGTGAGTGTTATGTCATCTGCATAGGAGGCTAAGTTTATTTGGGGCGTATTGGGTGTAGTTATATCGTGCATGTACAGATTGAAGAGTGCGGGCGATAGGACGGATCCTTGTGGGACTCCGTTTGGAAAGTTTCTGATTTTAGATGACTGACCGGCAAAAGATACGTGTGCACATCTGCCTGCTAGGAAGTTGGCCAGCCACCGTTTTGTGTTGTTGTGCATGTTTGTGTTGTAGATTTTGTTTGTTAGGTTGTGGCGGGGGATGGCATCGAAGGCTTTACTAATGTCGAGTGTGGCTAATAGTGATCTGTGTGGTGGTCTAGCTGAATTGATGCCGTCGAAAGCTCTTTGTGTAAGGTCTGTGAGAAGAGTGTTTGTGGAGTGCAGTGGCCTAAAGCCATGTTGTGTTGGAGCTAGGGGTAGGTCAGGTGTAATTAGTTGTAATACTAGGCGTTCCATGACTTTGGAGGGGGAGCAAAGGAGTGTGATGGGGCGGTGCGAGGAGGGTAGCGTGGGGTCTTTGTTGGGTTTGGGGAAAGTGATGATGATACCATGCTTCCAAATGTCTGGTATTGTGTTGTGTGAATAGCTGTAGTTTGATATGTTAGTGAGTGCTTGTATGCCTTGTGGTCCCAGGTGTCTGAGGTGTATGTTGCTTATGTTGTCTAGGCCACAGGCGGGTGAGTGCTTGAGATTGTTGATGATATGCTTTGTCTGGTGATTGGTGAAGGGTGTATAGTCAGGGTCTGTGGGGAATTGTCTCTTACGTCGGATGACACGTCGGTCGTCTTTGTGAGGTTTTAGGTGGCTGACATGTGAAAAGTGATTGATGAGAGTGTTTGCTTGTTGTTTACATGAAGGAGTAGAGTCTGTTGTTGTGATTGCAGCATGTGATTGTGTTGTGTTGCTGTTGGAAAGTGTGATGCTGTTTAGTGTTTTGTATAGTTTTTTGGGGTTTGTTTTGTGATCAAGTGTTTGTAGGAAGTTATTCCAATTTAGTTTTTGTTGTTCTTGTATTTTGTTGTTAGTTTGGGTGTTGAGTGCTTGAATTTGTTGTGTGATGTCTTGTGTGTGGGGTGCTGGGGAGTGTTTCAGTATGTCGCGTTGTCTGATGAGGTTTTTTAATTTCTGGTGTGAAGTTGGGGTTGTGTCTTTTTCTGTTACCTCTTGGAATGTGTTTCTTGTCAGCGTTTTGGATAGTTTTATTGAGTATGTGTACAGCATTGTTGATGTTAGTGATGGGTGTACTGTTTAGAGTTGTGAAGTGTTGTTCTGTCTCATTTGTGAATGCTTCCCAGTTAGCTCTTTTATAATTGGTGTATGTGTGTTTGTGGCTAGCTGGGGTGAGTCTGGTTTTGGTGGTGATAATGATCGGGAGGTGGTCAGAGCCTAAGGTTCTGACCACCCTCCAGGATGTTATGGGGGCGAGTTCTGGGGAGCAAAAGGTGATGTCTGGAGATGATGGGTTATAGAGGGCTTGGTGAGGAATATGGTATGTTGATGGATGTCGTTAAGGATGATGAGGTTATCGGTTTGGTTTTGTAGTACCAGCCCTCTGTCTGTGTCGGGGTTGTCGACAAACCAGGCCGACGTCTTGGCGTTGAAGTCACCACCCAGGATGATGTGTGGGGTGTGTGGGGTGTTTGTGATGTGTTGTAAGTGTGGTCTGTATTCATTTGGTACTGTAGGGGATGTTTGGGGAGGGATGTATGTGTTTATGATGGTTATGTTGGAGTTGTTGCCAGTGCGTATTTTAATTGACTGTATTTCTGTTGTGTTATCATTTGGGGGGAGGAGTGATTTGG
The DNA here is from genome assembly GCA_032716605.1 of Paralithodes platypus. Classification (NCBI taxonomy): domain Eukaryota; kingdom Metazoa; phylum Arthropoda; class Malacostraca; order Decapoda; family Lithodidae; genus Paralithodes; species Paralithodes platypus. The sequence continues at coordinate 32,500,356 of CM064509.1, read as the reverse complement.
TTTGTACACTGGTTACTATGTATGATATTTCTTTGTGTACCAGGGTGATGAGTCCACCGCCCCCGCCGACAGCCCGGTCTTGTCTGATGGTGGTGAAATTATGAAATGTGGGTGTTTTTTGTGTTGTTTACAGGAGTTGAGCTAAGCTCGTGTTGTCCCGTCTCTCAGTCTACTTTTATCCAATTTTTTCTTGAAAATATGGATGTTCCTTGCCCCTACCACCTCCTCCTCCAGCCCATTCCATTTGTCAAAACATCTATAGGGGAAGCTAAACTTCCTGATATCGTTCTTGCAGGTAGGTCTCTTTACTTTGTAGCTGTGGCCTCTAGTTATTCCTGTATCCATAATTAATATATCCTCCCTATCCAGCCTCTCCAGCCCCCGGGTGCATTTGTACATCATTATCATGTCTCCCCTCTCTCTCCTCTCTTTTAGACTCGGTAGATTTAATTTGTCTAGCCTCCCTTCATATGGCAGTTCTCTGAGACTTGGAACCAATCTAGTAACTGCTCTCTGGATTCTTTCTAACTTGTGAATATGCTTCTTTAGATGCGGGGACTACACCACTGCTGCATACTCCAATCTTGGTCTAATCATACTTTTTTTAATTTTCGCTACCATGGTCTCATCCAAGTAGTTCAGAGCAACTTTCATATACCCGGCCATTGCATACATTCTGCTAAAGAGCTTGTTAATATGTTTCTCTGGCGACAAGTTATCTTGTATAATCAACCCTAAATCCTTTTCTTTTTCGGCCTTGCTAATTATATTATCTCCCATACTGTACTCCCAATTTGGTCTATTCACACTTCTTCCCATATTTAACACATGGCATTTACTTATATTAAATTTCATTTTCCACTTGGTGCTCCATTCGTATATTTTATCTAAATCCCCTTGCAGCTCCTCACAACTACTTTTATTTATTATTTGTCTCATAATTTTTACGTCATCTGCAAACATTGACATGTAGGAGTTTATGTCTATCGGCAGGTCATTCACGTATATAAGGAACATGAGAGGTGCCAACACAGATCCCTGCGGCACACCACTCTCAACTTTCCGCCACGATGAGTAAGTTCCTCTAATGTTGGTCCTCATTTCCCTATCTGTTAAATAGCTCTCCATCCATTTCAGCAAACTCCCCCTGACACATCCCAGCGTCTCAAGCTTAGATAACAATCTCTTATGTGGTACCTTATCGAATGCTTTGGAAAGGTCTAAGTAGACGCAGTCCACCCATCCGCCTCTTTCTTGGAGTACATCTATCACCCTACTGTAATAACATAGCAAACTGGTAACACAAGATGTCCCTTCTCTGAATCCAAATTGCTTTGGGGTTATTATCTTCTGTCTCTCCAACATTTTCATCCATCTCTTCCTAATTAGCTTTTCACAAATCTTGCATACAATACTAGTAAGTGAAACTGGTCTATAGTTTAGAGGGTCCACAGGGTTTCCATTCTTGTATATCGGAATGATATTAGCTCTTTTCCATTCAACAGGAACCTGTCCTCTATCTAAGGAAGCTTGAATTATGTCCCTCACTGGCTCCATTAATTGCTCTGCACACTCCTTTAAAACCCAGGCAGACACTTCATCCGGTCCCATAGCTTTCCTTACTTCAAGTCCTCTCATCGCAGATAACAGCTCATCTCTAGTTATTTCAATCTTACTAAGACCACTCTCCAGTAGTCCCGCCTGTGGTTCGTCAAAACCTTCCTCTAGTAAAAACTGACCCCAATTTGTTATTCATTACCTCGCACATGTCCGATACATTTTCATACGTCCTAGCATCAACTGTTAATTTAGTAATTTGTTTCTTTACCTTCAACTTACTGTTTATATATTTATAAAATAATCTAGGGTCACTTTCACATTTATTTACTATGTTCTTCTCATAGTTCATTTTAACTTGTCTAATTATGTTAACATATCTATTCCTCTCCTGTTTATATTTATTCCGATTACTCTCAGTGTTCCTTCTTCTTAATCTAGCCCAAGCTGCATCACGCCTACCCAAAGCTCTTTTGCATTTCAAATTAAACCAATCTTTCTGCTTAGTAAAATTTCCAGTTTTATATCTTGGGACAAACATATTGGTTCCTACTCTATAAATTTCGAGGAATCTACTATATTTACCTTGTACGTCTTGTTCCTTCAAAATAAGATCCCAATCTACTCCCTCTAAATATCTTTTCAAGGATACATAATCAGCTTTACTATAATTTAATCTGTCATTTATATAGCTATTGTCTAATCTATTGGCATTACTCGAGGTCAACTTCCATTTTAGTAATAGGTGATCACTTTTCCCTACAGGACATAGATAGTTTATATCACTAATTTCGTGAGGATCTTTTGTAAAAATCAGATCGAGTTTAGAAGGTTCGTTATTACCCCTCATTCTAGTATTTTCCTTCACATGTTGTGTACATTTTCCGTAACCAACTCCACTAGCCGACTTCCCCAAGATCTCTGATTTGGCCTTGCATCTCCCGATTCCCAATCAACCTCACTACAGTTGAAATCTCCTACCAAGATCAATCGATTCTTCCTTAAAAGCAATCTTCTCAACGACTGAATCATATCCTCTACCATCTCCTCAAACTCCAACTCCCTCCATGCTCTGGTCTTTGGTGGCATGTAAGCTACTTCTATGTCTAGCTTTTTTCCTTCTATATCATTGAGTTCAACTGCCATTATTTCTGCCTTGTCATTATTTAACTCCACGTGCTTTGCTGTCATAGGGTTCTTAACTAATACTGCCACTCCACCTCCCCTTTTACCCTTTCTATCATATCTCCATATATTATATCCTTCACTAAACACTATGTTGCTGTCAAAGTCCTGGTTCAGCTTTGTCTCCGTCAAACAGACTATCTGTGGTTGATCTTTTCTTAATATATCATCTAACTCTACCTTTTTACTGTTTATTCCATCTATATTAGTGTAGTAGCACAGTATATTTGAATCCACCTCCTTGTTTCTCTTCCCTCTCTGCCTCCTACCAGGTTCACCTCCTCCTCCATCCCTTCCCTGACCTAGTTCCACCTCCCCTGCTAATTCTATTCTCCTCCCCCCCCTCCACAACCTCCCATGCCCCCTCTCTCTCCCTCTGTTCCACCTTCTCCACCATATCCTGGCTCTCTCTCCGGTCCCCTGCTCCCTGCATTATCTCTCGCTCCGTCTCCTTGCTTTGACTTGGTACATGTCTGTCTCTTTCCCTATCACTCCTCTTACTTTCGGTTCTTGGTGGCTCCTGATGTACCACTTCCTTAATTGCCCTTCCCTTATTCTCCAAAAAAAAAAAATCTTTTGCTCTTCAGACAACTTTCCATTCTCTTCATCAGCCTTAGCTTGGAGTTCCCTTAACTGTTCTCGTTCTTCTACACTTAGATCCTTTTTTACCCTTATATGATTCAGCTCCGTCGAATTTAATTTCCAGCTCGCATTGGAGTACAAAGGAAATCCAGCAACAACAGGTCTAGTGACCCTTCTAGGCTGCTTGTCCTCCAAAACACTGAGGATCAAGTGTCCAAACAGTGGTTTAGAGTTTGTAGGGGAACATTGGAAAGGGAACTACTGCCCTAGAACTAATGTCCGTGGCAGGATTAGGAAGTTAGTAGGGGACAGATGGGTTAGTAACTGAGGGGGGGATAAAATAAAGTTATTCATTTACAAACTCAGTCAGTCGCGGGCTTGATGCGAGATATTTGTCTAAGCGGAGTTTAAATGAATCAACGGTGCTTCAGTCTATAACGTCTCGGGGAAGCCCATTCCACAAGTTGACAACTCGATTGAAGAAGAAATTCTTAGATTCGTGTGAGTTAAAAGATTTACCAATAATTTTGCAACCGTTTCCCCGCATGTAATTAGATTGGTCGATAGTGAAGTACTTACTACAGTTCATATTGTCGATACCTTTGATGATTTTGAACACTTGAATTAAGTCACCTCTTAATCTGCGCTGGGTTAAAGGAAATAGATTTAATTCTCTAAGACGCTCTTTGTATGGTTTGTTCTTTAGGCTAGGTATCATTTTGGTAACTACGTTGAACTCGTTCTAGCTTGTTTATATCTTTTTGGTAATAAGGGCACCAGGATTGAACGCAGTATTCCAGAAGAGGGCGGACTAAGGAATTGTAAAGGGTTAGGATAACTTCTTTGGATTTATGCTCAAATGACCTGCCTATAAAGCCAATTATTTTGTTTGCCTTCTTAACAACTGAAGATTGTTGACTCGGTTTTAGGTTACTCGATATTGTTACTCCCAGATCGGTTTCTCTGTTTACATTCTTAAGCTGAGTGCCATTCATCGAATAGTTTGCTTTCTCATGTAGGTATCCGATATGTAGTACTTTACATTTATCCACATTGAAACTCATTTGCCAAATTTGGGCCCAACATGACAATTTATCTAGATTGTGTTGCATATCGTCAACTTGTTCTTTTGAGAGTACGCTATTTGCAATTTTTGTATCGTCAGCAAATTTTGAGATTGTACAGGTGAGACCCTCATCTATGTCGTTGATGTAAATTAGAAAGAATATTGGTCCTAGTACCGATCCCTGGGGTACCCCGCTACTTACATTGGTCCATTTAGATGCCTTACCGTTTATGACTACTCTTTGCTTTCTGTCGCTGAGCCAATTTTCTATCCATTTCAACACACCGTCTTGTATTCCATGCGCTTTTAGTTTTAGCAGTAAACGTTTGTGGGGAACTTTGTCAAAGGCCTTTTGAAAATCAAGGTATATAATATCTACAGCTTTACTCTCATCGTAGAGGTTGAGGATATCGTGGAAGAAGTCTAAGAGGTTTGTTAAACAGGAACGTTTTATACGAAAGCCGTGTTGAGTATCTTTAACCCTTCCTACCCGGTCTGCCTTAGGTAAGGACAGCACGAAAGAAGGGCAAATACCCGGTATGCCTTATCTAAGGCATGAGCTTAATAGCCTAATTAAGCTTGGTCCGAACGCCGTGCGTAGGACGTATGTCAACAAACCCAAGCGTTCGTCACCGCACCTCCGAAAGCAAGAAGGAGAAGACTCCTCCATGTTATTGTTCTGACGTCATGACGAAATTAGTGTCTAAAAAGCCCCCATATTGGCAACATCTCTGCAATATTGGCTCCACTGAAATCGTCATCACAACTGAACCAGTTGACTTACAGAGCTCTACTCAATGCCAAAATACAGATTGAAAACCGCACTACGATTATAGATGAGTGGGAAAGTTCTAGCAGTGAAAATAAACATAAATACGGTAGCCTAGGCCTAGACGTTTTTCGGCCATATCGCCCGGGTAGGGGCGACCGTCATTGGGTAAGACAGCCTGGGTAGGAAGGGTTAAGTAAGTTATTTGCCTCTAAGTGATTTATGAGTCTGTCTCTTATGACCGTTTCTAGCATTTTACATACAATTGAGGTTAAGCTAATTGGACGATAGTTACTGGGTAGGGATTTGCTGCCTTTTTTGAATATCGGTGTTACGTTGGCTAGCTTCCACTGATCAGGCATAGTCCCAGACTGCAAGGATTCATTGAATAGCAATGTCAGTGGTTTGGAGAGCTCATCCTTAGCTTCCTTTAGAACTCTAGGCGAGATTGTATCAGGTCCAGGCATTTTATTTACCTTGAGTTTATCTAAACAATTCAATACTTCTCTCTCTGTAACAGTGATATTGCTTAGAACATCTGAATTATCAATCTGAATCGGCGATGGTGTAGGATGATTCCATTGAGGTCTTCGGTTGTAAAAACTGATGCAAAGAAGGTATTGAGGGCATTACTCATTTGTACTTCGTCTTTGGTGTATTCTCCATTTTCATCGACTAACGGTCCAACAGTTGAAGTAACTACTTTTTTCTTTCTGATATAACTATAGAATTCTTTCGGGTTTGTTTTACTTTGATTCGCAACATGTAACTCCAGTGTCTTTTTACTTTGCTTAATTAACTTTTTGGCTTTGCGTCGTAGCTCTACAAATTTCACCCGTTCTTCGTCATTTTGTGAGGATTTTAATCTATCTAATATTTATCATTATGGCCTGGATGCCGTATTTTCGATGGTATGCAGTCTTGCACTGCCTTAACCCTCCAGCCCCGGGCACTCAAGCTCGCGACTGTGCTGCGGTACCGGGTGTTCTGACGATCTTTGGGCTATGTTAACTCCTGTAATTCAATGAATATGGCATGTATTGTTATGAATAAAAAAAGTAAAATGTCCCACAAACCTTCCTCTGTAGAATGGCGTTGAGTAGAGGTCTCTAGCCCCACTGGTTGCATAATGGTGAGCGCGGGAAGACGAGTGCTTTTCGGCGGAAAATTCTTCCCGCGTTCGGATGCGTCGCCCCGGCCACGGCTACGACGCACCTAGCCGCTCGTCGCGCCAAAGTGTTTATCTCCCTTAGACGATTTTAGTGTTTGATATTGAGAATGTGATGTTTATTTGATATTTTTATAGTTATTTTGAGGCCAATTATATAAAGTATGTTTATTAGGGTATCACTGTCACTAATATTGCTCATTTTCACTCGATACCGTACATTTTATTAGTAATTGAGGTAGGTTATTGTTATATTAGGCACTGATTATTCGTTATTACAGGTGTTTATTATACTTTGGCCATCAAGTATTGTGTCTTGTGTCACTTTCACTTTGATAAATATGCTTTAGAGAGTGTCACTGTCACTGATAATGCTCATTTTCACTCGATACCGTACATTTTATTAGTAATTGAGGTAGGTTATTGTTGTATTAGGCACTGATTATTCGTTATCACAGGTGTTTATTATACTTTGGCCATCAAGTATTGTGTCTTGTGTCACTTTCACTGATAAATATGCTTTAGAGAGTCACTGTCACTGATAATGCTAATTTTCGCTGGATACCGTATATTTTATTAGTAATTGAGGTAGGTTATTGTTATATTAGGCACTGATTATTCGTTATCACAGGTGTTTATTATACTTTGGCCATCAAGTATTGTGTCTTGTGTCACTTTCACTTTGATAAATATGCTTTAGAGAGTGTCACTGTCACTGATAATGCTCATTTTCACTCGATACGGTACATTTTATTAGTAATTGAGGTAGGTTATTGTTATATTAGGCGCTGATTATTCGTTATCACAGGTGTTTATTATACTTTGGCCATCAAATATTAGGTCTTGTGTCACTTTCACTTAGTTATATGCTTTGTAAACATTTTATATACAATTTATTGTCTTTTTTCACTGATTTCTATATTTCTATAGGTTCTAATCATATGAATGTCACTTATTATATACATATGTGTCACTTTCACATATTATTATGGTGTAATTGTATTTGTATCAATTTTCTCATAATACATGACTTGTATAACAATAAATTGGTTTACTTCCACTTTTTGCCTATATATACAGTATATACTGTACATATTGTAATTTTCTTTGGCACTTTCACTATGATTATTAGAACTCCTGCTTGGAGTGGTAATCAAAGAAGCACCCTACAGCACAGAGTGCCACCTTGCACTCCACACACTCCAGGGTGGAATTTTTTACCTGACCTCGCCCTCAGCCTGCTGTTGTAGCAGACATGGCACCGCTTCTGCTGCGTTCTTCCTGATTAATTCTGAGGCAGGGAAACAAGCCTGTGCATATTCATGTAATATGCACAGTGCAAGCGGTCAGTAACGGCGGGCCCAGCATGTGCCACTGCCCTCTGTGGCGTACCATACTTCTCCAGGAGCTCCGTCAACACCTGCTTTTGGAACCTCCGCAGGCTATTGAACTTCATGGGTGTGTTCACATTCCGAAGCTTGTATATATTGTAGGCATTCAGAACTGACATGTCCACCATATGCAGAAATAACTTTTTGTACCATCTGCACGAGGTACGCAGGCAGTCAATGAAGCCTATCTGCATGTCGGACTTGTCCACCAGCCTCATGTTGATGTTGTAGTCCAGGACAGCATCGGGCTTGGTCACCCTGGCCTGGGTGCGGCGATCCACCTTGCCAGTCTCCACCATTTCCCCCTTGTGGATGGTGCTCAGGAGGTTGACCTTCCGCTGGTCGTGCTAGTGGATAGCCAGAATGGGCCCCGACTTCTTCTTGAACACATCACCTTTTTTGGTCTTTGGAGGGAAAGGTGGCATGCCCTTCCTTTTCCCTCGTACTGTGCCTACAGTCCCCGTCTTGCGCTCATGCAGGTACTTTAAGAGAGTGGGGAACGTGTAGTAATTGTCCGTGTAGAGGACGTGTTTCTTGTGAAAGTAGCGGTCCATCATGGCTTGCACCACCACTGCTCTGCCAAAGCCAATGAGGGGGTTCACAAGCACATCCCCTTCCTTCCCGCTGTAGACCAGGAAGTCCAGGACATAGCCAGTTTGGCAGTCGCACAGCACAAAGAATTTTATGCCAAAGCGATGTCTTTTTGAGGGGATGTACTGCCGGAAGCTGAGTTTTCCCCGGAACAGCACAAGAGACTCATCAATGACGACCTTGCGGAAGGGCTTGAAGTAGGAGGTGAAGCGTTCTCGCATCATCTCGTACAACGTCCTAATCTTCCACAGCTTGTCTGGGAGGTGGACGTCAAGGTTGGTGACAAGATGGAGCGCTGCGAGGATATCAAGGTACCGGTCGCGAGACATATATTTCCCGAAGGCAGGGGTGGATATGAGATCATTGGTGATCCAATAGTCAGGCAACCTATGCTTCTTGACATGAGGCATTAGCATGGTGAGTGCCAGGAACACCATGAACTCTTTATGAGTCACTGGGGTCCACTGCCTCATGTGGCCCTTGGTCACCTTGCCCAAAAAGTGGACCTGGAATTGGTGCTGCTTATTTGTCTCTTTGACAACATATCCTACCACCTCATCATCAAAGAAGGCCTCAAATAGTTCGTGTGGTGGAGCATTGGGGCCTGCAGGAAAATTGGGGGTAATGCCTGAACCCTCCTGTACCTCATCAAAAGCTGGCACATCAGGGTTGTACCCATCCCCCTCAACTACGTCTTCCCACTGAAAAACGTAGAATGGGTCTTGTCTACGCTGACGAGGAGCTCCAGCTGGTGGCCCAGCATGCCCACGGCCAACTCGGCAGGCGGGCGGCGAGGGCGGGCAGCACGACGCCGGGCCAAGCGGATGAGTCTAGGGTCGTCGATGTCCATATAGTCATCGTCAGAGTGGTCATCTTGCCCTGATGGTGGACCTATGTAATCATGGCCAGAGTCTTCTGAGAGGTACCCTTCATCATCAGTGGCCCCCACATAATCTGGCGGGGAACGAGTGAGGCGTGGGCGGCGTGCGGGTGGGCGAGGTGGGGAAGGAGTGACAGGTGAGGCTATGTCCCCCCGAGGTCCTGGGCTCCTTGGCCTGCGACGAGTGACAGAAAGCAATGCTTCACTGTCACTAGGCCCAGGTATTGGTGATGCGAGCTCAAAGACTTCGTCAGGAACATATGTTGACGGCTGGAGAGGTGGGGAAAGTTGCGGGGGTGTATGGCTGGGGCGGGCAGGGGTGGACGCCGCGTGAGCCTCGAACAAAACCCGCTTACTTTTCTTTCCTTTTTTGGCATATTTGCTGCCTTTCCCCTTTTCGGCAGCAGTATGTCTCCTGTCGGGGGACCTAGGAGGCAAATAGGCCGAAAGTGGGGGGGTCCTCAACCCTTGGCAGTGGTGGGGGTGGTGGGGAAGAATGCGGGGCACCCGGGTCATCTTGGGTGGCGTGGGTAGATAAGGGAGACAATGGCGGGCGAGAAGAGTCACCACGCTCACCCTCACTCACATCCTCATCCTCACCAAGTATTTTGGCTTGTTCCCTAGCTGCTGCGGCCGCCTTTTCAAGTATTTCCTTCTTATATAAGTGTAGCTTGAAAGGCGATTTAGCTGGCGAAGGGCTTGGGGTCGTGTCACTCATGCGAAATTTGGGGAGTGACCTTGAACTCTCCCACTCACTCGCTCTCAAGTTCACCGTCTTTAGGTAAACCAGCTTCCTCAAAAACTGGTACATCACCTTCATCACTCTCATGTTCTCTCGCAAATCCCAGGAATTGCTCTTCTTTGTCACTCTCATCGCCATAATCACTCGACTTATAATTACTGGAGTGATCACTGCCTTCATCATCAACATTATGCTTGGCATCAGCACGCTCATAAAGTCTCAATGTCGTCTCAATACCTCCAGGAGATAACACATTTAGGCGATGGCGTCGGGGTAAGGCGCGACGAACTAGCACGGGCGTCGTAGGAAGCACGGTATCGGACACAGCGGAATCAGTATTTGGCGTACTATCCATGATGGCGTCGGGGTAGATACTGTTGCTGTGGCGTAGTTTACGCCTGGTGGCGCCACCTACCCTCCCACGATACCAAAAATTTACGCGCGGCATTCGAAAGCACGCACGCAAGCAATGGGCGTTCAAGAGTCCTTCCGGGTTGCGCGGGCCGAGTTTGTTATGGGCGTTCAAGAGCCCTTCAGGGGTGTGGGGGTTAAGGTAAGTGGTTGTGAAACACTCCCAAGATGTATTTATGTCGTTATTGTTAGTCAGAAAGCTCCAGTCAGTTTCTTTAAGCTTTGATTTAAGTTTATGAAAATTTGCTTTCTTGAAATTAGGGACTTTCTCAATGCTGCTATTTGATTTTTTACTAGTAAACTTTAAAGTGAAAGTTATCGTACGATGGTCGCTGTTACTGAATTCATCACCAACATTCAAATTCTCTATTAATTCTTCTTTTGTTGCGAGTACAAGGTCAAGCACATTATTACCATGGGTCGGAGATTGTACAAATTGAAAAAGTGAACTCTCTTGCAAGTTAGCATAGAGGTCGTGTCCAGAGTGTAAAGTAAGAATATCGCCCCATTTAGTCACGGGTAAGTTGAAATCGCCAAGAATTACGGTATCTTGTATGTTAGTTATTTCTGCAATTTGTTCATAAATTTCACTGTCAGTTTGCACTGATTGAGATGGGGTTCTGTATAATAAAGCTAGTGTTATTTTAGTTCCTCGTTTATTATTTAATAGTACGTAAGATATGTCTATATTCGCAATTTGAGGTTTTGACATTAACCCTTCCTACCCGGTCTGCCTTAGGTAAGGACAGCACGAAAGAAAGGCCGCTACCCGGTATGCCTTATCTAAGGCATGAGCTTAATAGCCTAATTAAGCTTGGTCCGAACGCCATGCATACGACGTATGTCAACAAACCCAAGCGTTCGTCACCGCACCTCCGAAAACAAGAAGGAGAAGACTCCTCAATGTTATTGTTCTGACGTCATGACGAAATTAGTGTCTAAAAAGCCCCCATATTGGCAACATCTCTGCAATATTGGCTCCACTGAAATCGTCATCACAACTGAACCAGTTGACTTACAGAGCTCTACTCAATGCCAAAATACAGATTGAAAACCGCACTACGATTATAGATGAGTGGGAAAGTTCTAGCAGTGAAAATAAACATAAATACGGTAGCCTAGGCCTAGACGTTTTTCAGCCATATCGCCCGGGTAGGGGCGACCGTCATTTGGTAAGACAGCCCGGGGAGGAAGGGTTAAGACGGGATTAAGACTTTCCTTTATAAAAAACAGAACTCCTCCTTCATTTCTATTGATCCGACTTTTCTCAAACATTGTATAACCAGGAAGCGTATATTCGGCTAAAAAGTCTCTCTCTTCCGTATTTAACCAAGATTCTGTAATGCCGATTATATCATAATGTTCTGTAAACACTATTTCCTCTAGATCTGAAAATTTATTGCGTATGCTACGAGCATTTACATAAAACACCTTAAGAGTATTAGAGTTGGATGTTACTGATTGTGCATTGTCTGAATTTTCAGTTCGTATTTGACTTGCACTACCCTGTCTGGGGTCTGGTTGACCCCGTTTTTTGAACGGAAATCCTTGACTGCATCGTTCAGCAGACGACCAAGACGTGCAGCTCCTACTTCATTGAGATGTACACCATCTCCTGAAAACAAAGATTTATCATAGTAAAAATTATCCCACGTGTCGACAAAGCCGATGTCCTCCTCCCTGCAGAGTTTGGCTAGTCGGCGATTTGTACTGGTAGCTATGTTGTAGAATCGGTTTTCTACATCAATCCGGGGAACAATTCCTGAAATTAAGATTCTATTAGATTTTTCCTTGAAGGTCCTGATCAGCCGCCGGTACTTGCAAAGTATTGGCGATGTGATTGAGAGAGTGAGAGCGAAAATGGAGAAATGGATAGGTGACGAGCAGGGCGGTTTTAGGAAGGGAAGAGGATGTGTAGATCAGATTTTTACCCTGAATTGTGGTGTGGAGAAATATCGGGAGAAACAACAAAAGGTGAATGTTGCCTTTATGGACTAGGAGAAGGCCTATGACAGAGTGGATAGAGAAGGTATGTGGAAAGTACTTAGAATATACGGAGAAGATGACAAGTTGCTGAAAGCAGTGAAGAGCATGTATGAGGGTGCAAAGGCGGCAGTACGTGTGGAGAATGAGCAGAGCGAGTCCTTTGACCTGAATGTTGGGTTGAAACAGGGGTGTGTGATGTTTCCGTGGTTGTTTACTGTATATATGGATGGAGTCATGAAAGAGATACAGGGAAGAGCAGTGGATGTTGGTGTATCGCTGATAAGGGAGGGAAATGAGTGGAAGGTACCTGTACTGCTGTTTGCTGATGATACAGTTCTGATGAGCGATAATGAATGGGAGTTGCAGGGTCTGGTAAATGTGTTTGGAACAGTGTGCGAAAAACGGAATCCGAAGGTAAATGCGGGGAAGAGAAGGTTATGGTCTTCGAGAGGGGTGAAGCCACAGAGTATGAGGTGAAGTTGACCGGTTAGGCTATGGAGATTGTCGGCTCACTTAGGTATCTGGGCAGTGTGTTGAGTAAAGATAGGACTATGGATGAAGAAGTGCGGGAGAGGGTGCAACAGGGGAAGAGGGTCGTAGGAACGTTGAAAGCAGTAACAAGAAATAGGGTGGTCAGTATGGAAGTGAAAAAGTCCTTGCATGACAGTGTGGTAATCCCGACACTAACTTACGGAAGCAAAGCATGGACGTTCAAGAAGAGACTCAGACCAAGAGTGAGAGCGGTGGAAATAAGTTACTTGAGAAGTGCGTGCAGAGTTACATGGAGGGATAGACAGACGAATGAGGAAGTAAGAAGGAGGTGTGGTGTGGAGGTAGATGTGCTGGAAAGTGTGAAAAGGAACAACTTGAGATGGTTCGGCCATATGGAACGTATGGAAAGCAAGAGAATGACTAAGAGGGTGTACGAGGGCTAGGTGGAAGGACAGAGAGGGAGAGGTAGACCGAACGAGAGGTGGAAGGATGGAGTGAGGAAGTACAGTATATGGATGAAGGCGGTGCTGGTTGGGAGGAGGGGGTTCGACTGACTGGGGACAGAGGTGCATGGGGCAGTTCGTTCGTGGTCACCCCTTCGTGGATCACGGTGTCAGGCAATAGATAGATAGATAGTCTATATCACATCATCATCATCATCATCATCTCCGACGCCTTGCTTCCCCCTGGGAAACCCCCACTAGAGGATGGCCATGACAGAAACGTCTCCAAGCTACTTTGTCAAGACATGCCTCCTTTGCCCGTGCCACAATGCCCCTTCCACTACGTGGAAGTTTTTCTTCAATATATTTGTCCACTTTCTTTTCCCATACCATAGGTGGTCTTCCACTACTAGCGGTTCCACTCACCTGACTCCCATATATCTTTCTTGGCATTCTGTCTTCATCCATTCTCTGAACATGACTATATCACCTCAAAGTACTTCTCTTTATCCACTCAACCACACCACAATCAATGCCCAAAGCCTGCTCTTCCATTCCAAAGGACTCGTACACTTCCCTATTACTTGGCCCATCTAGCCTATTCATGCCAGCTGCCATTCTGAAAAAGCTCATCTCCACAGCTCTTAGTTTGAAGAGGTCCTCGTCACTTGCCGTCCATGTCTCGCTTCCATACGAGAGTGTTGGGAGCAGCACACTGTTTCTCAGTGACTTTTTTACTTCCTGGCTAACCATTCTTCCTTTGAGAATACTATCAAGTTCTCCAATCACTTTTCTCCCCTTGCATTTTTCTCTCTTTTATCTCACTCTCCATTTTACCATATTTGCATAGTACAGCTCCCAAATACTTGAAACTTTCAACCTCTTCTAGTACTTCATTTTTCAATTTTATTTTACAACTTTTCTTGTGTTCTTTCTTGATTCTATATTTTTCCTTAAAATCTATAGTTTCATGCATTCTTCTCTCAAACACCATTACCTTACATTTCCCTACATTGACCTTTAACTTTCTCTTTTCACATACCCTGTCAAAGTCAGTGACCACTCTCTGAAGTTCTTCAGCATTTTCCGCCAACAGGACTGCATCGTCCGCATATAGGCATGTTAAAATCTTCCATGTTCTTCCCTCTGATTCCAGTCTAGCTCCCACACCCATTGATACAGCCCTACATTCCCTAATCACTCCATCCATGTATATATTGAACAACCAAGCTGACATGACACATCCCTGTCTTACACCTACATTGACCTCAAAACTTTCACTTAACTTATCCCCTACCTTCACATTTGCCATTGCATTCCTATAAAAAGATTTTACTGCCATTAGCAACTTTCCTCCCACACCATATACTGTTAACACATCCCACAGGCCCTCCCAGTCTACTTTGTCGTAGGCTTTTTCCAAATCCATGAATGCTGCATAGAGTTTTCTGTTTTTGGCCAGATACTTCTCTACCAACAATCGCATTGAGGCTATCTGGTCAACGCAGCCCCTGCCCTTTCTGAAACCTCCCTGTTCCTCGCCTATTTTGTCATCCGTTATCTTCTGTAGCCTCTGTGTTAGTACTCTTGCGTGTACCTTTCCAGGTATGCTAAGCAAGCTAATTCACCTATAATTCTTACACTCTTCTTTACTACCCTTCCCTTTGTACAAGGGTACTATCACTGCTTTCCTCCAGTCCTCTGGTACACTTTCCTTTTCCCATGCTAATTTACATAACCTATGCATTATGTCAACAGCTTCTTCTCCTCCATATCTCAGCATTTCACCTGGGATGTTATCTACTCCAGCAGCTTTGCCCATTTTAAGTCTATTGATTGCTTCTTTTACTTCTTCTCTGCTTATCTGGCTTTCAACTACCCTGTTTATTCTACCTCTCTCCATTCCTATGGATGAGATCTTTGCCTTCCCCCTACTCTTTACAGCTAAGCTACTAAAATGATCTTTCCATACTTTCACCACACCATCACCCTCTACCACTTCCCCATTCATGTCCCTCATCCTACCACCTGAGACACTCTCAGTCTTCTTCCCTCTGGCTTCTTTCACAGCTCTGTAGTATGCTTTCCTGTCATTCAGAAACTGTTCACTAATCTTTCTCCCATATGCCTCATCTGTCTTCCTTTTAGTGTCTTGTATCGCCCTCTTCACTCTTTGTTTCAAATTTTTATATTCTTTCCTCGCATCTCTAGTTTCTCTAGGTATATTCTTTTGCAGCATACTCTTTCTGAACTTTTTTTTTTTTTCACTATCTCTTTACTAAACCATGCGTTACCTTTCTTCTTCCACATTTTAAAGGTTTTCTTCCCACATACTTTCTCAGCTGCTTTAATCATGGAGTCTCTTGTACCTTTCCATACTTCGTCTACAGTATTTCCCAGATCTATCATAACATCCATGTCCTTTATAGTCTCTTTCAGGATGTCCTTGTATTTTGTTGCATTACATTCTTCATTTAATTTTCTCACATTTATTCTCTCTACTGTCAGTTTTCTCTCTTTCCTCTCATATTTCCACTCTTTCCTTATCCTCACTTTTGTCAGCACTGTATAGTGGTCTGATCCCGTCAGCATACCTCTTACAGCTTTTGAATCTAAAATTCTTCCTTTTAGTCCGGAGTCCATCATGGCGTAGTCAATTAGAGATTTCTGTTCCTGCTCACCTTCACCTCTGTGCCATGTATATCTATGAATGTGACGATGTTCAAAAAATGTGTTAGCCAGAAACATCTCTCTCTGCACATACTTCTAAAAGGAAGTCACCATTCATATTCCTACCCTCCACACCCCATTTACCCACTATACCTTCTATCTCCTCGTTTCCAACTCTACCATTCATGTCGCCTACTAATATTACTTGTGTACACTCTTGCCTTTCTCTTATACATTTATTGACTTTATTCCAAAATTTTCTATTTTCTTCCGCACCTTTCCCAGTTTCTTGGTTGACTGGTTCATAGACACACATAAAAGTATACCTATCTATCCCAATCTTGCACTCACACCATACAATTCTTGAGTCCACGCATCCATAGTTTTTCACACACTTCCTCAACCTTTCTGACAAAATTACTGCTACCCCTTCCTTTTTCTTACGTTTATATCCTGCATCCAATCCAGACCAGACAACCCATCCTTCCCCACCCCACAAATCATGCTCACTCTCACCATCCCACACTCCAGAACCCAACAGGTGCGTCTCACCTACCCCACACACATCCATACATCCATCTTTAAGCTCTCGCATCAGACACTCTCTCTTTCTAAAATCATTTATGCCATTGGCATTGAAGGCACAGACACGGAGCACGCTTTCTTTCACCCGAACGACGTTTCCACCACTTTTCTGCTTTGTTCCTCCACCCCCGAGGGGGTCCTGGCCGGCAGCATACCGAGCACAGTTGTTTCCCAGGAGGACTTGGGGCCTGGACATAATGCCTCCAAACAGGGCGCCGGATTGTCAAAAGTATACTAAAAGAAAAACTAAAACTGATACTAACATCAGTAAAAAAACATACAACACAGTAAAAATAAAAATATTAAGAAGATAGGGAGAACAAAAATATACAGGGGACAACAGAAATATAGTTACAAGGGGGATAATTTTTATAGTGGAAATTAAAAGAGTCTATCACTACCCCTATATCCTTTTCTGCACTCACTTCCTCCATTGTTTCATACATACTGTATCCTACCTTGTCTGTCTTGCTTGTCCCAATCCGCATGTACTTGCATTTTTTTGATGAAAAGGCATTAACCAATGTTCAGGCCATCCCTTGATGCACTCCACATCTCCTTGAACCCAACCCACGTCTTCCTTACTTCTCACTCTTCTATACAGGTATATCTTGGTGTCATTTGCATACAAATATGGCCCGCAGTAGCGGCAGTACTGTACTACAGTACCATACAGTGCAGCAATATCATAATGGTTCGGGTTTCAAGTTAATAGTAATAATCTGATCACCCCCTTTGACTAATATAGAAAACTATTTATTTTCAATACTTATTCTGCATAGAATTGACACCTGGCCTGTCTACAGTACCATATAAAGAACAGAAAGTCTAGCAGGCAGATTTACTTTTATAAATGACTAAGTATATGATGCTTGGACAATTATAGGTACTGCCTAAAGAAAGAACAATATATTTTACATAATTTATTGCAATTCTTACATACATAGGTACCGTCTGGTACCCGTTACATAATATTTTTTCAACTAATCACGACTCCTGTTGTATGCTTCCACATGGATATCCTTAACCCTATTAGGTGCAGGATGGGTCAATTTTGATCCTCCCTGTTTTACTCCATTAGCTTGGAGATTTTAAGACGTTTCACCTCTTTAGTTTGGCGATTAAAAGATACTTCAACCCAATAAGGTGTCTATTTTTCCTGGGCGAGCATAAGCGAGCCGGCAATTTGGGAGAAACTTACCTTCGGCCATGACATTTTTCTACCGAAAAACGTACATATTTAGCTTGAAGGGGGTCTGGGGGATGTTTACTAGTTTGAAAGGGGTTTGGAGAGGCGTTTTTCCAAGTCAAGGAGGTAAACAAAATACTGTATACATTGTTCGAAAATGGCAAAAACAATCAAAACCCTCTATAATAAGTACAGGTATACAAAATACCATAAGAACCTCCCAGACGTTGCACCAGATAGTGTTAACCCGGCGAGCGTGCGCAGGGTGTAGTGGACACCATGTAACTGGGCGACGATATTAGGCCTCCTTCCCACTTAAAATTGTAATTTTGCGATAAATATCGTTATTACTTATTCATATGCGCCTATTTTACGTTTAATATGAAGTTAGTAACATGTAACAACAATAAAACAAGTGGGAATAGTGTTTGTATTGTCAAAATCGCGAATTATAGTCGGCCGGTCTATTCATGCATTGTGGAGCAGAGCGAGTCAGACCCTACCTTACGCAACACACTCATAGTCACATGACAACACAATGGAACCGGCCTGGAGATGTTTACACAAAAATATACCAATGAATAAGGGAATAACAGGGAAAATAGGTGATAATTGAAGGGGGGGGGGAAGGAGGGGATTTTGACAGATGTGGAGTAGTGATAGGAGGTATGGAAGGGAATTATCTCACTTGATAACCATTTCACTTGTTTTAAGTGTTACTGGGGCCTTTTAAATTTTTGTTTTTAGGCCTTACCTATTAACTCCTTGCGACATATATGACGCGATTGCGTCATATGGAACTTATAACCAAAAACTCATATGACGCGATCGCGTCATATGGACTTATCTACATGCCTCTCCAATAAGTCCATATGACGCACTAGCGTCATATGAGCTCAGTAAGTCCGGTAAGTTAGATGAAGATCTATCGGTTGGTGGCAACCCCAGGTTCCTCCGATAATTCTAACGGCCACCAGTGTGGTTTTGACAGTTGTATGGTGCAGTGGCAATGATACCGGGCGCCCGCCACCGTGGACTTACTGGAACATAATATATCTGGAGGAGTTAAGAGGGTCCTCGCCCTTGCTCACCAAATCCTCTTAAGAGTGTTCTCGCTGTTCCCGGGTTAAGATTCAAAACTGGAATCAGTATAAAGATCCTAAGGGAATAACCACTATCTCCAAGGAGGTGGCCAGGCAACAAGCCTTCTTCCCAGAAATTTATATACTTATGCTTCTTCTAGTGAAAGTTGCTAATACCCTCTATGAGGCCATTCGTGTTACGAGGGTTAAGCCTCTTTCTGGCAAAATAGATGCTGATTTCAATAGTTCATGGGGGGTGAGGACTGAGGGCCCCCTCAACCCATCCTGTATCCCAAGGCAAAAAATGGGTGATTTTTGTTACTCTGGAAATGACATACATCTGAGTTTTTTAACCCTTTCATTGTGGGACCCGTTCAGGAACGCCATGTTAATTTACTGCAATTTTAAGCCTGTGGAGGCGAGTGAGCGGGAGCACGGCAGGCTCCCGTCCGCTCTCCAGCACGTCTGCCGGGGCACTGAGTCTCACCCCATCTCTCGCGAGATATATGCACTGTTGCCATTAAGGCAAATGTAGCGCGACATTGCTAATAATTAGCGAATATTACCGATATCTGTGGTACCAGAACGAGCTTCGTAGCGCACATGGTTCACTCGCAGCCCTACCTGTAATAGGGGTGTCTCTGGTGATAGCTGTCCCCCTGGTATCTAAAAGGGGTGTTTCCAGGTGGATGGGACTCGATAGCCTTGGCGGGCAACCTATCTAGGGGAAAAAACCCTACACAAATTACCGATGGGCGACACGCTAATCGGTGCCACTTACAGGTGGCAACCTTTATAACAGATAACAGGTAGGTCTGCGAGTGAACCCTGTGCGGCTACGAAGCTCGTTCTGGTGTCCTTTTAAAGCTATTTTCTTCTAGTTTTTTGCTGCAAACATTTAATTTCATTTAGGCACTTCATTAAGCAATCAGGAGTGCCTGAATGAGCCCTATCATAGCGGAAATAAGCCTGCACTGATAGGGTTAAGATCGTTGGATAATAGGGAAAAAACTATTTCCGGGGATTGTAACTAATTTAGTATTGGTTCCTTCGTCAATGACGAAGAGCCTATATTATATATAGGCTGAGATTCCGGGACCCGTTCGGGATTCCCCGGAGTTCTTATCACAACCGTTGCGTATATAGCATAAAAACAATCCTTGGTTAATACCCATTAAATCTTACCAAGGGCTCGTCATTGAAAATGAATACCACTAGAAATAAAATTTAAAGAAGAATCTATCATTTCAAACCTCCCGGTGCCTCAGCCCTCCAGCTGTGCTGTCGTTATGCTTCCCTTGCACGTGATGCCAGACTTTCTAGCGTGTTTATCTGCCTCTTTACGGTTGTGATCCAGACGAGTCGGACGTGTGCCCCCTTGCTCTGGGCGTCTCGGCGTTTGCCTGGCTTTCTCACTCCTAGTGAGTCCTTGTTATATATTATTTGAGTTAGGTCCAAACATGAATTGAGTAATCGCCCTGTATGTTTCAGAGGGCCACCGTCCACGCCTGTCCACACCGAAAGTATATAGATACTGCTTCGCCATTCTTAATATTGGTTGTTCGTCGTAGTAAGTGATTATTGTTATACAGTAAACTTCCGTTAATCCGAAGGGCAGCGGACCGGCCCTCGTTCGGATTAGTGGATTTTTCGGATTATCGGACTTTACCCCTATGAACCTGTGGCCTGACGAAAACATTGAGGCATTAGGCCACCCAAATGACACAATGGTGCACACATTGTGCACCTGATACCGTGAGGTGAAGACGTGCTCCAAGGCGCTCTCGTAGCCGCCCGGGTCGGATTTGTGACCTTTCACCTTTCACCTTCACACAGTTCATCCTCGACTCCATCACCGTATCTGTACCTCAAGTGAACAATTTATTTATGATAAGTGCAATTGTAATTTACAGTGTTATTGTGTATTACCAAACGAACTAGACATGAAACAGGAAACGGAGCATAATCAACCATGTCACCTTGCTACTCTGCCTCCTCCTTAATTCGTCTTAAAAAGGGGGCTGGATACCCACCTTCAGACACTATAGTGCATTTAAAAGAATTGAACATTTTTCACAATCGTGGCCGGAGAGGAGGTAGGAATGTCCCCAAGCGAATTCCTATCATAAAAACACACAAAAAAGTACCTAAAAAAGTCACAGTAGAGAAACCATACGCACATTTTGAGGTTCCCCGTATTTGGTATAACCTCCCATCGCTGCTACTGTCCAATGTCACCTCTTTGTGTAATAAACTCGACGAACTTATTGTGACAGTTAAACAAATTAGTGCTGATATTGTAGAAGTTACTGAAGCATGGCAAATCACCCCAGAAATATGCGTGATACAAGACTATGACCTCTTTCACCAACTTCGGACAGAGAGGAGGGGGGGAGGAGTAGCTATTTTCGCCCGGAAACAGCTGTGTGCATCTCGCCTGGATATTGAGGTCCCGGAGGGAATCGAAGCACTCTGGGTGAGAGTTAATCCCCCCTCCCACCCTCGTCACACTGCCTCCATTATCTACTGTGTGATCTACCACCCACCACGCTCACCCACCGGCCCCGCACTAATCAACCACATCATCGATACATGTGATGATCTCAAACTCCAATTTCCATCATCCAAGTTGGTGGTTTGTGGGGATTTCAATGAACTAGACACCTGTGAGATTCAAGAACAGCTGCATCTTTCACAAATTGTTGACTTCCCCACCCACAACCACAACACTCTTGACCTTATTTTGACAGACATGGATGAGCAGTACCTCCCACCTGAACCTTTACCTCCTGTGGGACGCAGCACTCATCTCTCTGTGTTCTGGTCACCTGCCCCTACCACCTCCCATCAACAGACCCCCGTCATCCGGACCTACCGACCAACGCCAGACTCTGCAATGCGGGGGTTCGGGCAGTGGTTGGTTCATTACCCGTGGACGGAGGTTCTCACTGAAGAAGATGTTAATGCCAAATGGGACAACTTTGTATCTACCACCACCGAAGCCTACCACCACTTCTTCCCCACCAAGAGGACCAAAATGCACCCCTCTGACGTCCCATGGATTACTCCTCGGATCAAGAGACTGATGCAGAATCGGAATAATGCCTTCTACACGGACAACAATCGCTACAAGGACCTACGCAACATTGTGATAAGGGAAATCCGTTGGGCGAAGAAGTCCTACTACCCTACAAAGATTCATCATTTAAAACAAACCAATATCAGTCAGTGGTACTCTAAAATTAAGAATCTTTGTGGCTTAAGTAGTGGGACTCCTTCGATCCCCTGTGTTTCCCATGTCCCTCGTGTAGATGCACCTGAACTGATAAATAATCACTTCTCTACCATCTGCCAAACCCTCCCCAAACTAGACCGCACCAACCTCCCTGCCTTCCTCCCATCCCCTTCCCCCCAGTAACTGTTCAAGAATTTGAAGTGGCCAAAAAGCTTTCCAGTTTCAAATCAAAAAGATCAACAACCCCAGTAGACCTACCCATGAAAATATACAAAGAATTTTCGGTGGAATTTGCCACCCCCCTTTGCTCGATAATTAATGCCTCCTTAAGGCAAAGTAAATGCCCTGCAGACTGGAAAACTTCATACGTCACTCCAATCCCCAAAACCCCCTCCCCACATTCTCTTAATGAACTCAGACCAATTGCCATTACGCCCATCCCTAGTCTAATCTGTGAGGACTTTGTATTCACCTGGGCTTACTCACAAATCCGTCACTTGATAGATCCCCAACAGTTTGGCAACGTAAAAACCTCCTCCACCACTCACTGTCTTATTAGCTTCCTAGATTATATTTACACAAATCTTGAGAAGAGAAAGACTTCCCTCGCCCTTGCCTTTTTTGACTTCAGGAAAGCATTTGACCTTGTTGACCACACCATCATCATCAACAAAGCCATAAAGTTGGGGCTACATCCTACCCTGGTTGCGTGGTTGACCGACTTCCTTAGTGACAGACGACAAGCAGTGCGATACCAAGGCCTCATCTCCACCTTCCTAGACATCACATGTGGAGTCCCACAGGGCACAAAGATGGGGCCTCTATTGTTCCTCATCTTGATTAATGATGCCCTAAAGGACACCCCATTCCACTGGAAGTACGTGGACGACTCGACAGTCGGCATTACTGTCGATAACACCTTCCCTAACTATGACCCCCTTCAAGACATCCTCGACCGTCTTCAAGCCTGGACCACAGTCAATCATGTGACTATCAATCATGACAAGACAGTGGTCATGCACATCAACACTTCCGTTACCGACCTTCCTCCACCCACTGTCACAATTGGTCCTCATCCCCTTCAGCTTGTTGAGTCCACCAAACTCCTCGGAATCACTGTGGACAACAAACTGAACTGGAAGAAACATGTAACTACCACAGTCAGGACCGCCACTTACAAGTTATTTATGCTAAGGCGGTTGAGATCCCTGGGGGCGCCGGAAAATGAGCTGAAGAGTATATATAACACCTTCATACTCCCTAAGCTCACCTACGCCTCTCCCGCCTGGTCCTCCTCTCTAACCCTAACACAACAACGTCAACTGGAGAGAGTTCAGAGGAGGGCATGCAGGATCATCCTGGGTGGCACATATCCAGGGTACGAGGAAGCTCTCACCACCCTTAGCATACCTGCACTTTCAACCCACCACTACAACACACTCAAACAGTTTGCATCTAAGCTGCTTGTTCACCCACGACACAGAAACTTACTTCCACCAGACGCCCCTAGACCTACACGTGCAGCTCGTCATTTCAACACACTCCAACCAATAAGAGCAAGAACTGACAGATATAAAAATAGTCCTATCCCAACCATTGTTCATATTATTAATAATGTGTAATAACGGTCTGTCACACCATATATACGCGCCCACCTTTAATAATATATGCATAAGTGTGTGTGCGTGTGTGTATTAGAATATAATTATGTATGTATTTGCTTGAGTTTGTTTATGTATATGTGTATATATGTATCTATGTATGTGCAGTATATGTGTATGTATGTATGCGTTATTTATGTATATATATATGTGTATAGTGTATACTGTTTGTGGTTCGAGCCCGGCTGAGAGTATCAGGTAGGATAAGAGAAGAGCATATATGCATGTAATGTGCATATATTTATGTACTTACACTAGTTGTACTTACACTAGTTGTATTTGCGGGAGTGAGCATGCTCGTTAATTCCCGCCTCCTAAGATATGTTTGTCATACCGTGCTTTGAAACTATGCACTGATGGTGCAGACACTACTTCGGCTGGCAATTTGTTCCACCCACTAATCGAGTTGGTAGGAAATCTTTTACTTTTCAGATCAGATTTACTATTTAGCACTTTTAGTTTGTAGCTGTGACCTCTTGTCCTCTCACCTCCATCCCTCTCTATGAAGTTTTCTTGGTCGATTTTGTCAATACCCCTAACACATTTATATATCTGAATTTGCTGTCCTCGTTTCCTTCTCTGTTCCAGTGTAGGTAGATTCAATCTCTCGAGCCTCTCTTGGTACTCCAAATTTTCCATTTCTGTGTGTACGTGCTGTCAATGGTTCGAGCCCGGTTGAGAATATAAGGTATATAATATATATATGTACGTGTATTTATATTTATATGGTCATATGCACATATGTATATAAATATACGTACATATGAGCGAGAACATATTGCTCACTAGCGCAACTTCTGATTATAAATCTATGCATAAGCATTATCTATTATTAAGTGTTCGCGTATCTTCATCCATGTATTTCCACCCTTAACAATAGAACGCCCAGCTCTTCCATATTTCGCCTTCTGTCTCACACACACACACACACACACACACACACACACACACACACACACACACACACACACACACACACACACACACACACACACACACACACACACACATGCCAAGATCATGAAGCGTATAGAAGATGAAAACAGTGGTAGGGAATTACAGAGGGATTTGGATAGGATAGATCAATGGAGCAAGAAGTGGAAAATGGAATTTAACACAAATAAATGTCATGTAGTGGAAATGGGAGTAAGTAAAAGAAGGCCTCATACGGAATATAAGTTAGGAGAAAACACTATTAACCCATCAGAGAAAGAAAAGGACTTAGGGATAACTGTTAGGAGTGATCTTTCACCTGAGAATCATATTAATAAGATAGTGGGAGAAACATATGGACTGCTAAACAGAATAAAAATAGCCTTTAACTATATAAACGAGGAGATGCTGGAGAAAATAATAAAAACATTGGTGAGACCAAGACTGGAGTATGCGGCAGTGGTGTGGGCACCACATCTAAAAAAGCATATAAAGAAGCTGGAGAAGGTTCAGAGAGCTGCAACTAGGATGATACCAGAACTGAGAGAATTACCATATGAGGAGAGATTAAAGAAATTAGATTTACCATCTCTAATGGATAGGAGGGAGAGAGGCGATATGATTATGATGTACAAATGTGTGAGAGGACTCGAAAAGGTGGACAAGAAGGGTTATATTGTGAAAGATAATGGTAGAACTAGGGGGCATAGATATAAACTAATGAAAGGAAGATGTAAAGGAGATGTGAGAAAGTATAGTTTCCCTTACAGAAGTATAAGTAAGTGGAATCAGTTGGAAGAGGAAGTGGTGTGTGCCAAAACCATTCATATTTTTAAGGCAAAGTTAGATAATTGTAACTCAGGAAGCGGGACAATACGAGCCTAAAAAGCTCAACTCCTGTATACTACAAATAGGTAAATACACACACACATAAGTTTGGAGGGAATGGGATGGAACAACTATAATATCTGGAGAAGGGATAGAGAAGACAAGATGGGGGGAGGGGTGCTAATTCTTACACATAATAAATTGAAAACAAGAATGATTGATCTGAATAATAGTAAAGCGGAAATATTAGCAGTAGAATTGACAGATGATGACAATCAAAAGGCGGATATTGTAGTGGCCTACATGCCGCCCTACACAGGGGCTTGGGAAGAGGAGGAATACAAATTTATCAAAGATGAGATGATTATTTGTATTGAAAAATTAACTCGTAGAACCAATGAATTAATTATAGTAGGGGACTTCAACTGTAAAGAGGTGGATTGGGAGCAGAGAGAAGCTGGTAGCAACGTGAACTCGTGGGGGTATAGGCTACTGGATATGGTAACAGAAAATTTATTAGTGCAAAATATAAAGGAAAATACAAGAAGAAGGGGAAATGATGAAGCATCCAGATTGGACCTAATGTTTACTAGAGACCCAGATGTAATTTCTGATATAAAATACTTACCACCTTTAGGCAAGAGCGATCACGTTGTAATGGATATAGAAATCCTATTGGGTTATTCCAATATGGAGGAGAGGGAGGAGCACAAGGAAACTAGGTTTGACTATGCAAAAGGAGACTACCAATCACTGAGACAATACTTTAGAGATGTTGACTGGAGTGAAATACATCAGAGAAATAGTGTAGACGAGAAGTATGGAGTATTTAAAACAATATATGAAGAAGGAGTTAATAAATATGTCCCTAAACAAGGTAATAGGTCAGCGAAGGAAAAGGATTGGTTTAATGAAAAATGTAGGAAAGCCAAGGAAAAGAGAGACCAAGCATGGAAGGCAGCTAGAAAAAGGTGTAATAGAGAAACTTGGAACAGATACAAGAGATTAAGAAATGTATATGCTGCAATCAGGAGACAAGAAGCCAGAGAATATGAGAAGAACATTGTGAAAAAATGTAAGAGTGATCCTAAGCTGTTCTATAGGTTTATAAATAGTAAAATGAAGGTAAGGGATAGAATAGTCAGGTTGAAGGTTGAGGGGACCACTTATGATGACGACCAGAATATGTGTGAAATTATGAACAATACACTACACTCAGTATATACTAAAGATGATAACTTTGAAGAAGTACCGGTAGGTGAAATTGGTGATAAACTGGGAGAGATTAATTTTCTCCCAGAGGAGCTAGTAGAAATAATGAAAGGACTAGATGTGAAAAAAGCAGTGGGACCTGACAATGTAGCGGGATGGATTTTGAAAGAATGTGCTGATGAACTAGTGAAACCCTTATATGAGATAATGAAATACTCTCTGGAAGTGGGAAAATTACCAATGGACTGGAAGAGAGCCAACATTGTACCGATTTATAAAGGTGGGAACAGGGAACATCCATTGAATTATCGACCTGTGTCACTTACTAGTATAGTGTGCAAAATCTGTGAGAAAATAATTAAGAAAAGATGGATGATTTACTTGGAAAAGAATAATCTATTATCTAACAGGCAATTTGGATTCAGGGAGGGTACCTCATGTGTTACAAATCTACTCAGTTTTTATGACAGAGTGGTTGACATATTACAAGAGAGATGGATGGGTGGATTGCGTATATATTGACATGAAGAAAGCTTTTGACAGAGTATCGCATAGCAGGCTGAAGTGGAAATTAAAAGAGTATGGAGGGATTCAGGGTAGTTTGTTAAATTGGATGGAGGACTATCTTTCAGGGAGACAGATGAGGACTACTATCAGAGATAAATTTTCTACGTGGAAAGATGTCACAAGTGGAGTTCCGCAGGGAGCGGTGCTGGCTCCCATAATGTTTCTAATATACATTAACGACATGCCAAAGGATATAAATGCATATATGAATATGTTTGCAGATGATGCCAAGATCATGAAGCGTATAGAAG
>CM064509.1:32057880-32470380 GCA_032716605.1 Paralithodes platypus | reverse complement strand
GTAAATGACTTGCCTGAGGGACTAACAAGCTACATGAGTATGTTTGCGGACGATGCTAAGCTGCTTAAAACGATCAGAACCCAGGAGGATTGCCTTGAGCTCCAAGCAGATTTGCAAAAGATCCATGAATGGAGCATCAAATGGAATATGGAGTTCAATGCAGGGAAATGTAAGACTCTAGAAATGGGTAAAAGCAAGTACAGACCTAGAAAAGATTATAAACTAGGAAACGAAGTGATTCCCAAAGCAGAAAAAGAAAAAGACTTGGGGATAGAATTTAGGGATAACATGTCTCCAGAAAGCCACGTAAATAAGATAGTGAGAGAATCACTGGCATTATTGGCAAATATTAGGATGTCTTTCAATTATCTTAACGAAAACACCATGAAACAAATAATAACGGCAATAATAAGACCCAGGATGGAATATGCATCTGTAGTGTGGTCCCCTCACTTGAAGAAACATATCCACAAAATTGAGAGGGTACAGAGAGCAGCTACGAGGATGATCCCAGGTTTGGAAAATTTGGAGTACCAAGAGAGGCTCGAGAGATTGAATCTACCTACACTGGAACAGAGAAGGAAACGAGGACAGCAAATTCAGATATATAAATGTGTTAGAGGTATTGACAAAATCGACCAAGAAAACTTCATAGAGAGGGATGGAGGTGAGAGGACAAGAGGTCACAGCTACAAACTAAAAGTGCTAAATAGTAAATCTGATCTGAAAAGTAAAAGATTTCCTACCAACTCGATTAGTGGGTGGAACAAATTGCCAGCCGAAGTAGTGTCTGCACCATCAGTGCATAGTTTCAAAGCACGGTATGACAAACATATCTTAGGAGGCGGGAATTAACGAGCATGCTCACTCCCGCAAATACAACTAGTGTAAGTACAACTAGTGTAAGTACACTCAACCGAGGATTAACCTCCCATTGTAGTACCCGCACCCTCCTTACCTGACCTTACCAAAACAGTTTCTGTATGTATGCATGTTTGTGTGCATACGTGAGCGTTTGTGTATACGGACATGTGCACACTTACTGCATGTTCTTATGTTCCTATATATGTATGTGCGCACGTACGTGTATATACGTATGTTCTGTATATGAGTAAGTAAATAAATGTGTATATGTACTGTATATCACTTACTCTCATGGTTATTTTATGATAATTTGTATTCTGCACATGCATCATTATTGTATTTATTTATTTTGTTTGTAAACTAAGCTTACCATCCTCATATCTGTACATCTCATGTTCATCCACTAAATTGTAAAATGTGTATTTTCAGCTCATGAGGCTGCCATTCTTTAATAAACCGTTTATTATTATTATTATTATTATTATATCGGCTCATATGTTCATGAAATAACTTCAAAAGTTTACCATTGTCATTGTAGCCTATTACCTACTTCAAAACATTCAATGGTCAAAGGAATCTGCTGATATAAACGTAAACACCATATGTCCGCATCGTCTTCTTCTTCTTCTTCCGTCTACTAGCGAGTAGCGAGTTTGTCTTGCTCTTGAAGATCAGATCAGATGTGGTTCGGGAAGTAATGCCTTAACAACGGCACTTCCCTGAGAGGTTCTTGTAATTTTCCTTTTGTGACGTGCTCTGTTATATTATATTGTATTGAAAGCACCCTTGTCTTGTTGTCTTGAAAGCGCCCTTGGGACGCTCCGATCACTGAACTATAAATAGTAGCGTATCGGAACGTCCAAAGGTGCGTTTTCAAGCTCAAGACTGAATGCGCTTGCAGAAAATGCGGTGCAAGCCAGTAGCGCATCGGAGCGTCCCAAGGATGCGTTAAAGAGCAAAACAAACTCTCTAGCAGACGATGTGGTGTTTACGTTTATATCAGTAGCTTCCTTTGACCATTAATCTGAATGTTTTGAAGTAGGTAATAGGCTACAATGACAATGGTAAACTTTTAAAGTGAATTCATGAACATATGATATGTGTGTGCTCCATTATGTGTCATTTGAGTGGACTAATGCCTCAAAAAGGGGACTTTGGGACTTCTTGAAATTCGGACCATCGGGTGAATTCGGATTTGGCCTCAAATTGAAAAATTCGGACTATTGGGAGATTCGAATCATCGGTCGTCGGATTAAAGGACTTTTACTGTATTTGGCTATATCCTATACAATGCTTGCATTTAATTATTTACTTATCGTAGGCTATTATTCATCTTATTCGTGTGCCCTCAGGATACACGTTGAACTCTAAGGATATTATTAATTCAAAATTTTCCTTGTAAAGTAAGTAGCCTACACAATTTCCTGAATTCTACTAGTATTAAATTTTTCAAAGTCGCTTCACTTTTATAAGTCGCTTCACTTTATAGTTTGCATGCTTCTAGCATCACTTCGAGCTGATAGGGTCTTAGCTAGACTTATTGATTCCCTTATATGTCCCATTCTTGCACCAGTACTTTTTTATAAGGCCATGCTTTGTTCGCCACCTTGGACAAGTGTCCACGAGGGCGGCCAATAGGCCTAGCTAGCTCGGCTTCCCTCTACTGAATTTTACATGAGGGACCAATTGTTCTCTTCCTATATGAGTAATATGTTATGAAGTGCTTCGATACCAATCATTCCTAAGAGTTTGCATGACCAAGTGCAAGAGCACTAACTAAAAACCTATACAATTTGCATGCTTCGAGTCCCGGAGTCGGCGGGGCTCCTGTGTCCCTCCGTTCTCTCTGGGTCTCCGGGTATAGAACTCCGGGTACTAAATGGTTTAGAGTAAATAAATATAAGCACCAACACAATTATATGTTAATTTTTTTTTTTTTAAATAGAAAGAGTTTGCATGAAACCAAATGGAGCAACAAAGTTTCCTCCAGTGCAAGAGCACCAACACAATTATGTGTTAATTTCTTAAAATAGAAAGAGTTTGCATGTAAACAATTTGACCAACAAAGTTTCCTCCAGTGCAAGAGCACCAACTAACCCTATACAATTTCATGCTTCGAGTCCCGGAGTCGGCGGGGCTCCTGTGTCCCTCCGTTCTCTCCGGGTCTCAGGGTTTTAGACCTCCGGGTACTAAATGGTTTCAAGGAAACAGAGGGGAAAAAAAAAAAAAAGAGAAAAATGCACAAAGAAGTTCCAGTTAAATGGAGAAACAAAGTTTTCCTCCAGGTGCACAAAACACCAACAAAACCTAGGAACCAAAAGGTTCATGTTAACATAAAGGAACGAGTGCTTCCTCCGGGTACTCCGAGTAATACAAAAACCAAGGAACCAAAAGTTCAGGTTAAATTAAGGAACGAGAGCTTCCTCCGAATACTCCGGGTACTACTGAAAACCAGGGAACCAAGAAGTTCAGGTTAAATTTAGGAACAAGGCTTCCTCCAAGTACTCCGGGTACTAAGGGTACTCAGGGTACTCCGAGCAATACTGAAAACCAAGGAACCAAGAGGTTCAGGTTAAATTAAGGAACAAGAGCTTCCTCCAAGTACTCTGGGTACTCCGGGTAAACACTGACAACCCAGGAACCAAGAGGTTCAGATTAAAATAAGGAATGATAGGTACTCCGGATAAACACTGACAACCCAGGAACCAAGAGGTTCAGATTAAAAAAAAAAAAAAAAAAAAAAAAAGGGGGGAACGATAGCTTCCTCCAAGTACTCCGGGTACTACTGAAAACCAAAGAACCATGAGGTTCAGGTTAAATTAAGGAACGAGAGTTTCCTCCAAGTACTCCGGGAACTCGGGGGGGGGGGGGGGGGACAATGTTTTCCTTCAGAAACAAACATCCGATGTACCAAAAGGTTCCGGTTAAATTAAAGACCAACGTTTCCCTCCGAATTCTCAATGTAGAACAATGAATGGAAAAAGAAGGGAGGAGAGTACTCCAGTGGCATTTATGATAGCCTATAGACTATCCCACTTAAATCCATTCTTATATACGATGTAGCGAATATGCTACCCTACTCTAAATTCTTTAAAACATTCATAGGGCCAGCAGGCTACTCGACATTACATGAGCCTTATACATAAGGAACTGGTGCATGCTTTGGTTCTTTGCTCTTATATTATGTAACATTGATTCTTGGCCTTTTTCTGACAGGTGGGCTATAGCTCTCCTCAGTTGTTGTTGTTGTTGTTGTTGTTGTTGTTGTTGTTGTTGTTGTTCTTCCCTAAGCTGCCTGGCGAACAGCCCCGAGTCCCTGAGAAAGGCCATGGCCACGATCGGGCTTTCCCACAGAGCTCATTGAGTGTAGATTGTTTTGGCGTAAGTGGTTGTGTGAAATGCAGTCTTCTATGATGTGTTTAATGGTATGGGGTGCTGTGTTACATCCCGGGCAGGTGTCGACAACGGAGTCATCCAGTCTCTTCTGATAGCTCAGGAGAGCTGGATGGTGTCCGCATCTCAGCCTGGCCAGGTGGACTCTGTCCTCGCGAGGAAGGGAGGATTCGGAAGGATGGATTTCGGGAGGTCGTGCATGCAGCTGCGTGTTGTCTGTGAGTGAGTGGATGGATCGGTGAGAGATATGAGTATGGATGTGCTTCTGGAAGTTGGTTCGGGGTGGGCAGGGAGGGAGAGAGGACAATAATTGTGTGTGATACCGTGTGCTGGGTGTTGTTTTGATATTTCTTGGTGTATTTACCTAATTGTATTTACCTAATTGTAGTTTACAGGAGTTGAGCTAAGCTCGTGTTGTCCCGTCTCTCAGTCTACTTTTTATCCAATTTTTTCTTGAAAATATGGATGTTCCTTGCCCCTACCACCTCCTCCTCCAGCCCATTCTATTTGTCAATACATCTATACGGGAAGCTAAACTTCCGGATATCGTTCTTGCAGGTAGGTCTTTTTACTTTGTAGCTGTGGCCTCTAGTTATTCCTGTATCCATAATTAATATATCCTCCCTATCCAGCCTCTCCAGCCCCCGGGTACATTTGTACATCATTATCATGTCTCCCCTCTCTCTCCTCTCTTTTAGACTCGGTAGATTTAATTTGTCTAGCCTCCCTTCATATGGCAGTTCTCTGAGACTTGGAACCAATCTAGTGACTGCTCTCTGGATTCTTTCTAACTTGTGAATATGCTTCTTAGATGCGGGGACCACACCACTGCTGCATACTCCAATCTTGGTCTAATCATACTCTTCATAATTTTCGCTACCATGGTCACATCCAAATAGTTCAGAGCAACTTTCATATTCCCGGCCATTGCATACATTCCGCTAAAGAGCTTGTTAATATGTTTCTCTGGCGACAAATTATCTTGTATAATCAACCCTAAATCTTATTCTTTATCGGCCTTGCTAATTATATTATCTCCCATCCTGTACTCCCAATTTGGTCTATTCACACTTCTTCCCATATTTAACACATGACATTTACTTATATTAAATTTCATTTTCCACTTGGTGCTCCATTCGTATATTTATCTAAATCCCCTTGCAGCTCCTCACAACTACTTTTATTTGTTATTTGTCTCATAATTTTTACGTCATCTGCAAACATTGACATGTAAGAGTTTATGCCTATCGGCAGGTCATTCACGTACATAAGGAACATGAGAGGTGCCAACACAGATCCCTGCGGCACACCACTCTCAACTTTCCGCCACGATGAGTAAGTTCCTCTAATGTTGGTCCTCATTTCCCTATCTGTTAAATAGCTCTCCATCCATTTCAGCAAACTCCCCCTGACACATCCTAGCGTCTCAAGCTTAGATAACAATCTCTTATGTGGTACCTTATCGAATGCTTTGGAAAGGTCTAAGTAGACGCAGTCCACCCATCCGCCTCTTTCTTGGAGTACATCTATCACCCTACTGTAATAACATAGCAAACTGGTAACACAAGATGTCCCTTCTCTGAATCCAAATTGCTTTGGGGTTATTATTTTCTTTCTCTCCAACATTTTCATCCATCTCTTCCTAATTAGCTTTTCACAAATCTTGCATACAATACTAGTAAGTGAAACTGGTCTATAGTTTAGAGGGTCCTCAGGTTTCCATTCTTGTATATCGGAATGATATTAGCTCTTTTCCATTCAACAGGAACCTGTCCTTTATCTAAGGAAGCTTGAATTATGTCCCTCACTGGCTCCACTAATTGCTCTGCACACTCCTTTAAAACCCAGGCAGACACTTCATCCGGTCCCATAGCTTTCCTTACTTCAAGTCCTCTCATCGCAGATAACAGCTCATCTCTAGTTATTTCAATCTTACTAAGACCACTCTCCAGTACTCCCGCCTGTGGTTCGTCAAAACCTTCCTCTAGTAAAAACTGACCCCAATTTGTTATTCATTACCTCACACATGTCCGATACATTTTCATACGTCCTAGCATCAACTCTTAATTTAGTAATTTGTTTCTTTACCTTCAACTTACTGTTTATATATTTATAAAATAATCTAGGGTCACTTTCACATTTATTTACTATGTTCTTCTCATAGTTCATTTTAACTTGCCTAATTATGTTAACATATCTATTCCTCTCCTGTTTATATTTATTCCGATTACTCTCAGTGTTCCTTCTTCTTAATCTAGCCCAAGCTGCATCACGCCTACCCAAAGCTCTTTTGCATTTCAAATTAAACCAATCTTTCTGCTTATTAAATTTCCAGTTTTATATCTTGGGACAAACATATTGGTTCCTACTCTATAAATTTCGAGGAATCTACTAAATTTACCTTGTACGTCCCGTTCCTTCAAAATAAGATCCCAATCTACTCCCTCTAAATATCTTTTCAAGGATACATAATCAGCTTTACTATAATTTAATCTGTCATTTATGTAGCTATTGTCTAATCTATTGGCATTACTCGAGGTCAACTTCCATTTTAGTAATAGGTGATCACTTTTACCTACAGGACATAGATAGTTTATATCACTAATTTCGTGAGGATCTTTTGTAAAAATCAGATCGAGTTTAGAAGGTTCGTTATTACCCCTCATTCTTGTATTTTCCTTCACATGTTGTGCAAGTACATTTTCCGTAACCAACTCCACTAGCCGACTTCCCCAATATCTCTGATTTGGCCCTGCATCTCCCGATTCCCAATCAACCTCACTACAGTTGAAATCTCCTACCAAGATCAATCGATTCTTCCTTAAAAGCAATCTTCTCAACGACTGAATCATATCCTCTACCATCTCCTCAAACTCCAACTCCCTCCATGCTCTGGTCTTTGGTGGCATGTAAGCTACTGCTATGTCTAGCTTTTTTCCTTCTATATCATTGAGTTCAACTGCCATTATTTCTGCCTTGTCATTATTTAACTCCACGTGCTTTGCTGTCATAGGGTTCTTAACTAATACTGCCACTCCACCTCCCCTTTTACCCTTTCTATCATTTCTCCATATATTATATCCTTCACTAAACACTATGTTGCTGTCAATGTCTGTGGGTGTGTTGCCATGTAGTTTAGTGGGTGGTCTTGGTTCGTGGAGGCTGCTGCCAGGAATTGAGTGCCTCTCATGTCCAGATGGTCTTTGACTTTGAGGATTTTGGTTTCTTGATGTAGGTGATCTGTGGGTGCAGTAGCTGTGCAACCTGTAATGATCTTCAGGGCTTTGTTTTGAATAGACTGTAAGGTCTTATGATGTGTTTCAGCTAGGTTAGAAGCCCAGGCTGGGCTTGCGTATTCCATCACTGATCTTATGTATTGTTTATATACTGTGGTGGTAGTTTCTTTGTTGTGTCCAAATTTTGTGTGAGCAAGTGACCTGAGGGCGTTAAGTCTGGGTGTCAGTTTCTTTTTAAGTTTGTGGTGTGCTGTTTGAATGTCATATGAGTATCATATGTTACTCCTAGGATTTTGTGTGTGTGTGTATGTGTTAGGGGTGTGTTGTTTATGGTGAGTTGAGGGATGTATTTGTGTTCTCCTGTCCAACTTGTGAGCAGGGTTGCGGTGGATTTGGCTGGGGCTAGATTAAGTCTGTTTGTAGTGCACCAGCCATGTAGTGTTGAGATAGGGTTGAATGAGATCTGTTGCTCTTTTTGGGTCATGGTGTGTGCATGTGAGTGTTATGTCATCTGCATAGGAGGCTAAGTTTATTTGGGGCGTATTGGATGTAGTTATATCGTGCATGTACAGATTGAAGAGTGCGGGCGATAGGACGGATCCTTGTGGGACTCCGTTTGGAAAGTTTCTGATTTTAGATGACTGACCGGCAAAAGATACGTGTGCACATTTGCCTTCTAGGAAGTTGGCCAGCCACCTTTTTGTGGCTGTTGTTGTTCCCCATGCTGCCTGGCCGAACAGCCCCAAGGCCCCGAGCAAGGCCAAGGCCATAACCGAGCGCCCCCACAGAACCCTACCCGCCGACCTCAATAAAGCCTGGGTGACCGAAGCCACTCCATGGCGGGGAGCTGAGGAGGGTGCGGAAACGCCCGGGAAACCAAAGCCCCACCCAGGGCCCTGTGCCCCTCAGCAATTATGAAGAGAAAGCTGAGGGGCAAGGGAAAAATGTGACGCTTTGGCTTCCAATCTTGGTAGATTGGGAGGTCAGTCCACGGAAGAGACGCCGTCACTTGAGATCTAGAAAATATATAAGTAAAAGGAACAGTCAGAGTAAGCTATGGGTATGGCAGAGATTGCTCAGTTCTCACTCTGATAGACCAGCCCATCACCACATGACTAGAACCCAATCCTCTCGGCATCAGCTAGGAAAGGCCCTAGAAAGCCGCCTTTGGCGGGGGGATAGCTCCCCTATTTCAACCCTTTTCGGGGTTGGGCACCCACCTCAGTAATCTCCGCCCCCTCACCTGAGCCACAACTGACGAGGTATGTATGCCAGATGTCTTGTGTGAATTGTACATTGACTAAGTGGGCTCCTAAAAAATGTACAAATTGTGCACTCTTCGTGTAACACTACCACAATCCGAGTGGCCATATAACAGCAACGGGGGCGACTCAGGTATTACTAAACATTTGTGATGAAGTGAAAGTTTATATATCCTCAAAAAAAAAAAAACTAAATAAAAAAAAATAATCCCAGACATGGTCAGTAGGGACTATGTTTATTTCTTACTGGACGCTCTGTGTCTTCCACAAAAGAAACCCCTAAAATGAGGTCTATACCTACAGAGTTAACTCCTTCAGACTCATATGACGCAGAGGTTGCCAGATTAGCAATAAGAAATAAAGTTCTCTCACTCTTATAATTACCTCTCCAAAATTAGTTTTCTGCCCACAGCTAACTTAAAGACAACTGCAGAGGTTGAAGTAACTATAAACTAAAGGTTTCTAAATACCCCTGATGGTAACAAAGGTTTTAACGCATCCCCAATAGGCTCAAAATCGCGTCATATGTCGGAGAGGGTTAAAAGGCACTTCCTCCCCTAACTGTCCTCGCCCCAAACTTGTTAGGCTTGACCTAGATAAAGATGAGGAACAATGTTTTCCTCACGATACTATCCCGATTAGATAGCACTCTAATCGTATTCATGATAGCCGATAGAATACATCCCCCTGGAATCCATTCTTATATAAGTTATGGCAGATACGTATTACGTACATAGTCTGCAGTTTACGTGATCACTACTTCTTTGCTCATATATCAAAGTATTCTACACTTTCATAGTTACACACTGGTAACATTAATTTGAGCGGATATGCTCTGGACTCTACTAATGGATTCTTATATCGGGATATTCTCACGCGAGCGCGCGATCACGGAAGCGGCCAATAGGCCTAGCTCGAGCATCACTACTGAATTTTATAATATAAGAGATAGATGATCTCTTCCTATATACTGTAGATATATAGATATATAAATATTATATTATGAAGTTTTTCGAGGGGTTTACTTCATTTTTCAACATATAAGCGGGCGGCCAATGGTTCCGATATTGTTGACTTATAAGGAACACTGTTCCTCCGGATACTATTCCTATTTTTAAGCCAAATATCGACTCGAAACTTCACACGCTCGTCACATCGAGCACGGAAGTGGCCAATAGGCTATAGTTCAGAGCCTCACTCTACTGAAAGTTACAGCACAAGAGATAGATTGGTATCTTCCTAGATATAAGAATTATATATAGATATATAAATATATTATGAAGATTTTCGAGGGATTTACTTCATTTGTCAACATATAAGCGGGGGGCCAATGGTTCCGATATTGTTGACCTATAAGGAACAATGTTCCTCCGAATACTATTCCTATTTTTTAAGCCAAATATTAACTCGATATTATGAGGTTTTCTCACACTCACGTCACATCGAGCGCGGAAGTGGCCAATAGGCTATAGCTCAGAGCCTCACTCTACTGAAAGTTACAGCACAAGAGATAGATTGGTATCTTCCTAGATATAAGTATTATATGAAGTTTTTCGGTGGATTTACTTCATTTGTCAATAGATAAGCTGGGAGCCAATGGTTCCGCTATTATCGAACTACAGTATAAGAAACACCGTTTCCTCCGGGTACTATCCCTATTATAAACCAAATATTGACAGTATATTAGGAGTTTTTCGAGGGATTTACTTCATTTTTCAATGAATAAGCTGGGGACCAATGGTTCCGCTATTATTGGACTATAAGGAACATAATTTCCTCCGGGTACGATCCCTATTGAAAACACAATATTGAATGTATATTAGGAAGTGGTTAGAGGGATTTCCTTCATTTTTCAATTTATAAGCGGGGTGCCAAGGGTTCCACTGTTGTTGAAGGATAAGGACCAACGCTTCCTCTGGGTACTATCCCTATTATAAGCCAAATATTGACTTTATAATTCAAAGTTTTTCCATGGATTTACTTCATTATTCAATGCATAAGCGGGGGGCCAATGGTTCCGCTATTGTTGAACTATAAGGAACAATGTTTGCTTCGGTTCCTATCCCTATTATAAGCCAAACATTAACGTTATAGTAGGAAGAATTTCGTTGGATTTACTTCATTTTTCAATGTATATGCTGGGTGCCAATAGTGTGTGCTATTATTGAACTATAAAGGAAAAGTTTCCTCCGGGTACTATCCCTATCATAAGCCAAATATTGAAATTATATTATGAAGTTTTTCGATGGCTTCACTTCATTTTTCAATATATAAGCCAGGTGCTAAAAGGTTCCTGCTTACTTATGTTATCACTTCTGACTTGGAAATAGTTCGGAAACTTTGAGCCCTGGAGTCGGCGGGACTCCTGTGCCCCAGTGGGCTATTAGGGACAGATGAGGAGCAAAGCTTTCTCCAGATACTATCAGTATTATAAGCCCAATATTGAATTGATATACACGGACTAACCAATGGTGTCCGGGTACCGGGTACCCAACGGACCTCCGGTGACATTGATAATCTACTGATTATTATTATTATTATTATTATTATTATTATTATTATTCCATTGTTATAACTTAAGTTACTGCAAATTGCAATTACAGTCTCTCGAATTGAATTGAACTGAAATAGACCTTGACTCTTAGCTACGGTCCACTCTCTCCGGTTCCGTATTCCCGATCGGGTTGCTATGAAGGTCTTCGGGCTTCACCTCCATCTCCGGGTGATGCCCAACGGCGTGTCTTTCCGGGTCAATGATAAACATCTTTCCCATAAGTTCTCAATGGAGGACAATGAATTTATATAAGAGATAGCAGATACGCTACTCTACTCTAACCTCTTTTACGGCATTCATATAGCCAATAGGCTATTCACCGCCAGGTGTTGCCCAACGTATTTTCTTGTTGAGATGCTGTTAAAAGTCTTCACCTTGGGTTCTCAATGTAGAACCACGAATGAGAGAAAAAAGGGGGGGGGGATACTCTAATCATATTAATGATAACCATCGACTATCCCACTCTAATCCATCTTTATATAAGATGCAGCTGATGTGCTACCCCGTTCTAACTTCTTTTACTGCATTCATATAGCCAACAGGCTACTCGGCATTCCATAGGCCTTGTGCATGACGAGCCGGTACATGTTTTTGTTCTTTGCTCTAGTATTATGTAACATTAATTCTTGGCCTGATGAGCAACAGCTCTCTTGTAATCGCCACGACCATTGTGCAGTGGTTCGGGTTCACAAGATGCAACAAATTCCCCCTTCTTAGACGTACGAAGTATGTACGCCATCTGTCTTGTGTTGATTGTAAGCTAGCTAGTGGGCTACTAAGAAGTGTACAAACTGTGCACCCTTCGTGAAACATCACAATCTGATGGACCACATAACTGCGGCTGGGGCGCCTTAGGTTTTGCTCAATATTTTGGAGTGATGTACAAGGTTACATATCCTAAGTCCCAGACATTATCCATAATGCCTACGTGAGTTTCCTAAACATTCTTTTGCCCACGTCCCAACGAAGTTGGAGACCCTGTTCCAAACAAAGGTTCTAGCAGCAATTAAGTCCAAGTTTAGTCAGAGACAAGAGTCTCTGACTCCCCAGGTTAGGCTGTCCTCTCAGCTAATGCCTTCTACACTACCTACTGTTCCTTTACAACCTGTCCTTATATGAATAAAGACCACCACACCGCCTTGTCCCTCAGGGTCAATTGGTCCTAGTGTTCCCTAACCAGTGAATCAGTAGCGATTCCCACCCTTGACAGGTGGGGCTATTCCTAACCCCTTCACTCCGGGTGCCCTTGAGGAGGACCCGGGGTTTCCCAACAAGCCAATGTCTTTGCTTTATGATCCTGCCCGAGTTTGACAACCAATCAGTGATCCTCCTATTCCGGACGACGCGGAGACAGGTATCCCTGAACTTTACCAGGTCCCTCAAGCCGGGGTCCTCGAGGTAAATGAGTTAAAACATCTGCGAGCAAAAGATGCTGAAAGGCGGGGAATGGAATTAGTCGTGCCTCCTTTCCCTTCCAGGTCTGATATTCAGTTTTGTGGACAACCCTGCCCCAATGTTTTCTGCCACAACATCCCGGGAGTCTCGGTCAGATTTCTCTAAGCTTGCTGCTATAAAGTCCCTCCTCAGTGTGTTCTACAAAGATAGAAACTGTTGCTACAGACCCTCAGTCTCGCATGTTCCCTTAGAAGGAGTGGGACAAGGTCCGTGGGTGGAATGGGCAGTAGAGGCGGCAAAATTTGCTCTAGCCATCACTGCAATTGCCCCACTAAAGCTCCAAATGAGGAACATAGATTTGCTACTTGTCATATGTGATCTGCACAACAATACAATGATACTTTCACCAAACGTCATAGAAGTAATCAAAGAATGATTAAAGCCGATGGTATTAGTGCCAGTTCTAAAAGGAACCACAGTTTTCCCATCCCACACGTTTCTTGTTCCCAAATGAG
Organism: Paralithodes platypus; assembly: GCA_032716605.1. Taxonomy (NCBI): domain Eukaryota; kingdom Metazoa; phylum Arthropoda; class Malacostraca; order Decapoda; family Lithodidae; genus Paralithodes; species Paralithodes platypus. Next base: position 32,457,161 of record CM064509.1, on the reverse strand, counting down.
ACGACTTAAAGATGAGACCAGGCAGAGACCTCTCCTCACACAAAATTACAGATTTTGCATGCTCACAGTGCCTCGGATATGGCTACTCCTTCATCAGGACGTGTGACTGATAACGTTGAACCTCAAGGATGCCTTTTGGCACATTCCGTTCTTCACAAGAGATCAAAGATTTCTTACAGACACCTTATCCCGGTGCAAGTGCAAGTCAGTGGAACGGGCACTCACACAAGAAGCTTTCAGCAAGCGGATTCATCCCTACATTTCAGCCTTGTACCTCCCGGGAAGGGCCAACCTTTGGGGTGACACCTTATCCCGGGGCAAGAGTAGGCTACTCCAGTGGTATGGGCACTCAAACAGGAAGCTTTCGCCATGTATCAATGGGAAGATATTATTGGGATGGAATTTGTGCTGTACCTAGTATCAGTGCATTACCACAAGCCCACCGAAACGTCAATAAAATACCCTCATTGTTCCCTGATTAAATAGCAGTGTATGAATATTCCCATATTCAAAATATGCTATAGGAGTGCAATGCCTGGTGAGTTATCTGCTCAACAGGTGGCGTTGTGTGAGTGTAAGTGTGAGAGTCCGAGTGTAGGGGGTGAGACAGTGAAGCACGGGAACGAGATGGCTTCAGAGATGGGGTCGTTTCGGGCCATGAGTGAGCACCGTGCCTCATGTGAAGGCAAGATGGCAGGTGCTCGTTGTACTCTACGTGCTTCACATGTCTCACTCCCTAGACTGGAACAAGACCTCACAGGCTTCACTGTTCATTGTAAAGCGGTGAATGTTAAGGCTCTCAGCCTATGCCCGAGAGGAAGTAAGTTGGAATATAGAAAAAAAAAAAAAAAAAAAAAAAAAAAAAACAACGACTCTTCCTTCCCATCCACAAGTAGACCTTTTGGCATTCCACACATTAGCAAAGACCCCTCAATCTATAACCCGGTGGTCAATAACCCCGGCGCAGGGACTGGCCTCTTTTGCGGTCAATTCTCCCTACCGACAATTCCTTGAGACCTCTGGTGAACGCTTCGGAACTAACGCCAGAGCTACGACTGTAGACATCACTATACCAAACACCTATAAGATGTACAGTTTATCTCAAGATTTGTGTGATTCTACACAATTTTCTTATACAGTATACGACTACACTACGTTCTTGTATAGTATAGTAATAAAGGGAAGGTCCATATGCAGCCGATAATGACTACAAACATAATTGTAAGCTGATTATAAACAATTATCAATTATTCATTGACAAAATTGGAAGGAAAATATCTGCTAACTTTGTATTGCATATATGTTATGGGTGATTTTAAATATATAAAACGAAAGTATGCATAGGCCAAAGTATGTGTCAGCTACAGAACACAGGGTCGTCCATCTACCTGTTCCCTCCCCCAGGCACGACCCTCAGATGCACAATCAGACAAGGGTCTAGTGTGTCACTTTGTGCCAATTTGGCCCATACAAGAGGGATACAACCGCCTGAGCCTATAGTGCCCGTATCCAGTTCCAATCTCTCAATTCCTCTTGGACCAAGCTGGAAGCCTTCAGATTTCTCTAACTTTTGCATTATGGACGTTTAACGGGCCAAATGGCTAAGAGCAAAATACGATCCTATCTTTCACCCTAAATCGAAGGCCTATTAGTCGGTAACCACTGTCAGGCAATAGGCGTCACACTGAAAGAGTTTTATTCACCATGACTAAGTAAGAAGACAAAGGATTTTTCTTCTATAGTAAATAGTACGAGTTGTATGTACTGAATGAGTCTGGTTCTCCTTTCCGCCTTCGGAATCTCAAAAAAAAAAAAAAAAAAAAAGGGGGGGGGGGATGTAGAACATAAATAAGTATGCGAAGACAAAGAGTTTTCTTCTATAAGGAATAAGTACGAGTTGTATGTACTGAAAAAGTATGAACAAATAGTTAATTTTTTGGTTTTATACCAATGCAAGCAAGAAATGCGCTTGCTAACTTGTTGCACAGCTTCAGGAGCATTATAGTATGAGATGTTTTGACATTAACCCTCCAGCCCCGGGGGCTATAGCTTGCGACTGTGCTCCGGTACCGGGTGTTTTGACGATCTTTGGCCTATGTTAACTACTCTGTAAGTCAATGAATATGGCATGTAATGTTGTGAATAAAAAAGAATAATGTTCCACAAACCTTCCTCTGTCGAATGGCGTTGAGTAGAGGTCTCTAGCCCCTCTGGTTGCATAATGGTGAGCGCGGGAAGACGAGTGCTTTTCGGCGGCAAATTCTTCCCGCGTTCGGACGCGTCGCCCCGGCCATGGCTACGACGCACCTAGCCGCTCGTCGCGCCAAAGTATTTATCTCCCTTAGACGATTTTAGTGTTCGATATTGAGAATGTGATGTTTATTTGATATTTTCTAGTTATTTTGAGGCCAATTATATAAAATATGTTTATTAGGGTATCACTGTCACTGATATTGCTAATTTTCACTCGATACCGTACATTTTATTAGTAATTGAGGTAGCTTATTGTTGTATTAGGCACTGATTATTCGTTATCACAGGTGTTTATTATACTTTGGCCATCATATATTAGGTCTTGTGTCACTTTCACTTTGACAAATATGCTTTAGAGAGTGTCACTGTCACTGATAATGCTCATTTTCACTCGATACCGTACATTTTATTAGTAATTGAGGTAGGTTATTGTTGTATTAGGCACTGATTATTCGTTATCACAGGTGTTTATTATACTTTGGCCATCAAATATTAGGTCTTGTGTGACTTTCACTTTGACAAATATGCTTTAGAGAGTGTCACTGTCACTGATAATGCTCATTTTCACTCGATACCGTACATTTTATTAGTAATTGAGGTAGGTTATTGTTGTATTAGGCACTGATTATTCGTTATCACAGGTGTTTATTATACTTTGGCCATCAAATATTAGGTCTTGTGTCACTTTCACTTTGACAAATATGCTTTAGAGAGTGTCACTGTCACTGATAATGCTCATTTTCACTCGATACCGTACATTTTATTAGTAATTGAGGTAGGTTATTGTTGTATTAGGCACTGATTATATGTTATCACAGGTATTTATTATACTTTGGCCATCAAATATTAGGTCTTGTGTCACTTTCACTTAGTTATATGATTTGTAAACGTTTTATATACAATTTATTGTGTCTTTTTTCACTGATTTCTATATTTCTATAGGTTCTAATCATATGAATGTCACTTGGTATATACATATGTGTCACTTTCACATATTATTATGGTGTAATTGTATTTGTATCAATGTTCTCATAATACATGACTTTTGTATTACAATAAATTGGTTTTCTTCCACTTTTTGCCTATATATAATTATAGTGTACATATTGTCATTTTATTTGGCAATTTCAGTATGATTATTAGAACTCCAGCTTGGAGTGGTAATCAAAGAAGCACTCTAAAGCACAGAGTGCCACCTTGCACTCCACACACTCCATGGTTGACTTTTTACCTGACCTCGGCCTCACCCTGCTGTTGTAGCAGACATGGCACCGCTTCTGCTGTGTTCTTCCTGATTCATTCTGAGGCAGGGAACCAAGCCTGTGCCTAATCAAGTATTGAGCACACTGCAAGCGGTCAATAACGACGGGCCCAGGATGTGCCACTGCCCTCTGTGGCGTAGCATACTTCTCCAGGAGCTCCGTCAACACCTGCTTTTGGAACCTCCGCAGGCTATTGAACTTCATGGGTGTGTTCACATTCCGAAGCTTGTATATGTTGTAGGCATTCAGAACTGACATGTCCACCATATGCAGAAAGAACTTTTTGTACCATCTGCACGAGGTACGCAGGCAGTCAATGAAGCCTATCTGCATGTCGGACTTGTCCACCAGCCTCATGTTGATGTTGTATTTACCTAATTTACCTAATTGTAGTTTACAGGAGTTGAGCTAAGCTCGTGTTGTCCCGTCTCTCAGTCTACTTTTTATCCAATTTTTTCTTGAAAATATGGATGTTCCTTGCCCCTACCACCTCCTCCTCCAGCCCATTCCATTTGTCAATACATCTATAGGGGAAGCTAAACTTCCTGATATCGTTCTTGCAGGTAGGTCTTTTTACTTTGTAGCTGTGGCCTCTAGTTATTCCTGTATCCATAATTAATATATCCTCCCTATCCAGCCTCTCCAGCCCCCGGGTACATTTGTACATCATTATCATGTCTCCCCTCTCTCTCCTCTCTTTTAGACTCGGTAGATTTAATTTGTCTAGCCTCCCTTCATATGGCAGTTCTCTGAGACTTGGAACCAATCTAGTGACTGCTCTCTGGATTCTTTCTAACTTGTGAATATGCTTCTTTAGATGCGGGGACCACACCACTGCTGCATACTCCAATCTTGGTCTAATCATACTCTTCATAATTTTCGCTACCATGGTCTCATCCAAATAGTTCAGAGCAACTTTCATATTCCCGGCCATTGCATACATTCCGCTAAAGAGCTTGTTAATATGTTTCTCTGGCGACAAATTATCTTGTATAATCAACCCTAAATCTTTTTCTTTTCGGCCTTGCTAATTTTATTATCTCCCATCCTGTACTCCCAATTTGGTCTATTCACACTTCTTCCCATATTTAACACATGACATTTACTTATATTAAATTTCATTTTCCACTTGGTGCTCCATTCGTATATTTTATCTAAATCCCCTTGCAGCTCCTCACAACTACTTTTATTTGTTATTTGTCTCATAATTTTTATGTCATCTGCAAACATTGACATGTAAGAGTTTATGCCTATCGGCAGGTCATTCACGTACATAAGGAACATGAGAGGTGCCAACACAGATCCCTGCGGCACACCACTCTCAACTTTCCGCCACGATGAGTAAGTTCCTCTAATGTTGGTCCTCATTTCCCTATCTGTTAAGTAGCTTTCCATCCATTTCAGCAAACTCCCCCTGACACATCCTAGCGTCTCAAGCTTAGATAACAATCTCTTATGTGGTACCTTATCGAATGCTTTGGAAAGGTCTAAGTAGACGCAGTCCACCCATCCGCCTCTTTCTTGGAGTACATCTATCACCCTACTGTAATAACATAGCAAACTGGTAACACAAGATGTCCCTTCTCTGAATCCAAATTGCTTTGGGGTTATTATTTTCTTTCTCTCCAACATTTTCATCCATCTCTTCCTAATTAGCTTTTCACAAATCTTGCATACAATACTAGTAAGTGAAACTGGTCTATAGTTTAGAGGGTCCTCAGGGTTTCCATTCTTGTATATCGGAATGATATTAGCTCTTTTCCATTCAACAGGAACCTGTCCTTTATCTAAGGAAGCTTGAATTATGTCCCTCACTGGCTCCACTAATTGCTCCGCACACTCTTTTAAAACCCAGGCAGACACTTCATCCGGTCCCATAGCTTTCCTTACTTCAAGTCCTCTCATCGCAGATAACAGCTCATCTCTAGTTATTTCAATCTTACTAAGACCACTCTCCAGTACTCCCGCCTGTGGTTCGTCAAAACCTTCCTCTCTAGTAAAAACTGACCCCAATTTGTTATTCATTACCTCACACATGTCAGATACATTTTCGTACGTCCTAGCATTAACTCTTAATTTAGTAATTTGTTTCTTTACCTTCAACTTACTGTTTATATATTTATAAAATAATCTAGGGTCACTTTCACATTTATTTACTATGTTCTTCTCATAGTTCATTTTAACTTGCCTAATTATGTTAACATATCTATTCCTCTCCTGTTTATATTTATTCCGATTACTCTCAGTGTTCCTTCTTCTTAATCTAGCCCAAGCTGCATCACGCCTACCCAAAGCTCTTTTGCATTTCAAATTAAACCAATCTTTCTGCTTAGTAAAATTTCCAGTTTTATATCTTGGGACAAACATATAGGTTCCCACTCTATAAATTTCGAGGAATCTACTATATTTACCTTGTACGTCCCGTTCCTTCAAAATAAGATCCCAATCTACTCCCTCTAAATATCTTTTCAAGGATACATAATCAGCTTTACTATAATTTAATCTGTCATTTATGTAGCTATTGTCTAATCTATTGGCATTACTCGAGGTCAACTTCCATTTTAGTAATAGGTGATCACTTTTACCTACAGGACATAGATAGTTTATATCACTAATTTCGTGAGGATCTTTTGTAAAAATCAGATCGAGTTTAGAAGGTTCGTTATTACCCCTCATTCTTGTATTTTCCTTCACATGTTGTGCAAGTACATTTTCCGTAACCAACTCCACTAGCCGACTTCCCCAAGATCTCTGATTTGGCCCTGCATCTCCCGATTCCCAATCAACCTCACTACAGTTGAAATCTCCTACCAAGATCAATCGATTCTTCCTTAAAAGCAATCTTCTCAACGACTGAACCATATCCTCTACCATCTCCTCAAACTCCAACTCCCTCCATGCTCTGGTCTTTGGTGGCATGTAAGCTACTGCTATGTCTAGCTTTTTTCCTTCTATATCATTGAGTTCAACTGCCATTATTTCTGCCTTGTCATTATTTAACTCCACGTGCTTTGCTGTCATCAGGACAGCATCGGGCTTGGTCACCCTGGCCTGGGTGCGGCGATCCACCTTGCCAGTCTCCACCATTTCCCCCTTGTGGATGGTGGTCAGGAGGTTGACCTTCCGCTGGTCGTGCCAGTGGATAGCCAGAATGGGCCCCGACTTCTTCTTGAACACATCACCTTTTTTGGTCTTTGGAGGGAAAGGTGGCATGCCCTTCCTTTTCCCTCGTACTGTGCCTACAGTCCCCGTCTTGCGCTCATGCAGGTACTGTGAGAGAGTGGGGGACGTGTAATAATTGTCCGTGTAGAGGACGTGATTCTTGTGAAAGTAGCGGTCCATCATGGCTTGCACCACTGCTCCGCCAAAGCCAATGAGGGGGTCCACAAGCAAGTCCCCTTCCTTCCCGTTGTAGACCAGGAAGTCCAGGACATAGCCAGTTTGGCAGTCGCACAGCACAAAGAATTTTATGCCAAAGCGATGTCTTTTTGAGGGGATGTACTGCCGGAAGCTGAGTTTTCCCCGGAACAGCACAAGAGACTCGTCAATGACGACCTTGCGGAAGGGCTTGAAGTAGGAGGTGAAGCGTTCTCGCATCATCTCGTACAACGTCCTAATCTTCCACAGCTTGTCTGGGAGGTGGACGTCAAGGTTGGTGACAAGATGGAGCGCTGCGAGGATATCAAGGTACCGGTCGCGAGACATATATTTCCCGAAGGCAGGGGTGGATATCAGATCATTGGTGATCCAATAGTCAGGCAACCTATGCTTCTTGACATGAGGCATTAGCATGGTGAGTGCCAGGAACACCATGAACTCTTTATGAGTCACTGGGGTCCACTGCCTCATGTGGCCCTTGGTCACCTTTCCCAAAAAGTGGACCTGGAATTGGTGCTGCTTATTTGTCTCTTTGACAACATAGCCTACCACCTCCTCATCAAAGAAGGCCTCAAATAGTTCGTGTGGTGGAGCATTGGGGCCTGCAGGAAAATTGGGGGTAATGCCTGAACCCTCCAGTACCTCATCAAAAGCTGGCACATCAGGGTTGTATCCATCCTCATCAACTACGTCTTGCCACTGAAAAACGTAGAATGGGTCTTGTCTACGCTGACGAGGAGCTCCAGCTGGTGGCCCAGCACGCCCACGGCCAACTCGGGAGGCGCGCGCCCTAGGGCGGCGAGGGCGGCGGCCAGGGCGGTGGGCAGCACGACGGGCAGCACGACGCCGGGCCAAGCGGATGGGTCGAGGGTCGTCGATGTCCATATAGTCATCGTCAGAGTGGTCATCTTGCCCTGACGGTGGACCTATGTAATCATGGCCAGAGTCTTCAGAGAGGTGCCCTTCATCATCAGTGGCCCCCACATAATCTGGCGGGGAACCAGTGATGCGTGGGCGGCGTGCGGGTGGGCGAGGTGGGGAAGGAGTGGCAGGTGAGGCTGTGTCCCCCCGAGGTCCTGGGCTCCTTGGCCTGCGACGAGTGACAGAAAGCAATGTTTCACTGTCACTAGGCCCAGGTATTGGTGATGCGAGCTCAAAGACTTCTTCAGGAAGACATGTTGAAGGCGGGAGAGGTGGGGAGGACCGTGGGGAAAGTTGCGGGGACGTATGGCTGGGGCCGGCCGGGGTGGACGCCGCGGGAGCCTCGAACAAAACTCTCTTACTTTTCTTAATTTTTTTGGTATATTTCCTACCTTTCCCCTTTTCGGCAGCAGTATGTCTCCTGTCGGGGGACCTAGGAGGCAAATAGGCCGAAAGTGTGGGGTCCTCAACCCTTGGCAATGGTGGGGGTGGTGGGGAAGAATGCGGGGCATCCGGGTCATCTTGGGTGGCGTGGGTAGATAAGGGAGACAATGGCGGACGAGAAGGGTCACCACGCTGACCCTCACTCACAGCCTCATCCTCACCAAGTAGTTTTGCTTGTTCCCTAGCTGCCGCGGCCGCCTTCTCAAGTATTTTCTGCTTATACAAATGTAGCTTGAAAGGCGATTTACCTGGGGAAGGGGTTGGCGTCGTGTCACTTATGCGAAATTTGGTGAGTGACCTTGAACTCTCCCACTCACTCACTCTCTCAAGTTCACTGTCTGTCGGTAAACCAGCTTCCTCAACAACTGGTACATCACCTTCATCACTCTCATCACTGTCATGTTCTCTCGCAAATCCCAGGAATTGCTCTTCTTTGTTACTCTCATGGCCATAATCACTCGACTTATAATTACTGGAGTCGTCACTGACTTCATCATCAACATTATGCTTGGCATCAGCTCGCTCATAAAGTCTCAATGTCGTCTCAATACCTCCGGGAGATAACACATTTAGGCGATGGCGTCGGGGTAAGGCGCGACGAACTAGCAAGGGCGTCGTAGGAAGCACGGTATCGGACACAGCGGAATCACTATTTGGCGTACTGTCCATGATGGCGTCGGGGTAGATACTGTTGCTGTGGCGTAGTTTACGCCTGGTGGCGCCACCTACCGTCCCACGATACCGAAAATTTAATCGCGGCATTCGAAAGCACGCACGCAAGCAATGGGCGTTCAAGAGCCCTTCCGGGTTGCGCGGGCCGAGGTTGTTATGGGCGTTCAAGAGCCCTTCCGGGTTGGAGGGGTTAAAGCATCCGTTCATACACATTTTTACATCTTGTTCTCCTCAACACATTTTAAGTTATGACTATTCTTCCATCTTTCCTTCTTTATGAGGCTTCCCAGTATACCCGCCTCTTCTTTCTCTAATACAGTAATTTGAATTTCTCCCGGTGTCAGCCTATCTGTTAATTGGTTCTCTCTGGATACGTTGAGCATCTGATGTCCCACCTCCGGTCGTGATATCCTAGGCTCTTCGTCATTGACGAAGGAACCAATACTAAATTACGGGTTTGACAACCCGTAGGTAAGGAAGGAAAACCTTCTATTTAGGAGTGGTTCCGTAGTCAATGACGCAAAGGTTCCCTCCCACCTTCCCCTTCCCATGCACATGCCCAACTTGATATAACATTTGAGGCAGATAAACACGCTAGAAAGTCTGGCATCACGTGCAAGGGAAGCATAACGACAGCACAGCTGGAGGGCTGAGGCACCGGGAGGTTTGAAATGATAGATTCTTCTTTAAATTTTATTTCTAGTGGTATTCATTTTCAATGACGAGCCCTTGGTAAGATTTAAGGGGTATTAACCAAGGATTGTTTTTATGCTATATACGCAACGGTTGTGATAAGAACTCCGGGGAATCCCGAACGGGTCCCGGAATCTCAGCCTATATATAGTATAGGCTCTTCGTCATTGACTACGGAACCACTCCTAAATAGAAGGTTTTCCTTCCTTCCCTACGGGTTGTCAAACCCGTAATTTCAACTACTGTATGGTGATAAAAACTATTTAAAAAAATAATAATAATACAGTCAATCCTCCGGTAACGCGGATTTGGTGGCACACGGTACACCCCAAATATAAAAAAAATTGCTAACACGGTCAATACTTACACTGGCGCGGGGTCTAGCCGGGCGCCGAACTTTTACTCCCGACTTTCGTCATTTACCGATACTCATATCTCTGCAAATATATGGCCTAACCAAGTTTTTATGCATACCGGAGGTAGATATGATTGTTGCTGTGCATTGGATGAAGATTAGAACACTCCACATTGTGTAGTTATTGTGTGAGGTGAGAATAATTACTGAAACACACCTATGTTATTGTTTGGCTATGTCGAGTGAGTGTGTGTGTGTGTGTGTGTGTTGTCATTGTGTACACTACGTGGCTAGGCTATCTCGGTTGCCGAACCTTTACTTCCGACTTTCGTCATATTTATGCATACCAGATGAAGATATGGTTGTTGCAGTGCATTGGGTGAAGACTAGAACACCCTACAGTACATAGTGTAGTTATTGTGTGAGGTGAGAAATAATAAGACGGCGAGTTATGCGGGAATTCCGAAGTTCAGATTTTCGCCATTTACCGATGCTCATATCTCTGCAAATAAATGGCCTAACCAAGTGTTTATGCATACCAGATGAAGATATGGTTGTTGCAGTGCGTTGGGTGAAGACTAGAACACCCTACATTGTGTAGTTATTGTGTGAGGTGAGAAATATGATGGCGGGATTTCAGAGCTTCGATAAAAAAAAAATGGCTACTGCTGTGACTCTCCTTAACTAGCCTAGCCTAAACGAAATATTTATTCAGAGGTAAGAGTTGTTGCAATGGGCAAATCAACCCAATGCACGTGTCAAATAACCTTTATAATTCATTTAATTATTATAACATACTGTAGGCTTGTATGGAGAAAAGTGGACTTTGTGGAAACCCCCAGAACACTAAGGTAGGTTTAACATGTAAACCTATGGGTTCGGTAACGCGGTTACCGAATACATTAGCCGCATTACCGGAGGATTGACTGTAATAATAATAAAAATATATCACTGGAAAATTATTGGTCGTCTCGGTAATTTTTTCCTAGTCTTTACCCATTATCCACCAATATTTGACATGCTTTCCAAAAAAAAAATATATTTTGTCACTAACCCAACCTATCCAGATCCCCGCAGGTCTTAGCATTGATATAGAGGATGACATAATACAAAAAATACGGAGGAAAAGGGAAACAAAATTACATCTCCACTGATTTAAGATGGCTTCCTTTCTTGTTTCCACCCTTATTTAACCCACAAAGTCTATTGAAAGATAATTTAATTTGCACTACTATTACTTATGACATATATAAGAATACTGTACAGTATGGGTCATATAGATTGTATATATGACATAATTATTGAGGTACAGTATTGCCAAAAATAAACAAAGTCCCTTCACCCTGAGAGCTCTTGAGAACCACTGGGATTCGAACGTGGAAAATTAATTGTTATGAATTTGTTATTAGTGCAATACTACTCAGCCAAACCTCCCTGATGAGCTAATTTACATGTCATCTTCAGTAGGGGGGTGAAGGAGAGGGAGAGAGAGATTGCAAAAAAACGTGAAGGATAATCCAAAAATATTCTGGAAGTACATTCAGGAAAAGTTAACAAGAAGAGTAGGTATCCCAGAACTGATAGGAGAATTGGATGGTAGGAATAGAGCAGAAACTGATAAGGAGAAAGCAGATGTGCTGGGGAAATACTTTGGGGAGGTACTAACAGTGGAGTCGGATGATGCAGTGCCTACTATTCCCATCAAACAGGCACCGGCACTAGAACTAATAGAGTTTTCCCATGCTAGAATAAGAAGGGCTATAGAAAAAATGAACAGAAGTAAGTCCCCGGGACCGGATGGGATACATCCAAGAATCATAAAGGAAGGAGGTGAGATGTTAGTAGAGCCATTAAATTTTTTATTTGAGGTATCTTTTAATACAGGACAAATCCCAATGGACTGGAGAGAGGCGAACATAATAGCTATTTTTAAGAAGGGAAAGAGAAATGACCCAGGAAATTATAGACCAGTCAGTTTGACAAGTGTTGTGTGTGAACTAATGGAAACGGTAATTAGAGAAGGAATAATGGAGCATATGAAATCAAACCAACTTTTCAGTGGGAGACAGTTCGGATTCTTGCCAGGGAGGTCGACAGTACTACAGCTAATTAAGGTGGTAGATGATTTGATGCAAATTCTGGAGGATGGTGTTGTTATAGACGTGGTATATTGCGATTTTATGAAGGCCTTCGATAAGATCCCACATAAAAGGTTAATTTATAAGGGGAGAAATGTGTGAAATGGATAGAAGCCTTCCTGAAAGATCGGAGACAGAGGGTACTGGTGAATGGAATAGGCTCAGGGTGGAGGGAAATTACTAGTGGGGTACCTCAGGGATCTGTGTTGGGACCACTACTGTTCGTTATATTTATCAACGACTTACCTGAAGTTATAACTAATGGAAGTGAGATATACCTGTATGCGGATGACACTAAGCTGTATAGAAGAGTGAGGAGTAAGGAAGATGTGGGTTTGCTTCAAGGAGATGTGGAGGGCATGAAGGGATGATCTGAGCATTGGTTAATGCCTTTTCATCCAATAAAATGCAAGTACATGCGGATTGGGACAAGCAAGATAGACAAGGTAGGATACAGTATGTATGAAGCGATGGAGGAAGTTAATGCAGAAAAGGATATAGGAGTAGTGATAGACAATAAGTTAAATTTCTCAGAACATTTAGTGGAAAAGATTATAAACAAAGCCAATAGAATTGTAGGGCTGATAAGGAGGACATTTGTGTCACTTGACGAAGAAATATTCAGGAATCTCTATACAGCGCTGGTTAGGCCGCACCTGGAATATGCGAACCAGGTGTGGGCTCCATATATGGTAAAGGATATAGAAGCAGTGAAGAAAGTGCAGAGGAGAGCTAGCAAGCTAGTACCAACGTTGAAGAACGCGGGCTATGAGCAGAACACATCAAAAGGTATCAACACATCAAAAGGTAAGGTTGAGGACACCTGGGGCTTCCGACACTGGCATTTTTTTATTTTTTTATTTTTTTTAAAGAGATAATGAACGGAGGAAGGAAAAACACAGATAAAACAAAAAGGTCCATGTGCCTAAAGGCATCCTCCATTCATAAAATGTTTGTAACAACTGGATTTAAACTTTTGTAGATTGTAAGTTTGTGGAAAGCAACTCGAGGGAAGTGAATTCCAAAGAGTAGTAGTTCTAGGGATAAATGAATTTTGATAAGCAGAAGTTCTGCATTGTGGAGGAGAAAGTGTAAATTCATGGGCGCTCTCAGCTGCCCCAGTTCTACGGGGAAAGATGTGGAGAGGCGGCACAATTGAAGCAAGTTCCTCGGAACAATTGCTGTGAAAATATCTGTAGAATAATGCAAGGGATGCAACGTTTCTTCGTATGGATAATGTAGGAAGGTCCTGTGTGATTGCAGGGTTATTGATTAATCTAATAGCTTTATTTTGAATTTTGTCCAACTGCCTCAATGCAACCACTCCACTTCCACTCCACAGAGGTGAACAGTAATCCATCTGAGAACGCACATGACTTTTATATATTACGGCCAACTGTCCAACTGTGTTTATATATTACGGTCAATATAGGAGAAAGAGAGGGGATATGATAGAGACTTTTAAGATAGTGTCAGGAATGTATGATGAGGATGTGTGTGAAGGTATCTTCTTAATGCGGGAGGGAACAAGAACGAGAGGACACTCTTAAGAAAATTTACAAAGAAAGAAATAGGCTTGAAAAGGCAAAGAACTCATCTTGTGATAGAGTGGTAAATGAGTGGAACGCACTGCCCCAGTATGTAGTAGATTCTGAATCAATAAGGAAGTTTGAAAGTAATCTTGATAAAGCATGGGGAAGACAAGATTTGAAGTTTGATTATAAAGCAAAACTACAGAATAGTAAAATTTTTGCGTCTGCTACCGCCGCCGCCAACACCGTGAACGACCGCAGCAGTGCAAGTACTGGCACTGAGCTGGATACACAGGCCTAGTTTGCCTTTTTCCAGAGGATCTACTGTAACTACTGTAAGAAACTGTAAGTATGTACAGTATATAGGCTATAATATATAATGATCAATCTGTATTCTATTCCTCTAACTCTCCACACATCATGCTACACATTTAAGGGGAGATTTTCACTGAAGTTTTTTTTTCTGGACCCCCTTCTCCCACATATTTAGCCACATTATTTTTGAGATTTTAAGATGTTAGCCCCATTAGTTTTGCGATTGTAAGACCTTTGGCCCCATTTCTGTTAATTTTAAGACGTATCGTGCCATTTAGGTGTTAATCTTTTCCTGGCGAGCGATAGCAAGCCTGTAATTTAAGATGAACCAAACTTCGGCTGGGAAATTTTTCTACCAAAAAATGTACCGTACCCATTGATCTTGAAGGGGGATCTTGGGGGTATTTTTATAAGTTTGATGGAGGTCTTATCTAAGGAGGAAACTGAAAACCTCCCCTTAAATATTTCTTGGTTCTTGATTGAAGGGCTATTCTGTATGTGGGCTGGTCCACTAAACATTGCCACAGACCACCACAGAGAGGGATCTGAATCACAGGTGCAGCAGAGACACTACCAGTACGTATCATCATCTTCGCTTTCCATTTTGTCTCCTACCTTCATAAATGCTTTCATAATCCTTTTCATTTTTTTCAGCCATTCTAGTCATGTTATTTTCCTAATAAATACCAGTACGGTACAGTACCTCTATCTAAACCATGAAGGCATGAGACTAAAAGTCTACTTCATATTGATCAGTCAGTGTTAAAAGTGTATATGTAACTAACCTATTTCTATTTTGCAGATAATCCGGTCACGTGGTGGCCGGCGTTACCAATCCACACACTCTGGTGGTGGTGGTGGAGGCAAGGTCCTGATTGCTGCGGCAGGATCCACTTCATTAGTGGCTGGAGTCATTGGCTACTCATCTTGGAGCGATCCCAACAGGAAGGTAAATTCTAGAATTCATGTTCCCGTCTGACTGCACTTGTTCGTATGGTGATCTATTGGTTTTATCTCCTTCAGTAGTCGGTACAATGTAATTTTCATTTTATTATACTAATGTAATGTCTTGAGCTTAGCAGAACCTCTAGGAAGCAAAGGAGTAAAAAATATTATATTAAACATTTAACTTGGCTGGTCCTTTTTATTATTTAACTACTGTACAGTAGGCTCACATATCTCGATCAATCTCATCTCGATATTTCGCATCTCGATGCCACCTTCAAGCTCTCCCCAATCACAAATCTCGATGAAAAAACGTTAATCTCGATAGCTAAATATCGATGCTAGATGCTTATATACTAATATAAACAGATTAATCTTGACCAAATCGATGTGTGAACCTCAGTCATTGTGTTTTGTTCACCTGTATACTAATGTACCGCTAGTATCGATCGTCTCAAGCGGTAGTCTAACCCGTCTCTGCCGCTTTCATTTACGTAGTAATATAAATTACTTTTCCATGTTTTAATATACATTATTATTTGTATGAGGAAAATCTAATATATAATAATAGTAAAGGCAAAAGAAAACTTGATTAAACTTTATACCATGGAAAATTGATTGAAGTCGGTAGATCTAGCGGCCACTTGGTGTACCAGTCACACGTCCGCCATTCGCTTGAAAACTTGTATTGTGAAGTCGTCTACCTGGACCTTTTTTTATCGCATTCATAAAATGCCGGTACTAGTGGTGACAGGGTGAGGGAAGCAATTGCAAGAATTGATGACGATGACTGTGCGCCGGGTGCGGAGACGCAGTAACCTAACTGCGTTTGCCTCGGAACCAACAATCAACCACACAAACCTCTTTATCAGTAAATATAAGGTAAAAATTAAACTCTTTCATTATTCATTTTATCTATTTTAACATATTATATATATTGCATGTGATTGTGGGGGGCAAATGTGAAAATTGACAGATTTGATGTAGGTTAGTCGGCAAGTGGCTGGAACCGATTGTATTTTTTCCCATAAGAAGTTAACTTCGCATCTCGATATTTCGAATCTCGATCGGTATTTGTGGGAACCAATTATGATCGAGATTGGAGATTCCACTGTATATAAAATTGTCTAATGTACACTAGAATATAATAAATATTGGTAATATCATGCTGAGGAGATTACGGTAATTGTTTTGTTATGAAGACATTCAAATATCAAACTGTGGTGGTGGTGGTAGAGGTAAGGTTCTTATAGCTGTGGCAGGAACCACCTTGCTACTGGCTGGAATTGTTTGTTAATCGTCTTCGAACAATGTTCACAGGAAGATTAGTTGCTAGTTGAAGTACAATAAACCCTCGCCATCTCGGACCTCTAGAGGTTGGAAACCCGTACTAGCCGGACTGGCTACGGCCTCTCGGACATGTACTTCCGTATTTCGGACATTTCCGTCATCGTTCCGACAGTGTCCGACGTTGTCGGATGACGCCCTCACGTCACCGGGCAATAAGGGTGAATATCCGACAAACAGAAGGGACGTCCAATGCCATCTACATCTGGGGAAAATTTTTGTTGCGTGAACTATTAGTTATATGGGATTAATTAGGTTAGGTCCGAACCATCAGGCATATACTGTACCCCTATAATGTTCGTAAACACCAAATAAAAGTCATAATAAATTGTTATAATTAATAAATGATATACAGTAAACCCCCGCTAACTATAAGGGTCGTATTTGTCATTAATATGATAAATTTCACATGAAAAAAATAAATAAATCCCCGCGCTGTAGGCCTAATCCCTCCCCTCCCTGTCCCAAGCCTCAACTCCGACCCCGTTACTGTGATGATGTTGATAAGCCTATCTTATTTATTATTTATCTACAGTATGTGCTGGAAGGATATTATATTTTTCAATTCCATCACCTTAGAAATGATTCAAAGATTACAAAAAGTCCAAATAAGACATAGTTGTGTTAATATATAAGGGAGTTAGGTAGATGAATTAGAGAGATAGATAGATAGAAAGAGTGTATATCGAGGGAACAAAACAAAACAAAAAATCTATCAAACTTAAATCTTCCGTCTCTGGTCGCACGGAGGGGAGGGTTGAAATATTGTGTTGACTATCTTATTTATTATTTATCTATGTGCTGGAAGGATATTATATTTTTCAATTCCATCTCATTAGAAATTATTCAAAGATTACAAAAAGTCCAAATAAGACATAGTTATGTTAATGTATAAGGGAGTTAGGTAGATATGCATTAGAGAGATAGATAGATAGAAAGAGAGTTGCAGAGAGGGAGTGAGCAATTTTATGTGGAAAAAAGCTAAAAATACCCTGGCAAAAAAAATCCGAACCATCGGTAAATCTCTGTAAAAAAATTGTAAAGTCGAGCCAAAGTGTTTGTTGTGCGGGCAAGGGGTAGTACTATGCAACCTTCGTTAAAGTGAAAATTCGTTGCAAGAGTGTTCGTTGTGCAGGGGTTTACTGTACTGTGTTTTGTATTACAGATTATAGGGTTCGAATAGGGTTGTCTTCGTTTTCTAGTTTGACGCGGACGTCTCTCTTGAGGTCGGATTTTTTCCGTAGTCTCCGATTTCATTGTTGTCTCGGACGGACATTGGTTAGGTCGGATTTTATCCTCTGTTAGGTCGGACACAAGCCGGACTCCGGACATCTCGGATTTTCGGTCATCTCGGACTGGGTCTCCCCCCAATTAGTCCGAGATAGCGAGGGTTTACTGTATTTATAACCTGCTAGAGTTGCTGTAAGGTAAGAGTGTTATTCATGGCTGAATGCCTTCCTGATGCTAATCTATCTATTAATTGCCAGGCGCCTTGATCCCCGCGGGGGTGACCATGAATAACTTGCCGCCATATTCCAAGGCAATTCGTTTGATTATCTTGTTTTGGGGGGGATAGTGCGCAAAGTATTGTACTTGTGGAATGTTATTGTACTGTTAGCATGGCTGTGGATTTCAATTCAGTCTATATTCAGTGTAATCAGCTTGCCTGTGGTAATCAGGTGCTAGCATATACAGTTGTTGTTGTTGTTCCCTAAGCTGCCTGGCCGAACAGCCCCGAGTCCCTGAGAAAGGCCATGGCCACGATCGGGCTTTCCCACAGAGCTCTCATTGAGTGTAGATTGTGTTGTTGGCGTAAGTGGTTGTGTGAAATGCAGTCTTCTATGATGTGTTTAATGGTATGGGGTGCTGTGTTACATCCCGGGCAGGCGTCGACAACAGAGTCATCCAGTTTCTTCTGATAGCTCAGGAGAGCTGGATGGTGTCCGCATCTCAGCCTGGCCAGGTGGACTCTGTCCTCGCGAGGAAGGGAGGATTCGGAAGGATGGATTTTGGGAGGTCGTTCATGCAGCTGCGTGTTGTCTGTGAGTGAGTGGATGGATCGGTGAGAGATATGAGTATGGATGTGCTTCTGGAAGTTGGTTCGGGGTGGGCAGGGAGGGAGAGAGGACAATAATTGTGTGTGATACCGTGTGCTGGGTGTTGTTTTGATATTTCTTGGTGTCTGTGGGTGTGTTGCCATGTAGTTTAGTGGGTGGTCTTGGTTCGTGGAGGCTGCTGCCAGGAATTGAGTGCCTCTCATGTCCAGATGGTCTTTGACTTTGAGGATTTTGGTTTCTTGATGTAGGTGATCTGTGGGTGCAGTAGCTGTGCAGCCTGTAATGATCTTCAGGGCTTTGTTTTGAATAGTCTGTAAGGTCTTATGATGTGTTTCAGCTAGGTTAGAAGCCCAGGCTGGGCTTGCGTATTCCATCACTGATCTTATGTATTGTTTATATACTGTGGTGGTAGTTTCTTTGTTGTGTCCAAATTTTGTGTGAGCAAGTGACCTGAGGGCGTTAAGTCTGGGTGTCAGTTTCTTTTTAATGTTTGTGGTGTGCTGTTTGAATGTCATATGAGTATCATATGTTACTCCTAGGATTTTGGGTGTGTGTGTATGTGTTAGGGGTGTGTTGTTTATGGTGAGTTGAGGGATGTATTCGTGTTCTCCTGTCCAACTTGTGAGCAGGGTTGCGGTGGATTTGGCTGGGGCTAGATTAAGTCTGTTTGTAGTGCACCAGCCATGTAGTGTGTTGAGATAGGGTTGAAGGAGATCTGTTGCTCTTTTTGGGTCATGGTGTGTGCATGTGAGTGTTGTTGTAGTTGCTGTTCCCCAAGCTGCCTGGCCGAACAGTCCCAAGGCCCCGAGCAAGGCCAAGGCCATAACCGAGCGCCCCCACAGAACCCTCCCTGCCGACCACAATAAAGCCTGGGTGACCGAAGCCACTCCATGGCGGGGAGCTGGGGAGGGTGAGGAAACGCCCGGGAAACCAAAGCCCCACCCAGGGCCCTGTGCCCCTCAGCAATTATGAAGAAAAAGTTGAGGGGCAAAGGAAAAATGTGACGCTTTGGCTTCCAATCTTGGTAGATTGGGAGGTCAATCCACGGAAGAGACGCTGTCACTTGAGATCTAGAAAATATATAAGTAAAAGGAACAGTCAGAGTAAGCTATGGGTATGGCAGAGATCGCTCAGTTCTCACTCTGATAGACCAGCCCATCACCAGAGTAACTATTATAATAATAAGTTATGAAAGGACTGTGGCCTCGCTTCAGGGGAATGCTTTACGCATAAGATCTGCAATGAAATACAGTATGCTTGGAAATATGGCCGGTTAAAATGGATTATATTAATAAAATGAGACTGAGGAAATGGATACTGTATGGGGTTAATTCCAAAGATGTAACTAATGAGGAATTAATGATTTAGTTGGGTATTTATGGTACAGTATCAGCAAAGAAATATGCATGAGCAGGCTTAGTGGTTTGAGCATGTAGAGAGGATGTATGATCAACGATAGGTACTGTGAAGGTGGAGGGAGGTGAGCAGAGGGATGGACGTAAAAAGATATGCAATCAAATTTTAAAACTTGACAAGTGTGGCAGCACCAAATAGGACTACCTGGAAAGCCTCCATTAGGACATGAGACTGAAATCATACTTCTTTATGGATCACTTAAGCTTTATAAAGTGCATGTATGATTTTGATAGGCCAAATAGCTTTTTTCAACCTGTAGTTAATTATGTTTTCATGTTATGTTATTCAAATGTTTTTAATTATTTGACATAGTGTGGAAGGTACCGTATTTTGCCGAGCTCCAGCCCCGGGCTGGCCTTCTAAATGAGAGCACTCCGATCCGGGCGATCTGGCCAAAAAACGTTGTAATAGCCCTAGGCCTTTTTTTTTTATTTTAACTGCTAGAGAATTCACACAAATCTCAAAATGTAGCCCTGTTTTGTATCTAGACTGATGGTGAGTAGAGCTCTCTAGGTCAACTGGTTCAGTTGTGATGACGATTTCCGTGGAGAGGATTTTGATGCGGTTTTTGCAATATCGGACATTTACAAACACTAATTTTCGTTCTACCAAACAACAACAACAACAAAGGTCCGACTTCTTGTTATTGTTTTTGAAGCTGCGCGTCGCTCCGACCGGCTTTGTTTACAAACGTTTAGCCGCGCGGCTTTCAAACCACGCTTAATAGGCTTTCAAGCTTACAGCGTTTAAAATGACACCCGGGCTCCTGCCCTTTGCAAGGGGTGTCATTTTAAAATGACACCCGGGCAGGAAGGGTTAAATTAACCAGACCACATTTTTTTTTTTTATTTTTTTTTTATTTTATTTTTTTTTTTTTTTTCAAATTACTGTAGTTTTACCAGACCACTGAGTTCCACAAAAAAACTCTCATAGGCCTGGCCCGAAGGATTATATCAAGATGAACAACTTATTAAGTCAAGATAGATACGGAAGGGCAGGAGGTGAACAAATCTAGGAAGGCGAAGACACGCAGACATTTCTCGCCATTTCATCAGTTCAGCCGGACCACATGAGCTCTACAGCAGAGCTCTTATAGGGCAGGTGAAAGAATTGCTAAACTGCAGCACCAACCATGATCAAGGGCGAAGAATGAAAGATCAGGACAAAGGTATAAACAAATAATAACGAGATGCAAACAAAATGCAATACTGAGGGGAATCGATTCAGCTCGGCCGCATTAGCGACTGAAGAGACAAATCAGGTCTGGAGCCTACTACCTAGCCAAGCCAGGGAGGCATGTGATATAGGCTGCCCGTAGACAACCGAATGGGACAGAGTAAGAATAGAAGGGGAAAAACATAGAAAGAGGAATGAAAAACTACGCATTTCTGCAGTCCTGTTGGCGGAAAATGCTGAAGAACTTCAGAGTGGTCACTGACTTTGACAGGGTATGTGAAAAGAGAAAGTTAAAGGTCAATGTAGGGAAATGTAAGGTAATGGTGTTTGAGAGAAGAATGCATGAAACCATAGATTTTAAGGACAAATATATAATCAAGAAAGAACACAAGAAAATTTGTAAAATAAAATTGAAAAATGAAGTACTAGAAGAGGTTGAAAGTTTCAAGTATTTGGGAGCTGTACTATGCAAATATGGTAAAATGGAGAGTGAGATAAAAGAGAGAAAAATGCAAGGGAGAAAAGTGATTGGAGAGCTTGATAGTATTCTCAAAGGAAGAATGGTTAGCCAGGAAGTCAAAAAGTCACTGAGAAACAGTGTGCTGCTCCCAACACTCTCGTATGGAAGCGAGACATGGACGGCAAGTGACGAGGACCTCTTCAAACTGAGAGCTGTGGAGATGAGCTTTTTCAGAATGGCAGCTGGCATGAATAGGCTAGATGGGCCAAGTAATAGGGAAGTGTACGAGTCCTTTGGAATGGAAGAGCAGGCTTTGGGCATTGATTGTGGTGTGGTTGAGTGGATAAAGAGAAGTACTTTGAGGTGGTATGGTCATGTTCAGAGAATGGATGAAGACAGAATGCCAAGAAAGATATATGGGAGTCAGGTGAGTGGAACCGCTAATAGTGGAAGACCACCTATGGTATGGGAAAAGAAAGTGGAAAAATATATTGAAGAAAAACTTCCACATAGTGGAAGGGGCATTGTGGCACGGGCAAGGGAGGCATGTCTTGACAAAGTAGCTTGGAGACGTTTCTGTCATGGCCATCCTCTAGTGGGGGTTTCCCAGGGGGAAGCAAGGCTTCGGAGATGATGATGATGATGATGATGAAAAACTACGCAAAATTAGTCAAGCCAACGACAAAAGCTCGAGGGGAGAGGGAAAAGGAAAACTCAAAACCCTCCCCCATCAAGCCTCAGTAGCCGGCCTGAAGCCCCCCAACCTCGTCAAGGGGTATAGTAGTAGGGGGGCATATGTCTGTTGTTGTTGTTCCCTAAGCTGCCTGGCCGAACAGCCCCGAGTCCTTAAGAAAGGAAATGGCCACGATCGGGCTTTCCCACAGGGCTCTCAAGGAGTGTAGATTATGTTGTTGGTGTAAGTGATTGTGTAGAATGCAGTCTTTTATGATGTGATTAAAAGTATGGGGTGCCGTGTTGCATCCTGGGCAGGTGTCGACAACGGAGATATCCAGTCTCTTCTGATAGCTCAGAAGAGCTGGATGGTTCCCACATCTCAGCCTGGCCAGGTGGACTCTATCCTCGCGGGGGGGGGGGGGGGGATTCAGAAGGATGGATTTCGGGAGATCGTGCCTGCAGCTGCGTGTTGTTGTTGTTGTTGTTCCCCAAGCTGCCTGGCCGAACAGCCCCAAGGCCCCAAGCAAGGCCAAGGCCATAACAGAGCGCCCCCACAGAACCCTCCCTGCTGACCACAATAAAGCCTGGGTGACTGAAGCCACTCCATGGCGGGGAGCTGAGGAGGGTGCGGAAATGCCCGGGAAACCAAAGCCACACCCAGGGCCCTGTGCCCCTCAGCAATTATGAATAGAAAGTTGAGGGGCAAAGGAAAAATGTGACGTTTTGGCTTCCAATCTTGGTAGATTGGGAGGTCAATCCACGGAAGAGACGCCGTCACTTGAGATCTAGAAAATATATAAGTAAAAGGAACAGTCAGAGTAAGCTATGGGTATGGCAGAGATCGCTCAGTTCTCCCTCTGATAGACCAGCTGCGTGTTATCTGTTGTTGTTGTTGTTCCCTAAGCTGCCTGGCCGAACAGCCCCGAGTCCCTAAGGAAGGCCATGGCCACGGTCGGGCTTTCCCACAGAGCTCTCAAGGAGTGTAGATTGTGTTGTTGGCGTAAGTGGTTGTGTGAAATGCAGTCTTCTATGATGTGTTTAATAGTATGGGGTCCTGTGTTACAACCTGGGCAGGAGTCGACGACGGAGTCATCCAGTCTCTTCCGATAGCTCAGAAGGGCTGGATGGTGTCCGCATCTCAGCCTGGCCAGGTGGACTCTATCCTCGCGAGGAAGGGAGGATTCAGAAGGATGGATTTCGGGAGGTCGTGCCTGCAGCTGCGTGTTGTTATGAGTGAGTGGATGGAATGGCGAGAGATATGAGTATGGATGTGCTTCTGGAAGCTGGTTTGGGGTGGGCAGGGAGGGAGAGAAGATAGTACAGTATTTGTGTGTGATAGCATGCTGGGTGTTGTTTTAACATTTCTGGGTGTCTGTGGATGTGTTGCCATGTAGTGTAGTGGGTGATGTTGGTTCGTGGAGGCTGCTGCCAGGAATTGAGTGCCTCTCATGTCCAGATTGTCTTTGAGGACTTTGGTTTCTTGATGTAGGTGAAGTAGCTGTGCAGCCTGTGATGATTTTTAGGGCTTTATTTTTAATAGTCTGTACGGTCTTATGATGTGTTTCAGCTAGGTTAGAAACCCAGGCCGGGCTTGCGTATTCCATCACTGTTCTTATGTATTGTTTGTAAACTGTGGTGGTCGTTTCTTTGTTATGTCTAAATTTTGTGTGGGCAAGTGACCTGAGGGCGTTAAGTCTGGGTGTCAGTTTCTTTTTAATGTTTGAATATCATTTGAGTATCATATGTTACTCCTAGGATTTTGGGTGAGTGTGTGTGTGTTAGGGGTATGTTGTTTATGGTGAGTTGCGGGGAGTATGCGTGATCCGTCCAGCTTGTGAGGAGTGTTGCAGTGGATTTGGCTGGGGCTAAATTAAGTCTGTTTGTAGTGCACCAGTCATGTAATGTGTTGAGATAGGGTTGAAGGAGATCTGTTGCTGTGCCTGGGTCTTGGTGTGTGCATGTGAGTGTTATGTCGTCTGCATAGGAGGCTATGTTTATTTGGGGTGTATTGGGTGTATTTATATCATGCATGTACAGATTGAAGAATGCGGGCGACAGGACGGATCCTTGCGGGACTCCGTTTGGGAAATTTCTGATGCTAGATGACTGACCGGCAAAAGATACGTGTGCACATCTGCCTGCTAGGAAGTTGGCCAGCCACCTTTTTGTGTTGTTGTGCATGTTTGTGTTGTAAATTTTGTTTGTTAGGTTGTGGCGGGGGATGGCATCGAAGGCTTTACTAATGTCGAGTGTGGCAAGTAGTGATCTGTGTGGTCTGGCTGAGTTGATGCCGTCAAAAGCTCTTTGTGTAAGGTCTGTAAGAAGAGTGTTTGTGGAGTACAGTGGCCTGAAGCCATGTTGTGTTGGAGCTAGGGGTAAGGCGTGTGTAAATAGTTGTAGTACAAGGCGTTCCATGACTTTGGAGGGGGTGCAGAGGAGTGTGATAGGGCGGTGTGAGGTGGGTAGCGTGGGGTCTTTGTTGTCTGTGTTTTCTGTTGAATACAATACTTGAAATGCCATGTTTGTTTTAATATTCTTGTACAGTGTGGAAGGTACATTATTTCTAATTTTCTCAATACTTTACAGAGTGTGGAAGGTACTCTGCCCGGCTCCAAATATCTGTTAAATGCCATCTTAGGCCCACTAGTAGAGGCCCCAGTACTTTCCACCAAGCCTGTCAAGCCAGAAGTTGGTCTGGTGAAGAAGAGGCTCGACCGTGAGAAGAAGAAGAAAGAGAAAGAAATAGAAGATGCTGAGTCTAAAGCAACTGCAACTGAGGCTATAGCAGGTCAGTGAGATGAACAAGTAAAGTTTTACTGTGTGGGTTAAGAGGTTGTACAATCTAGTTAATAGAGAGTGGAAAACTGCTTATGCTTTGTCTTATTATATCATATCTTACTTAAATTAGTGTCAACCTAGGTGATTTGGCACTAATTAGGAGGGGGAGAGCCTCTCTTAAAGTTTGAAACCCTAGTTTTTCACATTATTATTTCGGTTCGAAAAACCTGGGTGATAGTCTGAATTGGATATAGGCTGTCCGTAGTCCGTACATACCGTTACATTAAGATTTTATCCAAAAGAGAGAGATGGAAATCTGGAATGAATACCATTCTTCAGACATTACTTCGGTATTTTAGTCCTTTACGTTGGTATTTCGAACTTTCTCCATAATAATAATAATAAAAAACTATATGTCAACAGCCTACTGGGAAAAAGTCCTCATAAGGCTGAGACTTTCTTAAGAAGAGAGGTAATGTTCGGATTTGGTACATAATGTAGTCCAAAAACCTTAGATTTCTGGATCCTCGTGATCTGAAAGTGAGAGGCTTTATGCCTTTGAAGTTTGCAAAAATTGCATTCGCCTAAAACAGAGTTTACCAGCAATGGGGCTCTTCACAGCTGTGGATATTTTTTTTTTAGTAATTTGATAAGTGGCTTGAAATAAGGCACATATGCTGGTTAGATTCAAAAGCTTATAATTGCTTAATATTGTCATCCAAGATCAACAGGTAGAAACAGTAAGGATTTTAATTGATATTGATGGGTCCTGGAAAGATTTTTAGATTGTCCGCAATGTCCCATATCTAGCCATCAAGTCAAACCAATCTGACTAAAAATTACTGACATACGGTCCCTGTGTATTCATCCATTGGTTTGTGTAATTTTTGCCATTATTGCATATTTAATATTCTCAATTATAAACAAATATTATGGGAGAATTAAACTGTTATTCACACTGGAATTATAGATTATATAATGTTCTTCCACATCTCCAAAATGTCAAGTTTAGATTTTCATATTCATAATTCCCAACGTCTTGCTTCCACCAGAGAGAGAGCCCCCCCCCCACACTAAAGAATGACCATGGCAGAAATGCCTCCAGGCTACTTTGTCCAGACAGGCTTCATTTGCCCATGCCACAATGCCCCTTCCACATCTACTGTAGGCTACTTGGAAGTTTTTTTCTTCAACATATTTTTCGAATTTCTTCTCTCATGCCATAGGTGGTTTCCCATTAACCTCTCAGCTGCGGCAGCATTCAAATGAATTTGTATAGAGTAAATGTGGCAGGATTCATATAGAAATTGTATTCAAACACGCACCAAAACCGTGTCATAGGCGAGATACAAATTAAAATTGGGTGACAACTAGCACGAAGTGGCAACTCTCGATTCCAAACCTTACAAACTGCTCACACCACACCATTACTCTTCCCTCATCATCGTGAACGGAGTGGCAGTGCTCAGGGATCGTCACTCAACCCCAGGTATATCCAATATCCTATGTTATCCGCCATTAGGACAAGAGACTGAAACTGCACATATGTGTGGAACACTCAGTCTTAAAATGTTATGTATGTATGTATGTATGTATGTAAATACTGTATATGATAGAGCAAGAGGTACACAACCAGATCGAGTGAAAGCACTCTACAAGCACCTCCTTGTTTACTTCTTCCCTCCCTCCTGCTCTCTCTCCCGGCTTGCAATAACGTTATTTACACCTAATTTCTGGGTCCTAATTCTTCAAAGGTACTTGTTATTCTAATATATGCGCATGTATTTACCTTTTTTTTTTTTTTTTTTTTTTTGGTGGTGTAATAGTATTGTTTTTCATGGGAGATGTTACAAAAATCCTTCACTCGGACTTCCCAAATTGACTATTTCCCTGAATGTGACGATAGTGCGTTGTTATATGTGCGATTAGTTTGCTTGGGAACCAGATTAACTTGCTCATGTAGTAATGTACACCCTATGTGGTGGATTGTGTTCTTTCATTTCATAAATTTGATTTTAGTAAGCGTTGTTTCCACATAGCGATTTTGATATGTTGTTTTGACTTTATATTGTCTTTGTTCCAGTTTTGGTTTGACTTTGTTTGCAAGTTTTACATTTTAATTCAATTGCCTATGCGGGCCAACCTTGCAACTAATGACCACACCATGGTCATTCTCGCATAATTTCTGTACAAAAAGTATACTGAAGGTCATCATCATCATCATCTCCGACGCCTTGTTCCCCCCTGGGAAACCCCCGCTAAAGGATAGCCATGACAGAAACGTCTCCAGATAACTTTGTCAAGACATGCCTCCTTTGCCCGTGCCACAATGCCCCTTCCACTATGTGGAAGTTTTTCTTCAATATATTTTTCCACTTTCTTTTCCCATACCATAGGTGGTCTTCCACTACTAGCTGTTCCACTCACCTGACTCCCATATATCTTTCTTGGCATTCTGTCTTCATCCGTTCTCTGAACATGATCATACCACCTCAAAGTACAGTAGTTCTCTTAATCCACTCAACCGCTCCACAAGCAATGCCCAAAGCTTGCTCTTCCATTCCAAAGGACTCAGATGGGCCAAGTAAATACACTTCCTTATTACTTGGCCCATCTATGTACAGTTGGTCCTTCGGTAACACGGCTAATGTGTTCTGGTTACCTCCCGTGTTAGCAAAATCTGCGTTACCGAACCCATATGTTTACATGTTAAAGGTACCTTGGTGTTCTGGGGATTTCCACAAAGTCCACTTTTTCTCCATAGAAGCCTATGTTATAATAATAAATTAAATTATAAAGGTTATTTTACATGTGCATTGGGTTGATTTGCCCATTGCAACTCTTACCTCTGAATAAATGAAGTGTTACATCCCCCCCGTCCCCTCCACCCCGGATCCATCGCCGTCACTGTGATGAAGTTGATGGTCTGGTAGCTCTCGCCGCCAGCCATTCGTTGATAAGGCGTGGTCCCTCCCCAGCTTCAGCATCAGAGTCCTCGAAGCCACTGTAGTCGGCATCTGATACAACCGACAGTAAATCGTCTGGTGGCTGAGGGTCGGAGTCGGAGTCTGAGTCACTCGACGCCACCTGTTCCTGTTGCTGTGCTCGTTGGCGAAAGAAATCTGTTATTCGTGTCTGCTGGCGTGCATTTATCCTGTCGTGAAACATATCAAAGTACGGCTGGATGGCAGCAGTAAAGCTTGCTATTATCTGTGCCGAACGGTCATGTTTGGGATCAAAGTTGTTCATGTGATGGCTGAAGCGTGACAATTCTACAAAATCCCGTAGACCAGGAGTGTTCGGCTCTTCCTGGGGTTCGTCTTCTTCTCGGTGTTCTTCCTCTGCCTGCTCATCCTCTTCCAAATCCTGCAGTAGGTCCTCGGCATCAAGCTCCTGTGGTGGCTGAATCAAACCTTGAATATCTTCTGGCCCCACTTCATCCATCCCGGGCACACGTCTGGCAACCTCGACTGCTCTCTCCACCACTGCTTCAAGCCTGACTGGCTCCCCATCAGGTAAATCCAGCTTGTGCCCAGGTAACCCCTCTAGAACATTCCTCCAGGCATGGTGGATTGTAGCTCTTGTGACATCAGCCCACGCTTCCACCATCGTATCCACTGCGTTCTTAATATGAAACCTTTTCCAAAAGGCATGAACTGTCATAGCTGCTCCGTCGCCGGGTTCCTGTTGCTGTTGTTGTCGTTGTTGTGGAGGCGAGTTTGGTGCAGGCTCATTGAGTGGTGGGGGAGAGTCAGGGGCAGACAGTTCTTCGAGTGCTGGGAGAGAGTCAGGGACTGATTCATCGTCCGATATCTGTAGCAGTTCTTCTTGGGTGTCAGTGGCAGTGTCGAGCATCAGGAAAGTTTTAGTGGCGTACGCACCCTTAAAGCACGCTATCGCCTCCTGGTCAAGGGGTTGTAGCAGGGACGTAGTGTTGGGGGGCATGAACATCACTTTTACGTTTGGGTGCCGATCTACCAACAATCTGGAATATCCTGGTGCGTTGTCAAGCAATAACAGTGCTTTAAAAGCAATGTTTTGGCGGGTACAAAATGTTTCTAAGTCCTTCACAAAATAATTATCGAACCATTCGAGGCTCAACGCTGACGACATCCAGGCCTTCTTGTTGCTCATCCAATGAACATTCAACTTGGCCATGTCCATATTGCGATAAGGCCTTGGGCGCTTTGCCTTATGGATGATTAGAGGCTTCATCTTGCAGGTGCCGGAAGCATTGCAGGTCAACAAGACGGTTACACGTTCTTTGGCCATTTTGTAGCCCCTTGCTGCCTTCTCCTTGCGAGAAATGTAAGACCTTTTAGGCATTTTCTTCCAGTTGACTCCCGACTCATCGCAGTTAAAAATCTGATCCAAGTTGTAGCCATCGGCCACAATAACCTCACGTAAAAAAGCAGGGAATTCGTTGGCTGCAGCATGGTCGGCGCTTGCTGTCTCTCCTGTTATACGAACACTTTTAATTTTGTTTCGTTTATTGAAGGACACCAACCACCCAGCAGATGCCTTAAAGGGTTTGGGGTTCTTTACATTGTTCATTCGAGCCACTGCTGCATGATATTTTTTCGCCGTTTCTCTGATCATCCGTCCGTCTGTCGGCACATGATTCTTCTGTTGCCTTCCCAAATAACGCACCATTAGCTTCTCTGTCTTCTTTAGGATGACATTTCCCACTTTAACCGACGCCTGAGTACCCTCTGCGGGGTTTCCCTTCATAATGTTGGCAATCTTCTCCCTGTCTTTCCAAATGGTGCGAATTGTACTCTCGTTAACATCGTGTCGTCTTGCCAACTCAGCTTGTCTCTTTCCGTTTTCTAACTCCTTCACGATGTCATATTTCCGTGCGTACGTAAAGATACGGCGCTTCTTGGGCGGCATGGCGGCGAGGTTAAGTCACAGAAAAAAAGGCACATTGAGAACTACGGTCTGTGTTACAACACACGTGGTGGGGGGGGGTCGGTACCCGAGACGAACAATGGTGGAACTGGAGAAGGACGCTGGGGAGGGAATGACATACCCGGACGAGCCGCAAGTGACGTCACTGGACCAGGGAGGGAGACAGAACAGCCTCGCCCGTCCCAGGAGAGAGAAAACTGCCCAGCTGGACCCTGCGCCAGTGTAAGTATTGACCGTGCTAGCAACATTTTGGATATTTGGGGTGTACCGCGTGCCACCAAAACCGCGTTTCCAAAATACGCGTTATTGGAGGACCCACTTTTACAATACTGTATGGTGTTATACTTTTCATCCCGTTTTGCAAAAGTTGTATTTTTGGCGTTATTCCCGCACCAGGGATAGGTGAATTGAAACCACTTCAAGTACTTCCCAGGCTAACAGCTGTTCCACTTCCTTTACTGCCATGTATCTTTCTTGGTATTCTGTTCACATCCATTCTTAGCACCATTTTTTGCACATGACCAAAACGCCTCAAAGTACCGTACTTGTCTTTATCCACCTGACCACTCTATATTCAATGCCCAGAGCTTGTTCTTCCACTCCAAACAACTCATATGCCTCCCTGTTACTCAATCCATCCAACCTGTTCACACCAGATACCATTCTTAAATTACTAATTTTCACCACTCGGTTTGCTATCCATAAAAACTTTCAATCTCTTCCAATTCCTTGTTTCTCAGTTAAATTTTACAAATGTTCTTATGTGCTTTCTTGACTCTATATTTTGTCTTCATAGTCTGCACTCTTGTGTGTTATTCTTTCAGACACCATTACTTTACTTTTCCCTACATTGAGCTTCAACGTATCCTTTCACACACCTTGTCATAGTCAGTGACCACTCTCTGAAATTCTTTCACACTTTATGCCAACAAGACAACATCTTCCACATATAGGAATGTTAACATTTTCCATTCCACTCCAGCCTAGCTCCTATGCCCATTGATGCCACCCTCCATTTTCTGATCAATCCATCCATGTACAGTCGAGGTTAATAAGTGTTGTCAGATATTTCACAAAGTTTCGGACACTGACTAATACTCTGAGGGATAAGCACTTTTCCCAGTAATTATAAAGATACCAATAACACTAGTTGAGCGAAAACCACTGGAATCTATGACAACACTTATTACCCCCGATTGTACTACCGCTAGTATATATTAACCCTTCCTACCCGGTCTGCCTTAGGTAAGGACAGCTCGAAAGAAGGGCCGCTACCCGGTATGCCTTGCCTAAGGCAGCAGCTTAATAGCCTAATTAAGCTTGGTCCGAACGCCGTGCGTACGACGTATGTCGACAAACCCAAGCGTTGCGTCACCGCACCTCCGAAAACAAGAAGGCGAAGACTCTTCAATGTTATTGTTCTGACGTCAGACGAAATTAGTGTCTGAAAAGCCCCCATATTGGCAACATCTCTGCAATATTGGCTCCACTGAAATCGTCATCACAACTGAACCAGTTGACTTACAGAGCTCTACTCAACGCCAAAATACAGATTGAAAACCGCACTACGATTATAGATGAGTGGGAAAGTTCTAGCAGTGAAAATAAACATAAATACGGTAGCCTAGGCCTAGACGTTTTTCAGCCATTTCGCCCAGGTAGGGGCGACCGTCATTGGGTAAGACAGCCCGGGTAGGAAGGGTTAAACAGCCATGGTGACATTACACTTACCTATCTCACTTCCACTTTATCCTCAAAACTATCACCTACCTTAACCCCTACCTTCACATATGCCAATGCATTCTTATAAAGGAAAAGGTTGTAGGCACCAGTCGTTCAGGGAAGTACTCCCAGGGAGAGCTTTAGGATTGCTAGATGTGCTATTTCACCACCTAGTCCTTTGCTGCTTTTTTGTTTGTGCTCTACGCAGATGACCTGATGCTGATTGCTGACAGTGTGGCTGAGGCTTAGACGATGTTCCTAAGGTGGCGGGAAGGAATGGCAAATAAGGGATTACGAGTGAACATAGGCAAGACAAAAGTCATGATCAGCGGCAATGACCGCGGAACTGTGGTACAGAGTGGTAGTTTCCCTTGCCCTGTCTGTAAAAAGTGGGTTGGATGTAATTCAATCCAGTGTTGCACATGCCAGGGATAGGTGAATAAGAGGTGTAGTTGTTTGAGGGGCTCCTTGTCTCGGGCCGTTACCTCTTGAATGTGCCATATATAGGGGTGGTAGCATAGATTTCAGGGATGTGCCCCTGGAATGTGTCAATAAGTTTTGTTACTTGGGCGACAAGTAGTGGCAGTATCGTAACCAATGTAGTTAAAGGTTTTGCCATCTGCATATAAAGTAAACGGTATTGGGAAAAGTGAACTTTCAATGCACCTCTGTGGCTTACCAAGACCTACCCCGCCTTCTCGAGGTAACTTTGTTGGTACACCGTCCTAGTTTTAATCCCCCTTTAAAATTTCTTATCTTTTTATTTTTACCTGATGGTGGAACTAACGGGGAGGGCGGGTGTACCGTTGTTCAGCGCTACACTTTGTTTTTAAATTTAAATCCTTTTTAAATATTGTCTCTTTT
Source organism: Paralithodes platypus (assembly GCA_032716605.1). Taxonomy (NCBI): domain Eukaryota; kingdom Metazoa; phylum Arthropoda; class Malacostraca; order Decapoda; family Lithodidae; genus Paralithodes; species Paralithodes platypus. The sequence continues at coordinate 32,424,847 of CM064509.1, read as the reverse complement.
GTTTTGCCCACCTATTAATTTGTCCCTTTACCTGTACTGTTTTTAGTTCCAGTTGTGAGGTGTTTTTTAAGTTTGTTTTTGACAATCTGGTGCCCTGTTTTGGAGGCATCATGTCCAGGCCCTAAGTCCTCCTGGGTAACAACTGCGCTCGGCATGCTGCCGGCCATGAACCCCGCTGGGGTGGAGGAAAAAAGCAAAAAAGTGGCGGAAACGTCGCATGCTCCGTGTCTGTGCTTTCAATGCCAATGATTTTGGTAAGAGAGAATGTTTGATGCGAGAGCTTAAAGATGGGAGTGTGGATGTGTATGGGGTGGGCGAGACGCACCTGTTGGGTTCTGGAGTGTGGGATGGTGAGAGTGAGCATGAATTGTGGGGTGGGGAAGGATGTTTTTTAATGAGGGAGACAAAAGGCATAACTGCCTGCAGCGAGTGCCTCCCCCAGATTTGAAAGAGTGACAGGGCCAAAATCAAGGGACGTTCGAGCTAAAATGCCTGGACACACAGAGTTTGAAGCAATTTAAGTCATAGGAAGAGGAAAAGACTGATTCTGGGAGAGTTCTAAAGCTCAGCAGTTGAATAGAAGAAAGTCTGAGAAAAGTGTTTCACTCTTGGGTTGGAGAGTTGCACAGAGTAGGGGTGGGATTGTGTTGCAAGGCGGGTACTACGTACCCTACGTATAGGCGGTGGTATACACTGGGAAAGCTCCGAGGAACACTGATTATTGTAGTAGCGGGTGATGGGCTGGTCTATCAGAGTGAGAACTGAGCGATCTCTGCCATACCCATAGCTTACTCTGACTGTTCCTTTTACTCATATATTTTCTAGATCTCAAGTGTCTCTTCCCAATCTTGTTTGCAAATATCCAAGGCCTAAAAAATAGAACCACGAACAAAGTACCATTTATTAGGGGCCTGCTAGAAGAAGGAAACGCTATATTTGCGGCTCACACAGACACTCACATTAAAGATCAGGAAGATAGTGAGGTATGGATTCCTGGTTACAACCTACATAGGGCGGACAGAACGCATAGATCACATGGAGGTGTAGCCTTGTACATCCATGACTCACTGATATGTACTGAATTCCTAAATAACAGTAATGAAGTGGTGGAAATACTTGGAGTTAAAATAGAATCCCTAAATTTAGCAGTTATTGTTACATACAGGCCTCCAGACTCATCCCGAGAAGAATTAAAAACCCAGCTCAACAAAATAAAATCAGAAGTGGAAACCCTGGGGAACCCAACACCAAATATTATATGGCTAGGAGACTTTAACCTACCAAACATTAAATGGAGACAACTAGAAAACCAGTTAGTGGCAAACAACACCGGAGAAGCAAATACGAGAGAGCTTTTTGAATTTTGCGATTTTTTTAGTCTTACCCAATATATTGCTGAACCCACACGGGAAAACAATATCTTAGACATGGTCTTCACTAACAACGACTCTCTAGTACACAGCATTAACATATCGGACACAACATACTCAGATCATAAATTAATTGAGATCAAAACAACCTTAGAAAGTGTACAGACAACCTCAGAATCGAGAACAAAAACCGGCCCCTTCAGTAAATTTAACTTCAATAACAAAAACATTAGGTGGGAAGAGGTAAATCAAGAAATGGAGGAAATAGACTGGGAAGATTTAATGAATAACCTGACACCAGCAGAATGTCTAGTCTTAATAACAGAAACCATGACCCAAATCTGTAGCCACCATATACAGTACCTGCAAGACAAACAAAACGAAGAAGCAAACAAGATCGGGAAAGGAGGAGGCTGTACAGAAGAAGAAAATTACTCGCACAAAGACGCACACATCAAAATCTACAGGATAGGCAAAAGGCCGAAATAGATAGAGAAATTGTGGAAATTGAACAAAGGCTAAGAATATCATATGAACTACAACATATGGAAGAGGAGAGGAAAGCTATTGCAGGTATAAAGGAAAATTCCAAATACTTCTTTTCATACGCCAAACAAAAGGCTAAAACAACATCAAACATCGGCCCACTGAGCAAAGGGGACGGCTCTTTCACAGGGGACAATAAGGAAATGAGCGAACTCTTAAGCAGGCAGTATGAAATGGCATTCAGTGAGCCTGATGAAACAAAAGTCATCAGAGACCAAAATATATTTTTCATGGAAACCTCCCCACGGAAACCCCTCAGATGCTGGATATTGATTTCGGTCCAAAAGACATAGAAGAGGCCATTTCCAACATGCCATCCCACTCGGCACCAGGCCCGGACTCATGGAATTCGATCCTAATGAAGAAATGTAAGGAAAACTTCTCAAAACCCCTGGCTATAATGTGGAGAAGGAGTCTAGACACTGGTGACATACCAGATAGCTTGAAAAACGCAATAATTGCCCCACTGCATAAAGGAGGGAGTAAAGCACTACCAAAAAACTACCGCCCGGTAGCTCTAACCTCTCACATCATTAAAGTTTTCGAACGAGTCCTGCGAAGCAAAATTTCAACATTCATGGAGACAAATGAACTACACAACACCGGTCAACATGGGTTCAGAGCGGGAAGATCATGTCTCTCACAACTTTTGGAACACTATGACAAAATTCTTAAAGCGCTAGAAGAAAAGAAAAACGTGGATGTCATTTACACCGATTTTGCTAAGGCATTTGATAAATGTGACCATGGTATAATAGCCCACAAACTGAAAGCAAAAGGTATAACTGGGAAAATCGGACGGTGGCTATACAATTTCCTCGTAAACCGAAAACAATCAGTAGCAGTAAACCAAGTCACATCTGAGCCTTCGGATGTCAAAAGCTCAGTGCCCCAAGGAACAGTGCTAGCGCCCCTTCTGTTCCTCATACTAATTTGCTACATAGATACCAACACCAGACACAGTACGGTGTCGTCTTTTGCTGATGACACAAAATTAAGCAAGATAGTAAACACACAAGAAGACACGGGCCGACTGCAGGAAGACATGAATGTAGTGTTCCAGTGGACCAGGGAAAACAACATGCAATTCAATGAGGAAAAATTCCAATTAATACGGTACGGAGATAATAATGGTGTTAAAGAAATTACAAATTACAAATTACTTAACAGAATCTAACCACATAATAGAACGGAAAGACAGTGTGAAAGACCTTGGGGTATTAATGTCTGAAAATATGTGTTTCAAAGTACATAACCAGGTCAAAGTGGCGGCTGCGAAACGTCTAACGGGTTGGATTCTGCGTACTTTTAAAACATGCGGTGAATTACCTATGATAACGCTCTTCAAATCTCTAGTGCTACCGCGGCTTGAATATTGTAGCGTATTAACATCCCCATACAAAGCAGGTGAAATAAATGATGTAGAGAGTGTACAAAGAAATTTCACTTCGCATATAAGTTCGATAAAACAGCTACACTATTGGGAGCGTTTAAGAGCACTGAATCTGTACTCACTGGAACGTAGAAGAGAACGTTACCTAATAATATACACGTGGAAAATTGCAGAGGGTTTAGTACCAAACCTACATACTCCGATAGTCATGAAATTCAGGGATAGGAGAGGCTGGGAATGCGAAATCCCCCGGATGAATAACAGGGGTGCTATGGGCTCTCTGCGAGAGGGTTGGTTATCACACAGAGGCCCACGTCTCTTCAACAAACTCCCACGGCGAGTAAAAGACATGAGGGACGTCTTGTTAGACAGCTTCAAGAGAGCCCTGGATGTCGAACTGCAAAAGGTGCCAGACGAGCCCATCCTCGCAAGGGAGCGAGCTGTCGCTTCAAACAGTCTACTGCACCAAATCACCACCCAAAACGAGGGGCGTCGCACTCCTTGGTGCCGCTAGAAGAGTGGCGAACACATCATAAGGTATCATAAGGTAAGGTAAGGATTGACCTCCCAATCTGCCAACCTAGAGGTTGGCAGATTGGAAGCCAAAGCGTCACATTTTTCCTTTGCCCCTCAACTTTCTCGTCATAATTGCTGAGGGGCACAGGGCCCTGGGTGGGGCTTTGGCTTCCAGGGCGTTTCCACACCATCCTCAGCTCCCCGCCATGGAGTGGCTTCGGTCACCCAGGCTTTATTGTGGTAGGCAGGGAGGGTTCTGTGGGGGCACTCGGTTATGGCCTTGGCCTTGCTCGGGGCCTTCGGGCTGTTTGGCCAGGCAGCCTGGGGAACAACAACAACAACAATATTGTAGTAGCGATAGAATAGCGAGAGAGATGCAACATTGCGGCGAAGAGAGAGAGAGTGCAGAGATTTGGTCAGTGGACGGGAGTTAATGATACGAAAGGCTTTCCTTTCTACTTTGTCTAGGAATGCGGTGTGAGAGGATCCTCCCCACACATGTGAACAATACTCAATATAAGGATGCACTGTGCCCCTGTACAGAGCAAGAAGCTGCGCAGGGGTAAAGAACCCCTTGAGGCGGATGAGCACACCCAGCTTCTGGGAGGCTGCCTTAGTTAGACTGGTAATATGGTCTTTCCAAGGGAGAGCAGAAGAAAAAGAGACACCGAGGACATTTAGAGAAGATGAAGGGTTGATTTTTGTATTGTTGAAGAATAAGGGATAGTCCTGTGGAGGTTCCTGACGGGCAGTAAGATGGATAAATTGAGTTTTGGAAGCATTAAATGTAACAAGGTTTTCTCTACCCCAATTGGAAATATTAGCTAGATCAGAAGATAAGCATTTTATGGCTTCATTACGTTTGCATTTGAAGGATTGCTGGCTGGGGCATTCTGGAAAACTAATTGAGTGGTGTAAGGTAGAGTCGTCTGCATATGAATGGATGGGACTGGATGTACAGTTGAGAAGATCATTTGTGAAAATTAGAAAGAGAATAGGAGATAGGACAGAACCCTGAGGAACAAGGGAGGTGTGGTGGAGTGGTCTTGCCAGTGGCCTGGTAATCCAAAGGTCCCGGGTTCAAATCCCGAAGTATCAATGGGAAGATATTATTGGGATGGAATTTGTGCTGTACCTGGTATCAGTGCATTACCACAAGCCCACCGAAACGTCAATAAAATACCCTCATTGTTCCCTGATTAAATAGCACTGTATGAATATTCCCATATTCAAAATATGCTATAGGGGTGCAATGCCTAGTGAGTTATCTGCTCAACAGGTGGCGTTGTGTGTGTGTAAGTGTGAGAGTCCGAGTGTAGGGGGTGAGACAGTGAAGCACGGGAACGAGGTGGCTTCAGAGATTTGGTCGTTTTGGGCCATGAGTGAGCACCGTGCCTCATGTGAAGGCAAGATGGCAGGTGCTCGTTATACTCTACGTGCTTCACATGTCTCACTCCCTAGACTGGAACAAGACGTCACAGGCTTCACTGTTCATTGTAAAGCGGTGAATGTTAAGGCTCTCAGCCTATGCCCGAGAGGAAGTAAGTTGGAATATAGAAAAAAAAAAAAAAAAAAAAAAACACTCTCATCAATCACTTCTCACATGTCAGCCACCTAAAACCTCACAAAGACGACCGACGTGTCATCCGACGTAAGAGACATTTCCCCACAGACCCTGACTATACACCCTTCACCAGACAAAGCATATCATCAACAATCTCAAGCACTCACCCGCCTGTGGCCTAGACAACATAAGCAACATACACCTCATACACCTGGGACCATAAGGCATACAAGCACTCACTAACATATCAAACTACAGCTATTCACACAACACAATACCAGACATTTGGAAGCATGGTATCATCATCACATTTCCCAAACCCAACAAAGACCCCACGCTACCCTCCTCGCACCGCCCCATCACACTCCTTTGCTCCCCCTCCAAAGTCATGGAACGCCTGGTATTACAACTAATTATACCCGACCTACCCCTAGCTCCAACACAACATGGCTTTAGGCCACTGCACTCCACAAACACTCTTCTCACAGACCTTACACAAAGAGCTTTTGACGGCATCAACTCAGCTAGACCACCACACAGATCACTATTAGCCACACTCGACATTAGTAAGCCTTCGATGCCATCCCCCGCCACAACCTAACAAACAAAATCTACAACACAAACATGCACAACAACACAAAAAGGTGGCTGGCCAACTTCCTAGCAGGCAGATGTGCACACGTATCTTTTGCCGGTCAGTCATCTAAAATCAGAAACTTTCCAAACGGAGTCCCACAAGGATCCGTCCTATCGCCCGTACTCTTCAATCTGTACATGCACGATATAACTACACCCAATACGCCCCAAATAAACTTAGCTTCCTATGCAGATGACATAACACTCACATGCACACACCATGACCCAAAAAGAGCAACAGATCTCCTTCAACCCTATCTCAACACACTACATGGCTGGTGCACTACAAACAGACTTAATCTAGCCCCAGCCAAATCCACCGAAACTCTGCTCACAAGCTGGACAGGAGAACACGAATACATCCCTCAACTCACTATAAACAACACACCCCTAACACATACACACACCCAAAATCCTAGGAGTAACATATGATACTCATATGACATTCAAACAGCACACCACAAACATTAAAAAGAAACTGACACCCAGACTTAACGCCCTCAGGTCACTTGCTCACACAAAATTTGGACACAACAAAGAAACTACCACCACAGTATATAAACAATACATAAGATCAGTGATGGAAAACGTAAGCCCAGCCTGGTCTTCTAACCTAGCTGAAACACATCATAAGACCTTACAGACTATTCAAAACAAAGCCCTGAAGATCATTACAGGCTGCACAGCTACTGCACCCACAGATCACCTACATCAAGAAACCAAAATCCTCAAAGTCCAAGACCATCTGGACATGAGAGGCACTCAATTCCTGGCAGCAGCCTCCACGAACCAAGACCACCCACTAAACTACATGGCAACACACCCACAGACACCAAGAAATATCAAAACAACACCCAGCACACGGTATCACACACAATTATTGTCCTCTCTCCCTCCCTGCCCACCCCGAACCAACTTCCAGAAGCACATCCATACTCATATCTCTCGCCGATCCATCCACTCACTCACAGACAACACACAGCTGCATGCACGACCTCCCGAAATCCATCCTTCCGAATCCTCCCTTCCTTGCGAGGACAGAGTCCACCTGGCCAGGCTGAGATGCGGACACCATCCAGCTCTCCTGAGCTATCAGAAGAGACTGGATGACTCCGTTGTCGACGCCTGCCCGGGATGTAACACAGCACCCCATACCATTAAACACATCATAGAAGACTGCATTTCACACAACCACTTACGCCAACAACACAATCTACACTCAATGAGAGCTCTGTGGGAAAGCCCGATCGTGGCCATGGCCTTCCTCAGGGACTCGGGGCTGTTTGGCCAGGCAGCTTAGGGAACAACAACAACAACAACAACACTGGAGTTGATAGGATGAGGAAATGAGCGATGGCCGTCCACAACCACAGCTATGGAACGGCCGGAAAGGAAATTAGAGATAAAGGCACAGATGGAGGGACAGAAACCGAAGGAGGGCAGTTTAGAAATTAAAGATTTGTGCCAGACTCTATCGAAGGCCTTCTATATGTCTAGTGCAACAGAAAAAAGTTACCGAAATCCCGAAAGTTGGATGACCAAGAGTTAGTAAGATATTAAAGAAGATCACCAGTAGAGCGACACTTAACCCTCCAGCACCGGCTATGTATTCCATATATATTCCCCAAAACCCGGGGGTTTTGGCCGAAAAATGTCTACGCCTAGGCTACCGTATCTTTGTTATTTTGACTGCTTCCGCATTCCCGCGCATCCCCAAGCGTAGATGTGTTTCGTACCTATAGAATGGCGTTAAGTAGAGCTCTCTAAGTCAACTGGTTCAGTTGTGATGACGATTTCATTGGAGATAACTTTGTGGCAAAAACAGCCACTTTACACTACTTTTCGCTACTTAACAATAACATACAGGCACACACGAACAAGCGACGCACTCCTTCTTGTGGTCGGAGATGCGCGGCGTCGGTCCAGCCGGCTGTTGTTTACATGCGTCGGACGGACGCCTCGCACACCAAGCTTACATGCTTTCAAGCTGCCGGAGCCTCAGCACCATTCCGGGTTGCGCGGGGGGTGTTTGTTATGGGTGCCTCAGAGCCCTACCGGGTCTGAGGGGTTAAGGAAGCCATAGTGGCGATATGAGAGCAGGGTTGGTCTGGGTTGGATGCAGGGTATAAACGAAAGAAAAAGGAAGGGGTAGCCGTAATATTGTCGGACAGGTTGAAGAAGTGTATACAAAAATGGATGCGTGGACTCAAGACCTATTGTAGGTAGTATATTGATATTCCCTGGACCTCTTTCATGTCAAAACTATTTTGCAGAATCTCTCAGTTTTCCGTCTGTGTACTCATACCTCATGCTTCCCAGTACCCTGGAAAGAAGCAAACATCCATCCAGTTCCTAAAAAAGGTGCCTCTTCAGATCCATCAAACTACAGACCAATAGCTATAACTTCCACTCTTGGCAAAGTTTTTGAAATTATATTAAATAATCACATAATTAAGCATCTGGAGAATAATAAATTAATCAGTGATAGGCAATATGGTTTTAGACGATGTCGATCAACTGCAGACATGCTTTGCCTTCTTACGCATCAAATCAGCTACAGACCAACATGGTGAAACACATACAATAGCACTGGATATATCAAAGGCATTTGATAGAGTCTGGCATCAATCCTTATTGTCGAAGATGTCACACTACGGCCTTGCATCATTAGGACAGAAAAATATGTGTAATGGTAGATGGCCTTTATTCTCAATTTCACTCAATAAATGCTGGTGTTCCCCAGGGATCAGTTTTGGCCCCAACTCTGTTCCTCATTCATATCAATGATCTCATATCTACCACTCATAATCCAATACATTCCTACGCAGATGACTCAACACTCCACAGTTCCTTCACATTTACCAATTCTTTCACCCAACCCGATCTTATAAATTCAAAAATATACACTGCAATTTCTCTGGACCTTTCTAGAATTAATGAATGGGGACAAAAGAATCTAGTTTCCTTTAATGCACAGAAAACCAAGTACATTCAATTTTCTAACCGACAGAATCTCACTGACTCCCATATATTTTTTAATGATGTAAATATTCCCACTTCCCCTAGTATTGACATTCTCGGTGTAACATTAACTACTAACTTGAGCTGGACACATTATGAATGCCTCTAAAAAACTGGGACTCCTGTACAGAGTTCGAGAATTCTTCACTGACGAGCAGTTGGCCGTAATATATAAAAGTCATGTGCGCTCTCAGATGGATTACTGTTCACCTCTGTGGGGTGGAAGTGGAGTGGTTGCATTGAGGCAGTTGGACAAAATTCAAAATAAAGCTATTAGATTAATCAATAACCCTGCAATCACACAGGACCTTCCTACATTAGCCATACGAAGAAACGTTGCATCCCTTGCATTATTCTACAGATATTTTCACAGCAATTGTTCCGAGGAACTTGCTTCAATTGTGCCGCCTCTCCACATCTTTCCCCGTAGAACTAGGGCAGCTGAGAGCGCCCATGAATTTACACTTTCTCCTCCACAATGCAGAACTTCTGCTTATCAGAATTCATTTATCCCTAGAGCTACTACTCTTTGGAATTCACTTCCCTCGAATTGCTTTCCACAAACTTACAATCAACAAATGTTTAAATCCAGTTGTTACAAACATTTTATGAATGGAGGATGCCTTTAGGCACATGGACCTTTTTGTTTTATCTGTGTTTTTCCTTCCTCCGTTCATTGTCTCTTAAAAAAAAAAAAAAAAAAAAAAAAAAGAATTGTGTGGCGTGACTGTAAGATCGGGATAGATAGATATAGAAAGTTTTGGAGTAAAGTCAACAAATGTATAAGAGAAAGGCAAGAGTGTACACAGGTAATTTTACTGGGTGACATGAATGGTGGAGATAGAAGGTATAGTGGGTAAATGGGGTGTGGAGGGTAGAAATATGAAAGGTGACTTTCTCCTTGAAGTATGTGTGGAGAGAGAAATTTTTCTGGCCAATACGTTTTTTGAACATCGTCACATACATAGATATACATGGCACAGAGGTGAAGGTAAGCAGGAATAGAAATCTCTAATTGACTATGCCATGATTGACTCTGGACTAAAAGGAAGAATTTTAGACTCGAAAGCTGTACGAGGGATGCTGACGGGATCAGATCACTATACAGTGCTGACAAAAGTGAGGATTAGGAGGAAGTGGAAATATGAGAGGAAAAAGAGAAAATTGACAGTAGAGAGAATAATTGTTAGAAAACTAACTGCAGAATGTAATACAACAAAATACAGGGACATGCTGAAAGAGACTGTTAAAGACATGGACGATATGATAGTGTTACGTTACGAGCTGGGTTTGAACCCATAACATAAAGAAACATTCCACTAAACACCACAAAACGAGGACTTATTATTTAGCCTCACAAAATGCGGAAAATATGACTATCAGTTTCAGTCAAGAATAAGTGGTATGTTAAACTTCCACAAAACTAGCAACTCTCTTTGTAGTCACTAAAACCTTGGTAGGTGAAAAGATGTGGCAAGTTCATAAAATATCAGTTGATATCAAATGGCTGTTTTAGCCTAAAAACCCCAATGTTATTCCTTTCTTATCACTCGTTCAGAATTACTTATCTTTAGTTACTTTGACTTAGATTTATCCCAACAATCAAAAGAATAATATATTAGCATATAAAGGTAAAATATAATTATAATTGATTTAAATGATTAATTATACACAAAAGTTACTTCTAGTGAAAATATCAAATTTGAGAAACATTGATGAGAAATAATAAAGAAACTCTTAAGAAAAATAATACATAGTTATATCAATACCCTCCAAGAGAGTAAGTGAAAGCAATCAATAAACATAGACAAAATCCTAGGCGATACTTATTCAACTCATGGTGATTCTTTTACAAACGAACTCAGGGCAGGTCAGCTTAAGATGGTGGTGGAGAATACACTACCTGTGGTTGCGGTACTAGCGGTTTATATACCCTTAGCGCACCTGGCTCTGATACCAACTTCTCTAACTGTATTAATCTCAACTCATTATATACTTGCTGAATTAAAGTATTACTTTTACCAAGAACTCTATGATATATCTTGTAAACATTACTTATGATTAGAAAAGCCAAATACATTATTACCTAGTTATAATCAATATCATTCGTACGTCAGGCAACGAAGAAGGTAAGGGGGTTGGAAGAAAGGGGGGAGAATGAATAGGGTTAAGAGTGTAGGACGATAGGGGGTAGAATGGAATGTGAACGAAAGGGGGGGTAGTCTGCACGAAGCCTCCCAAGACCACCTCACTAGTTATTGTACACTGTTGAACAAAAATATCTTCCTATATGAAACTAAGCTGTCTACAGGTCGAATTAATTATACCTGGCTCATAAGATTGCATACGATGTTCAATCATAAATAATTAAAGATCGTACCCACCATAACAAGCACAATACCTCAATTACAACCAGTGACACTTGAATAAAATAGAAATCCCTAACAATAGATCTAGGGAATACTGTAGACGAAGTATGGAAAGGTACAAGAGACGCTATGATTAAAGCAGCTGAAAAAGTATGTGGCAAGAAAAAAAAAAAAAATTGGAAAATGAAAGTTAATGCATGGTTTAGCAAAGAGAGAGAAGAAAGAGTTGTGAAAGAGTATGCTGCAAAAGAATATACCTAGAGAAACTAGAAATGTGAGGAAACAAGAATATAAGAACTTGAAACGAGTGAAGAGGACGATACAAGATGCTAAAAGGAAGGCAGATGAGGAATATGGGAAGAAGATTAGTGAACAGTTTCTGAGTGACAAGAGAGCATACTATAGAGCTGTGAAAGAAGCCAGAGGGAAGAAGACCGAGAGTGTCTCAGGTGGTAGGATGAGGGACATGAATGGGGAAGTGGTGTAGGGTGATGGTGTGGTGGAGGTGTGGAAAGACCATTTTAGTAGTTTAGCTGTAAAGAGTAGGGGGAAGGCAAAGATCTCATCCATGGGAATGGAGAGAGGTAGAATAAACAGAGTAGATGAAAGACAGATAAACAGAGACGAAGTAAAATAAGCAATCAGTAGACTTAAAAAGGGAAAAGCTGCTGGAGTAGATAACATCCCAGGTGAAATGCTGAGATATGGTGGAGAAGAAGCTGTAGACATAATGCATAGGTTATGTAAATTAGCATGGGAAAAGGAAAGTGTACCAGAGGACTGGAGGAAAGCAGTGATAGTACCTATGTACAAAGGGAAGGGTAGTAAAGAGGAGTGCAAGAGTTATAGGGGAATTAGCTTGCTTAGCATACCTGGAAAGGTATAATGCAAGAGTAGTAACAGAGAGACTGCAGAAGATAACAGATGACAAAATAGGCGAGGCGCAGGGAGGTTTTAGAAAGGGCAGGGGCTGCGTTGACCAGATAGCCTCATTGTGTTTGTTGGTAGAGAAGTATATGTAGGGCGGGATCAATGGGTATAGGAGCAAGGCTGGAATCAGAGGGAAGAGAGTGAAAGATCTTAACATGCCTATATGCGGACGATGCTGTCCTGTTGGCGGAAAATGTGGAAGAACTTCAGAGAGTAGTCACAGACTTTGACAGGGTATGCAAAAAGAGAAAGTTAAAGGTTAATGTAGGGAAATGTAAGGTAATAGTGTTTGAGAGTAAAATGCATGAAACCGTAGATTTTAAGGCAAAATATAGAATTAAGAAATAACATGAGAAAATTTGTAAAATAATAATGAGTAATGAAGTACTGGAAGAGGTTGAAAGTTTCAAGTACTTGGGAGCTGTATTTTGCAAATATTGTATGGTAAAATGGAGAGTGAGATAAAAGAGAAAAAAATGCAAGGGAGAAAGGTAATTGGAAAATTTGATAGTATTCTGAAAGGAAGAATGGTTAGTCAAGAAGTGAAAAAGTCACTGAGAAACAGTGTGCTGCTCCCAACACTCTCGTATGGTAGTGAGACATGGACAGCAAGTGACAAGGACCTCTCCAAACTGAGAGCTGTGGAGATGTGCTTTTTTAGAATGGCAGCTGGCGTGAATAGGCTAGATGGGCCAAGTAATAGGGAAGTGTATGAGTCCTTTGGGCATTGAATGTGGAGTGGTGGAGTGGTTGAGTGGATAAAGAGAGGTACTTTGAGGTGGTATGGTCATGTTCAGAGATTGGATGAAGACAGAGAATCTAGAAAGATATATGGGAGTCAGATGAGTGGAGCAGCTAGTAGTGCAAGACCACCTATGGTATGGGAAAAGAAAGTGGAAAAATACATTGAGGAAAAATGTCCACATAGTGGAAGGGGCATTGTGGCACGGGCAAAGGAAGCATGTCTTGACAAAGTAGCCTGGATACGTTTCTGTCCTGGCAATCCTTTAGCGGGGGTTCCCCTGGGGGAAACAAGGCGTCGGAGATGATGATGATAATGACTTGGGCAAAATGATTGCTACTGATGATGGGGTTGAGGCCTGCTTAGTCGCGAGAGTTAGGAATGGATGAAAGAAGTTCCATAGCGATGCTGATCATGAAAGGGCTCTCCCTACTTTTAAAAGGGAGGTTTTATGCTAGCGAAACCTAGCTAGTCAAGATAGAACAAAATGAAATGAGGATGGTGAGATGGATATGTGGGTCTGCTGTGAGAGACAGAACCCCCAGTGTGGAACTCAGAGGACGCATAGACATTTAAAGTATTAGTGAGAAGATACATAGGAGTAGGCTTAGATGGTACAGTATTGTCTTTTGGAAAGGATGGATGAGAATAATTGGATTAAGAAAAGGAAGTCTACGAACGTGGAGGGAGTCACAGGAGAGGTAGACCAAGAAAAGCGTGGGATTAGGTAGTACAAATTAATCTCACAGCCAAAGGACTGACTAGGAGGGTCGCCAAATACCGATCTCCCTGGAATGCTGCCATAACATGAACCAAATGACTAACCTACTCACATATAGATCATAGTCTTTATTGTATGAACAGTACTGTATGTTGTTGTTGTTGTTGTTCCCTAAGCTGCCTGGCCGAACAGCCCCGAGTCCTTAACCCTTCAAACCCGGCTGGTACACGTGTGTACCATTTTGTTTTGACCCGAGGAACCCGGATGGTACAACATTGTACCAGTGGTTGAAAGCCTGTGACCTTGGTGTGTGAGGCGTCGGTCCGACGCATGTAAACAACAGCCGGCTGGACCGACGCCCCGCATCTCCGGCCACAAGAAAGAGAGCGTCGCTTGTTCGTGTGTGCCTGTGTGTTGTTGTTAAGTATCGAAAAGTAGTGTAAAGTGGCTGTTGTTGCTGTAAGTTATCTCCAATGAAATCATCATCACAACTGAACCAGTTGACTTAGAGAGCTCTACTTAACGCCATTCTACAGGTAAATAACACAGCTACGCTTGGGGATGCGCGGGAATGCGGGAAGAAGTCAGAATAACAAAGATACGGTAGCCTAGCCTAGACGTTTTTCGGCCAAAACACCCGGGTCTCGGGGAATATATATGTAATGCGTAGCCGAGGCGGGAGGGTTTAGGAACCACATGGCCACAGTCGGGCTTTCCCACAGAGCTCTCAAAGAGTGTAAATTGTGTTGTTGGCATAAGTGGTTGTGTGAAATGCAGTCTTCTATGATGTATTTAATGGTATGGGGTGCTGTGTTACAACCTGGGCAGGTGTCGACGACTGAGTCATCCAGTCTCTTCTGATAGCTCAGAAGAGCTGGATGGTGTCCGCATCTCGGCCTCGCCAGGTGGACTCTGTCCTCGCGAGGAAGGGAGGATTCAGAAGGATGAATTTCGGGAGGTCATGCTTGCAGCTGCGTGTTGTCTATGAGTGAGTGGATGGAACGGCGAGTGATATGAGTATGGATGTGCTTCCGGAAGTTGGTTTGGGGTGGGCAGGGAGGGAGAGAAGACTGTATTTGTGTGTGCTGGGTGTTGTTTTGATATTTATTGGTGTCTGTGGGTGTGTTGCCATGTAGTGTAGTGGGTGGTGTTGATTCGTGGAGGCTGCTGCCAGGAATTGAGTGCCTCTCATGTCTAGATGATCTTTGACTTTGAGGACTTTGGTTTCTTGATGTAGGTGATCTGTGGGTGTAGTAGCTGTGCATCCTGTGATGATTTTCAGGGCTTTATTTTGAATAGTCTGTAAGGTCTTATGATGGGTTTCAGCTAGGTTTAGAAGCCCTGGCCGGGCTTGCGTATTCCATAACTGATCTTATGTATTGTGTGTAGACTGTAGTGGTGGTTTTTTTGTTGTGTCCAAATTTTGTGTGGGCAAGTGATCTGAGGGCGTTAAGTCTGGGTGTCAGTTTCTTTTTTGTGTTTGTGGTGTGCTGTTTGAATGTCATTTGGGTGTCGTATGTTACTCCTAGGATTTTGTGTGTGTGTGTGTGTGTGTTAGGGGTGTGTTGTTTATGTTACATCCCGGGACGTAATCGTGCTCTCCTGTCCAGCTTGTGAGGAGGGTTGCAGTGGATTTAGCTGGGGCTAAATTAAGTCTGTTTGTAGTGCACCATTCATGTAATGTGTCGAGATAGTCTTGAAGGAGTCTTGTTGTTGTGTCTGGGTTTTGGTGCGTGTTTGTGAGTGTTATGTCGTCTGTGTAGGAGGTTATGGTTATTTGGGGTGAATTTGGTGTATTTATATCATGCATGTACAGATTGAAGAGTGCGGGCGACAGGACGGATCCTTGCGGGACTCCGTTTGGGAAATTTCTAATGCTAGATGACTGACTGGCAAAAGATACGTGTGCACATCTGCCTGCTAAGAAGTTGGCCAGCCATCTTTTTGTGTTGTGCATATTTGTGTTGTAGATTTTGTTTGTTAGGTTGTGGCGGGGGATGGCATCGAAGGCTTTACTAATGTCGAGTGTGGAAAGTACTGATCTGTGTGGTGGTCGAGCTGAGTTGATGCCGTCAAAAGCTCTTTGTGTAAGGTCTGTAAGAAGAGAGTTTGTGGAGTGCAATGGCCTGAAGCCGTGTTGTGATGGAGAAAGGGGTAAGTCAGGTGTCATCTGTTGTAGTACAAGGCGCTCTATGACTTTGGAGGGGGTGCAAAGGAGTGTGATATGGCGGTGTGAGGAGGGAAGCGTGGGGTCTTTGTTAGGTTTGGGGAATGTGATGATGATACCATGCTTCCAGATGTCTGGTATTGTGTTGTGTGAGTAGCTGTAGTTTGATATGTTAGTGAGTGCTTGTATGCCTTGTGGTCCCAGGTGTCTGAGGTGAATGTTGCTTATGTTGTCTAGGCCACAGGCGGGTGAGAGCTTGAGATTGTTGATGATAGGCTTTGTCTGGTTGTCTGGTGAAGGGTGCATAGTCAGGGTCTTTGGGGAATTGTCTTTTTCGTTGGATGACACGTCGGTCGTCTTTGTGGGGTTTTAGGTGACTGACATGAGAGAAGTGATTGATGAGAGTGTTTGCTTGTTGTTTACGTGAAGGAGTAGTCTGTTGTTGTGATTGCAGCATGTGATTGTGTTATGTTGCTGTTGGAAAGTGTGATGCTGTTTAGTGTTTTGTAGAGTTTTTTGAGGTTTGTTTTGTGATCGAGTGTTTGTAGGAAGTTATTCCAATTTAGTGTTTGTTGTTCTTGTATTTTGTTGTTAATCTGGATGTTCAGTGCTTGAATTTGTTGGTTGATGTCTTGTGTGTGGGGTGCTGGGGAGTGTTTCAGTGTGTCGCGTTGTATGATGAGGTTTTGAATTTCTGGTGAGAAGTTGGGGTTGTGTTTGCCACAGGCCGTAGCTCGATTGGTAGAGCGTTCGCCTGCTAACCGTGAGGTTGGCGGTTCGAGCCTCGGGCCAGCCAGTGAGTTATTGGCAGTTGTCAGTGCTGTTGGTGAACGGTGCGGTCTAGCAATTTGTGGCAACTATTCACTAAGTCCCTGATTCATCAGGGCACCCACCCTAGCCTTGCTATTCAGCAGGGAGTGTATGGTGGTAAAAACTGCATCATCATGTTACCTCTTGGAATGTGTTTCTTGTCGGCGTTTTGGATAGTCGTGTTGAATGTGTGTACAGCATTGTATGCATTGTATGTACAGTACTGTATGTATATATGTATGTATGCCTCAGTTGCTCAAAGAGCAATTCTAGCTTGGTCTTAACCCTTCCTCCCCGGGTGTCATTTTAATATGACACCACGGCAGATGGGCCGGTATCCGGGTGTCATTTTAATAGACAGTAAGCTTGAAAGCCTATTCAGCTTGGTCTGAACGCCGTGCGTCCGACGCATGTAAACAAAGCCGATCGTTGTGTCACCGCACCTCCGAAAACAAGAAGGAGAAGACTCGTTTGTTATTGTATGTCTGTATGTCGTTGTTTCAGTAGTGAAAAGATCGTCGTATTGCTAACATTGCCTGAAAATGCTCTCCACTAAAATCATCATCACAACTGAACCAGTTGACTTAGAGAGCTCTACTCAACGCCAGTCTACAGATTAGAAACCGCACTACATTTATAGATGCGTGGGAAATTTCTAGCAGTTAATTTTAACCAAAATACGGTAGCCTAGGCCTAGACGTTTTTCGGCCAGATTGCCCGGGTACGCCGCACTGTCATTAGGAGAGCTAGCCCGGGCCAGGAGGGTTAAGATACACACACTCCTGCTTTTTTACATAAAACCACAAGTGCTACGTACCCTATACTGTACTTATTTATCTCCTTTCCAATTTCTTCTTATTTCGGCGTAGGGATGCAGCAATCCCACCACCTGCCACTTCGGTGGTGCAGTCAGTCTCTGTAGCACTGGACCAGTGGTTCCTCTCTTCAGAACACTCCTATGCTCAGTATGCTTCCGGCCGGGGCCTCCATTGTTTAGCTATTTTAGCTATTTTCTTTATCCCGAATAGGGACAACATAACAGAAAACAATGAACTCATAAAAACAAAATACAAATTCACACACATCTAGGTCATCCAGGAGTCTCTGGGTCACCAAGGTCCCTCCAGCACTCCCCCGGCCCACGACCACCCGGAGAGGTTCCGATCTCAGAAGGCAGACATACAGCGAAGCCCTACCACCACAAGCCCGCCCACCACACTTCCAGGCGCACCCTTCATGTAAACCGTCTCCCCGGGCCAGGCGCCTGATGGACTATTATCTAGTCCAACTTGTGCCAGACCCCTTCCCCCAAATGACCACGTGTTCACTCATCTATTCACAAGCATTCTCCATTCATTCCTGTTTATTACCACTTCCCTTGTCTGATCTATAGTCATTTCTCAATCATCCAAAGCTTGTCTTACACAGTCTCTCCATCTCAATAGGGGTCTTCCTGCCCCTCTATCTCCCCTTGTATCTGACTCACATATTCTCTTTGTAAGCCTTTCATCTTCCATTCGTTCAACATGACCATACCCAGGGGCGGACTGGCCAGCTGGGCATTTGGGCAATGCCCGAAGGGCCGGTTCTTTTCCATTTTTGGGCCAGTACAGAGGCCGGATGTAACACTTGGCTGGGCCAGGGCCAGACACGCGCGGATTACTTTGTAAACAACATGCGATGAGAGCGTACCGGTTCGATTGAGTAAGTATAATTTATGTGTCCACACTCAATACTAATATTTTTTTTTTTGTGAGCAGAAGTAAAAAAGCAATATATATTTTTGTTTTTATCATATTTACATAAATAATATACCAGCATTATTCAGCGAACCTGTTTTGTACCAACCGTTGAGTTGGTTACGACTACGCCGCTATGGTGGGAAGCATCATAGGCCTATCCCTATAACGTTAGTACTGTAATCTCTTCCGACTTGAATATTGATACTCTCTTGAGTCCAGTTTCGTGACTTTGGATACTAATACAAATTCCATGGATTGTCGGTTAATGTGAATTGTAAAGGCAAGGCAAAATAGACTTAGACAATACTTCAGATAATTTTATTTTTTTACGATACTGCCTAGGCTAACTTCTGGGTAACCCATAAAGTACCTGTTGATTATAATATTTAGGCCTACCGGTATATACTGTAGGTCCTATATATAAAATGTTCGGATATTATTCAGTTTAAGACCTATAACCATTACACAGCTTCAACCTATCTCGGTCCTTTATTTGAACCACAGACCCTTTCTAAGCTGCATGAAATTGTCTAGAGCGAAAACAAAATATTACCTTTCACCGGTACTCTCAGGGTTCATAACAAGGCCATTATTTAACAATTATTGTATATTATTCAGGTTACACTATCCTTGTCATTTAGACCTATATTAAATTCTGAAAGTATGGTGATATATTGAGACAGTATCCATGTAAATCCCCAGGCCCCAAAGACAGAATTACATATCATTGTACTTTTTGTTTTCCTAATCAGCCTGTGCTGATATATATTTTATTTTTCTATAACTTGCTACCGTATCTGCCATAGGCTACTTATGAAGATAAATAATTTAGAACAAAAACAGTAGATCACAACTTATCACAACTACCAAAAAAACGAGACAGAGATAGGGGCGAGGGAACGCATTCGTGGTCCCGGACCCTAAGAATAGGAGCTTTGAATGTGCGTGGATGTAGTACGAATGAGAAGCGAGAGGATATTGAAAGGTTATTTGAAAGAAGGATGTATGATGTCCTTGCACTGAATGAAACAAAGATAAAAGGAGAGGGAGAAGTGGATTTTGGAAACGTGATAGCTAGAAAGTCTGGAGTAGACGAGGGAGTCAGGGGGAAAGAAGGAGTGGCTATTATTGTGAAGGAGGAGTTGAGAGAGTTTATAAGAGAGTGGAAAGAGGTGTCATCAAGGCTAATGTGGGTGAGAATGCGGTTTAAGGGTGAAAGGTGGGTTTTTCTAAGTGCGTATGGACCTGGAAGTGAAAGAGAGTTAGACGAGGTAGAGGGTTTCTGGGAGGATTTGAGAGATTGTCTACAAGGGTTTGATGAAAATTAAAATGTTATAGTTTTAGGGGACCTAAATGCTAGGGTAGGAAATGAGCCTGTTGAGGGAGTCATCGGTAGTTTTGGTGTGGATGGTGTAAACGAGAGTGGAGAAAGACTGAAAAATGTATGTGAAGAGTGTAGATTGAGTGTAGGTAATACATTCTTCAAAAAAAGGCGTATACACAAGTACACCTGGCATAGACTTGTGAGGGGAGAGATTGTAGAGAGGGCATTGATGGATTATGTGCTGGTGACAAGGGAAAGATTGTGTAGACTGCTGGATGTGAATGTGATGAGAGGTGAGGCGGAGGGTATGTCAGATCATTACCTGGTGGAGGGAAAGCTAAGAGTTAAGAGTTACAGGAGAATAAGAGACAAGCGTGAAGTAAGAGAGGTAATAAAAGTTAGTGAGTTAGAGAAGAGTGAAAAAGAGAGGGAGTACAAGGAAAGACTAAATGAAAAGTGGATGGAAGTGAGAGAGATGGAAGAGAGAGAAGTAGAGGTTGAATGGCAACAGTTTAAGGAAGGAGTGAAAGCAAATGCAGAGGTAGTATGCGGCAAAAGGAAAGTAGGAGGCAGAGGTATCAGGAAGGGAAGCGAGTGGTGGAATGATACGGTGAGAAAGGCAGTTGAGGAGAAGAGACAGTGTTTTGAGATGGTTTTACAGGATGGTAGTGTTGAGGTATGGGAGAGGTACAAGGAGAAAAGGAGAGAGACTAAACGGAAAATTAGAGAAGCGAAAAAAGATGCAAACGAAAGGTGGGGTCAAAGACTGAGTGAGAATTTTGAAGAACGAAAGAAGATGTTCTGGAAGGAGGTAAATAAAGTAAGGAAAGGAGGACAAAAGAGGGAAGAGTCAGTGAAAGATGTAAATGGAGAATTACTAGTGGAACCAGTTGAAGTGAGGAAAAGATATGCCGAGTATTTTGAATCTTTGTTAAATACAAGAGATGGAAGAGAAGCAGTGATTGAAGCTGAGGTGGATGGAGATAGGTTACCCAGGCCACCCAGGTGGCAGGGAATGAATGAAAGGATTGAGGAAAATGAGGTGAAAGAAGCAGTGAAACAAATGAGAGCGGGAAAAGCAGAAGGTTTGGATGGTATTGCTGTGGAGTGTATAAAGAAGGGTGGAGATGTGATAATAGATTGGTTGGTGAGACTTTTCAATGTGTGCTTTGCTGTGTCAAAGGTACCAATAGACTGGAAGAGTGCATGTATTGTGCCGTTGTACAAGGGGAAGGGAGATCGGCAGGAGTGTTCAAGTTATAGAGGTATTAGTTTATTGTCAGTGGTTGGAAAGCTGTATGGCAGGGTGTTGATAGAAGGATAATAAAGTGTACGAAAGTTGCAATAGGAGAAGAACATTGCGGTTTTAGGAGGGGAAAAGGTTGCGTGGATCAGATGTTTGCAGTAAGACAGTTATGCGAGAAGTATTTAGAGAAGCATAAGGAGATATTTTGGGCTTTTATGGACTTGGAAAAAGCGTATGATCGTGTGGACTGTGAAGCAATGTGGAAGGTGTTAAGGATTTATGAAATAGGAGGAAATTTGTTAGAAGCAGTTAAGACTTTTTATGAAGGGAGCAGAGCATGTGTGAGAGTAGGAAATGGTGAGTTGAGTGAATGGTTTGAGGTAAAGGTAGGTTTGCGACAGGGTTGTGTAATGTCACCATGGCTGTTTAATATGTTTATGGATGGTGTGGTGAGGGAGGTGAAAAGGAGAACTATGGGAAGAGGATTGGGTTTAGTAGGAAAGAATGGTAGAGATTGGGAGTTGAATCAGTTACTGTTCGCTGATGACACAGCATTGGTGGCGGATTCTGATGAGAAACTGCAGCGGGTAGTCAAAGAGTTTGGTGTGGTTTGTGGAAGGAGGAAACTGAAGGTGAACGTCAATACAAGTAAAGTAATGGTGTGTAATAGGGGAGAGCATAGGGTGAATCTAGATGTGAGGCTGGATGGGGAAATATTGGAACAAGTAGAGTGTTTTAAATATCTAGGAGGAACGATAAGCAGGAGTGGAGGTATGGAAGTGGAGGTAAAACAGAGAGTGTGTGAAGGAAGGAAGGTTTTCGGAGCAATGGGAAGTATGTGGAAGACGAGAAATCTTGGAGTGAAAGTAAAAAGTGCACTGTATCAAGGAATTGTTGTGCCAACAGTGATGTATGGGGCTGAGACATGGGCTCTGAAGAAAAAGGAGAAAAGAGGGCTGGATGTGATGGAGATGAGCTGCTTGAGGAGTATGTGTGGAGTTACTCGTAGAGACAGATTGAGGAATGAAGAGATACGTAGGAGAGTGGGGCAGCAGGAACATTTGTCAGCCAGAGTGGACAGAAGGGTGCTGAGCTGGTATGGTCATGTTGAATGAATGGGAGATGAAAGGCTTACAAAGAGAATATGTGAGTCAGGTACAAGGGGAGATAGAAGGGCAGGAAGACTCCCATTGAGATGGAGAGACTGTGTAAGAAAGGCTTTGGATGATAGAGGAATGACTATTGATCAGGCAGGGGAAGTGGTGGTGGACAGGAGTGAATGGAGAATGCTTGTGAATAGTTGAGTGAACACGTGGTCATTTGGAGTAAGGGGTCGGGCGCAGGTTGGACTAGATAATAGTCCATCAGGCGCCTGGCCCGGGGAGACGATTAATATGAAGGGTGCGCCTGGAAGTGTGGTGGGAGGGCTTGTGGCTTTGGCTCCGCTGCATGTCTGCCTGCCGAGATCGGAACCTCTCCGGGTGGTCGGGGGCCGGGGGAGTGCTGGAGCAACCTTGGTGACCCTGGTCTCTGGGTCTTCTCCTGGGTGACCTGGATGTGTGTGAGTTTGTGCTTTTTATCTGTTTATTTGTTTTATGTTGTTTTTGTGTTTTCCCTGTTCTTGCTCTGTCTTGAGTCGGCTACCCCCAAAATGGGGATTGGGCCTGAGCATATAGATAGATAGATAGACAACTTATGAAGATAAATAATTTAGAACAGATATTTTAGATCACAAACCTATTTATAAAATCAGTTCTTTAATTAGTGTATTCTTATTTGTTGTCTTCAATTTAATATTTATCCTTTATCTACAGTATTTTAAAACACTGTTACTGTCTCCATTATTATGGAACTCTGTAAAGATCAGAAAAATGTTGGATACAAATTGTCAGTGGTGGTGTAATGGTGAAGGTATCTAAAAATCTGTGTGTGATAACCCAGGTTCGAATCCCGGTGGATCACATATATGCTTTCATTAATTTCATTGGAGGTGTTTGGTGTTGTGGTGAAATTAATAAAATATAGATGATAATATATGCTGTTGCTGGCTCCAGCAAAGAGCTTCATAGGCTTCTGACGATGTATTACATTTGGTATGTATACAGTAGGCCTATATACAGAATAAATTTACTGCTGAAATAACTTTAAAAAGTTGACAGGATGAATATCAACACTATATGAGGAGGAGCAGTGTTGACAACGTTTCGCAGATAGCTTCTTCAGGTGGTTAGTGATCTGAAGAAGCTATCTGCGAAACGTTGTCAATAAAGTGCTCCTCCTCATATGGTGTTTATATATAAATTTACTATTTAGCTCAATTTTCTTTTAATTCCTCAGTTTAGCCACATAATAATGACATTAATCATGTATATTGGCAAAATTACCATATCTCAAAATATATACTGTAATATGATTTGAGACTTGTATTTTTGTTTTTAGATTCCTTTGTGGTCATTTTAAAATAGGTATTTTTGTGTAATGCAATCTATGAATTATAAAATTAAATCCAGGATCATTACCGTTTAGCTATTGGCCTACACCTAAAAGCAAATCTTGTTCATTACTTTCCTAAATGATCTATAGGATTTTTTTTCTTTCTTTACCCAAGATTATTGTATCTCTGTTGTAGGCTACACCATTTTCACTCTTGAGTATCATATATATTGCGATTTTTTTAGTTCTTGATAGGCCTTCAATTGCCTCTAAAAGATGCTCATTTTCTAAAATTTTCCTGGGGGGGCTTACAGCGACATCATCATCCCCCCCCCCCCGCTGCAACGGCTCGCTTAGCTCGCCACTCACACCATTCTCATGGGGCTACTAACATCCAAAATGCCCAGGCTGCTTTGACAGCCTAGTCCGCCCCTGACCATACCAGCTCAGCACCCTTCTGTCCACTCTGGCCGACAAATGTTCCTGCTGCCCCACTCTCCTACGTATCTCTTCATTTCTCAATTTGTCTCTACGAGTAACTCCACACATACTCCTCAAGCAGCTCATCTCCATCACATCCAGCTTTCTTCTCTCCTTTTCCTTCAGAGCCCATGTCTCAGCCCCATACATCACTGTTGGCACAACAATTCCTTGATACATTACGGTTTTGACAACCCGTAAGGGAAGGAAGAAAAAAATAATATTTATTGGTGGCTCCTGGAGTCAATGACGTAAGTGCCTATGTTAATGTGACCTCGTTCCGGGCTCCTCTGAGCCCGGGTTAACCTAGATCACGGCGGTCGAGAACCAAGATCATCATAGGGGGTACCCCTTAATCATTCCTACGGTATGTCATTGGGACGGAGCCACTGAAAAGTAGGAAATAAAAAAGAAAAGAATTAGCACAGTTTGAACACCGCGTCTATGTGCGCTCTGATCTTCCTCTGTTTCCCATACACTGCTAGCTACCTGTCACTCTCAGGGACTTCCTCTAATGTTATATCAAGTTGAGCATGTGCATGGGAAGGGGATGGTGGGAGGGCACTTTTTGTCATTGACTCCAGGAGCCACCAATAAATATTAGTTTTTCCTTCCTTCCCTTACGGGTTGTCAAAACCGTAATTTATTGGTGGCTCCTTACGTCAAAGACGTAAGTGCCTAGAATATCACGACCGGTGGAGGGACCTACATGTGCTCATCAAGCTAAACCGCGAGAATCTATTAGGAAGACCAAAACGAAAACTGTGACATGTGTCTAAATATAAGAGTACTGTACTGTATAGTCGTAAGAAAAAGATGTATAAGGCGGGTACCTTTAAAGAAGCCTCATCTCGGAAAGACAGAACTACTGAGGTGTGAATACTGATAATTGTGTATCACAAAATTAAAATTAAAATAAAGTTATACATTTATAGTTGCAATAACGTACAGATATTGTTATGTAACAGATCTCGTGCAGTAATAGCTTTCTTGTTATCCATTCCGGATTGTGTGTCCTGCCAACCTGTCATGGACTTAATGCCCCCCCCCCCCCTTTTTTTTTTCATTTAAGGTGCTAGGTAGGACACACTTTTTATTACCTTACACACTGGTAATAAGGCATTGAATAAATATATCCATCTACTTATTGTCTTTGGGGGGCATCATCCTGCCCTAAAGCTATGTTTGGTAATTTGGGTCTTCTCCAGGTGTACCGACAAGTATATGGCCAGGGAACGCATTGCTAGAGGACCAACAGGCCCGTCTGTGCTACATCTTCCCCTGAAAAACCATTGAGGAAAACTAATGGTAGTGGCCCACATGTGCCTATCATGGGATTTTGCGATCACCTGAGGTTCAGCTTCCTTAATTATCTTTGCAAAAGGGATGCTAGCACTTTCTTTCCTAACCTTAATGGACCATCTGGGGAAAGCACAATTGTGTCTTATTCCTAGGAATAATAGACTTAGAGTAGGTATATAGTGCATTAGCAGGGAATAGAGCATGGAGTACCTTTGCTCTTGTCAAGGCAGGAATAGAGAAAGGTGTAGGGAGATGTTCCTTTTTGTGATGACTCTGGTGTAGTAACAATATGTACAGAGTCCTTGTTAGTAGCAACACTTAGATAGTTAATAGACCTTGTCATGGATGTCAGTTCTGAGACTCATTGGCCAATAGCCTGGGTCATTTGAAAATACGCACTTATTAAGTTTCTTGTCATATGTGGTCTCACAGGAGAAGACCTAGACTGTGACAAAGTTAGGGCCTTTGAGATTGACCATTGAGGAAGCAAATGGCGATTCGGGGCTCTGAGCTTAACACAAGCCTGCATAACAAAACCCCGTTGGTCTTTCTGGGGCAGAGATAAACTAGTAAGCGTCAAGAAGGGTTTCTTTATGACGATACATGGTTTATAAGTGTGTTAATTGTTAGCTCTTTTAAGTCAATTAAGAAGTTTAGGTGCTTCAGCGACCCAGCCCGTAGACAGATTGTTTAAAGATGGAGACTGCTGGTTTGATCCTGCACTCCAAGTTGTAAATTGTTTAAAGTGTGGACTATCTTGTCTTAGAGTTGAAGCTGTGCATTGACTAGTGAGTGTATCTGTGACTTCCTTGTCTCAGGATGGTAGCCACTTGGATTTGAGGATGTCCATATCGTAAGTGCTATATCTGTCTACGGGTTGGGGAACCCTGGTAGAAATGTTGCATGGATTAATGGGGAATGTTTTGGACTAGAAAGCATATCTTTTTCCCGAGAAATCCTAGAGAAACCTGGTCCGGGTGGGGACCTGTTTCTCCAAGCAAATTACAGTGGTCATGTTGTCCATCTGGTATGACGTTGACCTGGAGGTCAATGATATTGCATGAACTTTGGGAAAAATAGAGGGACTGTTAGTTCTTGGGTATTGATGTGACACTGACTTAAGGTTGTCCATTTTCCTTAACTGATGAACTTCAGAACGACTGATAGTGCCAATCTATCAGACTCGAAGCGTCTGTGTCCAACCCAAAAGTGGGAGGTGGATCTGACCAATGTGTCACTGATTACCTTTACTTCAGATTTTTTCCCGCAACGCCAGGGGATGTCGAATTCTCTTTGGGATGAAAGGAGGGAATTGTGAGGTGTTAGCGGAACCGATTTGTTGCCTGGTCAACCTGAGGAAGCCTAGGGGCCTTGTAATTTTGAACCCAATTTTTAAGGAGCCTATCGGAGATTATCAAAGTTTCTGTTTACAGTCTTGGTATGTAATAATGTGAATGGTTATATTTGAAGACTTTTGGTGTTGGATGGACTTTGTTTTATAGTCTGGAGTTGTGTATCCCAGATTAATCTTACTCCTGCTGATTGTGTAGGAGTGAGAATTTTGATTTCTCTAAATTTATTCTGAAATCTCCTTTTGTCACATGTTACGTGACTATCAGGGTTTGTTTTTTGGGTATGGAGTGGAGAAGACCACAGCATTCTACAATCTTGAAGGCTAAACAGTATTTTTATGCCGACTTTGAGTAGAGGGAGAAGAGTTTGTTTCACTCACTTGGTGACAAAACTGGGAGCTATGTCCAAGCTGGAAGGAATTCTGGTGAACATCCTCGCTCTGATTCTGAATGGGATCGCTAGGACCTTTTTTGGTACCTCTTGTTACTGGGATGTGCCAGAGGACTCTTCTATATCTGGAGCAATTATCCAGACCTTTGATTGTAGAATTAGTTCTACTTGGGAACTAGTTAATATCCTGAACTTTCTATTGTGAATTGATTTGTTGAGGAGTAAACATGTCTATCGTAGGGTTTTAGTCGTAGACTGTCCCTTTTGGGGAGAGAAACATGTGTGATAGAAAAACTGGAATGCCTTCTGGCACCTAAGTCACAACATTGTCTGTCAACCTTTGGTTCATTAATGTTTTTAATTCTAGAGGTAGTTGTTCATTGTTGGCCTGAGCTCTGAGGAGGGGTTAGCTTGTTTATTAAAACTGCCCCAACCTATCTATCTGAGGGCTTAGTAACCGAGCATGAACCTCGTTCCGGTTGTTTGGGGGATTAAACTATATGTGAATCGAGGTGAAGGGAGTGCTAGAGTGGCAATATCTTTGACTAGTAAAGGCGGATCCCCAGATCGACCTTGGTGATTTCACCTACATCACTACAAAAGCAAACAAAAGCAAATCTTGACCTTCCCGGTGGTCGTCCGAGAATTACACCGTGAAACTCTTCTGATAAAATGAAGTGCAGACTTGGAGTATTGTTCAGGGATAGACTCTCCCCAAGACAGGGTGAATCACTCTGCCTCAGTCAACCAATTGGCCCCTGGGTCATCTCTTTAGAGTGTATACCTCCATCATAGGGTTTTTGTTCCCTGACATTTTTGTGGAGCAACCTACGGATTTATAGAGATTAGAGAGATTTAATGGTAATATGTCCATCAGTCTTATTCACGCCTTACCATCGTTTGTAGCGTTTCCCTGAAGACATCGTGGGTGTCTGTGTGTAAGAAAAGTACAGTACAGTACTTAACATCCAATCGAATTGGCAAGTGTTTTTTATTAATTCGTCCAGCAAATGGCCTTGTGCTTCTTTGCACGTATATTCTTCAGCTCGTCCATTTTAATAATCCACTACAGTACTTTGGTATTGATACCAAATCTGGATGACCTGTGTCAGCATTAGTAGGTGTTACTCTGGTAGTTGTTTCCAGTATCGGGAGTTGTTATTTTACGAGCAGGTTGTTTAGGATGGACAGGTACCTGAGCCCGTGGAACTGTGTTTGGTATGGCATGTTGTAATCTGGAAGGAGTAAGAGAACTACTTGGAGATCTCGGATAGCCTTATCTAAAGGCGTAAAAATGTCCGTTGGATTTGCTTGTCACATTCCTGCATGGATTTAAGAAAATTACCTGAAATTAGCCCAACTAGCCTCCTGGGTTTATGTATTTCAGCTTCAGTATTCATCTGAATCAGTTTTAGGGTGAATCAATGTGGGTGGAGCAAACCACGGGGTTGATTAAATATGTTGTTCAATAGTATCACCTAGCCATACTAGGGAAGGAGGAGGAGGGGGTGACATGCTCAGCACTTGGCTCAGCCAAGGCGGTAGAGGAGGCAGGTAATTCTCTGTTTATTCGATGAAACAGGATTAGCAGGGTGACTGGCTATGTTAGATAAATGTCCAAAGTCTGGGGACATGTGTGTAGAGTGCAGGACTTGAAATCCTGATTGCGAGTCAGGGAAGTTTGGGACTTAGAAGGTGGGTCGCCTTTTAGTTTGTGATTTGTTAACTTCTGAGGACCCAATGGGAATATGTCTAAAGGCCTTATTGAACTATCCTTAGTTGGGATTATGCCAGGCTGGTACATGTCATATTTGTAACATATTATGTGGTACCAATTCTGTAAAAAGCTAATTGAGTAAATGTTATTGTTATTATTATTATTATTATTATTATTATTATTATTCTTCTTCTGTTTTTTACTGGAAGGCTCAGAGCTGACCGACCTATGTCTTTTCCTGCTAGATCCGGACATTTTCTTGTCAGGAGATGAGGACTAGCTAGGAGTTCTAGAAGAGATAATTCTAAAAAACTTACATACTTTAGTATTGCTGGTACTTGGGAATTTTTTGTGAAAAGTACCTGAAATGTAAGGTTTTACTGAACTCCATATAGGTAATATACCCGAGGGTATATATGTTTTTTGGGTCATTGTTATAAGCAAAAATATATGAATAGTGAAAGTACACTTAGCCGGTGAACCGGAAACGTCTAGTGATTTGTAAAATGAACTCGCCTTAACATATAAGGTGTTAGGCTCCTCCAGTGGTTGTCACTTGGAACGGGAGAGGACGTTCTACTTGTTGAAGAGATTCTTCTCTGATAGTGCTGTAGCTCGTTGAGCCTGGAAATCATAACAAGGAGTCAATGTTGTATGGTGGAATTAATACCGGAATTATTAGGTCTACTTAGGTTTTGGTAAAATAGGGTCTAGTCATGTCCCGTTTATTTTAATCAGACTCCAGTTGCTTTTATGTAAGAAGTAGCCTAGTGAATAAATATTCGGTATAACTGGATATAATTACCCGGTAATATGTTAGTCAGGTATAGCCTTTTAGAAAGGGAAAGGAAACTTGTACTTGTTTCCTGGAAATTAATTAAAATATGTAATTAGTGAGAATACACTTCGTAGGTGAATTGGAAATGTCTAGAGTTTTGCCCAGTGAACTCACCTTAGAGATATCGGTTATTTAGCCGAATGAAGGGAGCAACAGGTGAGATGGTCATGTCTACCATGGCCTTGAAATTTGGAATATTGTTCCGCTCCTGCTGTAGTCATCCCTTGGCTGGGAGGGGACATTCTAATTGTTGTCCAGATTCTTCTCTGGAAACTTAGTGCATTCCCTGAGCCTGTGAATCATACCAAGGAGTCAATGTTGCATAGTGAGATGGAAATAGGACTTATTTGGGCCTACTTCACTTGGGCAAAAATGGGCACTAGCCTTGTATTGTTTATTTTAAATAAAATAATAAGTATGACCAAGCCTAGAGTACCCGGCAAGAATTTCCATTTGATTCCTTTCTTGGAACCCTGGTTTGTTTTTCTTAAAGTATGACAGAGTTTAGGGTACTCGGTAAAATAATATCTGTTTCTCTTACTGGAACCCGGCATTGTTCTTGTCCTAGTATGGCACAGCCTTGAATCACTCGGCACCCTTATGATGGTGGCGGTATGATGTCACCCGGGAATATTGGCATCCGGGATTGACACATTTTTTTTTTTTTTTTTTTTTTTTTTTTTTTTTTTTTAATTAAACTGATTAGAAAAATGTACTTATTTAAGCTCTTGCACTTATCTTAATTCTGAAAGTTATGTTAACTACTAGTTAACAAGGTATGACTTCTTTATTAACCCTCTCACCACGGAAGGGCTCTTGAACGCCCATAAAAAAGCATATAACAGGTACCCGGAAGGCCTCTTGAACGCCCAGTGGTTGAAAGCCTGTGAGCTTCGTGTGCGAGGCGTCGGTCCGACGCATGTAAACAACAGCCGGCTGGACCGACGCCCCGCATCTCCGGCCACAAGAAGGAGAGCGTCGCTTGTTCGTGTGTGCCTGTATGTTGTTGTTAAGTATCGAAAAGTGGTGTAAAGTGGCTGTTTTGGCCATAAAGTTATCTCCAATGAAATCATCATCACAGCTCAACCAGTTGACTTAGAGAGCTCTACTTAATGCCATTCTACAGGTAAATAACACAGCTACGCTTGGGGATGCGCGGGAATGCGGGAAGCAGTCTGATTAACGAATATACGGTAGCCTAGCCTAGACGTTTTTCGGCCAAAACACCCGGGTTTCGAGGAATATATATATAATACATAGCCGGGGCTGGAGGGTTAAAGTCTGACCTAACCTAGAGTACCCAGTAATAATTTCTATTTAATTTTTATATTGGGACTTGGTTTGTTTTTTATTAAAGTTTGGGTCCGCTTAGGGTACCCGGTGGAATTTTGTTTGTTTAGGCTAGGCCTAGAGTACCCGAGGCTTTCAAAAGAATTTTGTTATGATATACAGGTATGCTGTCGTCTTGACAGTCGTCAGAGTACTCGGTAAACTGGCTTACTGGCGCCCGGCCGTTTTTATGGCATTATGTTACAACCCGGTCGCATTGGCACCCGGGTCTGTTATTATTTTGATGGCTGTTATAGACATCCGCAATAGCCTAACTCGTGTCACCCAGGTCTGTCTTCATCTTGACAGTTGTTAGAGTACCCGGCCCATAGATTGTTGGTACCCGGCTGGGTTTATCTTTTAAGATTGTTGTGGGTTATAATACCACTCGGTATTATAATGCGTGAGTGGTTGGTTGTAGCCTATATGTACTCGGGTTTGACTTTATATTCGTATGGTATTATTGTATCACACGCCCATCTGGTTACCCGGGACTGTCTCCATACTCGGTAGTCCTGGTACCTGGGCCTTGGTACCCGGGCCTTATTGGGATAAGGTCTAGGTCACCCGGGGACTTGAAAGTGTATGGTATTATAAAATCACCCGCCCATCTAGGTACCCGGGACTGTCACCATACGTGGCCGTCCTGGTGTCCGGGCCTTGGTACCCGGGCCTTATTGAGATAAGGCCTAGGGCACCCGGGAACTTGAGAGTGTATGGTATAGTTTTATAGTGTCACCCGCCTATTTGGGTACTCGGGAGTGCCTCCATACCCGGCAGTCCTGGCACCCGGGCTAGGGTACCCGGGGACTTGAGGATGTATCCCGCCTACTTGGGTACCCGGGAGTGCCTCCATATCCGGCAGTCCTGGTACCCGGGCCTTATTGAGATAAGGCCTAGGGTACCCGGGGACTTGAGGGTGTATGGTATTATAATATTATCCGCCCAACTGGGTAACCGGGGACTGTCACCAAACCTGGCAGTCCACGGCACCCGGGCCTTGGTGCCCGGACCTATTGAGATAGGGCCTATGGTACCTGGGGATATGAAAATTATCCACATGCCATATTTTTATGTGCTCGTAAGGGAGGCTTCTCGGGCACGAGTGTTAATTGGCGAATATTGTGTGTCTTTGTACATGATTCTTACAACGTTCTGGGGCTGTAAGTCAGGTGGATATATTCAAATATGATATTATTATGGGTACTTGTTGGTTGTAGGTCAACTTGATACCCTTTGAAAATAATGATACACGGGTGCCTAGATGAGCAGTACAAAGTAGGTTAATAATGAAAAGTTGTAAATGGATATCCTTACACAATATAGAGACTATCAGCTGTAGTCTTGCTGGTTATATTGAGAATAATGCCATCTAAAATGAAGGCCATTATAAGATGAGGCACCCGTGAATGTTCACTGTTAAAGTGATATGTATTCGCTTTTGTTAAAGAAAACTTGGAAGTTAATACTGAAAGTATTGTAGTTTTAATGTGGTGTGAAGCATTGAATGAAAATAGATTAAAAGTTTTCGAAATTAGGCTTAGGTAATTTGTTCCTAACTACAAATTTTACGGTGGTATGAGAAAATAACCTCTGGCCTGGGCACAACCAGGGGTTATCTGTCAAGAATTACAGATATATGAAAAAGACACTCGTATATAATTCAACACTTCCTAAATACAAATTTACGGTGGTAAGAAAAAATAACCTCTGGTCTAGGCATAACCGGGGGTTATCTGTCAAGATTTACAGATATATGAAAATGACACTCGCATATAATTCAACACTTAAGTCAGTATCTATCGAGCTATAATGTTAAAACACACTATCACAGAACAAAAAGACACTGCCGCTAAAGAGCCGAGGTTCGTATGATACGACATAAAGAAATAAACACAATAAGTTGAGGCCCTGGAAAGTGAAAGTGGCTTCTGAATAACACGCACGTCGACCAGCCCAGACTAAAGTCCTTACTTTACAGGTTTACAAGTGAAATTGGTCCAAATGAACACATTCCTAAACTCGTATATGACTTCAACTGCAACAAGACTCACTATGGACCAAAACTGACGCATTCAAGAGGGGCTATGTAACACTGAGCATTAGGTAAGGACAAGTATGTCTACTTTGGTTGGGCGGCGGGCGAGAGAGGAAGTCCCCGAGAGGGACAGGTAGCTAGCAGTGTATGGGAAACAGAGGAAGATCAGAGCGCGCGTAGGCGCGGTGTTCAAACTGTGCTAATTCTTTTCTTTTTTATTAACTACTTTTCAGTGGCTCCGTCCCAATGACGTACCGTAGGAATGATTAAGGGGTACCCCCTATGATGATCTTGGTTCTCGACCGCCGTGATCTAGGTTAACCCGGGCTCAGAGGAGCCCGGAACGAGGCCATATTAACATAGGCACTTACGTCATTGACGTAAGGAGCCACCAATAAATTGCACTTTTTACTTTCATTCCGAGATTTCTCACCTTCCACATACTTCCCATTGCTCTGAAAACCTTCCTTTCTTCACGCATTCTGTTGTACCTCCATTTCCATACCTCCACTTCTGCTTATCGTTCCTCCTAGATATTTAAAACACTCTACTTGTTCCAATATTTCCCCATCCAGCCTCACATCTAGATTCACCCTACGATCACCCCTATTACATACCATTACTTTACTTTTGTTGACGTTGACCTTCAGTTTCCTCCCACAAACCACACCAAAGTCTTTGACTACCCGCTGCAGTTTCTCCTCAGAATCCGCCACCAACGCTGTGTCATCAGCGAACAGCAACTGATTCAACTCCCAATCTCTACCATTCTCTCCTACCAAACCCAATCCTCTTCCCATAGTTCTCATTTTCACCTCCCTCACCACACCATCCAAAAATATATTAACCCTTCCTACCCGGTCTGCCTTAGGTAAGGACAGCTCGAAAGAAGGGCCGCTACCCGGTATGCCTTACCTAAGGCAGCAGCTTAATAGCCTAATTAAGCTTGGTCTGAATGCCGTGCGTACGACGTATGTCAACAAACCCAAGCGTTGCGTCAACGCACCTCCGAAAACAAGAAGGAGAAGACTCTTCAATGTTATTGTTCTGACGTCAGACGAAATTAGTGTCTGAAAAGCCCCCATATTGGCAACATCTCTGCAATATTGGCTCCACTGAAATCGTCTTCACAACTGAACCAGTTGACTTACAGAGCTCTACTCAACGCCAAAATACAGATTGAAAACCGCACTACGATTATAGATGAGTGGGAAAGTTCTAGCAGTGAAAATAAACATAAATACGGTAGCCTAGGCCTAGACGTTTTTCAGCCATTTCGCCCGGGTAGGGGCGACTGTCATTGGGTAAGACAGCCCGGGTAGGAAGGGTTAAACAGTCATAGTGACATTACACAACCCTGTCGCAAACCTACATTTACCTCAAACCATTCACTCAACTCACCATTTCCTACTCTAACACACGCTGTGCTCCCTTCATAAAAACTCTTAACGGCTTTCAACAAATTTCCTCCAATTTCATAAATCCTTAACACCTTCCACATTGCTTCACGATACACACGATTATACGCTTTTCCCAAATCCATAAAAGCCCAAAATATCTCCTTATGCTTCGAAATACTTCTCGCATAACTGTCTTACTGCAAACAAATCTGGTCCACACACCCGCTTCCCCTTCTAAAACCGCACTGTTCTTCTCCTATTGCAACTTCCGTACACTTTATTATCCTCTCTATCAACACCCTGCTATACAGCTTTCCAACCACTGATAATAAACTAGTACCTCTATAACTTGAACACTCCTGCCGATCTCCCTTCCCCTTGTACAACGGCACAATACATGCACTCCTCCAATCTATTGGTACCATTGACACAACAAAGCACACATTGAAGAGTCTCACCAACCAATCTATTATCACATCTCCACCCTTCTTAATACACTCCACAGCAATACCATCCAAACCTTCTGCGTTTCCCGCTCTCATTCGTTTCACTGCTTCTTTCACCTCATTTTCCTCAATCCTTTCATTCATTCCCTGCTTTAGCTTTTAGCTTGGGAACCCACAGAGGGCTTCACATAGGCAGCATGATATGCGGGGGTTGTGCAGGGAGTTAAGGGGCTAATGGGAAGGATGAGGATAAGGAGAAGAATGTTTAGTGATTCTAGCTTTAAAACTATCAAGAGTGGGACTGTTAACTATATGAGATGGAAGGTGATTCCACTCTTGGATGCTGCGGGGGAAAAATGAGCACCCAAATCTGTCGGTACTTGCCTGGTATGTGTGGTACAGTATTTTCGGTTGTGGCTGCCTCTTGTGGATCGTATGTTTGTAGGGTGTAAATATGTGTCTTTGTCTATGTCTACTAGATTGTGATTTTGTATAGCATTTGTATAGTATTTGTCTTCTTTATGGAAGTGTGTCTAATTTAATGTCTTGTTTGAGTTGTGGAGAAGTATCTGGAGAAGCAGCAAAAGGTGTATGTTGCCTTTTTGGACTTGGAGAAGGCCTATGACAGAGTGGATAGAGAAGGTATTTGGAAAGTACTTAGAATATACGGAGTAGATGGCAAGTTGCTGAAAGCAGTGAAGAGCATGTATGAGGGTGCAAAGGCGGAAGTACGTGTGGAGAATGAGCAGAGCGAGTTCTTTGACCTGAATGTTGGGTTGAAGCAGGGGTGTGTGATGTCCCCATGGTTGTTAACTGTATATATGGATGGAGTCATGAAAGAAATACTAGGAAGAGCAGTGGATGTTGGTGTATCGCTGAAAAGGGAGGGAAATGAGTGGAAGCTACCTATACTGCTGTTTGCTGATGATACAGTTCTGATGAGCAATAATGAATGGGAGTTGCAGGGTCTGGTAAATGAGTTTGGAACAGTGTGCGAAAAACGGAATTTGAAGGTAAATGCGGGGAAGAGCAAGTTTATAGTCTTCGAAAGGGGTGAAGTCACAGACTGTGAGGTGAAGTTGAACGGTCAGGCTATGGAGCTCGTCAGCTCTTTTAAGTATCTGGGCAGTGTGTTGAGTAAAGATGGGACTATGGATGAAGAAGTGCGGGTGAGGGTGCAACAGGGGAAGAGGGTTGTAGGAACGTTGAAAGCAGTAACAAGAAATAGGGTGGTCAGTAAGGTAGTGGAGAAGTCCTTGCATGACAGTATGGTAATCCCGACACTAACTTACGGAAGCGAAGCATGGACGTTCGGGAAGAGACTCAGACCAAGAGTGAGAGCGGTGGAAATGAGTTACTTGAGAAGTGCGTGCGGAGTTACATGGAGGGATAGACAGACGAATGAGGAAGTAAGGAGGTGGTGTGGTGTTGAGGTAGATGTGCTGGAAAGAGTGAAAAGGAACAACTGAGATGGTTCGGCCATATGGAACGTATGGAAAGCGAGAGAATGACTAAGAGGGTGTACGAGAGCGAGGTGGAGGGACAGAGAGGGAGAGGTGGAAGGATGGAGTGAGGAAGTATATGAATGAAGGCGGTGCTGGTTGGGAGGAGAGGCTTCGACTGGCTGGGGACAGAGAGGTGCATGGGGGCGGTTCGTTCGTGACCACCCTTTCGGGGATCACGACATCAGGCAATAGATAGATAGATAGATTGAGCAAGGTGACCGGTGTAGTGTGTCTGTAATCACGTCTGATCTATCTTGCTGCCTTATTTTGTATGGCTTCTAATTTATTAATGTTGTTGTGAGTGTGGATTCCGGACGGTGTTGCAGTATTCAATGTGGTCGAACTAGTGTTTTAAAAGCTAAAATGTTGATGTCTGCGTTGCACCTCCTTAGGTTCCTGCGCAGTAACCCCAGGGTTTTGTTGGCTTTTGCCCTGATGCTACTCACATGTGTGTTCCACCTCATGTCTGCTGAGAGGTGGACTCGTAAATACTTATGTGAATGGACTGTATCAACTATCAAGGTTGGTATTATGGAGTTTATAGGCAAAAGGGACAGGTTTCTTGGAGCGGGTAAAGCATATTTGGTGGCATTTGTCTGGTCTAAAGGTCATCTGCCACTTGGCTTCCCAGTCTTCAAGGGCTGTCAAGTCGTCTTGAAGTCGAAGGCAATCATCCCTATCAACTATTGGTCGGTATACTAAGCTATCGTCCGCAAAAAGTCTAGGAGTAGAAGTTAATGATGATGGAAGGTCATTGATGTAGGAGAGAAAGAGAAGGGGGCCAAGGACAGTGCCTTGGGGTACCCCCGAAGTTACAGGAACAGAAGATGAGTGGGAGCCATCGAGAACAACACGTTCTCGATTGGATAGGAATGTCTTAATCCAGTGAATAAGTGGTCCTCGGATTCCATAGTAATCCAGTTTAGCTAACAGTCTACGGTGGGGGACTTTGTCGAAGGCTTTGGCGAAGTCTAGGACTATGGCGTCTACTTGTTTGATTTTAGGGCCACCTGGGTGGCCTGGGTATCCTATCTCCATCAACCACTGCTTCTCTTCCATCTCTTGCATTTAGCAAAATACTCAGCATATCTTTTCGTCACTTCAACTCCATTATGCTTTATGCCTCCCACATACTCCCCAAGAGTCCGAATCCATTTTATCGTAGGCCTTTTCCAAATGCATTGAGTTTTCTGTTCTTAGTTGTTTTTGTTATCGTTCCCTAAACTGCCTGGCCGAACAGCCCCGAGTCCCTAAGGAAGGCCATGGCCACGATAGGGCTTTCCCAGAAGGTTCTCAAGGAGTGTAGATAATGTAAGTGATTGTGTAGAATGCAATCTTCTATGATGTGTTTAATAGTACAGTATGGGGTGCCGTGTTGCATCCTGGGCAGTTATCGACGACGGAGATATCCAGTCTCTTCTGATATACTCCACGAAAGATATGAGTATGGATGTGCTTCTGGAAGCTAGTTTGGGGTGGGCAGGGAGGGAGAGATGACAGTATTTGTGTGTACAGTATTTACTGTGTGCTGGGTGTTGTTTTGATATTCCTTGGTGTCTGTGGGTGTGCTGCCATGTAGTGTTGGTTTGTGGAGGCTGCAGCCAGGAATTGAGTGCCTCTCATGTCCAGGTGGTCTTTGATGTTGTTGTTGTTGTTGTTGTTGTTCCCTAAGCTGCCTGGCCGAACAGCCCCGAGTCCCTGAGGAAGGCCATGGCCATGATTGGGCTTTCCCACAGAGCTCTCATTGAGTGTAGATTGTGTTGTTGGCGTAAGTGGTTGTGTGAAATGCAGTCTTCTATGATGTGTTTAATGGTATGGGGTGCTGTGTTACATCCCGGGCAGGAGTCGACAACGGAGTCATCCAGTCTCTTCTGATAGCTCAGGAGAGCTGGATGGTGTCCGCATCTCAGCCTGGCCAGGTGGACTCTGTCCTCGCGAGGAAGGGAGGATTCGGAAGGATGGATTTCGGGAGGTCGTGCATGCAGCTGCGTGTTGTCTGTGAGTGAGTGGATGGATCGGTGAGAGATATGAGTATGGATGTGCTTCTGGAAGTTGGTTCGGGGTGGGCAGGGAGGGAGAGAGGACAATAATTGTGTGTGATACTGTGTGCTGGGTGTTGTTTTGACATTTCTTGGTGTCTGTGGGTGTGTTGCCATGTAGTTTAGTGGGTGGTCTTGGTTCGTGGAGGCTGCTGCCAGGAATTGAGTGCCTCTCATGTCCAGATGGTCTTTGACTTTGAGGATTTTGGTTTCTTGATGTAGGTGATCTGTGGGTGCAGTAGCTGTGCAGCCTGTAATGATCTTCAGGGCTTTGTTTTGAATAGTCTGCAAAGTCTTATTTTTTTTTATTTTTTTTATTTTTTTTTTTCTATGTGATTGAGGGAGGCAAAAGGCATAACTGCCTATAGCGAGTGCCTCCCCCATAGTTGAAAGAGTGACAGGGCCAAAATCAAGGGACGTTCGAGCCAAAATGCCTGGACACACGGAGTTTGAAGCAATTTAAGTCATAGGAAGAGGGAAAGACTGATTCTGGGAGAGAGTTCCAGAGCTCAGCTGTTGAGTAGAAGAAAGTTTGAGAGTAATGTTTCACTCTTGGGTTGGAGAGTTGCACAGAGTAGGGGTGGGATTGAGTTGCAAGACGGGTACCACGTGCCCTACGTAAAGGAGGTGGTATGCACTGGGATAGCTCTGAGGAACACTGATTATTATAGTAGCGATAGAATAGCGAGAGAGATGCAACATTGCGGCGGAGAGAGAGAGATTGCAGAGAGTTGGTGAGTAGACGGGAGTTAATGATACGAAAGGCCTTCCTTTCAACTTTGTCTAGGAGAGCGGTGTGGGAGGAACCTCCCCACACATGTGAACAATACTCAATACAAGGGCGCACTATACCCCTGTACAGAGCAAGAAGCTGTGCATGGGAAAAGAACCCCCTAAGGCGGTTGAGCACACCCAGCTTCTGGGAGGCTGCCTTAGCAAGACTGGTAATATGGTCCTTCCAAATGAGAGCAGAAGAAAAAGAGACACCAAGAATATTGAGAGAAGATGAAGGGTTGATTTTTGTATTGTTGAAGAATAAGGGATAGTCCGCTGGGAGATCCTGACGGGTAGATAGATGGAGAAATTGGGATTTGGAAGCATTAAAGTTAACAAGGTTTTCTCTGCCCCAATTGGAAATAGTATTTAGATCAGAATTTAAGAGTTCTATGGCTTCATTACGTTTGTCGTTGAGGGATTGCTGGCTGGGGCGTTCTGAAAAACTAATGGAGTAGTGTAAGGTTGAGTCGTCTGCGTATGAATGGATGGGAATTAAGGTACAGTTAAGGAGATCATTTATAAAAATTAGAAAGAGAATAGGAGATAGGACAGAGCCCTGAGGAACACCGGAGTTTATAGGGTGAGGAAGTGAACAATGGCCGTCCACAACCGCGGCTATGGAACGGCCGGAAAGGAAATTAGAGACAAAGGCACAGATGGAGGGATAGAAACCGAAGGAGGGTAGTTTAGAAATTAAAGATTTATGCCAGACTCTATCGAAGGCTTTCGATATGTCTAGTGCAATAGAAAAAGTCTCACCGAAGTCCCGGAAGGAGGATGACCAAGAGTTAGTAAGATATGAAAGAAGATCACCAGTAGAGCGACCCTTAAGGAAGCCATACTGGCGATCTGAGAGCAGATTATGAGAAGAGAAATGCTTAAGAAATTTGGAAGCAAGAATAGTTTCAAAAACTTTAGAAAGACAAGAGATAAGAGCAATTGGACGATAGTTGGAGGGTTGAGAGCGGTCACCCTTCTTTGGGACAGGTTGAATGTGAGCAAACTTCCAGCATGAAGGGAAGACGTTAGAGGATAGACAGAGACGAAAGAGTTTGCCTAGGCAGGGAGTCAGCACGGAAGCACAGTTTTTGAGAACAACAGGAGGAACACCGTCCGGACCGTACGCCTTATTAGTGTTAAGCCCAGAGAGGGTAGAAAGTACATCTTTAGAAGAGATTAGGATATTAGGCATAAGTAAGAGAGAGGAGGGCGGAGAGGGAGGAATAGCACCGGAATCATCCAAGGTGGAGTTTCTAGCAAAAGTTTGAGCGAAGAGTTTAGCTTTGTCAGAGGAAGAAGTGATGGTTGTGCCATCAGAGTGGGAAAGGGGAGGGAAAGACGAGGAAGAGAAATTGTTGGAGAGGTTTTTGGCTAGATGCCAGAAAGCTTGGGAAGAGCTAGAGTTGGATAGTTCAGTGCATTTATTATTGATGAAAGAGTGTTTGGCAAGTCGAAGAACAGATTTGGCTTGATTCCGGGCAGAAACATATGAAGAATGAGAGTCTTGAGTTTTAAGGCGTCGGTACCGTTTGAATGCTTCCTCCTTATTGCGGACAGCAGTAGAACAGGCGTGAGTAAACCAAGATTTTTTAGCATTAGTCTGAGAGAAAGAGAATGGAATGTATGCTTCCATGCCCGATAGGATTACCTCGGTAATGCGTTCAGCACTCTCCGAGGGTCCTCGGCCATGAAAGCAGAAATCATTCCATGGGAAATCAAAGAAGTACTGCCGAAGAGCCTCCCAGTCGGCAGCGCCAAAGTGCCACAAGCGCCGCCGGCTAGGAGGATCGGGTGGCTGTACTGGAGAGATAGGACAGGTGACAGAGATAAGTTTATGGTCGGAGGAGCCCAGAGGAGAGAAAAGATCGACAGTATAAGAAGAAGGGTTAGAAGTTAGAAACAAGTCAAGAATGTTGGGCCGATCTCCGATGCGATCCGGGATACGGGTGGGTTGCTGAACTAACTGCTCTAGGTCATTTAGGATAGAAAAGACGTAGGCTTGTTCACCAGGTGGATCAGTAGTGTGAGAGGAGAGCCAATGGCGGTGGTGAACGTTGAAATCTCCTAAGATGGAGATTTCTGAGAAAGGAGAAATGGATAGAATGTGTTCCACTGTAGAGTTTAGATAGTCAAAGAATTTCGGAAAGTTGGTAGAGTTAGGGGAAAGATAGACAGCACAGAAATATTTAGTAAGAGAATGACAGGAAAGTTTGAGCCATAAAGTTGAGAATTCAGAGGAGTCGAAATCGGGAACACGAGAGCAAGTGAGTTTGTTGTGCACATATGCACAACATCCGCCTTTGGCTTTGAAACTAGGATAGAGAAAGTAGGAGGATACAGAGAAGGGGTTGCTGGAAGTTGCTACAGAC
This sequence comes from Paralithodes platypus, assembly GCA_032716605.1. Lineage (NCBI taxonomy): Eukaryota > Metazoa > Arthropoda > Malacostraca > Decapoda > Lithodidae > Paralithodes > Paralithodes platypus. The sequence continues at coordinate 32,383,334 of CM064509.1, read as the reverse complement.
ACCTGAGTTTCGGTGAGGAAGAGAAGATCAGGTTTGTAGGAGGAGAGATGGTGCTCAACAGAGTGAAAGTTAGAGGAAAGTCCGCGAATGTTGCAGAAATTAATAGAAAGAGTAACAGGCCGAGGTCCAGGTAATTGTGTGGGGTCGTCAGGGGATGGTCGGTCGGATGAGGGGGCATTTATGGTCCCCCCCCCTGGGGACTCCGAGGCTGGGCTACAATTCATCATTTTTTTTTTTTTTAATTTTGGTGTGGAGGAATGAAGTGTGGTGTGCATGTTTAGTGTAGTGAAGTGGATAGGAGGAGGAGGTGTTTGTGAGAGCTAGCTGGATTGCTCTCAGTGTAAATGAGGCACAAAGAAAATCAGTAAGAGAGGCCAAGCAAATGAAACAGGAGTTCCAGCGACTCTTTATCACATGCCTATAACCTCACCTGGGTCTAGCCCTGATCGATGTGTTTCAGCTAGGTTAGAAGCCCAGGCTGGGCTTGCGTATTCCATCACTGATCTTATGTATTGTTTATATACTGTGGTGGTAGTTTCTTTGTTGTGTCCAAATTTTGTGTGAGCAAGTGACCTGAGGGCGTTAAGTCTGGGTGTCAGTTTCTTTTTAATGTTTGTGGTGTGCTGTTTGAATGTCATATGAGTATCATATGTTACTCCTAGGATTTTGGGTGTGTGTGTATGTGTTAGGGGTGTGTTGTTTATGGTGAGTTGAGGGATGTATTCGTGTTCTCCTGTCCAACTTGTGAGCAGGGTTGCGGTGGATTTGGCTGGGGCTAGATTAAGTCTGTTTGTAGTGCACCAGCCATGTAGTGTTGAGATAGGGTTGAAGGAGATCTGTTACTCGTTTTGGGTCATGGTGTGTGCATGTGAGTGTTATGTCATCTGCATAGGAGGCTAAGTTTATTTGGGGCGTATTGGGTGTAGTTATATCGTGCATGTACAGATTGAAGAGTGCGGGCGATAGGACGGATCCTTGTGGGACTCCGTTTGGAAAGTTTCTGATTTTAGATGACTGACCGGCAAAAGATACGTGTGCACATCTGCCTGCTAGGAAGTTGGCCAGCCACCTTTTTGTGTTGTTGTGCATGTTTGTGTTGTAGATTTTGTTTGTTAGGTTGTGGCGGGGGATGGGATCGAAGGCTTTACTAATGTCGAGTGTGGCTAATAGTGATCTGTGTGGTGGTCTAGCTGAGTTGATGCCGTCGAAAGCTCTTTGTGTAAGGTCTGTGAGAAGAGTGTTTGTGGAGTGCAGTGGCCTAAAGCCATGTTGTGTTGGAGCTAGGGGTAGGTCAGGTGTAATTAGTTGTAATACTAGGCATTCCATGACTTTGGAGGGGGAGCAAAGGAGTGTGATGGGGCGGTGCGAGAAGGGTAGCGTGGGGTCTTTGTTGGGTTTGGGGAATGTGATGATGATACCATGCTTCCAAATGTCTGGTATTGTGTTATGTGAATAGCTGTAGTTTGATATGTTAGTGAGTGCTTGTATGCCTTGTGGTCCCAGGTGTCTGAGGTGTATGTTGCTTATGTTGTCTAGGCCACAGGCGGGTGAGTGCTTGAGATTGTTGATGATATGCTTTGTCTGGTGATTGGTGAAGGGTGTATAGGTAGGGTCTGTGGGGAATTGTCTCTTACGTCGGATGACACATCGGTCGTCTTTGTGAGGTTTTAGGTGGCTGACATGTGAGAAGTGATTGATGAGAGTGTTTGCTTGTTGTTTACATGAAGGAGTAGAGTCTGTTGTTGTGATTGCAGCATGTGATTGTGTTGTGTTGCTGTTGGAAAGTGTGATGCTGTTTAGTGTTTTGTAGAGTTTTTTGGGGTTGGTTTTGTGATCAAGTGTTTGTAGGAAGTTATTCCAATTTAGTTTTTGTTGTTCTTGTATTTTGTTGTTAGTTTGGGTGTTGAGTGCTTGAATTTGTTGTGTGATGTCTTGTGTGTGGGGTGCTGGGGAGTGTTTCAGTATGTCGCGTTGACTGATGAGGTTTTGAATTTCTGGTGTGAAGTTGGGGTTGTCTTTTTCTGTTACCTCTTGGAATGTGTTTCTTTTCAGCGTTTTGGAAAGTTTTATTGAGTATGTGTACAGTATTGTTGATGTTAGTGATGGGTGTACTGTTTAGAGTTGTGAAGTGTTGTTCTGTCTCATTTGTGAATGCTTCCCAGTTAACTCTTTTATAATTGGTGTATGTGTGTTTGTGGCTAGCTGGGGTGAGTCTGGTTTTGGTGGTGATAATGATCGGGAGGTGGTCAGAGCCTAAGGTTCTGACCACCCTCCAGGATGTTGTGGGGGCGAGTTCTGGGGAGCAAAAGGTGATGTCTGGAGATGATGGGTTATAGAGGGCTTGGTGAGGAATATGGGTATGTTGATGGATGTCGTTAAGGATGATGAGGTTATCGGTTTGGTTTTGTAGTACCAGCCCTCTGTCTGTGTCGGGGTTGTCGACAAACCAGGCCGACGTCTTGGCGTTGAAGTCACCACCCAGGATGATGTGTGGGGTGTTTGTGATGTGTTGTAAGTGTGGTCTGTATTCATTTGGTACTGTAGGGGATGTTTGGGGAGGGATGTATGTGTTTATGATGGTTATGTTGGAGTTGTTGCCAGTGCGTATTTTAATTCTTTGATGTTGTTCTTAGTTATATACTTCTCCTCCAACAATCTCATTAAAGCTATCTGGTTAATGCAGTCCTGCCCTTTCTGAATCTTAATGTCAGATACCTTTTGTAGCATCTCTGGTGCTACTTTTTCATACACACCCTTCCAGGTATTCTACAGTAAGTACTGTAGACTAATTCCCTTATAACTATTACATTTCTCTTTGCTACAAGTCTTTCCCTCTGTGTAGGGTTGCAATCACTGTTTTTCTCCAGTCCTCTGCAACACTTTCATTCTCCCATGCTGATTTACATTATTTACATACAGTATACTATACTATACCTGAATGATCTAGATGTGTGTGAATTTGTGTTTTGTTTTTGTGTGTTCGTTGTTTTCTGTTGTGTTTTGTGTTGTCCCTGTTCTTGCTCTGTCTTGAGGCCCCCGCCCCCCAAAAAAATAAATAAATAAATAAAATAAAATAAAATAAAATAATATACTGTAGAATGAAAATAGGAAAGGTGGGGATTGGGCCTGAGTAAATAGATAGATAGATAGATAGATAGATGCATTATGTCTGCACCTTCATCTCCCCCCATATATCTGTATTTCTCCTGCAATATTTTCTACTGCAGCTTTACCTATTATAGCTTGTTTGTTTAGAATTTTTGTTTTTAATAGTACCGTACATTACTGTACAGTACTTAAATAGGGAAGTGGTCCAAATCACTCTGGTTGATACTACATGTCATAAGTAGGGGAATTCAACAGCCAATGTGGTAATTGTAGAAGTCCATTAAATTTTGCCTCTCTTTTAAAAAAAATATTGTTTCCAAAATCTAATGCAATATAAATCTCCATTAAAGCATTACAAAATATTGTATTGTATTATATAATATTAATATAGAATTGATAGAAAATTATATTTATATAGATATACCATATTACATTATCATCATAAATTTTGTCGACATTATACACCTTTTGTCTACTATCTAATAAATATCGTCAAAACAGTAAAAATATGATAGAGCTACAAAATTGCGCTATTAATTTATTATAAAAAATATATTTTTCTTAGAATATGTTTAATTTTGCAATTAAAATACTAACCTAAGCTTATAGTGCATAACAGGATAGGTTTACTTATAGGGCTATCACATCAATGTTATTATTACAATTTACAGATATGATATTGGTATATTATTATGACATTCAATATATATTACTGTATATTCATATGTATGTATATGAATAATTACTACACTATATTCTAAAATTATGTATATAAGGTAATTATCCAACCCCTATTCTCAAAATTTTGTAATATGGTATGAAATTAATAATACAAAAAATACTTACAATACTGTAATAGCCCCTTGTACAGTATACTATACCCTATTCACATTTCCTTGGCAGTAAATCCTCATCTTTTAAGAATGATTATGAATGAACATGATTAGTTGACAGTGGTATGTGAAGTAGCCCTTAACCTCCTCGGCACCGTCACGTACACATATACGTGATAAGCGCTTCAGTAAAATATACCGTCCCGTACACACGTACGTGATAAATTAAAAGAAATGCTGCCAGTCGGTTTTGCTGCCTGGGGCTCTATCTACGGTACTGTATGTCACACTGGGGATACAGGAAGCTCCGCCCCTTTCCCCAGCAGCCAACCAGAGCCCTGTGACGTCACCGAGGACTGTGACGTCACGGTATCTCTCGACTAATGAGAGGCAGATTTTTCCCCCAGGGCCCAGACTTCCCCTAGGCCCCACCCACGCAGAATTATAGTGCTTTTGTGTCTCCGTGCATTCGCCATCGGTCTTCATACGCATTATTATGCCATTTATTATTATTATCATCATTATTATTATTTACGTGTATTTAGTAGGGAACATTTGATAACTTCGACTACTGATACTACTACTACTTCTAATACTTCTAATACTGCTATCCTGTTGTACCTAACTACTCTACTATACAAATTAATGGGTATTTGGCAAGGTTTAGTGGGTGGATAATGCGCGTGGGAGGGATGGGGGCGGGGTGGGAGGGAGCGGTATGTAGGCCTACTGAGCGGGATGGCCGCGCGGTGCCGAAGGGGTTAAAGCTGAATTTTGAAGAACTTATTATGTCTAAAGATGAATATAAATTTAACTGTGAGGAAACTAAAATATACTGCAAAGTTAATCTGAATGGATAACTTTATAATATATATTTGGTGTTTACTCATATTATAGGAGGAGTCGCATCAGCAATTTTAATGGTGGACTTGTATCGTTAGATGATTCTATTTAGCTTAGAGAAAACCTCTAGTAATCACTGGAGTATAAACTACCAAATTTCAATTAACCCTGACTTTCATACATTCTTCCAAAGCTGAATTAAATAATCAAATGATAGCCATGCTAAGAACAAGCTAGGTGTCATATCCTAAAGGTGTTGTTGTTGTTGTTCCCCAAGCTGCCTGGCCGAACAGCCCCAAGGCCCCGAGCAATTCCAAGGCCATAACCGAGTGCCCCCACAGAACCCTCCCCACCGACCACAATAAAGCCTGGGTGACCGAAGCCACTCCATGGCGGGGAGCTAAGGAGGGTGCGGAAACGCCCGGGAAACCAAAGCCCCACCCAGGGCCCTGTGCCCCTCAGCAATTATGAAGAGAAAGTTGAGGGGCAAGGGAAAAATGGGACGCTTTGGCTTCCAATCTTGGTAGATTGGGAGGTCAATCCACGGAAGAGACGCCGTCACTTGAGATCTAGAAAATATATAAGTAAAAGGAACAGTCAGAGTAAGCTATGGGTATGGCAGAGATTGCTCAACTCTCACTCTGATAGACCAGCCCATCACCACATGACTAGAACCCAATCCTCTCAGCATCAGCTAGGAAAGGCCCTAGAAAGCCGCCTTTGGCGGGGGGATAGCTCCCCTATTTCAACCCCTTTTAGGGTTGCAATTCTGTCGTATAATATTGGAGGTAAGTATTGTCATAAAATATACTTTACTACAAGTTTAAATTTGATCCTGATACAATCCACTTGTAAATTATAGTCACAAACAATTTTAGTGGTGGATGGTGACATGGTTTGTAGCGTGGCTGGCTGCTGATCAAAGGGGCGGCAGTTTGATCCCAGGCCGTGCCATTGGTAGATGTCTAGAGTTTGTACAGCTCGATCTAGCGATTCGTGGAAAATGTCCAGTTAAGTCCCTATAACAAGGGCACGCCCTAGCTCTGTCAATCAAGGTAGTGTACGGCGTTAAATACTGCATCATGATCATGTATCGGAGTCCAAATTACAGTACCGGTACTGTACATTATACTGAAGAAAAGTCAAATATCTAAACATTTTCACTTTAATGCATTATTTTATTCTTGTAAGTGATAATCTTGAAGATCTATTTAATGCAAGAATAAATATTACAATATCCCCAAAGTAAATTCATAAGTTGTAGTGGATTGTTGACTTTGATACAATAAACAATTTAAACTGTTTGTGTGACTCCGACTTTCTTGTGTTGGTGTGATTCTGGTTTAAAGCTTACTGTATATATATATATACAGTATACACAGTATATATATCTTAAGTCTTGGATACCTAAAGCAGTCATATGTTACCATGATTTGAGATTAATAACAGATCAATGAATTAGCAGGTTATTACTTAATGTTATTCATAATCATTGGCACTATGCTTCCTCCCGGGAATTTTCCAAGTAGCAAAACTGGTTCACACACTCGAGTCAGAATAACAAAATTGACTCTTTTGGGAAGGTTATTCAACACAAGTTCTCCCTTGCATACTGCTGTCTGTACATATTCAAACTTTGGAAATTGAAACATTTGAGTGTATAGTATGTAAGTTAGAGCTTATGTTTAATGAACTGACCAAAAGTGTCAATTTTGGCAATGTGACTGACACACTTCGCTAGAGTTAGATGTGATTGACATAATTTCAGAGAGCTGACTGCCTCTTTTTAACCATGAGAAGACTCTCACTTTGCTTGAATGGAAAGGTGTATGCTTCATGTAAAGTACAGTAATGTAAGCTTCAGAAATATAGGCCGTTTTATGGAAGATATTAACAGAATGGAACATAATGAAATTTAAACGGTGTGATACATATGTGAGGTTAGTATGAAAAATTTGGTAACTAATATGGAAGTAAGGAGGCAATTTGGTATTAGGAGCATCAGTGAAGTGATGCAAAAAAGCAGGCTTGGTTGGTAGTAGTAGTAGTAGTCTTTCCCTAGGCTGTCTGGCCGAACAGCCCCAAGCTCCTAAGGAAGGCCATGGCTTGGTTGGTTTGGGCATGTTGTAAGGTGGATAGAGGAGGGCTGATCAAAATTGGGTATGGTAAACCTTAAAATAAGTGGATCAGGTGCATCTATCTAATCTCAAATTTAAAACTTGACAAGTGAGGCAGCCTAGAACAAGGCTGCCTGGAATGCCGACATTTGAATATGAAACTGAAGCTGTACTTTTTTCTTTTTTTTTCTCTATTTGTATGAAGGAGACTAAAGGCAGGCTCCCTGTATCGAGTGTCTCCCTCAAAGCCTAAAGAGTGACAGAGAGCCAAATTCAATATATGCTGGGGTCAAAATACCTGGACACACAAAATTTAACTCCCAACGAGCGGGCTGTCTTGTTTACATTACCGTAGCGCCTGGCAGGTATATTTACGGATAATGAGCTTCATTTCATGCTCTTTTTCATGCATAAGCAAGATCCAGAGCGTAATACAATTATATATCCGTGAAAGGGCGATAATAGAGCTTTCCAATGACACCTGAATCATCCTTGTACGACCACGAGTTCTCTTGCAACGATCGTGCAAAAACGGAGGCGAAAATACCCTTAAATGAGGTATTTTTGCTGATTTTATCCTTGTTGAGAGCAGTAGGGAGGCGGGATAAGATACAGTAGGCCTCAGTGCCGGCTACGTAGCGGTGGCGAGCGGTCCGAGGTCGCCTATCATCCCACCAACGCTCGGTTTCTCTCTCATAGCGCATAATTTTTTTGATTTTTTTTTTTTTTTTAAGAGACAATGAACTGAGGAAGGAAAAACACAGATAAAACAAAAAGGTCCATGTGCCTAAAGGCATCCTTCATTCATACATTTTTTGTAACAACTGGATTTAAACATTTGTAGATTGTAAGTTTGTGGAAAGCAATTCGAGGGAAGTGAATTCCAAAGAGTAGTAACTCTGGGGATAAATGAATTCTGATGAGCAGAAGTTCTGCATTGTGGAGGAGAAAGTGTAAATTCATGGGCGCTCTCAGCTGCCCTAGTTCTACGGGGAAAGATGTGGAGAGGCGGCACAATTGAAGCAAGTTCCTCGGAACAATTGCTGTGAAAATATCTGTAGAATAATGCAAGGGATGCAACATTTCTTCGTATGGATAATGTAGGAAGGTCCTGTGTGATTGCAGGGGTAGATTAATCTAATAGCTTTATTTTGAATTTTTGCATGTTACAGTAATTTGATAAATACTGTAATGCACATATTACACAGAGTTACACAGATACTCAGACCACATAGACCTTGCGGTCCCAACTAGGTGGTCCGGCCTTAATACTACAGTAGGGTCCCCATCTATGCGTGTTCGATTTGTACGTTTCGCGATCTGTACGAGCTACCAAAATATTCATTTAATAATTCCAAACTGTGCGAATATCGTTCAAAGTGTGCGAGCGCCGAAATAAAGGTAAGCTAAGCAAATTCGTGGAGAAACCCAAATGTACGAGTTTCTTCCCAGCTGTGCAAGATACGTCATGCGCAGTGACGTTACAGCCAGCTTCTGCGCCGCTTGGGTACCGAGTGGGAGGGGGTAGTCAGGCATATTTTTTGCCCCCCACTCTGAGTGCACGCATAGCTCCGTGAGGAATTTGTATATCTTGAGCGGCTGAGCCACCCTAGCCTTAACTTAATGTGAGTAAACAATGACTTATTATTGTTTAATTATTGCTTACTTTTATTTATATTGTGTACTGTTATGAATATGTGTCAGTTAGTGTTGTTTTTGATAGGTAATATGAAGTTGAACCCCTAAACTCGGGACCGTCCATCCACCAAATTAATTATTTCCCATAAGATACATGTTTCGATTTGTACGATTTTGATCTGTGCGACCTCGTTCATCCACCAAATTCTAGCACAGTCGGGGACCCAGCTGTACTAGACAGGGACAGTTTATAGTGGAAGAACAGGACAGTAAAGTAGAAGGCTCTCTCCCCACCCTCCGCTCCCTCCGGCTAATAAGTCGGAAGATAGGATGAAGTGTAACCTTATGGGACAGGAAATGCCCACAAGGAAAGTGTTTATATAGTATAGATAGAAATTAGTTTGAAAGGGAAATTACACATGCCTATTGATTAACCCATTGGCTGCAGGTGACGTTCCAGAACGCATAGGCAATTTAGAGCAATTTTCAGGCTTTAAAAGCCTGTAAAAGCTATAGAAATTGAGTGTCAGTGGGCGGGAGCGTTAGGGACCTCCGTCCGACCCTCAGAGCAGCCAGCCGCTCACTGTGGTCTCGCCCGGCTGTCTCGACAGTGTTGCTGAGCGAGCGAGAGCTAGTAATTAGCAAGTTTTCCCGAATGTCTATGGCAATGTTGCGGGTGAACCCCGCCACCTACGAAGCTCTTTCTGGTGTCATTTTGAAGCTATTTTCGCCTAGGTATCGGCAGAATACAGGTAATTTAATGCAGATACTTGAATAATCATTCAGGAGTGCCTGAATATTCGCTAAATAGCGCAAATAAGCCCGCAGCGTAAGGGTTAATTCATATCAATCCAATCTTCATCAGATGATCGTCCAGTCTTTTCTTAAACGTATCAATTGAATTACTGTCGACCACCTCCCTTGGTAAACTATTCTACTCTTTAACCACATTACATACATACATACATACATACATACATACATACATACATACATACACACACACGAACCACCGACGAGACAACACCTCCGCACCCACGCTCCCGAAAATCAGCTGATCTAGCAAGCTGTTTACAGCGCTCGTCAAATAAACTCACCTAAACTTGAGTATAAGGATATTTTGTGTTGTCCTGTATTATAATGCAGTATTAAAATAATTTGAGATTAAAATCAAGTGAGGATATTTCGAGTGATAAAAATAATTCAAGCGATTGTGAATGCGAGTGGATGTAAACAAATATGGCTGACTTTGATGGATTTGAAGTCGGTGAGACCAAGGGCATTCTAGGGAAAATTATACGTGAGCTGAATGACATTAAAAGGTGGAAGGAGGATATGCAGGAGTGGAAGGTGAGTGTTAGTTCACAGATTGAGGCTATATGTTCAATATGTGGTGCTCAGGCTGGGGACATCGAGCCTGGACAAGATTTGAGTCGGGCTAGCCTAAAAGAAATTCAAACTCATATGGGGCAACTCCGGGACGAAAATGAAGCTTTAAGATTGCAACTTGAAGAATACAAAGGGCAAACCAAGGAAATGAAAACACATGTGGAGGAGATTAAGGAGAAACACAATAAATGGGTTAATGACGAAGGAGGAAAAGTGAAGGAAGTGGCAATGAAGGAAATCATGGAGGAACAAAAGAAACAATCAGAAAGGGAAAATAAAGATTTAGAATCAGTCGTAGTAAAAGCTATGAGGAGAAATGAACAGGTCCTGCGTGAAACAATAGATAGAAATAAGTGTATTATTGTATTTGGGGATATAGAGGAGCACATTATTGAGAGGAAAGCTAGGGATAAGGAAGAAATTAATAAGGTAAAAACATTGATCAAGCATGTCGATGAAGAAGGAAACAACTGGAGAGATGATATTGAAGAAGTTAGGAGAATGGGTAAATCTAGTAAGGGAAACACAAGGCCAATGAGAGTGCAGTTTAGGTCTAGGGTAACAGTGGATGCAATATTGAACGTAACATGGAGACTTAACTTGACCAGCAAGTTTAAGAAAATTACAATTAGAAAAGACATGAGTATTGAGGATCGAAACATAAGAAAGGAATTGCAAACCGAGGCAAATGTAAAGAATGGAGAAAGGACGAAAGAAGACGAAAAGAAGTTTTTCTGGAGAGTGTGGGAGGGAAAACTCAAGAAATGGTATATAAAGCGAAGGGACGAAGTAGGGAGGGAAAAGGAGATGGTGCGGGTGATGGGGGAGAAGGCAGAGAGAGGGGAGGTGGAGATAGAGAGAAACAGTCCAAGTGGAGGCAGAGGGAGGGGAGGTGGAAACGGAGCGAGAAACAGTCCAGGTGGAGACAAGAGAAGAGGAGACAAGCTAGGAAATAAATTGGGAGGGGTACGTACAAAAAAGAAAGGAACGGGCAGGGACGAGAAAAATAGGGAAAATACTGGAAACGCTAAGTTCATGTATACAAATATTGATGGGTTAATTTCCAAAAAGATTGAGTTTGACGAATATGTAAAGAGAGAGAGGCCCGGGGTAGTATGTTTGACTGAAACTAAGCTTAACCAGGAGGTAGACACGAATATAATTAGTTGTGCAGGATACAGTACATGGAGAAGAGACAGGTTAGGAAAGCTAGGAGGAGGAGTGTTGATCATGGTAGATAATAAAATTACTGCTAAAGAATTAAAACTTGGTGATAGCATTGCTGAAGTGGTAGCAGTTGAAATTGAGGATAATGATAGGTCAAAATTGGACATTGTATCAATTTATTTACCTCCTAAGACTAAATCTTGGAGCAACGATGAATATAATGAATTAATTTTGGAAACCTTGCGTATGTTAGAAATTATTTGTAAAAGGAAAAATAGGCTTATTCTTGCAGGGGACTTTAATTGCGGGGAGGTGGATTGGGAATGTTTGGATGCGGGTTCAAATGAAAATACTTGGGGTAGCAAATTTCTTGAACTAACAATGGGGTATCTATTAACACAACACGTTATGGAAAATACAAGATTTAGAGGAGGTGATGAACCATCAAGACTCGACTTATTATTCACCAAAGACCCCCAAGAAATAAAGAACCTAACATATTTGAGTCCCATGGGAAAAAGCGATCATGCTGTGATTGAATTTGAATTGACAGTGGAATTTCTGGAAGGCAGAGAGGAGGAACATAGGGAATATAGACTAAATTATAGTAAGGCGGATTATGAATCATTACGAGGATACTTTGCAAATATAGATTGGTCATTTATTGAGCAAGAACAGAATATTCAGGTAAAATACACCATGTTACTAGACATTTACAGGGAGGGGGTAGATAAATATGTACCAACATTTAAGGATAGAAAGCTGGCTAAGGAGAAAGAGTGGTTTAACATGCGATGTCACATTGCCCAGAACAAAAAGGACTCTGCATGGAATAAAGTGAGGAGAGACACTGAGGAAAAATAGAATGAGTATAAGAATGCTAGAAACAACTATGTCAAGACTATAAGAGAGGAGAAAAAGAACTTTGAAAAAGATATACTGTAGTAAACAAATGTAATAAAGAACCCAAACTGTTCTATAGTTATATCAACGGCAAAACAAAAATAAAGGACAAAATAACAAAGCTTAGGGTAGAGGGTCAATTATATGAAGACACAGTGGGTATGTGTGAAATTATGAATGATACATTAACATCCGTGTTTGTGGAGGAGGATGACTATGTAGAACCTGTGGTGGAATTGAACGAGATACAGGGACTAGAGTCGATAGAAGTCAACAAGGATGAACTAAAATCATTGTTGGAAGAATTGGACGTGAGAAAATCTATGGGCCCAGATAACATTGCTGGATGGGTATTAAGAGAATGTTCTGAACAACTAGTGAGACCTATTTTTAATATTGTTCAACACTCATTAAACAAGGGGGAACTTCCCTTAGAATGGAAACAAGCAAATATAACTCCAATATATAAAAGTGGAAATAAAGAAGACCCGCTAAATTATCGACCGGTATCCTTAACGAGTGTTATATGCAAGCTTTGTGAAAAGATTATTAGAAAAAGATGGGTGGGTATGTTGGAGGAGAGGGAAATAATTTCAAGCAAGCAGTTCGGGTTCAGAAAAGGTCATTCGTGTACCACAAATTTGTTGAGTTACTATGATAGGGTAATTGACATTGTACAAGGGAGGGAGGGGTGGGTAGATTGTATTTACTTAGATTTCAAGAAGGCATTTGATAAGGTGCCTCATAAGAGATTGTTGTGGAAGCTCAGGACTGTGGGGCGGGTTGAGGGAGTATTATTAAAGTGGATGGAAAACTATTTAATTGGGAGGGAAATGCAAACAGTAATAAAAGGAAAGTTCTCCTCGTGGAAAAGGGTAAAAAGCGGAGTGCCTCAAGGATCGGTGTTGGCCCCAATCATGTTTTTGGTTTTCATCAACGACCTTCAAATGGGAATAGGCTCATATATATCTATGTTTGCTGATGATGCAAAATTAATGAAGCATATTACAAGTAGGAGTAGTTGTGAAGAATTACAGAGAGACCTAGATAAGTTATATGAGTGGAGTCAAACTTGGAAAATGGAATTCAACACGAGTAAGTGTCAGGTTCTTGAGATGGGAAAAAGTAAATATAGACCTTCTTGGGGATATAAAATAGGAGATGAAATAATTAGTAAAGCTGTGAAAGCAAAAGACCTAGGGGTAGTTGTGGCAGACAGCTTGTCACCTGAACAGCATATAAATAAAATAACTGGTGAAACCTATGCAGTGTTGACTAACATGAGAATAGCTCTGAATTATTTAGATGAAGAGATGTTAGCAAAAATAATAGGGACAATAATACGACCAAGACTGGAGTATGCAGCAGTGGTGTGGTCTCCACACCTTATAAAACATAATAAAAAACTGGAAAGAGTTCAGAGAGTTGCCACTAAGATGATAGCTAGCCTTAGAGACCTGCCTTATGAGGAGAGATTGGAGAGGCTAAAGCTGCCAACGCTGAGGGAGAGGAGAGAGAGAGGTGACATGATCATGATGTTTAAGTGTGTGAAAGGTTTTGAGAAGATCGACAAGGGAGATTTTGTGGTGAGGGACGAGGGAAGAACCAGGGGTCATGATTGTAAGTTGAGGAAAGTTATATGTAAGTCTGATGTAAGAAAGTTCAGCTTCCCGTATAGAAGCATTGAGTGTTGGAATAAGTTGGATGGGGAGGTGGTGGGAGCAAGAAATATCCAAACTTTTAAAGCAAAATTGGATAAATGTAGAGAGAGAGACAGGACAACACGAGCTTAGGCTCAAATCCTGTATACTACAATTAGGTGAGTACAATTAGGTGAGTACATACATACGAGTTTAAAGACCGCAACCGTCCACTGTGAATGTGGCTTCCATGGTACAATCACAGTACTGCACACAGTGCACAGCAATCATAACACGGTGGCTAGTCTTTACTGCAGCACAGTACAACAACGCCCCATCATGTTATCACTATGGCTGATGTTGGTATAGCACTAACAGTGTCTCAGCAGATCAAAATTGTATGTGAAGAAATTTTGTGTCACATCTAAGGATGCCTTTTCTCTAATTAATTTCATTCCATTACCTCGGGTTGCAGCACTGTTATTAATCGTGAACAGTGCACTGATATCTACTCTGTCAAATCCTTTAAGTACCTGTATCTTAACCCTCTCACGTTCTTGACACAATTTTGAGACTACAGTATTAGGGATACTTTAAAGCCTTTGTTACCATCAGGGGTATTTAGAAACCTTTAGTTTAGTTACTTCAACCTCTGCAGTTGTCTTTGAGTTAGATGTGGGCAGAAAACTAATTTTGGAGAGGTAATTATAAGAGTGAGAGAACTCTATTTAGTATTGCTAATCTGGCAACCTCTGCATCATATGGTCGTGAGAGGGTTAAAACACTCGATAAGTTAGCCTCGCAACCTTCGTTTCTTAAGCGAGAACAAATTTAATTTCTTTAATCTTTCATAATATGGCTTGTTTTTCAGAGAGGGAATTAGTTTAGTTGCTCTACGCTGCTCAGATTCAAGTTTTTTAATGTCTTTCTTGAGATATGGGGACTAGAACTGAATGCCATATTCAATGTGCTTTGTTTTGTTATAATTTTTATTCTAAAATAGCAAACAACTTCATATAAGATATTTCTATAGTAGTTTAAGGGGGGAATAACATCATCAACAGTGACCCTGAAAACAGAGCCGGAACAAAGGCCAGTTCACAGGCTATTCTGGATTATTTCTACAGATTTACTTGTGCTACACTTATTCCTGCTCCAATCTTTGTTTAATTAGCTTTTATTTTATATATGGCACCAGATTTTCCTCCACTCTAGACAATTGTACTCACGCACAGTCTCTGACAGTTGATGATTAATCTCCAAGAGAAAAAAATATCCAGTTCGGTTCCAGGGTTACCAAAACTAAAGACAAAATACTGCTAGATCCGTTCTCAATAGTTGCTAGAATAATACCATGATCTCTCTAATGTCCATTAATATCAGCTATATTATTATGTTTTTAACACCAACCAACTTCACATCTAAACTCAATTAATGAAATCAACAAATACATTTGGCACTCCGAGGACTCGTATCTAGGATACTGACATCAAAATTCCGCGCACTATGCATTACGCTATCAAGACAGTTAAAGAAATATGGACAAGCCTACGATTTATTATTCAGTTTCGAATCTTGCATATTAATCTGAGCATGTACATACCGTATATTCCAACTGCGCTATGGTAGCCCAATGTATAGACGAATGGAAGGAATAATTAATGGGGCACTTAACCCTTGGGAAGGCCTCTCTATAAATTGCTCCTGAACCAGAATGAATTATTATGTTTTTAACACCAACCAACTTCACATCTAAATTCAATTAATGAAATCAACAAATACATGTGGCACTCCGAAGACTCGAACCTAGGATACTCACATCGAAATTCCGTGCACTATGCATTACGCTATCAAGACTAGAATTCATGTTACTAGATTTAAGATTGAAGTAATTACCTCTAGATCTAGCGATAAGTTTGCTAAATTAGCATTACTGTTCGGTCACGCGATTATCCCTTCGTAAAGTCAGCTATGGGAAAGTATAATATTGTAGAGTTACCGTAAAGTCAGCATATAGACGCCATCACGACTCCGCTGTACTCGTACTCTGTATCACAATACGTTGTTGTTTGTACACTTCATTACTAAGGTTATACTACTAATACAATAAGACTATTTTTCTCTATTACTATCTATCTGTCTAACTGCAACAAGTTTTTTACTACTACTGTACAGGGGGCTAGGAATCCTCCTCCCCTTGCAAAATTCTCCTACTCATCGAGACAGAGTAAGGGGCAAGGGAACGCAAAAGTGGTCCTGGACCCTGAGAATTGGAACCCTTGAATGTTATTGCTGTTCGGGCTCTGTCTCGAATCGGCCACCTCCAGCAATGGGGTATGTGCCTGAGTATATACATACAACTAGTGTAAGTACATACATACATACATACTGTACATATGACAAAAAAATAGTTTTCTACACCAAGTTGTTATTGTTGTTGTTGTTCCCTAAGCTGCCTGGCCGAACAGCCTCGAGTTCCAAAGGAAGGCCATGGCTACGGTCGGGCTTTCCCACAGAGCTCTCAAGGAGTGTAGATTATGTTGTTAGTGCAAATGATTATGTGAAATGCAGTCTTCTAGGATGTGTTTAATGGTATGGGGTGCTGTGTTACATCCCGGGCAGGTGTCGTCGACGGAGTCATCCAGTCTCTTCTGATAGCTCAGAAGAGCTGGATGGTGCCTACATCTCAGCCTGGCCAGGTGGACTCTGTCCTCGCTAGGAAGGGAGGAACACCTTGAGATGGTTAGGTCATGTGGAACATATGGGAAGTGAGAGAATGACTATGAGAGTGTACGAGAGCAAGGTGGAGGAACAGAGAGGGAGAGGTAAACCGAGAGAAAGGTGGAAGGATAGAGTTAAGTATATGCGTGAAAGCGGTGCTGGATGGGAGGAGGGACATCAACTGACTGGGGACAGAGTTGCATGGGGGCGTTTCGTTCATGGCAACCCCTTCGGGGATCACGGCGTCCGGCAATAGATAGATAGATAGGTTGTAGAAAACTAGTTGTTGAATATTGTAAGGTAGAGTCATCAGCATATTATTGGATAGGACTAGAGGTACAGTTGAGAAGATCATTAATGAAAATTAGAAATAAAACTTGGGATAGGACAGAACCCTGAGGAACAATGGAGTTGATAGGGGGCGCTTGGTTATGGCCTTGGCCTAGCTCGGGACCTTGGGGCTGTTCGGTCAGACTTCCTGGGGAACAACAACAATAACAACAGGCCTTTAGCAACTGTGCACCTCTACCCCACAGGCTGTATACTCAAACCATTTATGACTCAACATATCTATCGTATTATAAGTTCGACACTAATTGAAGCGCCAGCAATACTCAAAATAAGTAAAAATCTATTTTGGTAACTGACACAAGATTGTTTTTAGTATACTGTAGGTAAGTTATGATGTTTAAATCACTTAGCAGTAATAGGAAGTTTCATTATTGATCATAAATCTCATTACTGTACATTGTAACTGCATGACTGCTTTGAGTATCCAGGTACAACTTTATGGTAAGGGTTTACAGTGTGGTCTTCTGTGCTTACTGATGATCTTATTGATGACCTTTAGCCAGTAACTGTTGCTGTATATGTCTAACTAATAATAGATGAGAGCAAGGCAGTTGAAGGAGTGACTGACCAGGTGGAGGGTGAGAAGATTACAGCAGAACCCATCGCCAGTATTGCATCGGAAACTGGCTCGGATGTTTTGCAGGAGCACCTCGAACCAGGTCAGTTATGGGGATTACATGTACATGTAGTTGTTTTTAATTGCATTTTGTAAAATGTCATCTTTCAGTTCTGTGTCAGAGAACAGCTATTCATTTATGTAAATACAATGCATATAAAAGAAAATTTTAGGAAATTATTGGTATGCTTATCAGCTGTATTCTTAAGCATTCCCAAATTTAGCTAGGCCCTATTCATTTTACATATTTGGTTCATTAACCCTTACAAGTGGGGCAGCCCTATTCATGGCTGCTTGGAACACCGCCATTAGGACGTGAGACTGAAGCCCCACCTCGTGTGGACCACTTTCTTTATAATTACAGTATGCTGTATATGTATGTATAACCCTTTCAATCTCCCCCCCCCCCCCTTCCCGGTACTACTCTCCTTGTCGCGGTTGGGGGGCTTCGGGGCCGGCGGCTGGAGCTTGATCAAGGATGGTTGTGGTTAATTCCCTCCCTTTCCTCTCGAGCTTTCGTCTTCGGCTTGACTAATTTTTCTTTCCTCTTTCTATGTTTTTCCCCTTCTGTTCTTTTTCTGTCCCATCCGGTTGTCCTCGGGCAGCCTATATCACATGCCTCCCTGGCCTGGCTAGGTAGTAGGCTCCTGACCTGTTTGTCTCTTCGGTTGCTGCTGCGGCCGAGCTGACTCGATTCCCCTCAGTAGTGCATTTTTTTGTATCTCACTGTGATTTTTATCTACTGTACCTTTGTCCTGTTCTCTCATTCTTTGCCCTTGATCATTTCTTGGTTGGTGCTACAGTGTAACAGTTCTTGCCTCATCCTGCGGCCCTGCCCTATAAGAGCTCTACTGTGGAGCTCATGTGGTCAGGCTGAACTGGTGAAATGGCGAGAAATATCTGCGTGTTCTTCACCTTCCTAGATTTGTTCACCTCCTGCCCTTCCCTATCTAGCTTGACTTGATTAGTTATCCATCTTGATCTAATCCTTCGGGCCAGCCCTATAAGAGTTCTTTAGTGGAACTCAGTGGTCTGGTTAACCCTTCCTACCCGGGCTGTCTTACCCAATGACGGTCGCCCCTACCCGGGCGAAATGGCTGATAAACGTCTAGGCCTAGGTTACCGTATTTATGTTTATTTTCACTGCTAGAACTTTCCCACTCATCTATAATCGTAGTGCGGTTTTCAATCTGTATTTTGGCGTTGAGTAGAGCTCTGTAAGTCAACTGGTTCAGTTGTGATGACGATTTCAGTGGAGCAAATATTGCAGAGATGTTGCCAATATGGGGGCTTTTTAGACACTAATTTCGTCGTGACGTCAGAACAATAACATTGAAGAGTCTTCTCCTTCTTGTTTTCGGAGGTGCGGTGACGAACGCTTGGGTTTGTTGACATACGTCGTACGCACGGCGTTCAGACCAAGCTTAATTAGGCTATTAAGCTGCTGCCTTAGGTAAGGCATACCGGGTAGCGGCCCTTCTTTCGAGCTGTCCTTACCTAAGGCAGACCGGGTAGGAAGGGTTAAACTAATTTTGTATAAAAAAAAAAAAAAAAAAATCAATCAAATTATACACATTTAAAACAAAATATTCTAGCTATATCGGAAATATTTTATTCACGTTAGGAAGGACCTGTCAGAGTTGGTGGGTTATAAATACAAACTCAAATTTATAGACCGAGT
This sequence comes from Paralithodes platypus, assembly GCA_032716605.1. Classification (NCBI taxonomy): domain Eukaryota; kingdom Metazoa; phylum Arthropoda; class Malacostraca; order Decapoda; family Lithodidae; genus Paralithodes; species Paralithodes platypus. Next base: position 32,364,327 of record CM064509.1, on the reverse strand, counting down.
GCTCTACACGTAGTGCGGTTCCGGTCTCACACCCTAATAGTGGCGCTCCAGGCAGCCCTGTTAGAGCTGCCTCACTTGTCAGTTTTTTATATTCAAGATTAGACTGTAAGGTCTGATCCCACGTCTTTTTTGGTCTGCCCCTTGGTACAGCTCTCCCCACGTCCACGGACTTGCATCTATTCACCCAACTTAGCAGAGGTGGGCAGGTGCGCGCCATTTGGCGCTCTGCGATCCGGTGCGCATTACCAATGTAGAGGAGCGAGGAGCGGCAAAATTCTGAAATCGGAGTGCAGGCGGGGAGCGCAGCTAGAAATTCGCGCTCCTTTCTGGCGCTCCGGAGGCGATTTTTCCTGTCAACAACAGGTACAAGAACGTCATTATCGTGTACAGTCATCGTACCGTTCGTACGATGTTACCCACGATGTTAGTGAACTGTGATACAGTGATACTATGATAGTGACAGACTGACAGTGTTATAGTTGTTAACTTGTTATTATTTTTATTTTTTGGCTTTTGCTAACGCAAAGTAAACCTTACGGGCAAGTTACAGCTTACGAAGGGGCCTAAGGGTAAGTCTGGCAGTGGTATAGCCCGAGCCTGTCTGACTGTCTGATAGTCAAAAGACACTATAGACTTCAGAGACTTTTATCATTTTATGGTATCGATACTATCGGAATGTTACTTGAATGTATGGGTGGGAGGGTGGTTTGGGGGATGGTGGGGGGAAGGTAGAAGCGTAATTGACTCGTGTTACAAATATGAAGCCGATTGGTGAGGTAGTTTCGCCACCACAGATTTTATTTGTTTTCCTTTTCTTCGTACGGATACGCTGGAAGTGGGTTGTGGGAGGCAGTTGGGGGTGTGGTGGAGGGAAGGCATAAGGGTAAGGCACTTGTCACACAAATATGGAACCGATTGGTGCAATCGTTTCGCCGCCACAGATTTTCTTTTTTTTCCTTGTGAGGTGACCGATACTCAGCGAGTGGGGTTTGGGGTAGTGGTGGTGCCGTGGTGGGTATGCAGAAGGGTAAGGTATATGTGGTAAAAAAATAAAATTATGAAAGCCATAGGTGCAGTCGTTTCGCTGCTACAATTTTTTTTCGGCAAGTCAGTATATAATTATACAGTATACGGACCTGGCACTGGGCGTGACAACTGACATCTGACAAGACCCTAGTCCCGGCCGTATATATATAATTATTATAAATTATATACCGTCGGACCTGGCAGTTTCGGACCTAGTTTTTCAGTTTGGACAGTTTCTGTAATTCTTTATGTCATATCATAGATATCAATGGACAGTCACAATGTCACAAACTCACAATGATATCAATCATATCATATCATTGATATTTGATTCATTGATATGACATAAAGAATAACAGAAACTGAGAAAGTGAGAAACTTAAACAGTTTAACTTCAGAAAGCCACCATGACTTGAGGTTTTTTGAATGTTTTGAATTCTTGGAATTTAGTGAAGTGAAAGACAAAGGACAAAGTGAAGGACAAAGGTAAATCATTAAATAACTTCTAGAAGCTGTTTTTTTATTTTTATTTTTTATATACCTATTTTTGGGAGCGCAGAGCGCGGAGCGGGAAGCGCATCGGGTCTGCTGACAAAAGGAGCGCGTGAGCGCTGCCGCATTACCTTATGTCTGATGAGCGCGGAGCGCTGCCGCATTACCGGTCCCACCGGAGCGCGCCCACCTCTGCAACTTAGTTCATCCATCCTCTCCACATATCCAAACCATCTAAGCCTTCTAGTATGCATCTCATCACTGATACTCTTGATACCCAACCTCAGCTCTTTACTAGAAATCATATTTGCAGTTTGGCCCCACACATCCATCTCGCCATTCTCATCTCGTTACTTTCCTTTCTGTTGATATCATCCGCTTTAACAGACCATGTTGCTGAAGCATATGTCATCGCGCTTCTAACACATGAAGCGTACACCTTTCCCTTCAAGGGAAGAGGGTGTCTTCTCATATTAAATAGTTGCAACAGTTCTCTAAACTTTCACGAGCCGCATCTGATTCTGGCGATAGTGGCGGCCCCTGCTCTACCATCGGTGGAGATGTTATCTCCCAAGTAGCAAAACTTGTCCACCATCTCCAGTATCTCATTGCCAAAGTTAACTCTCGAGCCGATCATTGATCACAAGGGTTAATTTAGAAGGGGTCACCTACCTATGGTCATCTATGGTATGGTTCGCCACGCTTCTAGTGGCACCGAGGAGTGTGCCAACCCATGTTCTATGTGGTGTTTTGGTGCAGCAGATTGTTTGAAGGGGCAGGACTGAGCACGCTCCCCTCCGAAGATGGGTTCATCTGCCACCTTTTGCAGTTCGACATCGAGGACTCTCTTTAAGTTGTCTAACGAGACCCCCCCCCCATGTCTCTTACTCGCCGTGGGAGTTTGTTGAAGAGACGCGGTCCTCTATTTGATAACCAACCATCTCGCAGCGAGCCCATAGCACCCAGATTTTCCATCCTGGGGATATCGCATTCCCAGCCTATCCTATCACTGAACTTCATGACTATTGGAGTGTGTTTGTTTGGTAATAAACCCTCATTGATTTTCCATGTGTATATTATTAAATATTGTTCCCATCTACGCTCCATGAGTACAGCTTCAGTGATCTTAAACGCTCCCAATAGTGCAGCTGTTTTACTGAGTTTATATGTGAGGTGAATTTCCTTTGTACACTCTCTACATCATTTATTTCACTTTCTTTGTATGGATATGTTAAAACGTTACAGTATTCTACCCGCGGTAGGACTAGGGATTTGAAGAGCGTAATCATATGCAATTCACGACGTGTTTTAAATGTACCGTTTCGCAGCTGCAACTTTGATATGGTTATGTTCTTTGAATTCCATATTTTCAGACATTACCACTCCAAGGTCCTTAACACTGTCTTTACTTTATATAGTGTGGTTGGATTCTGTTTTGTATTTTTGTTGTTGTTATCTTTAACTCTTTGGCTGCGGGGTGTTTTAGGCTATTTAGGGCATATTCAGGCACTCCTGAATGATTAATCAAGCATCTGCATTAAATGAACTGTATTCTGCCGAAAACTAGGCGAAAATAGCTTCAAAATGAGACCAGAACGGGCCTCGTACGTGGTCTGGTTCACCCGCAGCGGTGCCATAGAAACGCGGGAAACCCGCTATTTGTTAGCACTCGCTCGCTTGGCAACACTGTTGTGAGAGGCAGTGAGAGACCCGCACGAGACACCGTCTACCTCAGTGGGCCGCTCGCTGCTCTGAGGAACGGAGGTGGGCCCCTCACGCTCCCGCCCACTGACACTCGATTTTTAAGTTTTTTACAGGTTTTTGAAGCCTGGAAATTGCTGTAAATTGCCAGGACGTTCCAGAACGTCACCCGCAGCGAAAGGGTTAATGACATTATCATCTTTGTATTGTACTGTATTAGTATTTTCTTTATTAAACTGCATGTTTTCCCTGGTCCACTGGAACACCACATTTATGTCTGCCTGCAGCCAGCCAGTGTCTTCTTATGTGTTTAACCCCTTTCAAACGGGGATGTTTGTTGTTGTTGTTGTTGTTGTTCCCTAAGCTGCCTGGCCGAACAGCCCCGAGTCCCTGAGGAAGGCCATGGCCACGATCGGGCTTTCCCACAGAGCTCTCATTGAGTGTAGGTTGTGTTGTTGGCGTAAGTGGTTGTGTGAAATGCAGTCTTCTATGATGTGTTTAATGGTATGGGGTCCTGTGTTACATCCCGGGCAGGCGTCGACAACGGAGTCATCCAGTCTCTTCTGATAGCTCAGGAGAGCTGGATGGTGTCCGCATCTCAGCCTGGCCAGGTGGACTCTGTCCTCGCGAGGGAGGGAGGATTCGGAAGGATGGATTTCGGGAGGTCGTGCATGCAGCTGCGTGTTGTCTGTGAGTGAGTGGATGGATTGGCGAGAGATATGAGTATGGATGTGCTTCTGGAAGTTGGTTCGGGGTGGGCAGGGAGGGAGAGAGGACAATAACTGTGTGTGATCCTGTGTGCTGGGTGTTGTTTTGATATTTCTTGGTGTCTGTGGGTGTGTTGCCATGTAGTTTAGTGGGTGGTCTTGGTTCGTGGAGGCTGCTGCCAGGAATTGAGTGCCTCTCATGTCCAGATGGTCTTTGACGTTGAGGATTTTGGTTTCTTGATGTAGATGATCTGTGGGTGCAGTAGCTGTGCAGCCTGTAATGATCTTCAGGGCTTTGTTTTGGATAGTCTGTAAGGTCTTATGATGTGTTTCAGCTAGGTTAGAAGCCCAGGCTGGGCTTGCGTATTCCATTACTGATCTTATGTATTGTTTATATACTGTGGTGGTAGTTTCTTTGTTGTGTCCAAATTTTGTGTGAGCAAGTGACCTGAGGGCGTTAAGTCTGGGTGTCAGTTTCTTTTTAATGTTTGTGGTGTGCTGTTTGAATGTCATATGAGTATCATATGTTACTCCTAGGATTTTGGGTGTGTGTGTGTATGTGTTAGGGGTGTGTTGTTTATGGTGAGTTGAGGGATGTATTCGTGTTCACCTGTCCAGCTTGTGAGCAGGGTTGCGGTGGATTTGGCTGGGGCTAGATTCAGTCTGTTTGTAGTGCACCGGCCATTTAGTGTGTTGAGATAGGGTTGAAGGAGATCTGTTGCTCTTCTTGGGTCATGGTGTGTGCATGTGAGTGTTATGTCATCTGCATAGGAGGCTAAGTTTATTTGGGGAGTATTGGGTGTAGTTATATCGTGCATGTACAGATTGAAGAGTGCGGGCGATAGGACGGATCCTTGTGGGACTCCGTTTGGAAAGTTTCTGATTTTAGATGACTGACCGGCAAAAGATACGTGTGCACATCTGCCTGCTAGGAAGTTGGCCAGCCACCTTTTTGTGTTGTTGTGCATGTTTGTGTTGTAGATTTTGTTTGTTAGGTTGTGGCGGGGGATGGCATCGAAGGCTTTACTAATGTCGAGTGTGGCTAATAGTGATCTGTGTGGTGGTCTAGCTGAGTTGATGCCGTCAAAAGCTCTTTGTGTAAGGTCTGTGAGAAGAGTGTTTGTGGAGTGCAGTGGCCTAAAGCCATGTTGTGTTGGAGCTAGGGGTAGGTCGGGTGTAATTAGTTGTAATACTAGGCGTTCCATGACTTTGGAGGGGGAGCAAAGGAGTGTGATGGGGCGGTGCGAGGAGGGTAGCGTGGGGTCTTTGTTGGGTTTGGGGAATGTGATGATGATACCATGCTTCCAAATGTCTGGTATTGTGTTGTGTGAATAGCTGTAGTTTGATATGTTAGTGAGTGTTTGTATGCCTTGTGGTCCCAGGTGTCTGAGGTGTATGTTGCTTATGTTGTCTAGGCCACAGGTGGGTGAGTGCTTGAGATTGTTGATGATATGCTTTGTCTGGTGATTGGTGAAGGGTGTATAGTCAGGGTCTGTGGGGAATTGTCTCTTACGTCGGATGACACGTCGGTCGTCTTTGTGAGGTTTTAGGTGGCTGACATGTGAGAAGTGATTGATGAGAGTGTTTGCTTGTTGTTTACATGAAGGAGTAGAGTCTGTTGTTGTGATTGCAGCATGTGATTGTGTTGTGTTGCTGTGTGTTGCTGTTTAGTGTTTTGTAGAGTTTTTTGGGGTTTGTTTTGTGATCAAGTGTTTGTAGGAAGTTATTCCAATTTAGTTTTTGTTGTTCTTGTATTTTGTTGTTAGTTTGGGTGTTGAGTGCTTGAATTTGTTGTGTGATGTCTTGTGTGTGGGGTGCTGGGGAGTGTTTCAGTGTGTCGCGTTGTCTGATGAGGTTTTGAATTTCTGGTGTGAAGTTGGGGTTGTGTCTTTTTCTGTTACCTCTTGGAATGTGTTTCTTGTCAGCGTTTTGGATAGTTTTATTGAGTATGTGTACAGCATTGTTGATGTTAGTGATGGGTGTACTGTTTAGAGTTGTGAAGTGTTGTTCTGTCTCATTTGTAAATGCTTCCCAGTTAGCTCTTTTATAATTGGTGTATGTGTGTTTGTGGCTAGCTGGGGTGAGTCTGGTTTTGGTGGTGATAATGATCGGGAGGTGGTCAGAGCCTAAGGTTCTGACCACCCTCCAGGATGTTGTGGGGGCGAGTTCTGGGGAGCAAAAGGTGATGTCTGGAGATGATGGGTTATAGAGGGCTTGGTGAGGAATATGGGTATGTTGATGGATGTCGTTAAGGATGATGAGGTTATCTGTTTGGTTTTGTAGTACGGGGATGTTTGTAACTTCTACTACCTGCCTGGCGGGCATATTTACCCTAAACGAGCTTCATTCCATGCTCTTTTTCATGCATAAACAAGAGCCAAAGCGTAATACAATTATGTATCCGTGAAAGGGCGATAATAGAGCTTTCCAATGACACCTGAATCATCCTTGTACGACCACGGGTTCTCTTGCAACGATGTTGCAACACGAGGGCAAAAACCCTAAAATACGGTAATATCCTCAGTTTTTCCTTGTTCTCGCGAGGCCAGGGGTGTGGAGGGTTGTAGTGGGGAGCTCAGTCACCTCGCTCGGTCCATGCCGAGCGGTCAGAGCCCGCCTATCGTCCTCCCAACGCGTGGACTCTCTCTCAGAGCCCCTAATGTGCTCAGAATGCCGCCCGTCATATGTCGGGCCTTGCTTTGATGGCCATGGTTCTCTCGCCCGACATATGTCGGGCCCCGCGGCCTGAGGGTTAATATCATATTTAGTTATGTGTCATCTGCAAAGGAAGACACTTCTGTGTCTTGTGTTAGTATCTATGTCATACATTAGAATGAGGAAAAGAAGGGTGCTAGCACTGTTCCTTGGGGAACTGAGCTTTTGACATCCGAAGGCTGCTACTGATTATTTCCAGTTTATGGGGAAGTTGTATATCCACCTTCCGATTTTACCTGTTATCCATTTTGCTTTAAGTTTGTGGGCGATTTTACCGTGGTCACATTTACCAGATGCTTTTGCAAAATCTATGTAAATTATGTTATGTAAATGTTTTATGTTGTTTTTGTGTTTTCCCTGTTCTTGCTCTGTCTTGAGTCGGCTACCCCCAAAATGGGGATTGGGCCTGAGCATATAGATAGATAGATAGATGTAAATTACATCCACGTTTTTCTTTTCTTCTACGGATTTAAGAATTTTGTCATAATGTTCCAACAGTTGTAACACGATCTTCCCGCTCTGAACCCATGTAGACTAGTTTCGTGGAGTTTGTTTGTTTCCATAAATGTTGAGATTTTGCCTCATAGGACTCGCTCAAAAATATTTATGATTTGGGAAGTTAGGGCTACCGGGCAATCATTTTTTGGTAGTGCTTTACTTCCTTCTTTATGCAGAGGGGCAAATATTGCATTTTTCAATCTATCCGGTATTTCTCCAATGTCTCCACAGTTCGGTCATATTAGGACAGAATTTTGGTTAAAATACCCTAGTTTAACCCTCCTGGCCCGGGTGTCATTTTAAAATGACACCACGAAATAAGGGCCGGTGCCCGGGTGTCATTTTAAAATCCGTAAGCTTGAAAGCCTATTCAGCTTGGTCTGAACGCCGTGCGTCCGACGCATGTAAACAAAGCCGATCGTTATGTCACCGCACCTCCGAAAACAAGAAAGAGAAGACTCGTTTGTTATTGTATGTCTGTATGTCGTTGTTTCAGTAGTGAAAAAATATTGTCGTATTGCTAACATCTCCTGAAAGTGCTCTCCACTGAAATCGTCATCACAACTGAACCAGTTAACTTAGAGAGCTCTACTCAACGCCAGTCTACAGATTGGAAACCGCACTACATTTATAGATGCGTGGGAAATTTCTAGCAGTTAAACTAAACAAAAATACGGTAGCCTAGGCCTAGACGTTTTTCGGCCAGATCGCCCGGGTAGCCCACACTGTCATTGTGAGAGCCTGCCCGGGCCAGGAGGGTTAACTAATATACCTGTATGTGTGAAATAATATTGTGTTATGTCAAATTAATTAATTGAACTAGCTGTTTTTTTTGTTTTTTTACACCTATGAACCACTGAACAGGCCTGGCTCCCCAAATGTACTACCTCTCAAAGTAAACTGAGAAATATTTTGTAAGTGTAATGCATTTATGTAATTAAACATTGATACTGAAATGTTTTTCTGTGTTCCAGATCCAAATACTAGTATCACTGAAACACAAGATCCGTCCTCCACTCCTTCAGGTGAGATTGAAAGATTTAGCAGAGTATATTATTGTAGTTAGTTTATACTTATACTGGCACAGTACCACTAAATAATAATGTAGTATCAGTTTAAGACTGAAATTACAATCTGAATGATAATAGCCTGAGACATGCAGAGATGCAGATAATGAAATGAGTACGCAGCTCTTCATTGAGGAACAAAATTGCGCCACAGAGTTGAGAAATTGCCTGGGTGTTGTTGTTGTTGTTCCCCCCCAGGCTGCCTGGCCGAACAGCCCCAAGGTCCCGAGCAAGGCCAAGGCCATAGAGAGCCCCCACAAAACCCTCTCTGCTTACCACTAACAAAGCCCGGGTGACCAAAGCCACTCGAAGGCAGGGAGCTGAGGAGGGTGCGGAAACGCTCGGGAAACCAAAGCCCCACCCAAGGCCCTGTGCCCCTCAGCAATTATGAAGGGAAAGTTGAGGGGCAAGGGGAAAATGTGACACTTTGGCTCCCAATCTGCCAACTTTTAGGTTGGCAGTAGGGAGGTTGATCCACGGAAAAGACGCCGTCACTTGAGATCATATCACATGGTGACAAAATAAAGCCATACCAAAGGAACTTTGACAGGATTATTCATAAAATAATATAAATAATATAAAGTAAAATTCATATTGGAGTGAGGGAATAAAAGGGTAGTACCGTAATCCAAGGAAGAGAAGAGGAGGGAGAGTGGAGAACAAACGTTTAAATTGAAGAGGCCTGGGCATCCCGGAATGGGAGAGATATAAATACCTGTAGGTAAATAAATGGAGACCTTCTATCTCTTCTTCTTATATTCAATGCCTGGGTGTTAATTGTATCAGCATCAAGATTTTTGAGGTTAGAGGTGGTTTGGTCATATGATGAGGATGAATGAGTTCAATGGAGTGAAGCATAACATATGTCTTGCTTTGGGGGTGGGGCATATAGGGTGATCATAATATGATAATAATAATAATCTATCAGGCAGAGAAAATAGTGTTGCGGATCTACTTGCCCCGGGCTTGTGGCTTTTGACAGTTTTTTTTCACTTGCCCCGACATATTTTTTACTTGCCATGATACACTGTAAGGAATTTAACTCGTTAAGTATCACATGCATTCACAAACATACCATCAGCTTCTATACATTTGTTATTATATGTCCACAGTACTTAATGAGTTTTTGGAAGCTCATTCATTACTGTGCTAATATTTTGGAAATAACAATAGTAATTGCCATGGCATGTTGATGGTAAAAACATTGAATATAAGAAGAAGAGATAGAAGGTCTCCATTTATTTACTTACAGGTATTTATATCTCTCCCATTCCGGGATGCCCAGGCCTCTTCAATTTAAACGTTTGTTCTCCACTCTCCCTCCTCTTCTCTTCCTTGGATTACGGTACTACTCTTTTATTCCCTCACTCCAATATGAATTTTACTTTATATTATTTAGATTATTTTATGAATAATCCTGTCAAAGTTCCTTTGGTATGGCTTTATTTTGTCACCATGTGATATGTTTTCATAAGTGTCTCTAATAATATATTTTTGTTTCAACATTTCAATTGTTCTCTATTGCTTTGTATTGTCAAGCCACCTTCCTTTATCAGGGCCTCAGACTTTATCCTTTAACCCTCCAGCCCCGGCTATGTATTATATATATATTCCCCGAAACCCGGGTGTTTTGGCCGAAAAACGTCTAGGCTAGGCTACCGTATATTTGTTAATCTGACTGCTTCCCGCATTCCCGCGCATCCCCAAGCGTAGCTGTGTTATTTACCTGTAGAATGGCATTAAGTAGAGCTCTCTAAGTCAACTGGTTGAGCTGTGATGATGATTTCATTGGAGTTAACTTTATGGCCAAAACAGCCACTTTACACTACTTTTGGATACTTAACAACAACATACAGGCACACACGAACAAGCGACGCTCTCCTTCTTGTGGCCGGAGATGCGGGGCGACGGTCCAGCCGGCTGTTGTTTACATGCGTCGGACCGACGCCTCGCACACGAAGCTCACAGGCTTTGACCTCATGGGTGTTTAAGAGCCCTTCCGGGCAGCTCGTGTATGCTTTTTTATGGGCGTTCAAGAGCCCTTCCGGGAACAGAGGGTTAATGTAAGTGTATTAAGACTTCATTTTTTTCCGCCTATAAGCATTAGTTCCTTGACACTTTTATATAGTCAAAATATGATTCCAAATAATCATTTTCCTTGTAAACGTTTATCTCTCGTTTTACATAATGCAGTTGGGTCTGAGTACATGATTAGATTGATATCCAAAATTCGAAAATGGATACTAATCGTGATTGTGTACTCGATTGTGTACTCAACCTTTAACTGTGTTGGTGGTGTAATGGTTTAGATACTTATGTTCTGGGTGTGGTGTCCCGAGTTCGAATCCCGGGAGGGCCATATGCTTTCATTAGTTTATTCAAGTACATTGGGGTTTGTATTTGATATTAATGTTATTGTTGTTGTTGTTGTTGTTCCTCAAGCTGCCTGGCCGAACAGCCCCAAGGCCCCGAGCAAAGCCAAGGCCATAACCGAGCGCCCCCACAGAACCCTCCCTGCCGACCACAATAAAGCCTGGGTGACCGAAGCCACTCCATAGCGGGGAGCTGAGGAGGGTGCGGAAATGCCCGGGAAACCAAAGCCCTACCCAAGGCCCTCGGCAATTATGAAGAGAAAGTTGAGGGGCAAAGGAAAAAAGTGACGCTTTGGCTTCCAATCTTGGTTGATTGGGAGGTCAATCCACGAAAGAGACGCCGTCACTTGAGATCTAGAAAATATATAAGAAAAAGGAACAGTCAGAGTAAGCTGTGGGTATGGCAGAGATCGCTCAGTTCTCACTGATAGACCAGCCCATCACCACATGACTAGAACCCAATCCTCTCAGCATCAGCTAGGAAAGGCCCTAGAATACCGCCTTTGGCGTGGGGATAGCTCCCCTATTTCAACCCCTTTCGGGGTTTGGGCACCCGCCGATATTTATGTTAAAGAACGGGGTGTTATTTATTTCTATAGGTTCAGGAACTAGTATAGCGAGGCCGATCCTTAGTGATCTTGGCCCCATTCTATGTTCTTTCCTCTCACTAAAACATTACGCTTTCCATAATGCAGTTGGGTCTGAGTACATGATTAGATCCATTCGAAAATGGATGTTAATCGTGATTGTGTTCTCAACCTTTAACTGTGTTGGTGGTGTAATGGTTTAGATGCTTATGTTCTGGGTGTGGTGTCCTGAGTTCGAATCCCGGAAGGGCCATATGCTTTCATTAGTTTATTCAAGTACATTGGGTTTTGTATTTGATATTAATGTTAAAGAACGGGGTGTTACTTATTTCTATAGGTTCAGGAACTAGTATAGCGAGGCCGATCCTTAGTGATCTTGGCCCCATTCTATGTTCTTTCCTCTCACTAAAACATTACACTTTCCATAATGCAGTTGGGTCTGAGTACATGATTAGATTGATATCCAAAATTCGAAAATGGATATTAATCGTGATTGTGTACTCAACCTTTAACTGTGTTGGTGGTGTAATGGTTTAGATGATTATGTTCTGGGTGGGGTGTCCCGAGTTTGAATCCCTGGAGGGCCATATGCTTTCATTAGTTTATTCAAGTACATTGGGGTTTGTATTTTATATTAATGTTAAAGAACGGGGTGTTACTTATTACATAACGTAATAGGTTATATGTCTCAGTAAATGTCCCTTCTCCCACCTTGTCTTATGTCCAACTTTCATCCCCTACATGTCTTCCGTTGATGTCTATTCTTACGCAGTTTCATGTCTTCAGTTTTCTCTTGGGACTGAAAACAGTGTAGTGTCATCAACAAATTGCATTTATATCGGATGAGGGGTCAGATTACTGATTCTCTTACTATAGTATAGTCCTTTCAGTTTTGTTTATTACTCTTTGTACCTTACTGTAAGTAATCTTGTCCGGAATTCTTTCCTCTCGGATCTTAGGTATTGAATACAAATAATTAATAAATTTGAGGGAAACATTTATCATGAAGGCATACATATCATTATCCTCAACCGTTCTCGCACGTCTGGCCTACATACAGTAGCTCTATATCAAGCTTTCTCCATTACACACGGGTGGCATACATGGCTCCATAGCCTTATTTCATGGCTTAACCCTCCTTGCCCGGGCAGCATTTATAGATGTCGATAGTCCTATCCGGGCGATCTGGCCAAAAAGCTTTGTATGTAAACATAGGCCTATTTTTGTTTTTTTAACTGCTAGAGAATTCACACTCATCTTAAAATGTAGCCCTTACTTGTATCTGTAGACTGGCGTTGAGTAGAGCTCTCTAGGTCAACTGGTTCAGGTGTGATGACCATTTTCGTGGAGAGAGTTTTTCCGCGGATTTAGCCATATCAGACACTTTGGAACACTAATTTTCGCTCTAACTGGCAATGGCGGACAAGGTCGGACTTCTTCTTGTTGAGGCTTGGCGGTGCTCCGATGGAACACTAATTTTCGCTCTAACTGGCAATGGCGGACAAGGTCGGACTTCTTCTTCTTCTTCTTCTTGAGGCTTGGCGGCGCTCCGATCGGCTTTGTTTACAAACTTTTTGCCGCGCGGCTTTCAAAGCACGCTTAACCCTTCCTGCCCGGGCAGCCTTTCTAAATGACAGCATTGAGAGCCCGGGGGATATTGCCAAAAAAATCGTAATAAGCTAGCCCTATCTTTGTTATTTTAACTGCTAGAGAATTCGCACAAATTTCAAAACGTAGTCCTGTTTCATATCTGTAAACTGGCGTTGAGTATAGCTCTCTAGGTCAACTGGTTCAGTTCAGATAGCTCCCCTATTTCAACCCTTTTCGGGGTTGGGCACCCGCCGACAACTGAACCAGTTGAGCTCTCTAGGTCAACTGGTTCAGTTGTCGGCGGGTGCCCAACCCCGAAAAGGGTTGAAATAGGGGAGCTATCCCCCGCCAAAGGCGGCTTTCTAGGGCCTTTCCTAGCTGATGCTGAGAGGATTGGGTTCTAGTCATGTGGTGATGGGCTGGTCTATCAGAGTGAGAACTGAGCGATCTCTGCCATACCCATAGCTTACTCTGACTGTTCCTTTTACTTATATATTTTCTAGATCTCAAGTGACGGCGTCTCTTGCGTGGATTGACCTCCTAATCTACCAAGATTGGAAGCCAAAGCGTCACATCTTTCCTTTGCCCCTCAACTTTCTCTTCATAATTACTGGGTGGGGCTTTGGTTTCCCGGGCGTTTCCGCACCCTCCTCAGCTCCCCGCCATGGAGTGGCTTCGGTCACCCAGGCTTTATTGTGGTCGGCAGGGAGGGTTCTGTGGGGGCGCTCGGTTATGGCCTTGGCCTTGCTCGGGGCCTTGGGGCTGTTCGGCCAGGCAGCTTGGGGAAAAACAACAACAACTGGTTCAGTTGTGATGACAATTTCCGTGGAGAGAGATTCGATGCGATGTTAGCAATATCAGACAATAACAAAGACTTGTTCTTGTTCTCCAAAACAATAACAACAAAAGTCGGACTTCTCCTCCTTGTTTTGGAAGGTGCGCGTCGCTCCGACTGGCTTGTTTACATACGGTTCGACGCACGGCTTTCAAACCACACTTAATAGGCTTTCAAGCTTATGGATTTTAAAATGACACCCGGGCTCCTGCCCATCTGCCGCGGTGATATTTTAAGATGGCAACTGGGCAGGAGGGGTTTAAGGACGCTTTCAAGCACACAGATTTTAAAAGGACGCCTGGGCTCCGGGCCTTCGCAAGGTGCGTCCTTTTAAAATGCTGCCCGGGCAGGAAGTGTTAAAACCATTTAAAACCGCACCAGGGAAAGTTTTGTTGTCTTAGCGGGTGGTCCGTATAACAAACAAGAACAATGGTGATGGGCTGGTCTAGCAGAGTGAGAGTTGAGCGTTCTCTGCCATACCCATAGCTTACTCTGACTGTTCCTTTTACTTATATATTTTCTAGATCTCAAGTGACGGCGTCTCTTGCGTGGATTGACCTAATCTACCAAGATTGGAAGCCAAAGCGTCACATCTTTCCTTTGCCCCTCAACTTTCTCTTCATAATTGCTGAGGGGCACAGGGCCCTGGGTGGGGCTTTGGTTTCCCGGGCGTTTCCGCACCCTCCTCAGCTCCCCGCCATGGAGTGGCTTCGGTCACCCAGGCTTTATTGTGGTCGGCAGGGAGGGTTCTGTGGGGGCGCTCGGTTATGGCCTTGGCCTTGCTCGGGGCCTTGGGGCTGTTTGGCCAGGCAGCTTGGGGAAAAACAACAACAACAACAACAACAACAACTGGTTCAGTTGTGATGACAATTTCCGTGGAGAGAGATTCGATGCGATGTTAGCAATATCAGACAATAACAAAGACTTGTTCTTGTTCTCCAAAACAATAACAACAAAAGTCGGACTTCTCCTTCTTGTTTTGGAAGGTGCGCGTCGCTCCGACTGGCTTGTTTACATACGGTTCGACGCACGCCTTTCAAACCACACTTAATAGGCTTTCAAGCTTATGGATTTTAAAATGACACCCGGGCTCCTGCCCATCTGCCGCGGTGATATTTTAAGATGGCAACTGGGCAGGAGGGGTTTAAGGACGCTTTCAAGCATACAGATTTTAAAAGGACGCCTGGGCTCCGGGCCTTCGCAAGGTGCGTCCTTTTAAAATGCTGCCCGGGCAGGAAGTGTTAAAACCATTTAAAACCGCACCAGGGAAAGTTTTGTTGTCTTAGCGGGTGGTCCGTATAACCAACAAGAACAATGGTGATGGGCTGGTCTATCAGAGTGAGAGTTGAGCGTTCTCTGCCATACCCATAGCTTACTCTAACTGTTCCTTTTACTTATATATTTTCTAGATCTCAAGTGACGGCATCTCTTCCGTGGATTGACCTCCCTGCTGCCAAACCTTGAGGTTGGCAGACTGGGAGCCAAAGCGTCACATTTTTCCTTTACCTTTGCCCCTCAACTTTCCCTTCATAATTGCTGAGGGGCACAGGGCCTTGGGTAGGGCTTTGGTTTCCTGGGCGTTTCCGCAGAATCTGCACCCTCCTCAGCTCCCCGCCTTGGAGTGGCTTCGGTCACCTTGGCTTTATTAGTGGTAAGCAGGGAGGGTTCTGTGGGGGCGCTCGGTTATGGCCTTGGCCTTGCTCGGGGCTTTGGGGCTGCTCGGCCAGACAGCCTGGGAAACAACAAGTACAGTACACATAGCCAGTCAATCATGTGACTTGCTTGCATGGAGGCCTAACGAAAGCTTATACAGTAAACCCTCGCCATCTCGGACCTCTAGAAGTCGGAAACCCGTACTAGTCGGACTGGCTACGGCCTCTCGGAGATGCACTTCTGTATTTCGGACATTTCCGTCATCGTTCCGACAGTCTCTGACGTTGTCGGACTTTATATAAGTATTCGGAAAATGTCCGATATTATATTTTTCAATTCCATTGCATTAGAAATGATTAAAAGATTACAAAAAGTCCAAATAAGACATAGTTATGTTAATGTATAAGGGAGTTAGTTAGATGCATTAGAGAGATAAATAGATAGAGAGAGAGAGTTACAGAGGGGGAGTGAGCGATAAACAAAACACGAACTATTATGAGACGGACTTAATTGGTTCTGAAAAGACAAAGGAGACTTTTATATTGACTCTTTTTTCATGTTATTATTTGTGTGCTAGAAGCATAATATTGTTTTCAATTCCATCGCATTAGAAATTATTTATAGATTACAAAAAGTCCAAATAAGACATAGTTATGTTAATGTATAAGGGAGTTAGTTAGATGCATTAGAGATATAAATAGATAGAGAGAGAGTGGCTAGGGGCGAGCGAGCGATAAAATACTAAGATACAGTATACGAGACGGACTTATGTTTCTGAAAGACAAAGGAGACATTTTTATTTACTCTCTTTTTCATTTTATTATTTGTGTGTTAGAAGGGTAATATTGTTTTCAATTCCATCGTATTAGAATTGATTCATAGATTAAAAAAAGACCAAATAAGACATACAGTAGTTATATATATATTTTTTTTTCTATGTGATTGAGGGAGGCAAAAGGCATAACTGCCTATAGCGAGTGCCCCCCCCATAGTTGAAAGAGTGACAGGGCCAAAATCAAGGGACGTTCGAGCCAAAATGCCTGGACACACGGAGTTTGAAGCAATTTAAGTCATAGGAAGAGGGAAAGACTGATTCTGGGAGAGAGTTCCAGAGCTCAGCTGTTGAGTAGAAGAAAGTTTGAGAGTAACGTTTCACTCTTGGGTTGGAGAGTTGCACAGAGTAGGGGTGGGATTGAGTTGCAAGACGGGTACCACGTGCCCTACGTAAAGGAGGTGGTATGCACTGGGATAGCTCTGAGGAACACTGATTATTATAGTAGCGATAGAATAGCGAGAGAGATGCAACATTGCGGCGGAGAGAGAGAGATTGCAGAGAGTTGGTGAGTGGACGGGAATTATACATATATATATGTATAAGGGATAAATTAAATAGATAGATAGGCTAAAAAAAAAAAAAAAATCTCTATTTCTCTGGTGACGCGGACTTTCCTCTTCTAATTCGGAATTTTCCCTCTCTTAAGTCGGACATAAGTCGGACTTCGGACATCTCGGAAAATCGGACATCTCGGAAGTGGTCTCCCCCCAATTAGTCCGAGATAGCGAGGGTTTACTGTACTGTACGGTACTTGCTTTTCCTGAGTCTCAAACGATGCATGAAAGCAGGCGACAGTGACTTACAAATGGTTACAATGGTGAAATAAATCAATAATCAATATAATCAATATTATTACATAATCCATTATCAATAATCAATTATTGAATGAATGTAAATAGACCGTAGCCGTGGCCGCTGCTACTGCGTCGCCGCATTCGAACAGTTCTCAGTACAGTATCATAAGAAAACACTGGCTTTTATTTCGCGCCTCACACAATAACCGCTTAATTTACAGTGTGCTAGTCTTCACCCATCGCAAGAAAACAGCGAGTACTGCCTCTGGTACTGTATGTATATAAGCTAGGTTAGGCCATTTATTTGCAGAGATATGAGTATCGGTAAATTACGAAACTCGAGAGTTCACACGATTCTAGGCACCTGGCCGCAATAACTGACCTACAGTACAGTACTTATTTTCACCATAAAAAACTGAACCACTTGGTCTAGAGACGTCTAGTCTTCACGCATCGCAAGATAACAATGATAACACTGGATATATATTATACAGTACAGTAAAAGTCCTTTAATCCGACGACCGATGATTCGAATCTCCCAATAGTCCGAATTTTTCAATTTGAGGCCAAATCCGAATTCACCCGATGGTCCGAATTTCAAGAAGTCCCAAAGTCCCCTTTTTGAGGCATTAGTCCACTCAAATGACACATAATGGAGCACACACATATCATATGTTCATGAATTCACTTTAAAAGTTTACCATTGTCATTGTAGCCTATTACCTACTTCAAAATATTCAGATTAATGGTCAAAGGAAGCTACTGATATAAACGTAAACACCACATCGTCTGCTAGAGAGTTTGTTTTGCTCTTGAACACATCCTTGGGACGCTCCGATGCGCTACTGGCTTGCACCGCATTTTCTGCAAGCGCATTCAGTCTTGAGCTTGAAAACGCACCTTTGGACGTTCCGATACGCTACTATTTATTGTTCAGTGATCGGAGCGTCCCAAGGGTGCTTTCAAGACAACAAGACCAGGGTGCTTTCAATACAATATAATATAACAGAGCACGTCACAAAAGGAAAATTACAAGAACCTCTCAGGGAAGTGCCGTTGTTAAGGCATTACTTCCCGAACCACATCTGATCTGATCTTCAAGAGCAAGACAAACTCGCTAGTAGACGGAAGAAGAAGAAGACGACGATGCGGACATATGGTGTTTACGTTTATATCAGCAGATTCCTTTGACCATTAATCTGAATGTTTTGAAGTAGGTAATAGGCTACAATGACAATGGTAAACTTTTGAAGTGATTTCATGAACATATGATATGTGTGTGTGCACCATTGTGTCATTTGGGTGGCCTAATGCCTTAATGTTTTCGTCATACTGTACACAGGTTCATAGGGGTAAAGTCCGATAATCCGAACGATGGCCGGTCCGCTGCCCTTCGGATTAACGGAAGTTTACTGTATATATAACCTAGGTTAGGCCATTTTCTTGTGTATTTATAAGCTCACCAAAATCCTGAGAATTAGATGAAACATCCGGTTCCAGCGATCGCGGTAAGGTTTAAATCGCCGTTCGGCGGGGGTTAAACTAGCTTAGTGAGTATTAGTAAAGCAGGATAGAGGAAAATCATATTACCCCTTTGCTGCCTCCTGCCTGTGAAAATGTTGCCGAATGCCTAAATGTACTTTATAATTAATATTTTGATGATTTTGTATGTATGTAATGTATGTATGTATAGTCAGGTCTCAATATACGCGCGTTTCGTATACACGGATTAGTTTGGACATGGTAACCCCAAAAATTCCAAAGTCGGCCACAACACGGAAAAAAATATGTACTGTATACAGTATTAAAATGTAAAACTTGCAAACTAAACAAACCAAAATTGGGACAAGGACAATATAAAGTCAAATTAAATTATCAAAATCGCTATGTGGAAACAACGCTTACTAAAATGAAAATTATTAAATAAAAGAACACAAACCGGTACTGTACGCGGACATTTGCGGCCGACGGAGGTCCTACTGCAACTTTGGTTCGGCGCCAGACATTTCCGCACCGCGCGGATCATAGCAGACGACACAAAACATAGAGTGTAGTTTGTTTACGTTGCAGGATATTGCGTGCTTGACGCGCAAATAGGTCAATAGAAGGTCCAAAACAGTTTTATTGATGCTGTTAATGCCTGTCTGACATGCAAATATGTTTTTGTTGGTGGAATAATGTCGGCTTAACACAATGGAGGGTGGACTTTCAGCGGCTGGTTAGTCTTCTTCTTCTTCTTGACGTCGTTAAAAATGGCGTCCGCAATTTGCGCAAGTGACGCTTGGATGTCGGATTCATTCTAATTTTGTCTCCAAGCAGCAAACACCTTGACATGGCAGATTCTTGGAGTTCATTTCACTTGTCTGTTTTTTGTTTATGTTTTCTAGTTTGATATCTTCTTTAATTATTTTTGCTCGCGTTTTTCGGGTTTTGACTGGACTATTTTTGCGCAAACATGGAATTAGGGAATATTTGGTGTAGGCTATGGTACGTACGGAAGGACCAATCGACTAATATAAATTTTTTCCTATAGGATATGTGTTTCACATTGAGCGTTTTCACATAAAACTACTTCGTTCTTCGACCAATTTCTCTTTCTATGTGGGACCATACTATACTTCTTAACTCCATCCTTCCACCTCTCTCGGTTTACCTCTCCCTCTCCATCCTTACGCCTCACTCTCGTACACTCTCTTGGTAATTCTCTCGCTTCCCATACATTCCATATGGCCGAACCATCTCAAGGTGATCCTTTTCACACTTACCAGCACATCTACATCCACATCATACCGCTCTCTTACTTCCTCATTTGTCTGTCTATCCCTCCATGTAACTCTGCACGCACTTCTCAAGTACAGTAACTCATTTCCTCTCCTCTCACTTTTGGTTTGTGTCTCTCCAACAACGTCCATGCTTCACTCTCGTATGTCAATGTCTGGATTACCACACTATCATGCAAGGACTTCTTTACTTCCATGCTGACCACCCTATTTCTTGTTACTGCTTTCAGCGTTCCTACAACCCTCTTCTGTTGCACCCTTTCCTGCACTTCTTCATCCATACTCCCATCTTCACTCAACACTCTACCCAAATATTTAAATGAGCTGACTTTATCTATAGCTTGACCGTTCAACCTCACCTCACACTCTGTGACTGTATCTCTTTCAAAGACCATAACCTTACTCTTCCCCACATTTACCTTCAGATTCCGTTTTTCACACACTGTTCCAAACATATTTACCAGACCCTGCAACTCCCATTCACTATCGCTCATCAGAACTGTATCGCCGGCAAACAGCAGTACAGGCAACTTCTACTCGTTTCCTTCCCTTATCAGCGGTACAGCAACATCCACTGCTCTTCTTTGTATTTCTTTCATGACTCCCTAATTCTCGACCCAACTAAAAAGTGGTCCGACAGACCTGCCCCTGATGCGTAACTTTTACCATCATGCATTCCCTGCTCAAGAGTGGGGCTAGGGTGGGTGCCCTGATGTTTCAGGGACTTCAGTGGACAGTTTTCTATATTGCCACAGATTGCTTGAACACACTGTTCACCATAGCACTGTCGTCTGGCAATATCGCGCACTGGCTGGCCTGATTCTCGAGCCCTCAACCTCTCGGTCTGCAGGCAAGCGTTCTACCAACCGTGATACGGCCCCTACTCCTCTAAATGCTCTCACGTCCGTCACTGACCTCATTCTTTCATATACACACATTGCTTTGCTCTCTACTACTTTCCCTTCCCTCCTCCTTTCCACCCTCCACATGTACTTGTGGGTCATCTTGTGCTGGAAGAAGGTACAGTATTCGCAACAGACATCTCTCTTTCCGCATAGATGTCCAGCAATGCACTCCCATTCTCATCCATTCCCACTGGCACTTTCCACTGTCCCACCACCCTATTCACTTTTTTGCTCCTTACCTTACCATTCATATCTACAATCAGCATAAATCTTTCACTTCTATCAAACTTCTCCATGCACTCCTCCACCTTCTCCCAGAACGTTTGTTTTCACGGTCTCTTTTTTATTCTCAATTGGATGAAAAGATGCAGGTCTGTGATTGTGGAGGGAGCTGCACCAAGGGGTGGACTGAGGAAGACCTGTGATCAGACTATACGTGCCGATCTCTAATCCAAAAACTTGACAAGTGAAGCAGCCCTTAACAGGGTTGCCTGGAATTCCGCCATTACTGTAGGACAAGAGACTGAAACTGCACGTATGTGTGGAGCACTCAGTCTCAATGTTATGTATGTATGGTGCATACACACACACACAATCGCCCACATCTGTATTCCTACTTTCAGTCTTACCCATACAATCCTAGATCCACCTGTTCCGTGCTCTTTTATCTTCTCCTTCCAACCCTTTCCAGTCACCAGGCATACACCTTCTTTGGCTCTTGCACTCTCATGTACTCTAGCACATAAACTCACACCATGCTCCCACTCTCTCGTACATGTGCTCTTCCAGTTAGTCTCAGTCAGTCCACATACAGTACATCTACTTCCGCATCCTCTAACACCTTCACAATTTCCCTCTCTTTCGTATCTTCATTCACACCACTCACATTCCTAGTGGCCAATCTCATTTCCGTAAACCGGTCCGAGGTAGTCAACGTAAGCTCCGTCCCATTCCGAGGCCTGTTCGTTCAATTCATAGCAAAGTACTTTTCACTGGGTGGGGGTAGCTAGCCCTTCACCTAGTAATAATAATCTGGTCTATAGTTTCTCGAAAGCGTCAGTTCTTCTGGGGGAATTCACTAGCACTCGGAATGTGCATTGTTCTTATGCTGTACAGTACAGTACAGTATAAGTTGCAACCGTGGAAATCGAAGCTTGTACTCCATGAGATAATTTTTAAACAGGCACTGCCTCCTAACATTGGTTCTTTCAATCATCCTATCTCACATATATTACTGTAATGCTTTATGGGTTGCTCTCCCTAATTATTCATTGCAGAAAGTTCAATCAGTGCTAAATAGAGCAGCGAGGCTTATATTTGGTCTCCCACCGAGAACCCCCACTACTTTGTATTCCTTTGTACTCTATCTAATAGAGTTGCACTGGCTGCTGGTTAAAGCTAGGATACAGTTTAAACTGTGTCTCATTACTTTTAAGGCTCCTAAGTTTGATAAGCCTAAGTATCTTGCTGAACTACTAAAACGTCATGCATAGCATAAGCATCTCGGGGTAATGGTACTGATTAGTGATGTACTGTAGCACTCGAAGATGACACGTTCATTGCTGCCATAAGGTAAACTATTCTAATACAGACATTCAAGCATGTCCCAAGGTCTATAAAAATGATTGATAATAATTGATATGGTTAAAACACCAATATGAGGATAGCCCTTTATTAATTGTGGTTAAAACACCAATATGAGGATAGCCCTTTATTAATTAAAATGTAAAACTTACAAACTAAACAAACCAAAACTTAGACAAAGACAATATAAAGGCAAAATAACTTATTAAAATTGCTATGGGGAAACAACGCTTACTAAAATAAATGTTATGAAATAAAAGAACACAATCCACCACATAGGGTGTACATTACTACATAAGCAAGTTAATCTGTTTCCCAAGCAAACTATTCAAACACATATAATAATAATAATAATAATAATAATAATAATAATAATAATAATAATAATATTATTTATTCAGTTAGCATTTTACAGTGTTGGTACCACATATGTTACAAATATGACATGTACCAGCCTTGCATAATTCCAACTAAGGATAGCCCAATAAGGCCGTTAGGTGTATTTCCATTGGGGTCCTTGTGGGATTAGGTTAGCTGGGGAAAAAGGGGAGGATAAAAGAAGTAGAAACTTTAGAGAAAGTATGTCTAGGGGGTTATTTTAAGATACCTTACATCCTGTAGTAAATATCAGTAATCCGTAATCAGTAATCATTTCAGTTTGTTTTGCCTATCTCTTATGTTGTATTTAGTAGTAGACATAAGCTTAGTGCTCCCTTCTCGCAGCTGTCCAGTTCAGGTGCTCCTTCAGGCTACGTCTGAAGGAATACAGTGTTCTCTTTTCACGGACTGACTGGGGTAGGTCGTTCCAGTCTTTGATGGCAGTGAAGAAGAATGTTAGCTTACCCTGTCCTTGGATTCTCGGGACCATAAAGTTAAACATCCTATTTCTTGTATTATGTCCACTCCTCTCATTTGCTTTAACAAAATTACTCTTTAGATACTCTGGAACTCTGTCATAGAATATCTTGAAGGAGTACAAAGGAGTACAAAGGAAATCAAGCAACAACAGGTCTAGTGACCCTTCTAGGCTGCTTGTCCTCCAAAACACTGAGGATCAAGTGTCCAAACAGTGGTTTAGAGTGGGTAAGGGAACATTGGAAAGGGTACTAATGTCCGTGGCAGGATTAGGAAGTTAGTAGGGGACAGATGGGTTAGTAACTGAGGGGAGGATAAAATAAAGTTATTCATTTACAAACGCAGTCAGTTGCGGGTTTGATGGGAGATATTTGTCTAGGCGGAGTTTAAATGAATCAACGGTGCTGCAGTCTATAACGTCTCGGGGAAGCCCATTCCACAAGTTGATAACTCGATTGAAGAAGAAATTCTTAGATTCGTGTGAGTTAAAAGATTTACCAATAATTTTGCAACCGTTTCCCCGCGTGTAATTAGATTGGTCGATAGTGAAGTACTTACTACAGTTCATATTGTCGATGCCTTTGATGATTTTGAACACTTGAATTAAGTCACCTCTTAATCTGCGCTGGGTTAAAGGAAATAGATTTAATTCTCTAAGACGCTCTTCGTATGGTTTGTTCTTTAGGCTAAGTATAATTTTGGTAACTCTACGTTAAACTCGTTTTAGCTTGTTTATATCTTTTTGGTAATAAGGGCACCAGGATTGAACGCAGTATTCCAGAAGAGGGCGGACTAAGGAATTGTAAAGGGTTAGGATAACTTCTTTGGATTTATGCTCAAATGACATGCCTATAAAGCCAATTATTTTGTTTGCCTTCTTAACCCTCTCACGTTCTTGACGCAATTTTGAGCCTATTAGGGATACTTTAAAGCCTTTGTTACCATCAGGGGTAATTAGAAACCTTTAGTTTAGTTACTTCAACCTCTGCAGTTGTCTTTGAGTTAGCTGTGGGCAGAAAACTAATTTTGGAGAGGTAATTATAAGAGTGAGAGAACTCTATTTATTATTGCTAATCTGGCAACCTCAGCGTCATAAAAACGTGAAAGGGTTAACAACTTCTGAACATTGTTGAATCGGTTTTAGGTTACTCGATATTGTTACTCCCAGATCGGTTTCTCTGTTTACATTCTTAAGCTGAGTGCCATTCATCGAATAGTTTGCTTTCTCATTTAGGTATCCGATATGTAGTACTGTACTTTACATTTATCCGCATTGAAACTCATTTGCCAAATTTGGGCCCAACATGACAATTTATCTAGATTGTGTTGCATATCGTCAACTTGTTCTTTTGAGAGTACGCTATTTGCAATTTTTGTATCGTCAGCAAATTTTGAGATTGTACAGGTGAGACCCTCATCTATGTCGTTGATGTAAATTAGAAAGAGAATTAGTCCTAGTACCGATCCCTGGGGTACCCCGCTACTTACATTGGTCCATTTAGATGCCTTACCGTTTATGACTACTCTTTGCTTTCTGTCGCTGAGCCAATTTTCTATCCATTTCAACACACCGTCTTGTATTCCATGCGCTTTTAGTTTTAGCAGTAAACATTTGTGGGGAAGTTTGTCAAAGGCCTTTTGAAAATCAAGCTATATATTATCTACAGCTTTACTCTCATCGTAGAGGTACAAAGGAGTACAAAGGCAGAGGTTGAGGATATCATGGAAGAAGTCTAAGAAGTTTGTTAAACAGGAACGTTTTTTACGAAAGCCGTGTTGAGTATCTTTAACCCTCCAGCCCCGGCTATGTATTCCATATATATTCCCCGAAACTCGGGGGTTTTGGCCGAAAAAGTCTACGCCTAGGCTACCACATCTTTGTTATTTTGCTTGCTTCCGCATTCCCGCGCATCTCCAAGCGTAGATGTGTTTCGTACCTGTAGAATGGCGTTAAGTAGAGCTCTCTAAGTCAACTGGTTCAGTTGTGATGATGATTTCATTGGAGATAACTTTATGGCAAAAACAGCCACTTTACACTACTTTTCGATACTTAACAATAACATACAGGCACACACGAACAAGCGACGCACTCCTTCTTGTGGTCGGAGATGCGGGGCGTCGGTCCAGCCGGCTGTTGTTTACATGCGTCGGACGGACGCCTCGCACACCAAGCTTACAGGCTTTGAGTTCATGAGTGCCTCAGAGCCCTTCCAGTTAGCTCGAGTGTGTTTTTTATGGGTGCCTCAGAACCCTTCCGGGTCTGATGGGTTAAGTATGTTATTTTCCTTTAAGTAATTTACGAGTCTGTCTCTTATGACAGTTTCTAGCATTTTACATACAACTGAGGTTAAGCTAATTGGACGATAGTTACTGGGTAGGGATTTGCTGCCTTTTTTGAATATCGGTGTTACGTTGGCTAGCTTCCACTGATCAGGCATAGTTCCAGACTGCAAGGATTTATTGAATAGTAATGTCAGTGGTTTGGAGAGCTCATCCTTAGCTTCCTTTAGAACTCTAGGCGAGATTGTATCAGGTCCAGGCGTTTTATTTACCTTGAGTTTATCTAAACAATTCAATACTTCTCTCTCTGTAACGGTGATATTGCTTAGAACATCTGAATTATCAATCTGAATCGGCGATGGTTTAGGGATATCAATGAGGTCTTCTGTTGTAAAAACTGATGCAAAGAAGGTATTGAGGGCATTACTCATTTGTACTGTACTGTTGAATGTTCGTTCCTTGCGTAACAAAATGGATCATATTTGCGAGATCTTGGATGAACGTAACCTTGATGTATTATGTCTCACTGAGACCAGGTTGTTCGAGTCAGATCTGAATATTATCCAGGCGGCATTGCCTAAAATCCATTCCATAATAAATGTTCCTAGGCCTAGGGGAGATCATCCGGGTGGTGGAGTGGCAGTTGTCTACTCCACATCTCTGGTGAATATCTTGCAAATAAGCCATAACCCAGCCCCTCTTTATTATGAACTGTTGGAAGTGGAAATAAAACTCCATCAACAAATTCTAAGAATGGCAGTTGTCTATAGGCCTGGCCATCGTGGCACAGATAGGGGTTTTATGGAAGAGTTTGGGCAGTTTCTCGAGGAATTTTCTGCTAAAACCGGAAGACTTTTGACATGTGGAGATTTTAATTACTGGGTTGACAGCCCTCATCTGAAGCCATTCTCTCCTGAGTTCCTTGAGTTGACTGATCAGAACAATTTTGTAAACCATGTGTCCCACCCAACTCATATCTTAGGACACACCCTTGACTTGGTTTTCTCTCCTGTGGGTTGTGGTGGTGTTCTGGATGTTGATGTTGAGAATGCTGACCCTAATACCTCTGATCATGCTTTGGTTACTTTCAGCTTTGATTTCCCTAAGCCACTCACACATGAAAAAGTAATCAGATTTAGAAATTATAAAAATACAGACCAAAATTTGGCTAGCAGTGAAGTAAAACAGTACTTGGGAAGTATTGATTTCCAACCTTACTTCAGATGAGCTGGTGGAGGTACATGGAAATGCACTTAAATTAGTGTTCGATCATCACTGTCCAGAAGTAGAGAAGAAAATCATAGTACGAGATGATTCACCCTGGTATAGCACTCGAGTTAAATTTCTTAGAAGAGCGCGTAGAAGAACTGAACGTGAATGGCGGAAAAATAAAACAGACTCTACATGGTTGCAATATCTGTCAGCCAGAAGAGCCGTGGTCCACACAATCAAAGATGAAAAGAAAGTGTATTATCAGGGAAAAGTTGACTCATGTGGTAACGACCAGAGGAGGTTGGCTTCAATTGTAAACAGTTTACTTGGAAAAACAAGAGTCAGCTTAAGACCTTCTGTACCCGATGCCGAGTTGGCTGCCAACTTTGTGGCATTTTTTGCTGGCAAGATAACTCGCATAAGACAGGAACTGGATGATGCTTCTGTTGGTGAAGAACTTTCAGTTGTACTCCAACCCCGACACATTCCTAATAATGTCCTCTCATCCTTTCACTCAGTAGAGGTGGACATGATCTCGTCCTACATAAGAAACCTCAATAAAACATTTTGCCCATTGGATCCCATAAATGTTTCCAAGCTACCAAGAGTCTATGATCACACAGTTGAGTTTATTTCCAAAATAATTAATAAGTGCTTCTCTGAAGGTAGCTTCCCACATTCTGAAAAGCATGCACTACTCCGACCTACTCTAAAGAAACCTGGACTTGATGTTGAGAACATGTTGGACTATCGTCCTGTCTCCAACTTGTCCTTCATATCAAAGATATTAGAGCGTTCAATACTTGACCAATTACAACCACTACTTCAGCAGAATGAAACTATCCCAATTTTTCAGTCTGCTTACCAACAGCATCATTCAACTGAAACAGCATTGATTAGAGTACATAATGATCTAGTTGAGAACATTTGCAATGGTGTGGCCTCACTATTGGTCTTGCTTGATCTCTCTGCGGCCTTTGACACAGTGGATCACGAGTTGTTATTGAGTGATCTTTATGATTGTGGTGTGCGTGACTCCGCTCTCTTGCTTCTTGGGTCGTACTTGTCAGGTAGATCCCAGAGTGTGATGGTAAATCAAATGGTCTCGGACTCGACACCCCTGCAGTATGGTGTTCCGCAGGGATCAGTTTTAGGTCCTATCCTATTTATAATTTATATCAGCAGTTTGTCTCTTCTGCTTCGTGCACATAATGTCACCTTTCACTTTTATGCAGATGACACCCAGATTTATGTGAGAATCACAAATATAGTTGATATACGGAGTAAGATGGAATTGTTGATGTCTGATATCAAGAAGTGGATGAGAGCGAGAAAACTTAAACTAAATGATGGTAAAACTGATATTCTCATCATCCGAGGAAATAGAAGAGCTGATGATATAGTAGGTGCCCTCTCCATCAATGTGGGTGGATCTCAGCTGCGACCGGCCAACTCTGTTCGAAATCTGGGTGTATATGTGAACTCCCGATTAGATTTCAAAGAGCATGTAAACCAGATAGTTAAAAGTTGTTACAGTACTTACCTTTGGACATCAGAAATCTCTATTTGGTGAAGCCGTTTATAACCAGACGTTGCCTCCTGACGTTGGTTCACTCATTGGTCTTCTCTCGTGTTGATTATTGCAATGCCCTGTTGGTGGGTCTTCCAAATTATATTTTAAAGAAAGTTCAGTCTGTTCTTAACAGGGCCGCAAGACTCATTTTTGGTGTTCCACCTAGAACTCCTACTACATCTCTTCACATAGAACTGCACTGGCTGCCAGTAAGAGCAAGAATAGAATTTAAGTTGTGTTTGGTGACTTTTAAGGTTCTCAAATTTGGTGAGCCTAGGTACCTTGCGGAGCTGCTCAGGCGCCCACCGGCACACCATGGTGTAGTTGTGCGTCATGACAATGACCCTTTTCGTCTTGATGAACGAAGTGCTTTCCAGCAGTCTTCTTTCTTTGAGAGGTCATTCTCCTACATGGCTCCGAGGTTGTATAACAGGTTGCCGCTGTCCATGAGACAACTGAGTTCTGTTGAATGCTTCAAGAGACAACTTAAGACTTTTTTCTTTGAGAGAAGCTATGATCTTGAGAGAGGTGTCATGACAGATGGCTATAGAGTTTAGGCTGTTTTGCCACTGCTAGTGATTGTTAAATGTGTGTTGTATATAAGCCTTCTTTTGATGCATTGATTTTGTTCTTTTTTCTTTCTCTTTCCGAGCGCTAGTGAATTCTTCGGAAAAATTGGCTCTTATGAGAAATAAGTAACATGCTTATTATTATTATTATTATTACTTCGTCTTTGGTGTATTCTCCATTTTCATCGACTAACGGTCCAACAGTTGAAGTAACTACTTTTTTCTTTCTGATTTAACTATAGAATTCTTTCGGGTTTGTTTTACTTTGATTCGCAATATGTAACTCTAGGGTCTTTTTCTATCTATCTATCTATTGCCTGACGCCGTGATCCCCGAAGGGGTGGCCACGAACGAACCGCCCCCATGCACCTCTGTCCCCAGTCAGTCGACGCCCCTCCCCCCAACCAGCACCGCCTTCGTTCATGTAGTTCCTCACTCCATCCTTCCACCTCATATTCGGTCTACCTCTTCCCCTCTGTCCCTCCACCTCGCTCTCGTACACCCTCTTAGTCATTCTCTCGCTTTCCATACGTTCCATATGGCCGAACCATCTCAAGTTGTTCCTTTTCACACTTTCCAGCACATCTACCTCCACACCACACCTCCTTCTTACTTCCTCATTAGTCTGTCTATCCCTCCATGTAACTCCGCACGCACTCCTTAAGTAATTCATTTCCACTGCTCTCACTCTTGGTCTGAGTCTCTCAACCAACGTCCATGCTTCGCTTCCGTAAGTCAGTGTCGGGATTACCACACTGTCATGCAAGGACTTCTTCACTTCCATACTGACCACCCTATTTCTTGTTACTGCTTTTAGCGTTCCTACAACCCTCTTCCCCTGTTGTACCCTCTCCCGCACCTCTTCATCCATAGTCCCATCTTTACTCAACACACTGCCCAGATACTTAAAAGAGTTGACGACTTTGCTTAATTAACTTTTTGGCTTTGCGTCGTAGCTCTACAAATTTCACCCGTTCTTCGTCATTTTGTGAGGATTTTAATCTATCATTAAAATTTTGTTTAGCTAGCAGACTGTTTGAAATATCTTTATTCCACCAATTGGGCTTATTATTATGGCCTGGATGCCGTATTTTCGATGGTATGCAGTCTTGCACTGCTTTTAGGTAAGTGGTTTCGAATAACTTCCAAGATGTATTTATGTCGTTCTTGTTAATTAAAAAGCTCCAGTCAGTTTCTTTAAACATAGCTCTAAGTTTATGAAAGTTTGCTTTCTTGAAATTAGGGACTTTTTCGATGCTACTATTTGGTTCGTTACTAGTAAACTTTAAAGTGAAAGTTATCGTACGATGGTCGCTGTTACTGAATTCATCACCAACATTCAAATTCTCTATTAATTCTTCATTTGTTGCAAGTACAATGTCAAGAATGTTATTTCCACGGGTCGGCGTTCGAACAAATTGATAAAGCGAACTCTCTTGCAAGTTCGTATACAAGTCATGTCCGGAATGTAAAGTAAGAGTATCGCCCCACTTGGTCACAGGTAAATTAAAGTCGCCCAAAAATTACGGTATCTTGTGAGTTACTTACATCTGTAATTTGTTCGTAAATTTCTTGGTCAGTTTGCACTGATGAGCTGGAGGTCTGTATATTAACGCAAGTATTATTTTTGTACCTTTATTATTCTTTATTAGCACAAAAGATATGTCGACGTTCACAATTTGAGGTTTTGACAAGAGGGTAGGGTTAAGACTTTTTTTGATATAAAGTAAAACACCACCTCCATTTCTATTTATTCGGCTTTTCTCAAACATTACATAACCGGGAAGTGAATACTCTGCTAAAAAGTCTCTATCTTCTGTATTGAGCCAAGATTCTTTTATGCCAATCACATCATAATTTTCTGTAAACACTAGCTACAGTACTCTATATCTGAAAATGTATTGCGTATGCTACGAGCATTTGCATAGAAAACCTTTAAATTTGTTATTTTAGAACTCACGGAACGCTCTTTAACCCGGGAACTGCGGGGAGACTCTTAAGAGTTCCCCCGGCGGACTGCGGGAAGACTCTTAAGAGTCAGAGAAAAAAAAAAATCTACATCATTTTTTTTTTTTTTTTTTTTTTTTTTTTTTTTTTTTTGGTATCTGGGCCATGCAAAATATCACTCCTCTACCTCCCCTCCTTCCCCACTTTCCTCCCCTCCTTCAGTTATCACCTATTTTCCCTGTTATTCCCTTATTCTGAGGTATATTTTCGTGCTAACATTAGAGAGTTGCAAGCAGGGCATTGTCATCAGTGTTAGCAAACGAGTGCAAGAGAGAGAGAGAGAATATCGATCGACTGTGTCTCAGTGGCCTTGGGGGAAATTGGCGGGAAAGCAGGTTGCCTCACCCATACATTATATAACTCGCGGCCTATATCTCCGATTTTGACCATCCAAACGCTGATTTCACTCGTTTTATTGTTGTTTCAGGTTAATACCTTTATAATCAACCCATAATAGGCGCGTATGGATAAGTATTAATGCTATTTATGGTAAAATGAGTATTTTAGTGATGGAAACAGCTCAAATACGTCAGCACAGGGGGACGTTTCTAATTACCCCCATGCGCACTTCTTAGGTTAATAATATTTTTGGTTCTTGTCGGATCTACATTTATGTTCATGGCTGTCCTCGGTCCTCGCTGTCTTCGGTCCTTATCGCTGGTGATCCTCGGTTGCCTCTGTTTTTTGCTTGGCGTTAGATGATTTATGTCACTGCTGCTTCTCGGATGGCGTTTTTTTATCCATGGCTGCGGACTGCTTCGTGTAGGAGACGACCCATGCGTGCTGAACCCACAGGGTTTAGATGAGTGCCATCCTTGCAGAACAGAGTAGGCTGGTTATAGAAATTATCCCAGAGGTTGATGAATTCAACTTCTTCCTTCAGACACAAATATTTTAGTCGGCTATTTGTGCTGAAGGCCTTGTCGTAGAATTTGTCAGGTGCGTCGATCTTGGGGAGAATGCCTGAGATGATGATATTCCTTGACTTGTTTTTGTAATGCTGGATCATCTTGCGATATTTCTCCATCAACTCTTCGGATCTGGTGCGCATGACGTCATTTGAACCAGCATGGATGACAAAAAGGGTATTTTCGTTTGCATCCTTTGTGGTATCTTCGAAGGCTTCCACAATGTCGTCCTGTCCAGTTCCTGGGATGCAAAATCTTTTTCGTCGATTTGGGACTCTGTCGCAGAACTCTTCGACCTGTCCTCGTAGGACAGGCATTAGTGAGCCTGATTTGTTTGGCCCTGTCAGAGACATTGAACATACCTAGTGACTGAAGTTGTTCCTGGCCAACATGCGATCTGGGTCCTAGGTTCAGCATGAACCTAACCATTTTATTTTGAGTGACCTGAAGTTTGTGCTGTGCTGATTTAGATGATGCAGAGTACCAGGATGACACAGAATAGTCAAAATGACATTGAAGAAGCGCTTGGCATAGGGTCTTTTTGGTCGCCGCTGGCAAGCATCCCACCTGTCTATACAGGTATTTTATACGTGCTCTACATTCACTCAGGATAGATTCCAAAACTGTTTCACCTGACAGAGTCAAGTCCAGTTTTAGTCCGAGATATTTAACTTGTGACACTGTTATAGGAATATCATTACAGTTGACTGAGAAGCCCGCAATGTCTTTCAGTTTGCGTTTTGTTCCACATAAGATGGCTTCCGTCTTGCCCAGGTGAAGAGATAGTCTATTGTCCACTAGCCAATCACTACACAATTCTAGTTCTTTGGAAAGTGAAGCGGCAATACTTATTGGGTCTTTTCCTGAAACCAGAAGCACGCTGTCGTCAGCATACAGTAATAATTTACACGAGACGCTCAGTTCCATGTCGTTCACATAACAGAGAAAGAGTAAGGGACCTAGGATGCTTCCCTGCGGGACCCCACAGTTAATTGGCATAGGATCAGATATATTATCATCAATTTTGACACTTTGTGTTCTACCTCTAAGATAAGATTTAAACCAGTTCACTGACCCAATGCCCATTGCTTGTAGTTTATTACAGAGGATATCATGGTCTACTGTATCAAACGCTTTTTGTAGATCAAGAAGAACCATACCGGTGTAGTTACCTTTAGACATTTCTTTACGAATGTGATCTGTTAAGTGGATGAGACAGGAGTCTGTCGAGTACATGCATCTGAAACCTGATTAAAGCTTATAGAATAGATAATTTTCTTTGAGGTAGTGTTCAATTTGGGTGTACTGTATACAGCTCTTTCAAGGATTTTAGATACAATACATAATATGCTAACTGGTCTGTAGTTGCCAACATCTAGTTTATTTCCTTTCTTGAATAGAGGGGTTACAATAGCTTCCTTCAGTTCAGCAGGTACAGTGTTGGTGTTAATTGACAGGTTGATGATGTGGGTTAGGGGACCTGCTATACCAGTGGCTCCATCTCGTAGAAATTTGGCAGGAATTTTGTCTGGTCCTGTGCTTTTTATGTACATTTAGGTTAGAGAGCTCGTCAAATATGTATTTTGGTGTAACATTTTGCAATCCAAATGTGTTCGGGTGTATGCCTTTATCCCTGTAGAAATTTCGAAAGGTGGCCGTTGTTGTCGTGTATTTATTGAGAGGTTGCGGTAGGTTCTGTGCAAGTGTGTTTGCTATGGAGGTGAAGAAGGAGTTGAAGTAGGTTGAAATTTGTCGTTTATCGTGGAAAACCTGATCATTAATGTTGAGAGCAATATTAGTGTTAGACGAATTCCTTGCCTTGTTGCTGTAGCCTGTTGTTTTCAAGTGCCTCCATAGTTTTTTTGGGTTATTCTGATATTCCTCTGCCTTACTGTGGAAATAATTAGATTTCGCTGATTTGATTTTCCTACTTAGTTTATTCCTAGCCCTGTTGAACTCATGTTTCAGACCTTGATCCTGTCTATGTTTCATTAGCCTTTTTAACAGATTGTCTCTATGTTCCAGATGGTGTAGTATGTCATTGTTGATCCATGGGTCTGACCTTGCTTTAATTCGTATGTCTTTCAGAGGAGCTATTTCGTCTAGGATGTTCGTGATGATGGTTCTGAAGCCAACCCATGCGTCATTAATGTTTGTATTTCCAAACACTGGAGACCAATCTGTATTCCATAAAATGTCCAGAAATGTTTCTTTGTTGTAGTTTCTGAGTGACGTTCAAGGAATTAGTCAAGTTGGGAAGTCCGGGACGTTCTGGTAAATTTTACTAAACTCTGCATGAATAAAGAAACTACAATTAGTGTCAAAATTTTCTACTAATATCAAATTTGCAGCCTGACAAGACATTAACAATAGTATAAAACACAAATAGCACTCACTGACGATAGTGCTATCGGGTAGGTACCTGTAAGCATAGCATGCCTCAAGTGACCCCTATCAATAACTACCCTACAAATAACCTACATTTATCGTTCAAATACATACATACATAAATCAAATTTTAAGACTGAGTGTTCCACACATAAGTGCAGTTTCAGTCTCTTGTCCTAATGGCGGCGTTCCAGGCAACCCTGTTAAGGGCTGCTTCACTTGTCAAGTTCTTGGATTTGAGATCGGCACGTATAGTCCGATCCCAGGTCTTCCTCGGTCCACCCCTTGGTGCAGCTCCCTCCACAATCACAGACCTGCATTTTTTCACCCAATTTTGTTCATCCATTCTCTCCACATGTCCATACCATCCCAGTCTACTTGTACGCATCACCTCGCTAATACTCTTTATACCTAAACGTCTCCTCAGCTCAACATTTGTTATTCTATCCTGTAGCCTGGCCCCACACATCCATCTCACCATTCTCATCTCATTACGCTCCATTCTGTTGACATCCTCTACTTTAACGGCCCATGTTTCTGAGGCATACGTCATTGCACTTCTAACACATGAGGCATACACCTTTCCCTTCAGGGGGAGAGGCATTCTTTTCATGGTCAGGATTGGCATCAGTTCTCTGAACTTCCCCCAGCCACACCTAATTCTAGCAACAGTGGCAGCCTCGGCCCCACCACTGGCAGAGATGGTATCTCCTAGGTAACAAAACTTGTTCACCAGCTCCAAAGACTCATTTCCAAAATTCACAGCCACAGGATCATCATCTAACACAAGCTCGCCTTTGCACACTACGCACTCAAATTTCTCTATTTCTGACTTATCCTTCGGCAGGGGTCCCTTTATTCTACTACAGTTCTTACTCCCATGGTGTACCCAACATCGACAGATGCTACATTGAATTGAGTTAGCGCCCACTCCCTTTCCACACACTGCACATGGGTATGCACCGCTCTTTTCCACATTGCCCCGTCTCAATCTACAATGCATAACCTTAGTTTTGTTAATATTGACTCTCAAACCCTTGCTCGCCATGCCCTCTCTCCACTCTCTGAATTTGGCCTCAGCATCTTGCACACTGTCAGCTATTAGGACTAAATCGTCTGCATAAAACAGTTCCAACGGGAGTCCGCCTCTAAAAACTCTAGACAGTGCCTCCAAGACCATAATAAAGAGGAGGGGGCTCAACACTGAACCCTGATGGACTCCAACACGGACTGTGAACTCATCACTCAGTACACCCTTCACCCTCACCGCACACCCTTTGTTTTCCCACAGACTTTGTCAGTGGCAGCGATAAGGCTATGCTTAAGAAAGTTCCATTGACTATTTACATCATTAGGCCTAGCTTCCTTATTTCTATTCATTTCCTCCAGTTCACTATGAAACCTATCCCTAACTTCCTTGTCCTTCAGCAGCCACACTTTCCTTTTGGGTAAGTATACCTTCTTGCGCTTAGGATCTCTGTATAAGCTCATGTCGCACACAAGTAGCTTGTGTGCGACTAAGGAAATCGCAAAAGCAAGCAATTGACACTATCTACAATGAATAGATACAATATAATAAAAGAAAAATAATTGCAAAATATGAAGAAGCAAAAACAGATTTATACAAAGAGTACTCTTTTAACAAGAACAATTTATTTAAAAAATCAATAATAATAGAAAAAGAAAAACAATAAATACATACAGACAAAAAGTAAGCAGAGGTTATACAAGAAACTTCAAGTTTAGAATGCTTAAAATTATTGATATCAAATTTTAGAATACAGTCACAATAATTGACCTTAAAAATATTAAATTTATGTAACAATTTACTTACCTCAAAGGTTGACAATGTTCTACTGTACATATATAATCTTTTTCAAGCAAATTATAGTCAACCTTACTTAAGGCCCATCGTCATCACAGTGATTTCATCACATTTTGCTTGCATCTATGTGTTATAATGCATGATGTTAAATGCTGAATTTGTATTTCAGGTGTTTCTGATCTGGAATCAAGAATGGCTGCAGGTGAAATCTCCCAGGGTGTAGAAAATGCCGCTCTAAGCCAGGCACTAGAAGACCTTGCATCAGTGGCCCAAAAAGAACTCACAGCAGCTCTTTCAGTAGCTGAGGATGCTGCAGTGGTTATCAGGCAACATGCTGAGAAGGCTTACCAGGCTATTGATGCCACGCAGGACAAGGAGTTGCTCTTCGGGGTGGTGGCTGAAATCTCTGCCAAACGTGCTGAACTCATTGATGCTGCTAAGGACAAGATTACTGTTGCTGGGTTTGTATAGCACTAACATTTTATCAATATTCACTCTTGGGAAGAAAAGGCCCCTGTATCACAGAGGAAACAGAATACAGTTCGGCCTGCAAATACACAAGTTTATGGGCGGCACGATGCCTCGCGGATTGAAAATTCGCGGAATAGAAATAATGCATCTTATGAGAATAATTGCTTATGGGCGGCACCGACTCCGAGAATTACTATTTTTGAGTCTATTTCTCCCCTTCAATTGCCTAAAATGGTGGACATAATCATCAAAATAATAAGAAAATATAACAACTACAGTATAACTATAACAACTAAATATAACTTAATCTTGAGGGTGGGTGCCCAACCCCGAAAGGAGTTGAAATAGGGGAGCAATTCCCCCGCCAAAGGCGGCTTTCTAGGGCCTTTCCTAGCTGATGCTGAGGGGATTGGGTTCTAGTCATGTGGTGATAGGCTGGTCTATCAGAGTGAGAGCTGAGCGATCTCTGCCATACCCATAGCTTACTCTGACTGTTCCTTTTACTTAAATATTTTCTAGATCTCAAGTGACGGCGTCTCTTCCGTGGATTGACCTCCCTACTGCCAACCTAGAGGTTGGCAGATTGGGAGTCAAAGCGTCACATTTTTCCTTTGCTCCTCAACTTTCCCTTCATAATTGCTGAGGGGCACAGGGCCTTGGGTGGGGCTTTGGTTTCCCGGGCGTTTTCCATGAGAGGGCTCCCACACCCCACCTTGTGTGTTAGGAGTGCAATGACCTATGCCTCAGAGACGTGGCCGGTTAAAGCGGAGGATATCAATAGAATGGAACGGAATGAGAAGAGAATGGTGAGATGGATGTGTGGGGTTATTCTCAGGGACAAGATATCGAGCGAGGAATTAAGAAGGCGTCTGGGCATTAGGAGTGTCAGTTAAGTGATGCGCACAAGCTTACTTGGTTGGTTTGGACATGTGGAGAGAGTGGATGATCAGAACTGGGTGAGGAAATGCCGGACTGTGAACGTGCGGGGAGCTGCGTGTAGGGGTAGACCTAGATTGACACGGGATCAGGTACTCCGGCCCGATCTCAAATTAAAGAAATCGACAAGAGAGGAAGCCCTTGACAGAGCCGCTGGGAAATCCGCCACTTAGGACGTGAGCCTGTAACCACATTGCCTGTGGACAAAATGGCCTATAAACTTGTATGTAATTTTTCTGGGATGTTATTTTTCTTGCTACTGTCAACTAAGTCTTTCATAAATTTAAATTCTAAAGCTAGCAAGAATAAATCTGCAATTAAATGGCTAGCATTTCCACCCACTTATGTTTTATAAGAAAACTAATCATACAGTACATGTTATTAACCCATTCTGTACCAGCGACATGTTTTATATTCTATTCTAACTATATTTAGACAATTTTGTGCAGCTTAAGAAGGATCTGTGGTAGTAAATAGGGTTAATTAAGATAGTCTGTAGCATATTAATTGACACGTCTCTAAGCTGAATAAAAGTATCTACTAGTTGCCAGAATATAATGAAAAAGATGTTCCCGGTATTAAATGGGTTAATATAATTTTGGAAAGAATGAATTACAGTAACTAAGAAACACCTCTTAAAAAATTGCGGGAGTACATCTGATTACATTATTTGTTTATGTATAAATTATATTATTTTATAATAATATAATTGTATAATTATAACCTCTATTGTTAGTAAATGTTTCCCATGTTATTTTTGTGATAAATATTTCAAAATTCTATATTCAAGTAATCACTTAGTAAATTAAAATGTAAAGCTTGCAAACTAAACAAACCAAAATTGGGACAAGGACAATATAAAGTAAAATTAAATTATCAAAATCGCTATGTGGAAACAACGCTTACTAAAATGAAATTTATGAAATAAAAGAACACAATCCACCACATAGGGTGTACATTACTACATGAGCAAGTTAATCTATTTCCCAAGCAAACTAATCGCACACATAACAACGCACTATCGTCACGTTCAAGGAATTAGTCAAATTTGGGAAGTCCGGGACGTTCTGGCAAATTTTACTAATCTCTGCATGAATAAAGAAACTACATGTTAAATGTCAAAATATTCATTTAAAATCAAATTTGCAACATGACAAGACATTAACAATAGTACAAAATACAAATATTGATAAGATATCTATACTATTACAAAATAATATATAAAGTACAGTACAGCACTCACTAACGATAGTGCTATCGGGTAGGTACCTGTAAGCATAGCATGCTTCAAGTGATTGATAATCGATTTCTGATAAAAAAATTATCAATTAGCAATATTTTGGTCCAGTAATCAAAATAATTGATTACTTGTATTCGATTACGCCTACCACCCAGCCCGCCCGCCTGAAGCATTCACAGCAGTTTGGCAACATATCGGGGCCAAGGGTGCACGCACTTGCCCCAATATGTTGCCATGCAGCAGATACACACATCTTCCAGCACCTCATGCCCTTAAGGCCTTAATAAATAATTTGTACTAATTTATCCTGGTCCAAATAATAAAAATAGGTACAGTACATTGAGGGGTAAGCATGTGATAAATGATAAATAAATACAGTAGTCAAATTTACTACACTACCAAATGATTTACCCTCGTTTTTGCACTTTTTGTAGGGAAAATCACAAATCTGGATTGCGTTTACGGTTTTGGTTTAGCGGAACTGTAATTTTTAATTGATTGGCGGAAATGCGGTTTCATAAGGAAAGTGTTACAGGATGCGGAATTACGTTTACGGAAGTGGATTTTCGTTTGTGATTCCCACCACTGATTCTAGCAATCTGATTATTTCAGTAAACTTACGAAGGATCTGTCAGGTGTAAAGGATCATTAACCTTTTGAGTCCTAGAAGTCCTTCTTAAGTTTAGGAAAATCATCTGACAGTAGCATTAATAAAATAGATAAATAATCTGCTTGAAGGAGTGAATTCTTGTTTATGACCAGATACCTTTTTGTTGCTAACCTGAGTGTAAAGATCATCTTTCCAGTCACTGACTTAAAAAGCTTGTCAAAACCAAAATGTTAAAATGTTTGTGAATACCAAAATTTTGTCCACAACATTGAAGGCCCATCCTCATCAGAGTGTTTCATTCTTATTCTGCCGGCTTATATGCCTTTTGATTCATTTATTTCCGAAACAGAGAAGCCATCGAGAAGCTAGGTGAGCAGATTTCCAGCGGGCTA
This sequence comes from Paralithodes platypus, assembly GCA_032716605.1. Classification (NCBI taxonomy): domain Eukaryota; kingdom Metazoa; phylum Arthropoda; class Malacostraca; order Decapoda; family Lithodidae; genus Paralithodes; species Paralithodes platypus. Next base: position 32,324,920 of record CM064509.1, on the reverse strand, counting down.
TCATCCGGTCTGACCAAAGCAAACTCCAGTATCATAGCGGCCGAGGAGAAGCTGGCGGACCTGAGATATGCTCTGCAGAATATCAAGAATGTGGTGTCAGAAGCAGAGAGAGATGGAAAAGTTGTTAGTAAGTAGAGATGTGTTCAGCATGATGGTCAATTTTTAGCCATACTCTTTTTATATATTTTTTCCCCCAGTAAGCAGTTTCATCGAACATCATGAACTGCAGAACAGAGCTCTTTAGCGCTAGCCCAAAAGATCATGTAATTATTGTAATAGATAAGAAATAGGACATGAATATTACATCAAGATGTTAAAGAAAAATACATTGCTTAGGAGAAGGCGAATCACACGGATGTGCAGTCAGATCAGAGGCCGAGTCAAGAAGACCGGCTAACAAAATTGACGCTTCGAACACTCCTGCACCCAATGAAACAAGAAGCCAACAAGGGCCCGTCTGGGTGGCATATGATACAGGTCGTAAAAGGACAACCTGAAGGGAGGGGAAAATATTTAAAAAAGGAAAACCAGGAAATATATTATATAATATGACATCACTTTGACGTGAGAGAAGACAGCACATAAAGGGAAAGGAGGGAGAAGTGAAATGATAGCGAAAAGATAGTAAAAGGGGTGATGAATAATTGCATATTGAATACAAAATTAAATATTAATGATAAAGGAAATTACGAAGAGAGCAGAGGGCACGCAATTCTCTTGAAATTATTAGTTATTAATTGTGGCAGTACAAGACATATACAGAGACAACAAAGTACATGGACCAATGAGATAAAAGTAAATTGTGTATGTACAGAGATGGTTCCTCAAGAAATTAAGTTACAAATTATGAATTTATATAAATAATGAGGGCATGGTAGCTTGGCGTAAAAATAAATATCTAAGGCGGGTGTTGTGGGAGACAAAAAGCTTATTAAGCGTGAACATACATTCTTACTCAAGAACGTAGCCGTTCAGGGGTAAAAGAAGTTAGGTATACGTTTTGCAAATTGTTGGGGATAGTGTGTGTTTATATTATTTTTGCAAATTGTTACCGATGGTGTGTGTTTGTTTTATTTTTCTTCTTGGAGTCTCTGTCTCTGACTGACAAAGACGGATTGTAAATAATGCGGCCATCCTGGGGCGGTCCTGCCGGGCGTCGTGGGTAGGGCGATTCGTCTTGTATGAACCTCCGGTAGATGGGCTCCTTCTCTAGGTCAACTTGCAGAGTGATGGTTGATGGATTTGTTTTTGTTATTGTTGTTTAATTTCCCCGAGCAGTCCCAAGTTATGTTGATCGAAGCCACGCAAGATACTCGGTCCCCCGAAGGGGCCAGGGTGAGATGAGATCTGTCTCTGAGAGTAGTAATTTTTAAATGCAAGAGATGGAAGAGAAGCAGTGATTGAAGCAGTGGTTGATGGAGATAGGTTACCCAGGCCACCCAGGTGTCAGGGAATGACTGAAAGGATTGAGGAAAATGAGGTGAAAGAAGCAGTGAAACAAATGAGAGCGGGAAAAGCAGAAGGTTTGGATGGTATTGCTGTGGAGTGTATAAAGAAGGGTGGAGATATGATAATAGATTGGTTGGTGAGACTTTTCAATGTGTGCTTTGTTGTGTCAATGGTACCAATAGACTGGAATAGTGCATGCATTGTGCCGTTGTACAAGTGGAAGGGAGATCGGCACTTATAGAGGTACAGTAACCCCTTGCTATTTCGGACTAATTGGGGGGATACCCTGTCCGAAATTTCCGATTATCTGAGATGTCCGAACTCCGGCTGTGTCCGATCTGAAAGAGGACAAAAAAACCGACCTGAAAGAGAAAAATCCGACGAATATCGAATAGTGAAACGGGAATAGACTTCACCGGGCGCCGAGCGGGCCGTTAACCGGGAAACGGAAAACGGGAGCAAACTTCATGCAACCATGACAACTTAATATATGCGACCAAGAAAACAGAGGCTACCCTATTCATACCCTAGATTTAAATATATTGATATAATAGCACATACAGTGCTGTATAGTAGTTTATTTAGAACAATAAGTAAGGAATAACACTCACCCCTTCATTGAAAACAGGCCCACCTCACTTCACCTCACTCCACTTCTCCACCTCACTCCACTTCTCCACCTCACTCTCCTTGACCACCTCACTTCCCTTCTCCATCTCAAGTGATATCGAGGTCACCTTACGCTTTGGGAGGCATTATAAACGAGAATATGCACGGAGGATATGTTTAACACAGCAACAACAACACAAGATACTGCATACTGACGCCCGTGATGTCACGTCTCGTCCAAGCGGGTGACTCAGAGCCTAGCCTTTATACCGGCGCTCCGACGAATCCCCGTTTTGACGGACATTCACCAGGGATGGGGGCGCGTCATCAGACACTTTCGAGACTGACGGACACATCTCTGGAACATACGAGATATCAGACTACGTACATTGGACGGTTATGACTGACATTTGCCCTTATTTGTCCGAAAACTGTTAGAATCTTTCGATACTGTTCGAGACTGTCGGAACGATGACAGAAATTTCCGAAAAACGGAAGTACGTATCCGGGAGGCCATCGCCGATCCGGCTAGTACGAGTTTCCGACAATTAGAGGTCCGAAATGGCGAGGGGTTACTGTATTAGTATATTATCAGTGGTTGGAAAGCTGTATGGCAGGGTGTTGGTAGAGGATAATAGAGTGTACGGAAGTTGCAATAGGAGAAGAACTGTGTGGTTTTAGGAAGGGAAGAGGTTGCGTGGATCAGATGTTTGCAGTAACTGTCATACTTACCAAGTGCCAGGGTCAGTGTGGTAAGGTAGGGATTGGTCAGTGTCAATGTGTAAGTTAAAATGTAAAACTTGCAAACTAAACAAACCAAAATTGGGACAAGGACAATATAAAGTCAAATTAAATTATCAAAATCGCTATGTGGAAACAACGCTTACTAAAATGAAAATTATTAAATAAAAGAACACAATCCACTACATAGGGTGTACATTACTACATGAGCAAGTTAATCTGTTTCCCAAGCAAACTAATCGCACATATAACAACGCACTATCGTCACGTTAAAGGAAGTAGTCAAGTTTGGGAAGTCCGGGACGTTCTGGCAAATTTTACTAAACTCTGCATGAATAAAGAAACTACATGTTAAATGTCAAAATATTATTTAAAATCAAATTTGCAACATGACAAGACATTAACAATAGTACAAAATACAAATATTGATAAGATATCTATACTATTACAAAATAATATATAAAATACAGTACAGCACTCACTAACGATAGTGCTATCGGGTAGGTACCTGTAAGCATAGCATGCCTCAAGTGACCCCTATCAATAACTACCCTACAAATAACCTACATTTATAGCACAAATAAACTAAGGAAATCGCAAAAGTAAGCAATTGATACTATCGACAATGAATACATATAATATAAAGACAAATAATTGCAAAATATGAAGTAACAACAGATTTAAACAAAGAGTACTCTTTTAACAAGAACAATAAATTTAAAAAATCATCAATATTAATATTAATAATAATAATAATAATAATAGAAAAAGAAAAAGATAAACAATAAATAGGGTGACATATGAATAGGCCTATGAATATACTTTATAATGGGATAAGTAAACATAACCATTATTTTATTCTATATATCTATCTATCTATCTATCTATCTATCTATCTATCTATCTATCTAAATACTGTACTCAGACACAATCCCCACTTTTCCTTTTTTTTTGGGGGGGGGGGACTCAGACAGAGCCAGGATAGGGACACCACATAAAAACAAAATACAGTAAAAGTCCTTTAATCCGACGACCGATGATTCGAATCTCCCAATAGTCCGAATTTTTCAATTTGAGGCCAAATCCGAATTCACCCGATGGTCCGAATTTCAAGAAGTCCCAAAGTCCCCTTTTTGAGGCATTAGTCCACTCATATGACACATAATGGAGCACACACATATCATATGTTCATGAATTCACTTTAAAAGTTTACCATTGTCATTGTAGCCTATTACCTACTTCAAAACATTCAGATTAATGGTCAAAGGAAGCTACTGATATAAACGTAAACACCACATCGTCTGCTAGAGAGTTTGTTTTGCTCTTGAACGCATCCTTGGGACGCTCCGATGCGCTACTGGCTTGCACCGCATTTTCTGCAAGCGCATTCAGTCTTGAGCTTGAAAACGCACCTTTGGACGTATTAGTCTTGAGCTTGAAAACGCACCTTTGGACGTTCCGATACGCTACTATTTATAGTTCAGTGATCGGAGCGTCCCAAGGGTGCTTTCAAGACAACAAGACAAGGGTGCTTTCAATACAATATAATACAACAGAGCACGTCACAAAAGGAAAATCACAAAATGAAAATTACAAGAACCTCTCAGGGAAGTGCCGTTGTTAAGGCATTACTTCCCGAACCACATCTGATCTGATCTTCAAGAGCAAGACAAACTCGCTAGTAGACGATGCGGACATATGGTGTTTAGAAGAAGAAGAAGACGTTTATATCAGCAGATTCCTTTGACCATTAATCTGAATGTTTTGAAGTAGGTAATAGGCTACAATGACAATGGTAAACTTTTGAAGTGATTTCATGAACATATGATATGTGTGTGTGTCATTTGGGTGGCCTAATGCCTCAATGTTTTCGTCAGGCCATTAATACACAGGTTCATAGGGGTAAAGTCCGATAATCCGAAAAATCCACTAATCCGAACGAGGGCCGGTCCGCTGCCCTTCGGATTAACGGAAGTTTACTGTACTGTACTAATTCACACATATCTAGGTCATCCAGGAGAAGACCCAGAGACCAGGGTCACCAAGGTCCCTCCAGCACTTCCCAGGCCCCCGACCACCCGGAGAGGTTCCGATCTCGGCAAGCAGACATGCAGCAGAGCGAAACCACAAGCCCGCCCACCACACTTCCAGGCGCACCCTTCACATAAACCGTCTCCCAGGGCCAGGCGCCTGATGGACTATTATCTAGTCCAACTTGCGCCCGACCCCTTTCCCCAAATGACCACGTGTTCACTCAACTATTCACAATCATTCTCCATTCATTCCTGTTTATTACCACTTCCCTTGCCTGATCTATAGTAATTCCTCTATCATCGAAAACTTGTCGTATACAGTCTCTCCATCTCAATGGGGGTCTTCCTGCCCTTCTATCTCCCCTTGTATCTGACTCACATATTCTCTTTGTAAGCCTTTCATCTTCCATTCGTTCAACATGACCATACCAGCTCAGCACCCTTCTGTCCACTCTACATACATACGGGTTTAAAGAGCGCAACCGTCCACAGTGAATGTGGCTTCCATGGGACAATCACAGTACTGCACACAGTGCATAGTAATCATAACACGGTGGCTACAGTCTGTACTGCAGCACAGTACAACAAGGCCGACAAATGTTCCTGCTGTCCCACTCTCCTATGTATCTCTTCATTCCTGAATCTGTCTCTACGAGTAACTCCACACATACTCCTCAAGCAGCTCATCTCCATCACATCCTACTTTCTTCTCTCCTTTTCCTTCAGAGCCCATGTCTCAGCCCCATACATCACTGTTGGCACAACAATTCCTTGATACATTGCACTTTTTACTTTCATTCCAAGATTTTTCATCTTCCACATACTGTACTGTACTTCCTATTGCTCCGAAAACCTTCCTTCCTTCACACACTCTCTGTTTTACCTCCATTTCCATACCTCCACTCCTACTTATCGTTCCTCCTAGATATTTGAAACACTACGATCACCCCTATTACACACCATTACTTTAGTTTTATTGATGTTCACCTTCAGTTTCCTCCTCCCACAAACCACACCAAACTCTTTGACCACCCGCTGCAGTTTCTCCTCAGAATCCGCCACCAACGCTGTGTCATCAGCGAACAGCAACTGATTCAACTCCCAATCTCTACCATTCTTTCTTACTAAACCTAATCCTCTTCCCACAGTTCTCATTTTCACCTCCCTCACCACACCATCAATAAACATATTAAACAGCCATGGTGACATTACACAACCTTGTCGCAAACCTACATTTACCTTAAACCATTCACTGAACTCACCATTTCGTACTCTAACACGCTCTGCTCCCTTCATTAAAACTCTTATTTGCTTATAACAAATTTCCTCCAATTTCATAAATCCTTATCCCTTCCCGCCCGGGCAGCATTTTAAAATGACACCGCGGCAGATGGGCAGGAGCCCGGGTGTCATTTTAAAATCTGTAAGCTTGAAAGCCTATTAAGCGTGTTTTGAAAGCCGTGCATCCGACGTATGTAAACACAGCTGGTCGGAGGCGACGCGCGCACCTCCGAAAGCAAGCAGACGTCGAAGCTTTGTTGTTGTGTGGCACTGTGGTCTGCTATGACAGATTTAGTGATGAAAAGTGTGTCATATTGCTAACATCGCCTCGAAACTCTCCACGGAAATCGTCATCACAACTGAACCAGTTGACTTAGAGAGCTCTACTCAACGCCAGTCTACAGATTGGAAACCGCAGTACGTTTAGAGCTGTGTGGTCATTTTCTAGCAGTTAAAATAACAAAGATACGGTAGCCTAGGCTTAGACGTTTTTCGGCCATATCGCCCGGATCTCAACAACGTCCTTAGGATAGCGAGCCCGGGCCAGAAGGGTTAAAGGGCATAGCTCGTCAAAAATCTCATCCTGTTTTTGTCGCTCTTTAAATCATGTTAATTTGACAAATAATGCACATGTGCTTTGCTTTGTGTTGTGCAGAAATATCTGGAGAAGAAACAAAAGGTGTATGTTGCCTTTATGGACTTGGAGAAGGCCTATGACAGAGTGGATAGAGAAGGCATGTGGAAAATACTTAGAATATACGGAGTAGATGGCAAGTTGCTGAAAGCAGTGAAGAGCATGTATGAGGGTGCAAAGGCGGCAGTACGTGTGGAGAATGAGCAGAGCGAGTTCTTTGACCTGAGTGTTGGGTTGAAACAGGGGTGTGTGATGTTTCCATGGTTGTATGGAGTCATGAAAGAAATTCTAGGAAGAGCAGTGGATGTTGGTGTATCGCTGAAAAGGGAGGGAAATGAGTGGAAGCTGCCTATACTGCTGTTTGCGGACGATACAGTTTTGATGAGCGATAATGAATGGGAGTTGCAGTTGCAGGGTCTGGTAAATGAGTTTGGAACAGTGTGCGAAAAACGGAATCTGAAGGTAAATGCGGGGAAGAGCAAGGTTATGGTCTTCGAAAGGGGTGAAGTCACAGAGTGTGAGGTGAAGTTGAATGGTCAGGCTATGGAGATTGTCAGCTCTTTTAAGTATCTGGGCAGTGTGTTGAGTAAAGATGGGACTATAGATGAAGAAGTGCGGGAGAGGGTGCCACAGGGGAAGAGGGTTGTAGGAATGTTGAAAGCAGTAACAAGAAATAGAGTGGTCAGTATGGAAGTGAAGAAGTCCTTGCATGACAGTGTGGTAATCCCGACACAACTTACGGAAGCGAAGCATGGACGTTCGGGAAGAGACTCAGACCAAGAGTGAGAGCGGTGGAAATGAGTTACTTGAGAAGTGCGTGCGGAGTTACATGGAGGGATAGACAGACGAATGAGGAAGTAAGAAGGAGGTGTGGTGTGGAGGTAGATGTGCTGGAAAGTGTGAAAAGGATCAACTTGAGATGGTTCGGCCATATGGAACGTATGGAAAGCGAGAGATTGACTAAAAGTGTGTACGAGAGCGAGGTGGAAAGACAGAGAGGGAGAGGTGGAAGGATGGAGTGAGGAAGTATATGAATGAAGGCGGTGCTGGTTGGGAGGAGGGGCGTCGACTGACTGGGGACAGAGGTGCATGGGGGCGGTTCGTTCGTGGCCACCACTTCGGGGATCACGGCGTCAGGCAATAGATAGATAGATTGATAGCTTTGCTTTGTTATAATTTTTACTCTAAAATAGCAAACAAATTTACAATAGATATTTATATTTTAAGGGGGGTGATGACATCAGCAGAGAAAACAGAGCCGAAATTAAGACCAGTTCACAGTGGTTCACAAGCTAGCCTGGATTTGTTTAACAGACTTACTAATGCTACACTCATTCCAGCTCCAATCCTTGCTAAATTAGCTTATATTCTATGTATGGCCTCAGATTTACCTCCACCCTTGTCAATTGTACCCACCTACAGCCTTTGACAGTTGATAATAAATATCCAAGAGAAGAAAATAACCGGTTCGTTACCAAAACGAAAAACAAAATAGCGCTAGATTCGTTCTCAAAAGCTGCTAGAATGTTGCTAGATAATACAATAATGGCAACAATTGCTAGTATAATACCACAATTTATTAGTGGCCCCTCCATCATTGACGAACATGCCTATTACATAAGGCATCCTCTTCAAACACTAATCCGCCGTAGTTTTGAATCTACCGCGCAGAGCATTTAAAAAACTGAGGAGCCTTCATCATGAGCGCACGCGACCTCACTCATGGCTTCAGTCATTATGAATTGGGTTCTCACTACGAAAAAACTTCGTAAAAAATAAAAACAAAAAGAAAATAAGAATAACTATCCAATAAGCTTTCCATCATATCGTGGATGTACTTGTGTGGATCTCTGACCAGACGCTGATTCAGGCGTCATTCTTCCTTCTCTGCTCTGCGTTCAGCCTGCCCGGACGTGCCTCCCCATGCTCCGCTAGTTCCGCATTCGTGGCGTCCCTAGTGAGTTTTTTCTCATTTGTTTACTCCAGGATGTATCGAGTAAGGTTAGGATAGGCGTAGCAGGAGTGTCCTGGGCTGGTTGCCCGCAGTGCAGTGTATTTTGGGTCGAGTGTATGGGGCATCTATTTCGGATGTACCCTCGTGGTCCCGTTGTGGACATGTGAACTTTTTCACAGCTGTGTTAGTTTGTGATGCAGGCGGCTTTCACTACGCGTTAGTTAGTGCTGCCTTTTATCTTTCTGATGAGGTAAGCTTTGTTTCTGACGTTCCCAGCGTATTTTTCTTCACTTAGTGAAGTTTTTTCTGGGTCCCGAGTCAGTCTTCCCTTGGTCGGAAGTTTGTGCTACGGTGGTGTGTTGGCGGTGGTTCCTGTTGTGATATTTCCAGTGTTTGTGTATATTTCAACTTTTATTATGCCGTCTACCTAGGCCTAGCCAGCCGCTCGTAGCTTTGCCACATGTACTAGTGTTATTGTTTATTATTTATAAATATGCCCTACTGTGTCATGTGTATCCGGGTTTTAGTTGTGTATTGGCTAATTCCTCGGACTAAAATTGTTTCCTGGTTTAGTTGTGTATTGGCTAATTCCACGGATTATTGAGTGACCTTGGGGTTGTCGTGCGTGGCTCTCCTCGTGTCTCTTGTTGTTCAGATGGTGTCTGTTCAGGGTGGGTTGCCTTCCGGCGGGGTTTTCTCGGTTTCACCATGAAAATCCCGGCCGCGAGCCGTGTTGGGCCACACGTGGTTGTTAACACTGGCTTGTTTCCCCGGCGTTGGGGTGTCTGTGGCTCTCCAGGACTGCGTCTCTGTGGGTGCCTGGTTTCAGGCCTCCTTTGATTCCCGGCGGGATGGCTGTTCCCATCTATAAAACGTTGTTCATGCGGACATACGTTATGTAGTTTTTCTACCCGGTTTTACAAAAACCACTTGAAAAACCTAGCTGTTGTTTTAGGCTTTCCTCCCCGGCGATCTTTTACAAAGAAGTGGGGACAGGAACTTATGGTGTTAACGTTTGGACATCTCACCCGGCGGGTGCACCTGGGTAGGGTGGGATGAACGACTTATGTCTTTCAGTTAGTTAACCAATCCATTTTAGTGATACTATGTGTATCGCCGCCTTTACTCTTACGGCGATTGAAGGTTCAAATTAGGTTAATTTATCGATTCTTCTCACCCGGCGGGTGCTCCTAGGTGGAGGTACTAAGGAATTTACAAAATTCGATTTCGATTTAACCACTTAATTTAGTGATACAAGTAGGTATCGCCGCCTTCAAACTTACGGCGATCTTTTGTGACAATTCGTTAGACATCAGATCTCGTATCATCCTGCCCTGTGCTATTCTACTAAAATATTTCAAGGGCCGGCGTCTTTATGGGGGGTTGCTTTGTTACAAAATTGAATCTTGAGACAGTCACCACCACCAAGAGACTATAAGCGCCATGCTGGACCGTTATATTATATCAGAGGGTATTCTTAACTTTCTTTAACAAAAGATTTGTTTAGATTTTCTGAACCCCGCCGCGTAGCGAGCTGTGTTTGTGTCAATTACATCTCGTTACCCGGCGGGTTATTAACACTTGTGTGCGAACATGTTGGGTTAACCTTATGAGCATTAATTCCTGGAAATTTTCTTTTTTTCCAGAGCTGAGCTCCGGCGGACCAATACAGACCCGGCGGTAGTTTCCTCCCACCAGTCTCTGTCATGGCTACCGTGGCCCCAGTTTTTGCTTTGTGCACTACCCCTGCTTGTGCTGGTATCCCTATTTTTGCGCATACCCGTTGCATAAGGTGTGTTAAATGTCTAGACCGTTCAAGGGGTCTCTGGGTTATGCGTAATTGTTCTTTTTGCTCCCAATTAGCTTTAAAGGTCCTTTGTGATAATGATAAGACCGCGGCGGTAGCGTTGAGAGAGGTTAGGCAACAGATGTCAGCCTACACTACCATTGTTGCGCATAAATCACTTCAATGTGACAACGTCCCAGTTTGGGATAGATTGCTCTCCGAACACCCTCCCCCTAAACGTTCCTCTAGAGTCACGAGTATTAAGCCGGCGGAGACTGGTCAGGGTTCTGTATCCTCTGCTGCTACACCTAAACGCCCAAGGGAGCCTACACCCCCGGTATCCGCCTCCTCGTCTCGGGCGAGATCCCGGTCTAGGTCTCCTCTTAGACACCAGTCATCTAGTCGTGCCTCTTCACCGGCGAGTAAGAAGAGTAGGACGGAAGGTTCCACCAGTGGTCACGGCGAGGATTCCTCCAGATCTAAGAATAGTTCGCGGTCACACCGTAGCCATAAATCCTCTAAAAAGGATTCACATAAACGGAAGTCCTCTCGACATTCACCAACTTCTAGTGCATCTCATCGTACCTCTACCCCAGACAGAGTTTGTGTTAAGGCCCAAGAGTCCAGTGCAGCGCCTGTCCCAAAAGAGGATTTGCCACTTAATATTTTAACCCTGGAATTGGAAAGTTCAGGGGGTTCAGTAATTGAGAATGTTTCAGACTCTCAAGAGAGCGTAGGCCAGGGCCTCGGTGTTTGGCGGTTTGCTCAACCAGGGTCTGACCACCCACGTCCGACTCAAACGAGTCACACAGTAGCCGATGTCCACAGGGACGCGGCGATCCCATCCTCTATCCCAGACTTATCTTGGCAACAAGGTACCCCTGCCTCGGCGGGGTCTTCTCAGGAGGATCAGGAGGAGAAAGACGAAGTTTCTATAATTTCGGAGATGGAAGGACAAGGGTCAGGCTCAGGCTTGGACGCCGCACAGGATACTAATGATTCACCTGTAAGTTCTTCATCAAACCAGTTTGTTACGGCACAAGAAATTAATGGGCTGCTTACTCATGCTTTATCTAAATTTTTTGGCCAACAACAGGAAAACCCCACAATGGACTTGGGGGCTCCCAAGACAAGTTCTACGGTACGGCCTCTGATGACTTCGATTGATTTATCTAAGATCACTAACCCTCCCACTCTGTTAACCTCAGGGATCACGAGGCCTGCTACGGCGGCATTGACAACTTCAAATGTCAGGGTCATAACGGATGTCAATCCACCCCCTCTAGACAAAGCGCCTCTTAGAAAGGTAGCTATGCCCTTACTTTATGGGCCAGACGAGTCATGGGTTCTTTTGAACTCCTCTAAACCAGAGCTTGCCCAACCTACTTTGTCAGGGGAACTCCCGGTACCGCGTGAGTGGGTCATCCAGGGCAATAAGTCAAAGAAATTAAGGGCCGTGGATACTTTGGGTAATGTTCTGGACGTAAACATCAAGGCTATACCTAGTTATTATCACCAAGATTATTTTGTGTATGCTTCTAAGCCTGCTTTACCCCCTGCCTCAGCTTCAAAACTATTTTCAGACTGGTCTAAGCTGGATGGGTTTAATGATATTAAGACTCTGTCAGCTCTCACTCACTGAACTAGATTTACAGACCGTCACAGACGACGCAGCTAATCCAGTTTTGAAGGTGGGACAGTTGGGACCAGGACCTTGGGTAGATTGGGAGGTAGAGGCTCAAAACTTTGCAACCACTTTCACTTCTAAATCTTCCCACCAGATACCTCAGGATACTCATTCATGGTTCTCCATGCCGGTGGGTTCTGCCGGCGGAGTCCCGTCAGCTTTGTTTTCATTTCTAGCTGCCCCTAAGATTAATCTTTGTGAGCTGAAGGACCCGTTCACTACCCCTACCCCTACTCACCTAGACAGAGAATTTAGGCTACGGGGAAAAGCTTTTCGCCTGTTCTCGCAGTACATAGTATCTCAGCAGGTGGCTAAGTCTTTACTACGGTCCACGCAGGCAATCGCAGATGCGGATGCTCGAAGATCGGTTGAGTTATCCCGGCGACTGATTCTTCAGTCGTCAATCCAATCCTTGGGTGACATACGTACCGCCTTGCTTGAGGCGGTACGAGCACGACAAGATCTTAGGATGTCGTTAGTTCGCAAGCTACCTGATCGCATTGCTAATCAGGTGGTTATGTCACCAGTGCTTACTCCCTCTTTAATGACCCCTGAAGTGTGGCGAACAGTGTTCAATATGGCACAGGCCGTTAAGCACAGTCCCACCCCTTCTAAGAAACCTGCATTTAACTTCCCCAAACCCAGGCCTACTACTAAAGCTCAGCCAGGGGGATCTAAACCTTTTCTTCCGCCTAAGTCCTCCCACTCCCCCCAGGGTCAGTACAGGCATAGACAGAGTAGGTTTTCAGGTCAGAGAGGATGCGGCCAAAATAAACCAGGTCAGGGCCAGTCTTCGGCCAACACCAGCCAGCCGGCGAAGCGGCCAGCACCAACCCCACCATCAAAAAACTAAAGTCTCTCTCACTCCCGGCGCCTACCTTAAGGCCGGAGGAACCGAGGGTAGTACAGCCGGCGAACCCTTGTCTGCTAACTGGGTCGTTCCGAACGTGTCACCAAGCATGGCCGTTAAACACTTGGGCACGGATGGTGGCACGCAAAGGCATCACTTGGCAGTGGCTCCGGCGACCTCGATTACGTCAGCCGACAACGGCGAATTTTGTTTCTTTAGAGGTGGAGTCACTAGCCCAGGAATTGATTGCCAAGAATGTCATCATCCCGGTCCCCCCAAATTACCCTGTATTCACGTCCAAACTATTTTTGGTTCCCGAAAGGGACAGTGTTCAGATGAGGCCGGTCGTAGACCTGTCTTATCTGAATCTTCACATTCACAACGAATCTTTCAGAATGTTAACAGTACACCAAATCAGGCTAACACTTCCGCCGGGAGGTTGGATGTGTTCACTAGACCTGACAGACGCCTATTGGCACGTATCGGTCAACAAAAGATTTCAAAGGTTTTTGGCCTTACGGATCAGGCACCAAAATTTTGTTTTTCAGAGGATGCCGTTCGGCTTGAACCTGGCACCTCGATTATTCACAAAACTAGTCCGGCAAGCCCTGATGCCATTGTTAAAACAAGGGATCAGAGTGTTGTGGTATCTGGACGACTGGCTGGTGGTGGCAGAGACACAACAATTATGCATAAAACATGTCAATATCATTTTAAATCATGTCAAAACTCTAGGCTTCAAGGTAAATCTGGTAAAGTCAAACCTTGTTCCCTCACGAGTAATTCAGTGGATAGGGCTGGTCTGGGACACCGCCGCTCTCACTCTGAGTCAGAGTGTGGACAATCGCAACAGGTTTCGCAGGAAACTGTTCAGGTTTCTTCACAGTCTGACTACGACGCGAAGGGTCTGGGAGTCTCTGGTCGGCTCTCTCAACTGGATTCAACTAACTGTCAAGTTGGGCCGGTTGAAAGTAAAACGATTAATATTGGAAGGCAACAAATATTTCCCGCTCTTACCGTCGGGAAAATTATGGCCCATCCCGAAATTAATCCACACCTTACTAGCGGTCTGGGCGAAGAGGGAAACATTGCACTCAATAATGTCATGGACCTCTCCTCCACCAACGGTATGGGTAGACACGGATGCGTCAGGCACAATAGGGTGGGGATTTCAGTCAAATCAGGGGCACCAGTGTCAGGGGCTTTGGTCCCACTTAGAAATCTCGCACATCAATGTCAAAGAATTACTAGTCCCCTTGTATTTCCTTCAGGCTCACGGCCCGGCGTTACGGGGCAAGTCGGTGGCCTTCAGAATGGACAATCTGAATGCAGTCCACTGTATTCAAAAACAAGGGTCAACGAGGTCAAGGAAGTTGCTAAACGTGTCGGAAGAGATTTTTGCTCTAGCCAACAGTCTAGATATTTATCTTCACGCATCTTATCTCCCAGGCGTAGCGAACGTCTGGGCAGACGCTCTGTCCCGGAGACAGAGCACGACAGTAGAATGGGAGCTCAAGCAACCCATTTTCAACCTAATGATTGCAGAGCTCTCCCATCCACAAGTGGATCTTTTTGCGTCCGAGGAGACTCACAAACTCCCTCTATACCTCACCCGCCGGGCGAAAACGCCGGCAGGGGGGCCAGACGCCCTAGTGACAGACTGGAACAGATGGAGCTCCATCTATCTGTTTCCACCGCCAGATGCGTCACTAATGTGCCACGTAGTGAACAAACTACGAGATTATCGAGGCTTAGTCTCGCTAATCGCGCCACTGTGGCCGGCGCAGTTGTGGTACCAGCAATTGAAAATGTGGTGCCCGGACCCGGTATCGCTCCCGGTCGGGTATTTCCACTTAGACACGATTGGCAACCTAGCGACCTCGCTGACTTTTGCATTATGGACATTCAGGAGGCCAAGTGGCTAGCACCATACGGTAGAGATGTGACCAATAAATTACTCAATCAATATACTCAGTCTACAAAACGACAGTATCAATCACATTGGCAAGCCTTTACTTCTTGGATCGTTAGGACAGAACAAACTGTACCCTCAGTGGCATTAGTTTTTAATTATTTGAATTATCTGTTTGAGCAGAAACGTTTATCTGTGGTAACATTAAAAAATCACTTAACTGCGATTAGAGTGCCCTTTTTAGACCTTACGGGTCTTTCCATACCGGTGGCGGAGGAAACAGGTTTTATGAGAGCATGTTTTAAACTACGCCCACCTCCCCGTCAGCTCATGCCTACTTGGTCTCTGGACAAAGCTTTGTCTTTGCTTCACTCTCGTCTGTACCAAAATACTGCAGACTTTGCATTACTCTTAAAAAAGGCGGTTTTCCTTTTGGCTTTGGCCACCGGAAACAGAGTGTCTGAGCTGGCGGCGATGAGCAACACACCTAATTGTCTTAGGTTTGGTAGACTTAATGAATGTATTTCCATTGCACCCTCCCCAGGTTTTGTAGCCAAGAATGAGCATAGTGCACACGTGTTTTCTGAGTTCACGGTGCCGGCGTTAAAAAGGGGAAAGGTGCATCATAATTTATGTCCAGTGCAAGCTCTAACCAAATATTTGAGAGTAGCTCCTCGAAACCCCCAAGGTGCTTTATGGGTAGCAAGTACGGGTAAACGCTTACTTAAACGGCGATTAGCCTCTCTTCTGGTAGAAGTCATTAAAGAAAGTAATCCCGGCGTTGTGGGTCGGGCCCACGATTTACGCAAATGGGCAGCCTCTTTACGTTTCCTGAAATTTTTTTCAGTTGAAGACATAGCGTCCACGCAGTTGTGGGCGTCTAATCATACGTTTCTGTCTAGATACTTGTCAGTTGCTCTAGACAAACCTTCCTTACCATGTATAGCTTTAAGGCAGAGGGTCTAGGTGGCCCTTCAGTCACTTTTGTTTACTTTCACGGGAAAGGGGGGGGGGGGGGGGTGCAGTCAGTTGACATAGGACACCCTAGACCCCGCCGGAGTATGAGAGCTGTGATACAATTTAAGGTTAAAATGTGATATGAAAATTTCTCAGTGAGAAATTGTGCTAGTACAATGTTAAGTACAAAACAACGGTTGTTGTTAGAGTAGTTTAGCTGCGAAAGCAATTTAATATTAGAATAATGGAGTTCCTTTGCAATTTATCTCCAAGTTTATGTTGGGGTTTATTATGTGCACATATAAACTTATAACTTGTTATTTTTTGTCACCACTCGTTGAGTGGGGTGCCTTTGTAACTACAGATCTGTGTTCAGAATCTTCAGGGTTACCCATTTTTTTGTCAGGCAGGCTTCTTTGAAGCACGCACCTGCCTGAACCCCCTTTTTCTTGTATTTTTTCGGCCTACGCCGTTGTTAAATATATTTTCAAAAGTAAGAATACTATGTGGTTGTTTTTATTATCTGCTTTTCTAGAGTTATGATATGATTACGAATGTCCCCCTCCAGTCTTAGAAATCAGGCATGTTCGTCAATGATGGAGGGGCCACTAATAAATTATAGGTTTGACTCCTGTAAGGAGATAAAGAAAACCTAATATTTAGTAGTGGCCCCGTAATCATTGACGACTGGGGCCCTCCCGACCGTCCCCTTCCCATTCGTTGATGTATTGAGGATTTTGGTTTACTTGATATGTCAGTGAAGGAAGAATGACGCCTGAATCAGCGTCTGGTCAGAGATCCACACAAGTACATCCACGATATGATGGAAAGCTTATTGGATAGTTATTCTTATTTTCTTTTTGTTTTTATTTTTTACGAAGTTTTTTTCGTAGTGAGAACCCAATTCATAATGACTGAAGCCATGAGTGAGGTCGCGTGCGCTCATGATGAAGGCTCCTCAGTTTTTTAAATGCTCTGCGCGGTAGATTCAA
The DNA here is from genome assembly GCA_032716605.1 of Paralithodes platypus. Lineage (NCBI taxonomy): Eukaryota > Metazoa > Arthropoda > Malacostraca > Decapoda > Lithodidae > Paralithodes > Paralithodes platypus. The sequence goes on along the minus strand of CM064509.1, from coordinate 32,308,035 downwards.
AACTACGGCGGATTAGTGTTTGAAGAGGATGCCTTATGTAATAGGCATGTTCGTCAATGATTACGGGGCCACTACTAAATATTAGGTTTTCTTTATCTCCTTACAGGAGTCAAACCTATAATCTCTCTAGTGTAGATTATTATCACTAATATTCCTAAAATATAACTACAATTCATGTCACTAGATGCAAGAAAATGCTACTATATCGAAATAAATACATCTAGATCTAGCAATAAGTATGCTAAATTGGCACTACTATTTGGTCACACGAATAGCCCTTTGTAAACGATAAAAAAGGTAAGTGTATATTGTAGAGTACCCGACACAGGTTACCACAAAGACGCCATTTTGACTCCATAGTAGAACAGCATTCGTATTTATATCATAATACGTTTCTGTTTGTACAGCTCCTTAATATGGTTATACCACTAATACAATTAGATTATCTTTTTATATCACTGTCTATCTGTCTAATTGCATCTATTATTTTTACTAGGACATTTGAAAAAAGAAAAAGTTTTCTATAATAGCGCCAACAACGTTTTCTTTAACACTCTCCGACTCATATGACGCTAGAGCGTCATATGGAGGTTTGGCCAAAATACTCATATGACGCTAGAGCGTCATATGAACTTATCTTAATATCTCTCTAATAAGTTATATGACGCTCTAGCGTCATATTGAGCTCAGTAAGTTAGGTAAGTTAGATAAAAATCTGTCGAATGGTGGCAACCCCATGTTTCTCCGACTTTTAACGGTCCCTCAGTGAGATTTTGACAGTTGTGGGGATAATACCGTGTCAGCCCTCCTCGTCAGTAAGTTAATATAATCTGTCTGGGGGGGTTAATAGAGTTATGGGAGCCTCGTGTAAAAATATTGAGTAAAGGCTTATCCCTCAATACCTTCAATACGAAGTATTCTTCCTAATATACCGCTATATCATAAATAATAGTAATTGGCGCTTACACAATATCAGAATGCATCTGTGAACGAAGTCTTAATGGAATATGTCACAAAATGACCGAGAATTACCGTAGATAAATTTGAGCACGGAAAAAGTCTGGTGGCAGTTGGCAACTCGATCTGTGAATGGTACCATACATAAGACCATTTTAACTAGATCTATCTATTGCCTGACGCCGTGATCCCCGAAGGGGTGGCCACGAATGAACCGCCCCCATGCACCTCTGTCCCCAGTCAGTCGACGCCCCTCCTCCCAACCAGCACCGCCTCTATTCATATACAGTACTTCCTCACTCCATCCTTCCACCTCTCCCTCTCTATCCTTCCACCTCGCTCTCGTACACCCTCTTAGTCAATCTCTCGCTTTCCATACGTTCCATATGGCCGAACGATCTCAAGTTGTTCCTTTTCACACTTTCCAGCACATCTACCTCCACACCACACCTCCTTCTTACTTCCTCATTCGTCTGTCCATGCTTCTCTTCCGTAAGTTAGTGTCGGGATTACCACACTGTCATGCAAGGACTTCTTCACTTCCATACTGACCACTCTATTTCTTGTTACTGCTTTCAACGTTCCTACAACCCTCTTCCCCTGTTGCACCCTCTCCCGCACCTCTTCATCCATATTCCCATCTTTACTCAACACACTGCCCAGATACTTAAAAGAGCTGACAATCTCCATAGCCTGACCATTCAACTTCACCTCACACTCTGTGACTTCACCCCTTTCGAAGACCATAACCTTGCTCTTCCCCGCATTTACCTTCAAATTCTGTTTTTCGCACACTGTTCCAAACTCATTTACCAGACCCTGCAACTCCCATTCATTATCGCTCATCAGAACTGTATCATCCGCAAACAGCAGTATAGGCAGCTTCCACTCATTTCCCTCCCTTTTCATCAATACACCAACATCCACTGCTCTTCCTGGTATTTCTTTCATGACTCCATCCATATATACACTATACAGTAAACAACCACGGGGACATCACACACCCCTGTTTCAACCCAACACTCAGGTCAAAGAACTCGCTCTGCTCATTCTCCACACGTACTGCCGCCTTTGCACCCTCATGCATGCTCTTTACTGCTTTCAGCAACTTGTCATCTTCTCCGTATATTCTAAGTACTTTCCACATGCCTTCTTTATCCACTCTGTCATAGGCCTTCTCCAAGTCCATAAAGGCAACATACACCTTTTGTTTCTTCTCCAGATATTTCTCCACAACACAATTCAGGGTAAAAATCTCGTCGCCTATCCATTTCTCCGTTCTCACTCTCACTCTCTCAATCACTACCCTACTGTACACTTTCCCTACTACGCTTAAAAGACATATTCCTCGGTGGTTACCACACACTCCTCTTTCCCCTTTGCCCTTATATAGGGGGACTATTATGCCAGTCTTCCAGTCATCGGATGCATTCCCCTTCTCCCATGCTAGTTGCACATTTTCCATACCCATTCGATCACTATCTCACCACCATACCTCAACATTTCCCCACACACTCCATCTGTTCCTGGTGCTTTCCCCAACTTCACTCTTTTCATGGCTTCCCACACTTCTGACCTCCTGATCCCCACCTCCTCCTCCACTACTTCTCCTCTTCTCCCTCCCATGCCCCATCCAACTATGTTTGCTGGCTCTTCATTCCTTACATTTAGCAACTCGTTGAAGTACTCCCTACATCTCTTGCTTCTCGGCTAGCATTCTCCCACTCTTATCTTTCACACTCTTACTGTTTCCCTTGCTACCTTCCCTAACTTTCTTGACTTCTTTCCAGAACAGTTTCTTACACTCCCTCCATTTTACACTCAGATTCCTTTCAAATTCCTCATCTACTCTTCTCTTACTTTCCTTCACTACTCTCTTCACCACTCTCTTTCTCTACACGTACCTCGCTCGTTTCTACCTCTCCAAATCTTCATTCCCTCTACTACCCAACCACTCTCTATACGCTTTCTTCTTATCTTCCACAGCTATTTTTACCTCTTCTGTCCACCATGCTGTACCTTTCACTCCCCTCCCTCTTCTCCTCACTCCACACACCTCCTCACATGCTGCACAGACCTCTTCCTTAAACACCTTGCTTATCTCCTCCACTTCCTCCATATCTTCCAGGTCGAACCCACCTAGTCGTCTTTCTACTGCTCTCCTGTTCTCTTCCCTGATTTCCTCCTCCTGTAGCCTCTCCACCCTTCTCACCATTCCACCTTCCTCTCGCCTCCCTCCAGCTCTCCTCACCCACTTCTTTTGTATCCTAACCTTAGCTACTACTACATAATGGTCAGACAGACCCCCTCCAATACCCCTATACACCCTAGCATCCATCACAGATTTCTTCATTCTTTCATCCACACATATATAATCAATCAGTGACTTTCGTTCCACCACTGTCTTATCCTTCATCGTCCACACCACTTTCCATGTGTACCTGTGTATCATTCTGTGTCGGAAGAAGGTGTTGACTATCCACCAGCGAGGCTAGATACCAGCGAGGAATGGAAACCCCAATTCAATTGTATTATTTCCGGCTATATGAATAATTTAGATTATTTCCAATGTTCTCTACTTTAATTTACTAATATATGAATCATTATGTGATAGGTATGACGTTTTCCATGGGGCTATTATTGGGAAACATATTAGATAAACTGGCACCTCTCGATTCCCACATTTATCACTCGTCAGTTTCTTTCACCATGTTTCGCTTCGTCATTTATATTTTCGTACGGTAAGATAACTTAAATAAACTCCTGACCTCTCTGTTTTACCTAATTTATCGTTTAAGTACTTAAAATATATAGTAAGAATATTCAGGTATGTAAAAATAGTTGTATGTACAGTTCATTCATTTATTAAATTAAAATTACACTCGGCTGTTATCGATCGATCAGCTGTTTCCCAACTCGGCCTCCCCAGCCTCCCCTCCCCTCCCCTCCCCTCCCTAATCCCCTCCCCTCCCCTCCCCTCCCCTCCCCTTTATTGATGAAACTCGCAACTTCTTCCTTTCCTCAACCCCGCATCTTCATCACAGCCATCTCCCTTTCTTCTCTATTGGTCCTAGTATACTGTCTGATGGCGTAATGGGTTTCCAAATGTAAGGATCTTCTTCTAAAAAAATGTAAGGATATATTTCTTCCTGCTTTTTTGTGGCTTTCCCTAAAAGAGAGGAAGCCGATACAAAGGCGTGGCTGGGATAGGAATACCTGGCCGACCCCCATAAGAAAAAGAAGAAGAAGAAGACAGAGGAGTCGATTCCCAAATACAATTGTATTTTTTCCGGCTGTATGGATTATTTAGGTTATTTCCAATGTTCTTTACTTTCATTTACTAATATATGAATCTTTATGTGGTTGGTAAGACATCCCTTCGTTTTCCATGGGGCTATTATTGGGAAACATATTAGAGAAACTGGCACCTCCACAACTAGACAAAGAAAATTAGTTTGACTGAGGGTGTTATTGTGAAAATATAGGTACAGTACTCTATATCTCCAGTGACGTCACTATAACGTTATGCCTGTGACGTCACAAAATTCACCCCCCCCCCAAAAAAAAAAAAATCCACAAAATTGCATATATTTATATATTTATATATATATATATATATATATATATATATATATATATATATATAGAACCCAGCCACCTAATATTTTACATTGGAGTATGTTGTACATTGACAATGACGATTCTGGGGATACCTGAGTCAAAATATGTGACGAGCTATGCTCTTTAACACCTTCCCCATTGCTTCACGATCCACATGATCATACACTTTTTCCAAATCCATAAAAGCCCAAAATATCTCCTTATGCTTCTCTAAATACTTCTTATATTGGCATATTGGCATATTTTATTGGCATATAAAATTATTAGGGTGAAAAGTCTTACAGTAAGGGCGAAGTCTACCCCAAGAGGGGCGAAAATTCCAGTCTATACGGGGGCGTATCGTCCATATACTGACGTTGGCCTCGCGCACTCAAATCAGAGTTGCCAAGGTTCCGACGCTGGCAACTCCGCCCGCTATTCTCGGCTATGCAGCTTTTCGCTATTCGCGGTTCCAGGTTACTACAAGATAGTTTCTATCCTGTCGCTATCCACGAGATCACTATGCTTAATCCTTAAAAAGCGGCTCACCACATAAGTCGTGTTGAAAAAACTGGCAAAAAACGGGTGAAAAAAGGGTGGAAATCGAGTGAAAATGGGTGGGATAGTAATGATCCATACGTCCGACATCTGTGGCCTCCCGGCCCACACTAACTCCAGTTCCCCCACCGCGCGTGAGGATGACAGTGTAACCAATAGTTCGCTAAAAGTGAGCAAGGTAGCAAAATCAGCTAAACTTCCATCTTCGAGGTAACACTGTCAGTGCTCCACGAGTGCTACGTAGCTGTATGTGGCGTCATTGTGTAGCGATTTCCACCTAGTTTTCGGCGCAATACAGTTCCTTTCATACTGATGGTTGATATAGCAGTCAGAACGGCCCAGAAAGGCCCAAAACGGCCACAGAGCACCCGCTAGAGGAGGGTTAATTACGCTATCTGCTCGGCCATCTGTAGATCAGTTATGGCCGCCGCGAGCCTAGAACCGTGTAAACTCCCGAGTTTTGTAATTTACAGATACTGTACTCTGCAAATTATGGCCTAACCTATTTTATGTTATATGAGAGGAAGTACTCTGTGTTATCTTGCGAAAGGTGAAGACTAGAACACTGTACATTAAGCAGTTATTGTGTGAGGTGCGAAATAAAACCCAGTGTTTTGTTATGGTACCGGTACTGAGAACTGTTTGAATGCAGCGACGCAGTGTCGATAAATCAGCCCGTTCTAGTAGCGGCTGAGATCTTATGCCCTACGTTGGAAATGTAGAGACTACTACTAAATCAATCTTTCCTTCACCCTATGCTGTAAACTTTGTTTGTCTAGGCATTTTGACCATAACGTCCCTTGAATTTAGCTCTCTGTCACTCTTTTGACTCTGGGGGAGACACTCGTTACAGACAACCTATCATTTGTTTCCTTCATACACATAGAAAAAAAAAAAACAGATAGAGAGAGACAGACATGATAGATAGGGGGCGAAGTTACAGTACACTCTCGCTATCTCGGACTAATTGGGTGGAGACCACTTCCGAGAAGCCCGATTTTCCGAGATGTCCGAAGTCCGACTTATATCCGACTTAAGAGAGGGAAAATTCCGAATTAGAAGAGGAAAGTCCGCGTCAGAGAAAATTAAGATAATTTTTTTTTTTTTTTTTTTTTTTTTTTAATGTGAAATTCATCATATTAACCCTCCAGCTTCGGCTATGTATTCTATAAATATTCCCCGAAACCCGAGGGATTTGGCCGAAAAAAAGTCTCGCCTAGGCTACCGTATATTTGTTATTTTGACTGCTTCCGCATTCCCGCGCATCCCCAACCGTAGATGTTTCGTACCTGTAGAATGGCGTTGAGTAGAGCTCTCTAAGTCAACTGGTTCAGTTGTGATGACAATTTCCGTGGAGAGAACTTTGTGGCGATGTCAGCCATATTAGCCACTTTTCACTACTGAAACGACAACATACAGCCACACATGTTGTGATTCATCACGCTTGAGGATTGGCGGGAACGTACCTCCGCCGACCTCCGAGCTGTCAACACCTCGCAGCTGCTCCCCGATAATGAGTTACCTTGTGTGAAGTTGATAGGAGTGTCTAAGTGTTGTCCCGGAAATTTATATGTGCATTTCAATAAGTAATTAGGTGTTTTATGAGCAATTCAGATTTAATTGGATATTCCAAGTAATTGAAAATATGGATTAAGTAAAACAGTTCCTGGAGTGAGATGGGATAGTGGGGCGATTGTTGTTTTTAGGCTGGCAGACGACCACCTCGCGATGGCGGGAAGGCGTGAAAGCCTAGCTGGGGATGAGGAGGATTATGAATTTGAAGGCTTTATCACCGAGGACAAGGATGATCAGTTGGCAAGTATGAAAAAACAATTAATGGGTCTTGTGAGATGGAGGGGAGTGATGGAAAATTGGAGGAAGGAGTTAGGGGCTAAAGTAGAAGTTTTGTCCGATATGTGTGGCGTTACTAGCGGGGTGGATAGGCCTAGGCCAGTAAGTGACAGCCTAGAGGCAGTGATGGCCAGAGTAGACGAGTTAGCGTCGGAAAATGTGGCACTCAAGGCTCAGCTTAAGGAATATGAGGGCCACCTGAGTGAGGAAGTAAAAGGAATTAGTGAGGTAAAAAATGAGTGGACAAGGGTAGAGAGTGCCACGATGGTAGCCCTTGAAGAAATTGTGAAGGAGCAGAAGGAAGAGAGAGAAAAGGAAAAGAAAGAGTTTGAAAAAAATGTAGTGCAAGTTTTAAAGAAGAAAGAGAAGGTAGTGAGAGAGACAATAGATAGAGGTAAGTGTGTAGTAATCTTTGGAGATGTGGAAGAGCACCTGGCAGATATGAAGGTAAGAAAGGAAAGGGATGTTGTGAAAGTCAAGGGGATACTGGATTACTTAGACGAGGGTTATGGATGGGTAAAAGAACTGGAGGAGGTGAGAAGGTTAGGAATATATAAGAAGGGCGAGATGAGACCACTAAGAGTGGAACTAAAGTTTAGATCAACAGCAGAAGCAGTAGCCAATGTGAGCTGGAAATTAAATTCGACAGAGCTGAATCATATAAGGGTAAAAAAGGACCTAAGTGTAGAAGAACGAGAACAGTTAAGGGAACTCCAAGCTAAGGCTGATGAAGAGAATGGAAAGTTGTCTGAAGCGCAAAAGAAGAAATTTTTTTGGAGAATAAGGGAAGGGCAAGTAAGGAAGTGGTACATCAGGAGCCACCAAGAACCGAAAGTAAGAGGAGTGATAGGGAAAGAGACAGAGAGACAAGTACGAAGTCAAAGCAAGGAGACGGAGCGAGAGATAATGCAGGGAGCAGGGGACCGGAGAGAGAGCCAGGATGTGGTGGAGAGGGTGGAACAGAGGGAGAGAGAGGGGGGAGGAGAATAGAATTAGTGGGGGAGGTGGAACTGGGTCAGGGAAGGGATGGAGGAGGAGGAGGTGAACCTGGTAGGAGGCAGAGAGGGAAGAGAAACAAGGAGGTGGATTCAAATATACTGTGCTACTACACTAATATAGATGGAATAAACAGTAAAAAGGTAGAGTTAGATAATATTAAGAAAAGATCAACCACAGATAGTCTGTTTGACAGAGACAAAGCTGAACCAGGACTTTGACAGCAACATAGTGTTTAGTGAAGGATATAATATATGGAGAAATGATAGAAAGGGTAAAAGGGGAGGTGGAGTGGCAGTATTAGTTAAGAACCCTATGACAGCAAAGCACGTGGAGTTAAATAATGACAAGGCAGAAATAATGGCAGTTGAACTCAATGATATAGAAGGAAAAAAGCTAGACATAGCAGTAGCTTACATGCCACCAAAGACCAGAGCATGGAGGGAGTTGGAGTTTGAGGAGATGGTAGAGGATATGATTCAGTCGTTGAGAAGATTGCTTTTAAGGAAGAATCGATTGATCTTGGTAGGAGATTTCAACTGTAGTGAGGTTGATTGGGAATCGGGAGATGCAGGGCCAAATCAGAGATCTTGGGGAAGTCGGCTAGTGGAGTTGGTTACGGAAAATGTACTTACACAACATGTGAAGGAAAATACAAGAATGAGGGGTAATAACGAACCTTCTAAACTCGATCTGATTTTTACAAAAGATCCTCACGAAATTAGTGATATAAACTATCTATGTCCTGTAGGTAAAAGTGATCACCTATTACTAAAATGGAAGTTGACCTCGAGTAATGCCAATAGATTAGACAATAGCTACATAAATGACAGATTAAATTATAGTAAAGCTGATTATGTATCCTTGAAAAGATATTTAGAGGGAGTAGATTGGGATCTTATTTTGAAGGAACGGGACGTACAAGGTAAATATAGTAGATTCCTCGAAATTTATAGAGTAGGAACCAATATGTTTGTCCCAAGATATAAAACTGGAAATTTTACTAAGCAGAAAGATTGGTTTAATTTGAAATGCAAAAGAGCTTTGGGTAGGCGTGATGCAGCTTGGGCTAGATTAAGAAGAAGGAACACTGAGAGTAATCGGAATAAATATAAACAGGAGAGGAATAGATATGTTAACATAATTAGGCAAGTTAAAATGAACTATGAGAAGAACATAGTAAATAAATGTGAAAGTGACCCTAGATTATTTTATAAATATATAAACAGTAAGTTGAAGGTAAAGAAACAAATTACTAAATTAAGAGTTGATGCTAGGACGTATGAAAATGTATCGGACATGTGTGAGGTAATGAATAACAAATTGGGGTCAGTTTTTACTAGAGAGGAAGGTTTTGACGAACCACAGGCGGGAGTACTGGAGAGTGGTCTTAGTAAGATTGAAATAACTAGAGATGAGCTGTTATCTGCGATGAGAGGACTTGAAGTAAGGAAAGCTATGGGACCGGATGAAGTGTCTGCCTGGGTTTTAAAGGAGTGTGCAGAGCAATTAGTGGAGCCAGTGAGGGACATAATTCAAGCTTCCTTAGATAAAGGACAGGTTCCTGTTGAATGGAAAAGAGCTAATATCATTCCGATATACAAGAATGGAAACCCTGAGGACCCTCTAAACTATAGACCAGTTTCACTTACTAGTATTGTATGCAAGATTTGTGAAAAGCTAATTAGGAAGAGATGGATGAAAATGTTGGAGAGAAAGAAAATAATAACCCCAAAGCAATTTGGATTCAGAGAAGGGACATCTTGTGTTACCAGTTTGCTATGTTATTACAGTAGGGTGATAGATGTACTCCAAGAAAGAGGCGGATGGGTGGACTGCGTCTACTTAGACCTTTCCAAAGCATTCGATAAGGTACCACATAAGAGATTGTTATCTAAGCTTGAGACGCTAGGATGTGTCAGGGGGAGTTTGCTGAAATGGATGGAGAGCTATTTAACAGATAGGGAAATGAGGACCAACATTAGAGGAACTTACTCATCGTGGCGGAAAGTTGAGAGTGGTGTGCCGCAGGGATCTGTGTTGGCACCTCTCATGTTCCTTATGTACGTGAATGACCTGCCGATAGGCATAAACTCTTACATGTCAATGTTTGCAGATGACGTAAAAATTATGAGACAAATAACAAATAAAAGTAGTTGTGAGGAGCTGCAAGGGGATTTAGATAAAATATACGAATGGAGCACCAAGTGGAAAATGAAATTTAATATAAGTAAATGTCATGTGTTAAATATGGGAAGAAGTGTGAATAGACCAAATTGGGAGTACAGGATGGGAGATAATAAAATTAGCAAGGCCGAAAAAGAAAAAGATTTAGGGTTGATTATACAAGATAATTTGTCGCCAGAGAAACATATTAACAAGCTCTTTAGCGGAATGTATGCAATGGCCGGGAATATGAAAGTTGCTCTGAACTATTTGGATGAGACCATGGTAGCGAAAATTATGAAGAGTATGATTAGACCAAGATTGGAGTATGCAGCAGTGGTGTGGTCCCCGCATCTAAAGAAGCATATTCACAAGTTAGAAAGAATCCAGAGAGCAGTCACTAGATTGGTTCCAAGTCTCAGAGAACTGCCATATGAAGGGAGGCTAGACAAATTAAATCTACCGAGTCTAAAAGAGAGGAGAGAGGGGAGACATGATAATGATGTACAAATGTACCCGGGGGCTGGAGAGGCTGGATAGGGAGGATATATTAATTATGGATACAGGAATAACTAGAGGCCACAGCTACAAAGTAAAAAGACCTACCTGCAAGAACGATATCAGGAAGTTTAGCTTCCCCTATAGATGTATTGACAAATGGAATGGGCTGGAGGAGGAGGTGGTAGGGGCAAGGAACATCCATATTTTCAAGAAAAAATTGGATAAAAAGTAGACTGAGAGACGGGACAACACGAGCTTAGCTCAACTCCTGTAAACTACAATTAGGTAAATACAAACTATGCCTCTCCTTCTTGTGTTCGGAGGTGCGCGGCGTCGGGCCAACCGGCTGTGTTTATATGCGTCGGACGGACGCCTTTCAAAACAAGCTTACAGGCTTTCAAGCTGCTGGAGCCTCAGAGCCCTTCCGGTGCCCGCGGGCCGCGTTTGTTATGGGTGCCTCAGAGCCCAACCGGGTTTGAGGGTTTAATGACAAATACGAACCTTATTATGTTTTCAGGGACAGTACAGTACAGTACATAGTAATTAATATTAACACAATAATTAAAAGGCACAGGCTTCAATTCATCCTAAAATCACTTAAAACCGACTGAGAGAACATTGTAAACCGGACACAAATCCCGTCCAACTCGGAAATTTCCGAGATATACAGGGACATTTCCGAAAGGCCGATGCCATTCCGAGAAGTGCGGGTTTCCGACTAAAAAGAGTCAGAGTTAGCGGGGGTTTACTGTACTTATAAATATGTGTCCAGTTCCATGAAATAATGGAACCACCCCAAATGCCCCATGGCAGCCCTTCAGAGCAAGAGCAGACATTCTAGAGACTGTATTTGGTGCTCTGGTGTTCCGCAGCTACAATGGATCAAATACTGTAGGTTGAACGGTGGCCCAGACCTACGTCCTCCCCTTTTTAGTCACCTCTTATGAAACGCAGTACACATGATGTGGGGCATATTCTTATATTAACTTTCCTCTACCACATGGGTAGAGGTCTAGGACCTGGGAATCTTTTGCTGGAGACCCCAAATGGGCCTGGGTCTTCTCGTGGGTGACCTAGATGTGTGTGATTATTTTTTTTTTATTATTATTTTTTTGAGCGGGCTCTTGTCTCGAGTCGGCCACCCCCAGCTATGGGGTATGTGCCTGTGTATATACAGTACATACATACATGGGTAGAGGCCCCCCAACCCCATTGGGCTCATAACAAGGCAGCATGGGTTGACGGGAAGGTTGCATTAGAATGATTGTTCAACAATTTGGTTGTGAAAGAAGCAAAAAAGTTCTGCTAGAAGGTTGTTGTTCTTCTTCCCTAAGCTGCCTGGCCGAACAGCCCCGAGTCCCTGAGGAAGGCCATGGCCATGATCGGGCTTTCCCACAGAGCTCTCATTGAGTGTAGATTGTGTTGTTGGCGTAAGTGGTTGTGTGAAATGCAGTCTTCTATGATGTGTTGATGGTATGGGGTGCTGTGTTACATCCCGGGCAGGTGTCGACGACGGAGTCATCCAGTCTCTTCTGATAGCTCAGAAGAGCTGGATGGTGTCCGCATCTCAACCTGGCCAGGTGGACTCTGTCCTCGCGAGGAAGGTAGGATTCGGAAGGATGGATTTCGGGAGGTCGTGCTTGCAGCTGCGTGTTGTCTATGAGTGAGTGGATGGATCGGCGAGAGATATGGGTATGGATGTGCTTCTGGAAGTTGGTTTGGGGTGGGCAGGTTAAAGGTTAAAAGGTTAAAGAGCATAGCTCGCCAAAAATAACTTTCTGTTTTTGTCACTCTTCAAAACATGTTAATATGACAAATAATGTACATGTGCTTTGTTTTGTTATATTTTTTACCCTAAAATCGCAAACAAATTCACATAAGATATTTCTATTTTAACCCTTCTCACCCGGGTGGCCTACATAGCTCCATATCGAGCTCTCTCCTTGACACACGGGTGGCATACATAGCTCCCTAGCTTTTTTCGTGGCTTAAAACCACACTAGAGAAAGTTTTATTGTCTTAGCGGGTGGTCCGTATAACCAACAAAAACAAGAACACATAGCCAGTCAGTCATGTGACTCCTGCTTGCATGCAGGCCTAACAAAAGCTTGTACAGTGAAACCTCATAACATCAGTATCACTCAACCACTACCAATGCGAGTTCATTTACGTTTGTGTCGTATTTTTATACAGTACATTAAATATATTTTGTGTTGTAGTTTAGGGTATAATAACATCTTTGTACAGTAATATGCTATGTATCTTATGGTTTATAGGTGATAAAAGGTAGAAATAGTACAACTTTTGGTCGGCGCCAGAACCAATACCTATTTTTCCCATATATCTTTAACTTCCATGTACACGCAAATAAAACTATACGCGCCGACAGCGCAGTACGCATCCCCCGCATATTTTGAGGGTTCACTGTACTTGCTGAATCTGAGTCCCAAACAATGCATGAAAGTAGATGACAGTGACTTAGGAATAGTTGCAATGGTGAAATAAATCAATAATCAATATAATCAGTATTATTACATAATAGATAATCAATAATCAATTGTTGAACAAATGTAAATAGACCATATCTGTGGCCGCAACTTCTGCGTCGCTGCATTCGAACAGTTCTCAGTATCACAGCAAAACAGCCGGTCTTATTTCCCACTTCACACAATAACTGCTCAATGTACAGTCTTCTATTCTTCACCCATCGCAAGATAACACTGATTACTGCCTCTGGTATGTAAATAAACTAGGTTAGGCCATTTGCAGAGTAAATTACGAAAACTGGAAGTGTACACGGTTTCTAGGCTCTCGGCAGCCATAACTGACCTACTGTATTTACTTTCATCATAAAAACTGAACCACTTGGTCTAGAGACTTCTAGTCTTCACCCATCGCAAGATGACAATGAGTACTGCCGCTGGATATATGTATACCCTAGGTTAGGCCATTTTTTGTAGTACTGTATTTATAAACGCGCCAAAATACTGAGAATTTGAGAAAACTTACGGTTCCAGCAATCGCGGGAAGGTATAAATCGCCGTTCGGCGGGGGTTGTTATTGTTCCCTAAGCTGCCTGGCCGAACAGCCCCGAGTTCCTAAGGAAGGCCATGGCCACGGTCGGGCTTTCCCACAGATCTCTCAAGGAGTGTAGATTGTGGTGTTGGCGTATGTGGTTGTGTGAAATGCAGTCTTCTATGATGTGTTAAATGGTATGGGGTGCTGTGTTACAACCTGGGCAGGTGTCGTCGACGGGTCATCCAGTCTCTTCCGATAGTTCAGAAGAGTGGGATGGTATCTGCATCTCAGTTTGGCGGGGGGGGGTTAAGGGGGGTGATGACATCATCAACGGACATCCTTGAAAACGGAGCCGGATCAAAGTCCAGTTCACAGGCTAGCCTGGATTAGTTCTACAGACTTACTAATGCTACACTCATTCCAGATCCAATCCTTGGTAAATTAGCGTATATTTTATGTATGGCACCAGATTTACCTCCACCCTTGACAATTGTACCCACACACATCCTCGGACAGTTAATAATTAATCTCCAAGATAAAAAATATAACCAGTTCGGTCCCAGGGTTACTAAAAACAAAAAACAAAATACCGCTAGATCCGTTCTTAAAAGTTGCTAGAATGATATGAGTCAAATGACATACCTTACCTTTAGATACCTTTAGATGTGTTCGCCGCTCTTCTAGCGGCACCAAGGAGCGCGACGCCCCTCGTTATGGGTGGTGATTTGGTGCAGTAGACTGTTTGAAGCGACAGCTCGCTCCCTTGCGAGGATGGGCTCGTCTGGCACTTTTTGCAGTTCGACATCTAGGGCTCTCTTGAAGTTGTCTAACGACATGTCCCACATGTCTCTTACTCGCCGTGGGTGTTTGTTGGAGAGATGTGGGCCTCTGTGTGATAACCAGCCCTCTCGCAGAGAGCCCATAGCACCCCTGTTATTCATCCGGGGGATTTCGCATTCCCAGCCTCTCCTATCACTGAATTTCATGACTATCGGAGTATGTAGGTTTGGTACTAAACCCTCTCCGATTTTCCACGTGTATATTATTAGGTAACGTTCTCTTCTACGTTCCAGTGAGTACAGATTCAGTGCTCTTAAACGCTCCCAATAGTGTAGATGTTTTATCGAACTTATATGCGAAGTGAAATTTCTTTGTACACTCTCTACGTCATTTATTTCACCTGCTTTGTATGGGGATGTTAATACGCTACAGTATTCAAGCCGCGGTAGCACTAGAGATTTGAAGATCGTTATCATAGACAATTCACCGCGTGTTTTAAAAGTACGCAGAATCCAACCCGTTAGACGTTTCGCCTATCTTGTGGCTTAGGTTATTGTTCCAAATCTCACAAACTTGACCTCTTTAGTATTCAGATCTACATACAAAATGTGTACTATGCAGTATATTCTTAACCCATGAACGGCTAAGAGGGTGGTGAAGAGAGTAGTGAAGGAAAGTAAGAGAAGAGTAGATGAGGAATTTGGAAGGAATCTGAGTGTAAAATGGAGGGAGAGTAAGAAACTGTTCTGGAAAGAAGTCAAGAAAGTTAGGGAAGGTAGCAAGGGAAACAGTAAGGGTGTGAAAGATAAGAATGGGAGAATGCTAGCCGAGAAGCAAGAGAGAGTCGAAAGATGGAGGGAGTACTTCAGTGAGTTGCTAAATGAAAGGAATGAAGAGCCAGCAAACATAGCTGGATATGGTATGGGAGGGAGAAGAAGAGAAGTAGTGGAGGAGGAGGTGGGGATCAGGAGGTCAGAAGTGTGGGAAGCCATGAAAAGAGTGAAGTTGGGGAAAGCACCAGGAACAGATGGAGTGTGTGGGGAAATGTTGAGGTATGGTGGTGAGATAGTGATAGAATGGGTATGGAAAATGTGCAAACTAGCATGGGAGAAGGGGAGTGCACCGATGACTGGAAGACTGGCATAATAGTCCCCTATATAAGGGCAAAGGGGAAAGAGGAGTGTGTGGTAACCACCGAGGAATATGTCTTCTAAGCGTAGTAGGGAAGGTATACAGTAGGGTAGTGATTGAGAGAGTGAGAGTGAGAACGGAGAAATGGATAGGCGACGAGCAGGGAGGTTTTAGGAAGGGAAGAGGATGTGTAGATCAGATTTTTACCCTGAATTGTGTTGTGGAGAAGTATCTGGAGAAGAAACAAAAGGTGTATGTTGCCTTTATGGACTTGGAGAAGGCCTATGACAGAGTGGATAGAGAAGGTTTGTGGAAAGTACTTAGAATATACGGAGTAGAGGGCAAGTTGCTGAAAGCAGTGAAGAGCATGTATGAGGGTGCAAAGGCGGCAGTACGTGTGGAGAGTGAGCAGAGCGAGTTCTTTGACCTGAATGTTGGTTTGAAACAGGGGTGTGTGATGTCCCCGTGGTTGTTTACTGTATATATGGATGGAGTCATGAAAGAAATACTATCAAGAGCAGTGAATGTTGGTGTATCGCTGAAAAGGGAGGGAATTGAGTGGAAGCTACCTATACTGCTGTTTGCGGATGATACAGTTCTGATGAGTGATAATGAATGGGAGTTGCAGGGTCTGGTAAATGAGTTTGGAACAGTGTGCGAAAAACGGAATTTGAAGGTAAATACGGGGAAGAGCAAGGTTATGGTCTTCGAAAGGGGTGAAGTCACAGAGTGTGAGGTGAAGCTGAACGGTCAGGCTATGGAGATCGTCAACTCTTTTAAGTATCTGGGCAGTGTGTTGAGTAAAGATGGGACTATGGATGAAGAGGTGCGGGAGAGGGTACAACAGGGGAAGAGGGTTGTAGGAACGCTAAAAGCAGTAACAAGAAATAGGGTGGTCAGTATGGAAGTGAAGAAGTCCTTGCATGACAGTGTGGTAATCCCGACACTGACTTACGGAAGCGAAGCATGGACGTTGGTTGAGAGACTCAGACCAAGAGTGAGAGCAGTGGAAATGAATTACTTAAGGAGTGCGTGCGGAGTTACATGGAGGGATAGACAGACTAATGAGGAAGTAAGAAGGAGGTGTGGTGTGGAGGTAGATGTGCTGGAAAGTGTGAAAAGGAACAACTTGAGATGGTTCGGCCATATGGAACGTATGGAAAGCGAGAGAATGACTAAGAGGGTGTACGAGAGCGAGGTGGAGGGACAGAGGGGGAGAGGTAGACCGAATATGAGGTGGAAGGATGGAGTGAGGAACTACATGAACGAAGGCGGTGCTGGTTGGGGGGAGGGGCGTCGACTGACTGGGGACAGAGGTGCATGGGGGCGGTTCGTTCGTGGCCACCCCTTCGGGGATCACGGCGTCAGGCAATAGATAGATAGATAGATGAACGGCTAGAACCTGTGCAAAATAAAAGATCAAGTTCAGGGAGGGAGGGGATTGGGATATAAAGGGGGAAGGAGTGAAGGATGTGGTATGGAGAGATACCACTACTTTCTATGTGTCAACCAATTTTGAGACATTTCCCAGCACTAGAACGGTTGAAAGGTTGTTTTTTCACATGTTTAAATACCGTGCTTCCGGAAGGACCGTCGCAGTCCCTGGGTTAATCTCTTGCAAGTCCTCTGCATAATATTCCAAATTTCTTAATATTACTGTACTTTGTTTAATAAATAAAATCATTCTACCCCAATAGGTGATTACCGGGAACTGGTTAATGCGGGACGGGAGCAATTCGAGTCCGAGCTGCGTTCATTACTGCCTGAGGTAAAATTGGGTGAGACCAGCAACAAACTCACAGCTGATGAGCTTAATCTACTCATTGCTCATGCTCATCGCAAGGTTTTGCAGCTACAAAAACAAGTTGCACACCAACAGGTAGGAGCCTACATTTGTTAACATGTTTTACATCACTGCATAACATCTTCATGATTTGCATATATTCTTGAAATTAACATAGTCATGTACACCCCTATCCAAAGGTTTGACGATAATCTTTATGAGAAATTACGAAATTTCCATAGAAAAACTTGTTACCATAATATCACAATTATTATGAGCAAAAAGAAAGAACAGGTAAAGTTTTACTGAAAACAAGTGATGACTTTAGAAGTCCTTCAAATTTCATAGTTTCTTATCTAGGTTATCTGCATTCTTGTGAAACTAATTAGGCCTATACAGTCAAAAGAAAATGTTCCTTCCTATGTTAACTCTGAAGACAAATATAATTAAATTGAAAGCTTGAGTGCCTGGGCAACTGTAACCCTCCTGCCCTCCCCCACTATTTTGATGTAGTTGTTCAGGCATTCAAGTCTTCAATAGCCTTCACTCAGAGCAAAGTTGGGAAGCAACTTGCTCAAAATTTGTATCCACCATCTAAGATTTCAACAAGTATTTTACACACATGAGCTAAGATTTTATATTCAAGCTTTTCCTCATTTGTTATTTAACTTACTTGTATATTTTCTTAAAGAGTGAAGTTGTCAAAGTGAGACATGACTTTTGAGCATGAATGTGTCATGTTATCCAATATACACCTAATCTTTCTTATACTTCAAAGTTTGTAGTGATTGCTGCTTTAAGCCTTCTTTACATATTTTGCCATTTGCTACATAGCCTAGTTTAACACCACCATTCATACAGTCAGATGCAATGCTTCGTTGACACACTACTGTAGATGAGAAATTCAAGTATCGGAATTTAAAGATGCTCAACTTTATCTAAGCATTTCTTAATTGTTTCTAGTCACCCTTTATGTATTTTGTATTATTTGTTATATTTTGTGAGATTGATTTTTTTTTTATATACATAATATCACTCCTAGGTTGTCGCCAAACTTTTGAATCCGAGTGTGCTTTATATTATATTGGCTTATACAAGTCCATCCTCCAAATTTGCGAGTTTGAAAAATGCCATCCTCCACATTTGCGGAGGGGGGTCAAAATTGGAAAAAATATAATATTCCACATTTGCGAGGTCAATTTCACATGTGCGAACCAAGCCCGTAGAATTATAAGGGAAATCCGCCATTTCCTCTAAATTTGCGACCCCCTAATCCACATTTGCGAGGAAGAAGCGGCGGATGATAGGCAAGGCGGCTGTGTTGGCTGAGGAGGACGAGCGGGGTGGGGGAGAGAGAGCCGGTAAGGCCCAGTAGGGGTGCCTAGCTTTGCCTTGGAACCCAAATGTCAAGCCAATTAAACTAACAAACACTTTATTTAAGGTAACTGACATATCTTTAATGTTTTCTTATAATTTACAACTATTTTTATTTCTATTTATATATCTAATATGTTTCGGGTTTAAACTCCCGCTCGAGCCGGCTCTAAGAAAATCGATAATGGTGGCACTTTAGTAAACCGGCGGTAAACAAAACCACACGCGTATCGGTTTGGCCAAGATTACTCGGTTTATATAAGTTTATTATAAAATATAATTTAGTATTATGGTAAGTTGGCTACCTACCATTATGTTTATAAGATATAATAAGTACTGTATTTACCTAATTGTATTTACCTAATTGTAGTTTACAGGAGTTGAGCTAAGCTCGTGTTGTCCCATCTCTCAGTCTACTTTTATCCAATTTTTTCTTGAAAATATGGATGTTCCTTGCCCCTACCACCTCCTCCTCCAGCCCATTCCATTTGTCAATACATCTATAGGGGAAGCTAAACTTCCTGATATCGTTCTTGCAGGTAGGTCTTTTTACTTTGTAGCTGTGGCCTCTAGTTATTCCTGTATCCATAATTAATATATCCTCCCTATCCAGCCTCTCCAGCCCTCGGGTGCATTTGTACATCATTATCATGTCTCCCCTCTCTCTCCTCTCTTTTAGACTCGGTAGATTTAATTTGTCTAGCCTCCCTTCATATGGCAGTTCTCTGAGACTTGGAACCAATCTAGTAAATGCTCTCTGGATTCTTTCTAACTTGTGAATATGCTTCTTTAAATGTGGGGACCACACCACTGCTGCATAGCCTCATGATAAGTAAATGATTGTAGGCCTAGCCTATATCGGCAATTTCGGTCACTCAGCATCTTGGCGCTTCAAAGCGAAATGCTTTGAAAGTCATAAACAACTTTGCTTTATTTATTTATATATCCCATGGCCTGTCCGGGAATTGGCGAGGTTCGGATAATAACAGGTCTTATATGGGGGAGATTACTGTATATATAAATGTGTCCACAACCGATATAAATTTACTAATTAATACGGAAATTAGGCAGGTGCCGCCCATAAGTAATTATTCCCATAAACTACGTTATTTGAAATTTGCGAGGTCGCATGTCGCCCATAATCTCGCAAATTTGGAGGACGGACTGTACTTGATTTTGTTTTCACCTGGTAGAAAGTTAAGTCTCTTAACCCTTTCAGTATTAGGATGCAATTCTTCATTTTACCCTGTTGTTCATTAGATGATTATATACAGCTTAAGAAGGACTTAAGGCAATAACAGTTGGCCGATCTTTCTTGATTTAGTCCTTAAACTGCTGTAGACCATTACTAAACTTTAAAAAATTGTCTGATAGTATCTGGAATATAATGAATGAATGTGTCATGGTGTATTGAAGGGGTTAACAGCTGATTTCTCGATAATTTATGGAATAATTATTATTCTGTACACTCATCCCTCTGCTATCACGGGTAATTGGTGCCCTAATTCTACCGCTATAGCGAAAATCGTGATAGCGACACTGAAGAACTAATGGGAATAATTATAATTGGTGCCGAGGTACCAGGCTCACCCATCTTGGACACCCATTTCCCCCCAAATACATCCAATAAATACATATTAGAGGAGAATGATTATAAATACATATTATTGCCTTGGAACCCAAACGAGAGAGAGCTGTTGCTACTCCTGACCATGAGAGGGCTCCCACCCCACCTTAAAGGGAAGGTGTATACCTCGTGTGTTAGGAGCGCGATGACCTATGCCTCTGAGACGTGGCCGGTTAAAGCGGAGGATGTCAATACAGTAGAATGGAATGGAATGAGAAGAGAATGGTGAGATGGATGTGTGGGGTTAATCTTAGGGACAGGGTATTGAGCGAGGAATTGAGAAGGCGTCTGGGCATTAGAAGTATCAGTGAAGTGATGCGCACGAGCCGACTTGGTTGGTTTGGACATGTGGAGAGAATGGATGATCAGAACTGGGTGAAGAAATGCCGGACTGTGAACTTGGGGGGGAGCTGCGCGTAGGGGTGGACCTAGAATGACGTGGGCTCGGGTACTCCGGTCCGATCTCAAAATAAAGAACTTGACAACAGAGGCAGCCCTTGACAGGACTGCCTGGAAAGCTGCCATTTAGGACGTGAGACTGTAACCACAGTCTCTGTGGACAACGGTCTTTAAACTTGTATGTATTATGAGGAGATTACTAACCACACAGACTATATTTGAAATCAGTCATATATAGCCTAGCCTAAAGCCTAGTTCACACGAGCCGTTTTCCGTGCCATTTTTCGGCCCGTACAAAAAATTGTGACGCCAGAGTGACGTCCTAGCCCCCTGCCCCCAGATGGAAAAGTAGGACAGTAAAAGAAAGACAGAAACGGCTAAGGTTCGCTAGAGGATGCCAAGCCTCACTGGATAGAACCAGCCCTCACAAATGATAGTGCTATCGGCTAGGTACCTGTGAGCATAGCATGAACACATGACCCCTACCAACTGCTACCCTACAAATAACCTACATTTATAGTACACATATATTAAGGATATCATAAAGGCAAGCAATTGATACTATCAAAAGTGAATAGCTACAATAAAATATAGTAAAATATAGTACAGTATCCGCGCCTAAGTCGTACCACGTATTTTCTGCGGATACGCGATATCGCGGATACGTGGGCAGTGTTTAACAGGTTTCAATGGGAAATAGACTTAGGTCGTACCAAGCTCACCCATCTTCGACCCTCAAATACACTATTTTGACCTACCTAATGACATTAAATATGTACCCAATGATTAAAGGATACTCACTTTGATCCACAATGACTGTTCCACTGCTCCACTAAGCTCCAGGTACAGTCCAAAGCAGTGGACATCAAGTACATTCCAAAGGTAAATCCAGGTGTCACTTATGCCATATCATCCTCCCCTCCCCTATGAACCATTCTTAAAACCCCTTTAAGAACCACTTATAACATATTAATCAAGATTATCTGCACTTTTATCTAAAAAAAAATATTAAACATGATTTTCTTCACTTTATCCTCAACCAATTAACCATTCTTAGAACCACTTAGAACACATTAAGCCAGATGAATATGAGAAGGAAAAGAAAATGACATGAGAGTTCAGTTGCACTAAGTTTTTCTCCCTTATCCAACACTTACACATGTGATCTGTCTTGTGTGAGAGGGATCTGCCTTGTGTTAGAGGGATCTGCCTTGTGTTACAGGGATCTGCCTTGTGTTACAGGGATCTGTCTTGTGTTACAGGGATCTGCCTTATTTTACAGGGATCTGCCTTGTTTTACAGGGATCTGCCTTGTGTTACAGGGATCTGCCTTGTGTTACAGGGATCTGCCTTGTGTTAGAGGGATCTGCCTTGTGTGGGACAATCGGCTTTTTGCAGTCTCCCATATTGTTATGTTCTTGTATTTCGCCTTTCTTGGTTAATGGCAGCACTGCTTTCTTCCTCGATCGAGTGAAAATCCGCGGATAATGCATACTTTTTCGCGGATAATCGCCGATATCGATTAATAGGATATTTAGGGGTGTCCGCGGATAGCAACGATCGCGGATACTTGGAGTGCACTGTAATTGCAAAATATGAAGAAGCAACAACAGATTTAAACAAAGAGTACTCTTTTAACAAGAACAATGAATTGTAAAAAATAACAATAATAACAATAGAAGTAGATAAACAATCAATAAATACAGACAATCAGTTAGCAGAGGTTATACGGAAAACTTCAAGTTAAAAAGGCGTGATTGAAATTATTAATATCAAATTTAAGAATACAATCACAATAATTGACCTTAACTCCTTCAGTGCAGGCATAATTGCCCAAAATTACCTTCATTCCATGCTCTTTTTCATGCATAAGCAAGAACCAGAGCGCAATACAATTATATACAGTATCCGTTAAAGTGCAATGATAGAGCTTTCCACTGACACCTGAATCATCCCTGTACGACATCTGGTTATCTTGCAACGATCTTGCAAACGAAGGCCAAAATCAGTTAAATTCAGCAATATTTGGCTGTTCTTGCTATGTGTGACTCTGCACATGAGTGAGCGAGCCTTCTCTCAGACCTCAGTATGTGCCCGCTGCCTGTGGCCGGCAGTTGGAGCCCCCCTGCGCTCCCTCCAACAGCTGTGGCGGGACTTTATTGTACTACAGTACAGTCCAACTACTGAAAGGCAACCCCGTCTGAGCCGTTACAATGCATGTTCAGGCCGTAGTTCGATTGGTAGAGCGTTCGCCTGCTAACCGTGAGGTCGACGGTTCGAACCTCGGGCCAGCCAGTGAGTTATTGGTAGACGTCAGTGCTGTTGGTGAACGATGTGGTCTAGCAATCTGTGGCAACTATTCACTAAGTCCCTGATTCATCAGGGCACCCACCCTAGCCTTGCTATTCAGCAGGGAGTGTATGGTGGTAAAACTGCATCATCATCATCATCATGTAATCATTGTAATGGAATAGTGACGCTAAACCATTGTATGTATGTATGTATGTACTCCACTGACCTGTAAATATTTTCCCACGGTGGCAGGCCATGCCCATATGAGATAAGAGAGGTAGGAAGTTATAAAATAATAATTACACAAATATATAGCATATTGGGGACAAAATTTGGCTAAAATGGTTCGGCTTGAAACCAAGCATGGTGTTTATGTATACTGTACAGTATCTACATACTGTACATGAATCGCAATGTGCGCGATGTCCTCGGAATGAAGAATTTGTCTGTTAGGTACAGACTGTACTGTATACTAATACTAAATATATACAGTGGAGCACCGAACTTGGCACCATCTAATTTGGCGAATTCAAACTTGTCGCCATACCCCAAATATTCCCAAATTCCACGTTCGCGCACAAATATTCGATATTGGCGCAAAAATTGCAGTCAAAACCCGAAAAAGAGAGCAAAAATAATGAAAAACTCTACTTCCAACTAGAAAACACAAACTGAAAAGTGAACTGAACAACAAGAATCTGCCTTTGTCAAGGTGTTTGCTGCTTGGAGGCGAAATCTGAGCAAATCCGACATCCGGATTCGGAGCGTCACTTACGTAACTTGCTTCCGCGGTGGCGCCATCTTTAACCCCTTATTGGCGGCGCTCGACTTAAGTCGTGCACCAATTTGCAGCAAGTTAGGAGCATTATTAAGGCTTTTAAAGGGTTAAAATCGAGTGCAAATGGCCGGGAGCACAGCGGGCCAGACAGCCGACTCCCAGGGCTTACCGCCGCTCATTAACTCATGTTCCCTGTGTTCTCGAGAGGCCGGCAGTGTAGCCAGTAGTGAGCATAGCTGGGAAAAATATACCGATATATGCTAAACTCTCATGTTCGTGGCATCACTGCAAGAGAACCACGAGTGCTACGTAGCTCGTTCTGGTCTCATTTTGAAGCTTTTAGCGCCTAATGTTTTGCTAAATAATTTTTTTTTCATGCAGATGCTTGATTTATAATGCAGGAGGGCCTGAATATGCCCAAATGAGCCCAAAACACCCCGCTAGACAAGGGTTAATGCCGTCAACACAAGCCAGCCGCTCAGATTCCACCCGTCTCTTACAAGCTTATTTGCGCCCATACTTCGTATCTCTTGCGTTTATTATGGCCTCTATAGTGCATTCAGTGATAGGGACAGGTGATAATGATAAAGGAATTGAATGCCTGGGATCATCAAAACAGCGAGCAAAGACCAGTCAGGCATGCATACCGTGTCGGACAAAAGCGGCGTAAATAAGAAGTAAAGTTAGGCTAGGCCTATGCTAAATATGACAATTATTTCAAATAAAGTCTGTGGGGTAAGTAATCACCTCATATTATGTATTTATAAGTATTTTCATCATAATATGTATTTATTGGATGTATTTGGGGAGAAATGGGCTGTTTGGACGAATCTGGAACCAATTACCATTTATCCCATAAGAATATTGCCCCAATCTTGGCGAAATCAATCTTGGCGCGTTTTTTTCGGCACCAATTAGCCGCCAAGATCGGTGCACCACTGTATATAATTATATATGTACTGTAATACTAAACTAACGTATTAACTTAGAATTTTATTTTATTTCTTGCACATCAGATTGAACAAGAGGTGGGTACTGTTTGTTTTTGTCTCACTAGTAGTAGTAGTCGTTCCCTAGGCTGCCTGGCCAGTGTAGTTTAAGCTGGATAGTCCTTCAACCAAATCCCAAACTATTGCAAATTGGTTCTATCTTAGACCGGACATTTTTTGCAAAAACTCAATTAGATACTCATTGACAAAGGTCTTCAACTCAAAATAAAATGTTCACAACAAGATATACAATATTGTGTAGCTTTTGACCAAAATCATTAGCCATTTGAAATGTTCAGTTTGGCTCTCGGACTTGGAGTTCCATGAGCAAGTGTATAATCTAGTGTCATGTAAATAATTTTTGTGGTGAATTGTATTGGATCCACAAATATATCTAATTTACTGTACAGCATAATAGTTTATTATTGATATTTAACTATTACATTGTTTTGATTTTAATTGCCCTTTATCTTGAATAGTCAAATTAAGTTGAATATAAGAATCGCCTCTGTAAATATCCATGATTACTTATAGCAGACACCCAGACTGATAGAAATGTATTGCTAATATAACTATTTTGACAGCTGTTTTACTTCAGTGTTGGTTGAAAAACTGTTCAATGTTTTGGGCAGACATGTCTTGGTCACCTTATGGCTGCTCTCAGTGTTTCAGGGTCCCTTGCTGCATCCTTTTTCAAGTTCCTTAACCCTGAGATCTTTCCTCAGGACCTCTTTGCTGGTCTTCCTCAGTCTGACGACTGTGGTCCTTTCCTTCATTTCCTATCTTTACTACCTCTTATGAATTTGTCAGAGTTTAAAACATAAGAGCATATTGTACAGTACATCACACAACTACCACACTTCACCTACCTGCCATATCAAAGCTATTTTGAAATATTCCCCAGCTATAACCTACTGTTTGAGTGGTAACTAAGTGATATGTAATGTTGAGTTGGTTCATGTATATTAAGTTATAATATTTTGAAGAAATAACTGTATTAGAGGTAAGTATTTCCTTAATGGGAAAAGGGACCTCTGTAATACAGAGGAAAAATAATACTTCTCATATAACTCTGTGCCGTAAGAGGTGACTTAAATGGACAGGTGGACTAGGTTCATTTAGACTTGGTAGGCAACATACTAACAGATTGAATGCCATGAACAATGTACCGTAAGTTCCTTGCTTGCAGATCATTGAAGGCAGGTTGGCATCAGGAAATGCATCCAACCATGAAAATTACATACTCCTGCCATATGTTAATTCCACACTGGCAATGACTCTACCCCCTTGAGAACTGTCATGGGGTACACACAAGCTGAACTATGTCATGAATGTACAGTACAGAGTACTATACACTGGTCCCACAAGTACCAATACCTGAGGAACTACTGTTGGCTTCTAAAATTAACCAACAAACATACTGTATATATCTGTGGGAAATTTAGGGAGACCTAGTAAAGCATGCGGACTGAATATTTGACTAAACAGTTTTATTATTATATGTACATTAACTAGCTAGTAAGAGTGTGGGGGGTGTAGTTACAAGTTTTCCAAATGTTTGCTTTTTTGTTAATGTGATGAACATTTATTCTAAACCTAACCAACAAACATACTGTATATAATTGGGAGACAATTAGGGAGTTAATTAAGCATGTGGACTGATTACTGTACAGTATTTGACTAAGTTTGATATCATATGTACATTAACTAGCTACTAAGAGTATGATGGGTATAAGTTTTTCAAATGTTTGCTTGTTTGTTAATGTGATAAACATTATTTATTAGGCAATGAAAGGATAGCTAAGAATAATAAATAATAACAGTATAAATATTTCTTAAATTAAAATTTAAAACTTGCAAACAAAGTCAAACCAAAACTGGGACAAAGACAATATAAAGTCAAAACAAAATATCAAAATCGCTATGTGGAAACAACGCTTACTAAAATAAAATTTATGAAATGAAAGAACACAATCCACCACATACGGTGTACATTACTACATGAGCAAGTTAATCTGGTTCCCAAGCAAACTAATTGCACACATAACAACGCACTATCGTCACGTTCAGGGAATTAGTCAATTTGGGAAGTCCGGGACGTTCTGGCAAATATTACTAAACTCTGCATGAATAAAAGAAACTACAATTAGTGTTAAAATGTTCATTTAAAAAAAAAAATGCAACTTGACAAGACATCAACAATAGTACAAAATAAAAATATTGATAAGATATATAATTAAAATGTAAAACTTGCAAACTAAACAAACCAAAATTGGGACAAGGACAATATAAAGTCAAAATAAATTATCAAAATCGCTATGTGGAAACAACGCTTACTAAAATGAAAATTATTTAATAAAAACAACACAATCCACCACATAGGGTGTACATTACTACATGAGCAAGTTAATCTGTTTCCCAAGCAAACTAATCGCACATATAACAACGCACTATCGTCACGTTAAAGGAAGTAGTCAAGTTTGGGAAGTCCTGGATGTTCTGGCAAATTTTACTAAACTCTGTATGAATAAAGAAACTACATGTTAAATGTCAAAATATTATTTAAAATCAAATTTGCAACATGACAAGACATTAACAATAGTACAAAATACAAATATTGATAAGATATCTATACTATTACAAAATAATATATAAAATACAGTACAGCACTCACTAACGATAGTGCTATCGGGTAGGTACCTGTAAGCATAGCATGCCTCAAGTGACCCCTATCAATAACTACCCTACAAATAACCTACATTTATAGCACAAATAAACTAAGGAAATCGCAAAAGTAAGCAATTGATACTATCGACAATGAATACATATAATATAAAGACAAATAATTGCAAAATATGAAGTAACAATTTGTCCGAAACTCGGACAAAAAATATATATACAGTAAACCCTCGCTCTTTCGGACTAATTGGGGGAGACCCCTGTCCGAAAGAGTCAAAAGTCCGAAAGGGCCGAGTCCGAACTCACACTTCAGCCATTCGGACTTGTCCGAATGTCTAAAATAATGTCCGAAGTTTATAAGGCCGAAACTCGGCTCTTCGATCCGAATGCGAAATAATTTTTCTCAGCCTTTCAGACAAATCCGAAAGGCTGAAATAATGTCCGAAGTTTATTAGTCCGAATACACATTCACCTAACCAGACAAGTCCGAAACTCGGCTCTTTGGTCCGAATGCGATTTAATTTTTCTCAGCCTTTCGGACAAATCCGAAAGGCTGAAGCATGAGTCCGAAGTTAAATGTAGTCTGAAAGTGTAGTCCGAAAAGGACGGAGGTATTTTCTCAGCCTTTCGGACAAATCCGAAAGGCTGAACCATGAGTCCGAATTGAAATGCTAGTCCGAAAGTCTGAGAATTCCGAAAGAGCGGGGGTTTACTTATAGCACTCACTAACGATAGTGCTATCGGGTAGGTACCTGTAAGCATAGCATGCCTCAAGTGACCCCTATCAATAACTACCCTACAAATAACCTACATTTATCGCACAAATAAACTAAGGAAATCGCGAAAGCAAGCAATTGATACTATCGACAATGAATACATATAATATAAAGACAAATAATTGCAAAATATGAAGTAACAACAGATTTAAACAAAGAGTACTCTTTTAACAAGAACAATTAATTTTAAAAATCATCAATATTAATATTAATAATAGAAAAAGAGATAAATAATAAATACAGACAAAAAGTAAGCAGAGGTTATACAAGAAACTTCAAGTTAAAAATGCTTGATTAAAATTATTGATGTCAAATTTTAGAATAGTCACAATAATTGACTGTAAAAAGATTAAATTTATGTAACAATTTACTTGCCTCAAAACCTCTGTCTACTAAGAGTGTATAGTAACCTAGCTGTAGCCCAAAAGTCATCTACTTTAGTGCAAATTTTACAAAATCTTATTAACCCGGGAACTGCGGGAAGACTCTTAAGAGTTCCCCCGGCGGACTGCGGGAAGACTCTTAAGAGTCAGAGAAAAAAAAAATAAACTTTAACCCTCCAGCCCCGGCTATGTATTATATATATATTCCCCGAAACCCGGGTGTTTTGGCCAAAAAACGTCTAGGCTAGGCTGCCGTATATTTGTTAATCTGACTGCTTCCCGCATTCCCACGCATCCCCAAGCGTAGCTGTGTTATTTACCTGTAGAATGGCGTTAAGTAGAGCTCTCTAAGTCAACTGGTTGATTTGTGATGATGATTTCATTGGAGATAACTTTATGGCAAAAACAGCCACTTTACACTACTTTTCGATACTTAACAACAACATACAGGCACACACGAACAAGCGACGCTCTCCTTCTTGTGGCCGGAGATGCGGGGCGTCGGTCCAGCTGGCTGTTGTTTACATGCGTCGGACCGACGCCTCGCCCAAGAAGCTCACATGCTTTCAACCACTGGGCGTTCAAGAGCCCTTCCGGGTACCTGTTATATGCTTTTTTATGGGCGTTCAAGAGCCCTTCCATGGTGAGAGGGTTTTAACCCTCCAGCCCCGGCTATGTATTATATATATATTCCTCGAAACCCGGGTGTTTTGGCCGAAAAACGTCTAGGCTAGGCTACCGTATATTCGTTAATCAGACTGCTTCCCGCATTCCCGCGCATCCCCAAGCGTAGCTGTGTTATTTACCTGTAGAATGGCGTTAAGTAGAGCTCTCTAAGTCAACTGGTTGAGCTGTGATGATGATTTCATTGGAGATAACTTTATGGCCAAAACAGCCACTTTACACTACTTTTCGATACTTAACAACAACATACAGGCACACACGAACAAGCGACGCTCTCCTTCTTGTGGCCGGAGATGCGGGGCGACGGTCCAGCCGGCTGTTGTTTACATGCGTCGGACCGACGCCTCGCACACGAAGCTCACAGGCTTTCAACCACTGGGCGTTCAAGATACCATCCGGGTACCTGTTATATGCTTTTTTATGGGCGTTCAAGAGCCCTTCCGTGGTGAGAGGGTTAAACATCGAAAAAAAAAAAAAAAAATTGCCCCTGGGTCATGCAAAATATCACTCCTCTACCTCCCCTCCTTCAGTTATCACCTATTTTCCCTGTTATTCCCTTATTCTGAGGTATATTTTCGTGCTAACATTAGCGAGTTGCAAGCAGGGCATTGTCAACACTGTTAGCAAGCGAGTGCAAGAGAGAGAGAGTATCGATCGACTGTGTCTCAGTGGCCTTGGGGGAAATTGGCGGGAAAGCAGGTTGCCTCACCCATACATTATATAACTCGCGGCCTGTATCTCCGATTTTGACCATCCAAACGCTGTTTTCACTCGTTTTATTGTTGTTTCAGGTTAATACCTTTATAATCAACCCATAATAGGCACGTATGGATAAGTATTAATGCTATATATGGTAAAATGAATATTTTAGTGATGGAAACAGCTCAAATACGTCAGCACAGGTAGAGGTGTCTAATTACCCCCATGCGCACTTCTTAGGTTAACTGGGAATAAAAACAATTATAAGTTATTTTACTATCGATATTACTATTAGGGAAAGGAAAGTTTATATACGTTAAAATTAAAATCATCAACTTTGTGATATACTTTAAGTATGCACTGTTCATTAACAATCTTTATATTTATATCAAGAAAATTTTCAACTTTATAATTTACGTTACATTGTGTGAGGGGAATAGAATTAGGATAAATAAGTTTAGCAACTTGATTCAAATTTAACAAATTGCTAACGAGAATATCATCAATATATCTACAGGTACTATTATTACTTAACAATTTAGCAAGTGCTAATTTTTCTGGGATTTTATGCATATAGGGTACTGTACTATATATTAAAGTTATTAGAATTTTGTCATCCATAAAATGGAATACTGTAAATATTATTGACCTATTTGTGAATCTCATGTACTGTACAGGAATTGAAAGAATAGTTGTTCTTAGCCATAGGATATGTACCGGTATATCAAGTTCTGTATTTATTAATATGGTCTTTAATTATTTAGTAAAATTTACCAGAACGTCCCAGACTTCCCAAATTGACTAATTAAACACATATTAGGAATTCATATAGGTGGAAATGCTAGCCCTTTAATTGCAGATTTATTCTTGCTTGCTTTAGAATTTAAATATATAAAAGACTTTATCGACAGCAGCAAGAAAAATAAAATCCCAGAAAAATTAGCACTTGCTAAATTGTTAAGTAATAATACTTTAGTAGATATATTGATGATATTCTCGTTTGCAATTTGTTAAATTTTAATCAAGTTGCTAAACTTATTTATCCTAATTCTATTCCCCTCACACATTGTAACGTAAATGATGAAGTTGAAAGTTTTTTTATATAAATTTAGAGATTGTTAACCCGGGAACTGCGGAAAGACTCTTAAGAGTTCCCCCGGCGGACTGCGGGAAGACTCTTAACCCGTGGAGCCCCGGCTAGTTTTGTAATGTTTGCGCACCAGAACCCGGCCGGTTTTCAAAAAATTGTTTTATTCCAGAAACAA
Source organism: Paralithodes platypus (assembly GCA_032716605.1). NCBI lineage: Eukaryota > Metazoa > Arthropoda > Malacostraca > Decapoda > Lithodidae > Paralithodes > Paralithodes platypus. The sequence continues at coordinate 32,276,749 of CM064509.1, read as the reverse complement.
TAGCGAATGGGTTAGGAATGAAGAAAAAACCACGAAAAACCGCTCAAAAAACTTAAAAAATGGTCCTACAGAGCCCCCGAAAACGGATTTTACAAGAGTAAAAAATTGAAGGCAATTATCCCCAAAAAACAGGTTATTGCGCGCTCGCGCGCACGCACGTGGACTTTGAGAGTTTTCAACTATCGGCACGGTTGCGTGGGATACGTACACAGTTCCCATACAAATCTGAGCCCTCTTGAGTGGCTACACCTGAGGTTACTGTCGGCGCAATTAGGGTGACGCGCCAGGCGCGTCTCTGGGGCTGTGCGTTACATATATCGCCGACGCGTCAGGCGCGTCGCTGGGGCTGTACGGGTTAAGAGTAAGGGGAAAAAAAAATCCATTTAAAACACCCAATTTATTTTTATTTTTTATTGCCCCTGGGCCATGCCAAATATCACTCCTCCACCTCCCCTCCTTCCCCACTTTCCTCACCTCCTTCAGTTATCACCTATTTTCCCTGTTATTCCCTTATTCTGTGGTATATTTTCGTGCTAACATTAGCGAGTTGCAAGCAGGTCATTGTCATCACTGTTAGCAAGCGAGTGCAAGAGAGAGAGAGAGAGAGTATCGATCGACAGTCTCTCTCCAGACGTGGGAAAAAGTGGTGGGAAGGAAGGTTTCCTCAGCCATACATTATGTAACTCCCGGCCTGTATCGCCGATTTTGACCATTCAAACGCTGTTTCCACTTGTTTTATTGTTGTAACAGGTTAATACCTTTATAATCGACCTATAATAGGCGCATATGGATAAGTATTAATGCTATTTATGGTAAAATAACGATGTTAGTGATGGGAAAAGCTCAAATACGTCAGCACAGGAGTGTGGTGTCTCATACCCCCCATGCGCACTTCAGAGGTTAATGAACAGTGCATACTTAAAGTATATCACAAAGTTGATGATTTTAATTTTAACGTAATAAACTTTCCTTTCCCAAGTAGTAATATCGATAGTAAGATAACTTATAATTGTTTTTATTCCCAGTTAACAAGATTTTGTAAAATTTGCACTAAAGTAGATGACTTTTGGGCTAGAGCTAGGTTACTATACAGACTCTTAGTAGACAGAGGTTATGAGGCAAGTAAATTATTACATTAATTTAATCTTTTTAGGGTCAATTACTGTGACTATTCTAAAATTTGACAAATAATCAAGCATTTTTAACGTGAAGTTTCTTGTATATCCTCTGCTTACTTTGTGTCTGTCTATTTATTGTTTATCTTTTTCTATTATTAATATTGATGATTTTTTTAATTGATTGTTCTTGTTAAAAGAGTACTCTTTGTTTAAATCTGTTGTTACTATTTCATATTTTGTAATTATTTGTCTTTATATTATATCTATTCATTGTCGATAGTATCAATTGCTTGCTTTTGCGATTTCCTTAGTTTATTTGTACGTTAATGTAGGTTATTTGTAGGGTAGTTATTGATAGGGGTCACTTGAGGCATGCTATGCTTACAGGTACCTACCCGATAGCACTATCGTTAGCGAGTGCTATATATGTATTTTTGTAATATTATATATATCTTATTAATTTTTATTTTGTACTATTGTTAATGTCTTGTCAAGTTGCAAATTTGATTTTAATATAACATTTTAACACTAATTGTAGTTTCTTTTATTCATGCAGAGTTTAGTAATATTTGCCAGAACGTCCCGGACTTCTCAAATTGACTAATTCCCTGAACGTGACGATAGTGCGTTGTTATGTGTGCAATTAGTTTGCTTGGGAACCAGATTAACTTGTTAGTGCATTGTTATGTGTGCAATTAGTTTGCTTGGGAACCAGATTAACTTGCTCCACACCCTATGTGGTGGATTGTGTTCTTTCATTTCATAAATTTTATTTTAGTAAGCGTTGTTTCCACATAGCGATTTTGATCAGTTCTTTTGCATTTATCTTATGTCGTCCCAGTTTTAATTTCTTTATTTTGCAAGTTTTACATTATAATTTATGTCAAGCCCAGTAGGATGTAAAAAAGTTTTCTTCATTCTACTCTATTTTTTTAGAGATGCAAACAAAATTATTAACATAAGGCAGTTTATCTCTTTCTAAAACAATGCTCTAATTATTATTTTGATTCTCTAGATAATGGAGCATGATCGATTCAAGGATGCTTTGCTACGACAGCGCGAGGAAGACAAGACATTACTCCAAGCTAAGATTGATGCTGAGTTGGATCACCAGAAGCTTCAACTGGATGTGGAGAACAAGTAAGTGATGGAACCATGAATGACATGAGCACTATTATTAGCAATTCTGGTATACCAGCTTCTGAATGAACCCTGAGGAAGTAGTAGTACAGTCAGGTCTCGATATACAGTCGACGCTCGATTTAACGGACTACTAGGGGGGAGACCCAGTCCGTTGCTGGAAAATCGCTCTCGAAAATCGCCGATTTTGCCCTAATATGCCTCGAAAATGAAGATTTTTAACTTTCCGGGTATTTTTAAGTCTTTCCTTACATATTACACATACAAATAAAGTTATTTTTTAATAAAAATGTTCTTTCATACAAAAAGACAAAACCAAAGTGTTTTTCTTACCTTAATCTATTATGTATGTATTTACAGGATATGTACATCAGAAGACTCTGACTGGTTACTCAGAGTCCGAGTCCGAGCTGGCAACCGGGTCAACTCTAGAGCCAGGCTTGGGCTTGTAACTGCTAGGGCCAGGCTGGGGCTCTGAGTGACCACTAGGGCCAGGCTGGGGCTCTGCGTGACCACTAGGGCCAGGCTGGGGCTCTGCGTGACCACTAGGGCCAGGCTGGGGCTCTGTAGTAGGGGTTGACTGTGCAGGACGTCGAGGGGCAAAGAAGCTGCTGATTTTCCCCTGCCTCCCTCCTTGATGCTGGTCACGTATGATTAACTCTCGGAACATGCGCAGGGTCCCATAGTATCCACGGGCCTCCGGTTGGTCGCTGTATTGACTGTAGTCAATCAGAGCATCAATGTACGTGCGTAGGGTGGAGAGCTTGGTTTTGCGCCTCGGTATCTCATCCTCTTCGTCGCTAGAGTCCACTGTCTCCCCCCCCAGTTACCTGGCTAGCTATTTGTTCGGTAGAGAGGACCTCATACCCGGGATCAGCTTCACTCTCGTCCAACCAGTCTCGAACATCATCCTCTGTCACAGCATTTTCTCCAGCATCCCGTAGTAACCTGTGGAAGTCCCTGGCCTCGAACCCGTCGAACCCAGTAAACTCCTGGTTATCTTCGTCCATGAGGAGTTTCTTCCAGCAGTTACTTAGGGTGGAAATCTTCATGTCACTCCAAGAATCTGCCAGGTTGAACAGCGCTGATTTGATGTGATAGTTCTTTACGTTGGCTATGGTGCGAGCTGCACGGGTGTCTTCGATGATGTCGGTCTCATCCTCGAGCACAACCAGCACCTCATCCAGGTAGCGCCTTGTATAGCGCCTTTTCACAGCGGCAATGATGCCTTGGTCCATAGGCTGGACTAGTGAAGTGGTGTTTGGTGGCAAATACATGACTCGTATACGGCCATCATCGCTGATCAACTGGTCCTCACTAGGGTGGGCTGGTGCGTTGTCGAGAAGTAGTACCGCCTTAATTTCACGAGCAGGAATCTTCAGGACCTCCCTCTGGAACTTTCTCACTGCCGGAATAAAACAATGGTGGAACCAGTGCAAAAATATGGCTCCTGTGAACCAGGCATTCTTGGAATTATAATAATGCACTGGCAAGTCTCGCTCCATGTCCAGGTCCTTGAGGGCCCGAGGTTTCTTTGCTTTGCCAACAATGGCCAACTTAAGCCTGTGGGTTCCAGTGGCATTGGCACCGCACAATGCTGAAAGGCGTTCTTTAGCCAATTTCTTGCCCTTAGATGTCTCCTCAGATTTCCTTGCCTGTGTATTTTTAGGCAAGGAACGCCAATAAAATCCCGTCTCATCCGCATTGTACACCTGTGACAGGGCTAGCCCTTCGTCTTCTATTAGTTTGTTCAGCTTAAGACGGAAGGGCTCGACACTAGTATTATCAGCACTCCCAGCCTCACCGTGTGCTTTCACATTGAAAAGCCCATGACGATTGCGGAAGCGCCACAACCACCCATCACTGCCCTTAAAGTCAACAATGCCCAAATGTTCGGCCAACTTTGTTGCTGCCATTAAAATTTCAACACCCCGGACAAGATTCCCACTCGACTTCTGTTGGACATACCACTTCATCACTGCTGCATCGAGTCGATGGTCTTTGCCCAGTTTCATATGCTTTCTGGGGACGCCCTTGTCACTAGAACTGGCCGAGGCGTCGACACAATACGTGGAGGCATAAGATTTTAGTTCTGCCTTTTTTTTCTTGATATCGGACACTGTCTGTTTCTTGATTCCATATTCTTCGCATATATAAGCCACTGACTTGCCACTATCCAACTTTCTCAGCAACTCTAGTTTCTGAGTTACACTTAAGTTCACACGCTTACGTTTCACCACTTTTGGAGGCATTTTAAGTAGGTAAATGCAAGATATGGAATGTATTAGCACAGGGCGGACCGGAGCGGACTCGTGGCTAGGCGGGAACTGAGCTTTAAACAATGACAACAATGGTTGCTGTGGCGACGCGCCCGCCACCTACCGGACATATTTTCTACTAACGGACTTTTGTCCGTTGGCCGGACAGGTTGTCCGGCTACGGACAGAGTCCGTTAAATCCGAAATCCGTTGTATCGGGGTCCGTTACATCGAGCGTCGACTGTACACACGTTTTTTATACACGGATTTGTTTGAACACGGTAACCCCAAAAGTTCCAATGTCGGCCACAACACGGAAAAAAAAGTCGGGATTATACACGGGTAGCGGCCCAAGCCTGCAGTAGGTATTCTATATTTTATTAATTTCACCACAACACCCCAATGAAATTAATTAAAGTATATATGATCCGCCGGGATTCGAACCCGGGTTATCACACACAGATTTTTGCGACCTTAACCATTACACCACCAGGACGGTTATATAAAAATTATTAAAATGTTATTTATGCATCAAATGTCTGTCTGTCTATCTATCTAGTGCATCTATCTCCCTTATACATAAGTACTGTATAACTATGTCTTATTTGGTCTTGTTTTAATCTATGAATCAATTCTAATACGATGGAATTGAAAGAAATAATATCCTTCCAGCACACAAATAATAAAATGAAATAGAGAGTCAATAAAAATGTTTCCTTTGTCTTTTCAGAAACTTAAGTCCGTCTCATATATGTTCGCATTTTATCGATCGCTTGGACCTAGCAACACTCTATCTATCTATCTATCTATCTATCTATCTCCCTTATTCATTAACATAACTATGTCTTATTTGGTCTTTTTGTAATCTATGAATTATTTCTAATGCAATGGAATTGAAAAATATAATACCCTTCCAGCACAGAGATAAACACAAAATAAGAATCACTCCACAAAGGATTTCCCCCTATCTTCTCCAGATAGGCGCTGAGCTAATTGGTTGACTCTCCGACCGTCGGATTTCCCTTTATATATTTTTATTTTTTTCCATGGTATATTTTCGCCTTGAAAGTGTGTCTAAACAAAATGATAGAGAATTATTTTTTTTTTTTTTTGTACTGTATTAACATTTGTGTAATTTTTGCTGGTTATGAGTTGGTAATTTTTTGTTTTAAATCCCTCATATTGGAAATGATTCACAGATTATCTATCTATTGGCTGACGCCGTGATCCCCGAAGGGGTGGCCACGAACGAACCGCCCCCATGCACCTCTGTCCCCAGTCAGTCGACGCCCCTCCCCCCAACCAGCACAGCCTTCGTTTATATACTTCCTCACTCCATCCTTCCACCTCTCCTTCGGTCTACCTCTCCCTCTCTGTCCCTCCACCTCGCTCTCGTACACCCTCTTAGTCATTCTCTCGCTTTCCATACGTTCCATATGGCCGAACCATCTCAAGTTGTTCCTTTTCACACTTTCTAGCACATCTACCTCCACACCACACCTTCTTCTTACTTCTTCATTAGTCTGCCTATCCCTCCATGTAACTCCGCACGCACTTCTTAAGTACAGTAATTCATTTCTACTGCTCTCACTCTTGGTCTGTCTCTCAACCAACGTCCATGCTTCGCTTCCGTAAGTCAGTGTCGGGATTACCACACTGTCATGCAAGGACTTCTTCACTTCCATACTGACCACCCTATTTCTTGTTACTGCTTTCAGCGTTCCTACAACCCTCTTCCCCTGTTGTACCCTCTCCCGCACTTCTTCATCCATAGTCCCATCTTTACTCAACACACTGCCCAGATACTTAAAAGAGTTGACGATCTCCATAGCCTGACCGTTCAGCTTCACCTCACACTCTGTGACTTCACCCCTTTCGAAGACCATAACCTTGCTCTTCCCCGCATTTACCTTCAAATTCCGTTTTTTGCACACTGTTCCAAACTCATTTACCAGACCCTGCAACTCCCATTCATTATCACTCATCAGAACTGTATCATCCGAAAACAGCAGTATACTGTAGGTAGCTTCCACTCATTTCCCTCCCTTTTCAGCGATACACCAACATCCACTGCTCTTGATAGTATTTCTTTCATGACTCCATCCATATATACAGTAAACAACCACGATTATATAGAGACCAAATAACATACACTTTCAAGTTTGTTCAATAGTTTTGCATTTTCAATAAGGGTCATAACTTCTCAACTTTCTGGTCTATTAAACCATAATAAATGGAGGGAGAGAGAGGGAGTGCCCCCGACAGTGACAACCAGTCTGATGATGATAATGATATGATAGACAATATTTCTGTGTTCTCTGGTTTTGATGAGGACGATGAACATGCTGGGGAACCTGGAGGGGCCGATGTGCGAGCTGTAGCACAACGCTTATCAACTTCATCACAGTAACGGGGTCGGGGTTGGGGCCGGGACGGGGCGGGGAGGGGAGGGAGTACAGCGGCAGGGATATCTACCAAACGTCAACACATCTATCCACACAAATAGGTCAGTAACAGGTCCAAAACAGTTCTTATTGATGCTTAATGTATTTTATGTTATGTCATATATGATGTTGGTGGTATAATGTAATATAAGTTGGCTGAAGGTAGGCAAAAAGGGCCAAAAGGGGGACTTTGGGAAAGTGGCTGGAACGAATTAATTAATTCTCATAAGGCCTCTTATTTCTAAAACACGGTTTTGATATAAACGGTACGTACACGGTACGAATTAACTGCGTATATCGAGACCTGACTGTAGTTTAGTTTTGAATTTAAGTGATCACCCAAGTTTCGAACAGAACTTGATAGATGGAGCTGAGACTCACCAATATCAAGAGTAAAGATATTCTCGTGATCGTCACACCTACGATTACCTTTAACCCATCTAGCCCGGCCCCTATAGCTCCCCTGTATTCTGTGGTACCGGCTATTTAGCGGCAAAAACGTAATTCTTAGGACACCCCTAGAAACATAAATATAGTATTTACAATAATGGCGTTGAGTAGACGTCTCTTTGCTCTAGTGGTTGAAGAATGGCCAGTGTGCGAAGGAGGGGAGGTTTCCGCCATAATTTCTGGCCGCGTTCGGATGCCTCGCCCCGGCCCCTTTTAGTGTGCACCAAGTCGCTTGTCGCACCAGAGTCTTGTGTACGGGAGGCGATTTTAGTTTTTTATTATGACAATTGCATGTTTCTTGAGATATTTAGTTAGTGTTAGTGGGAGATGAAAGGCTTACAAAGAGAATATATGAGTCAGATACAAGGGGAAGGAGAAGGGCAGGAAGACCCCCATTGAAATGGAGAGACTGCGTAAGACAAGCTTTGGATGATAGAGGAATGACTATAGATCAGGCAAAGGAAGTGGTAATAAACAGGAATGAATGGAGAATGCTTGTGAATAGTTGAGTGAACACGTGGTCATTTGGGGGAAGGGCTCGGGCGCAAGTTGGACTAGATAATAGTCCATCAGGCGCCTGGCCCGGGGAGACAATTAATATGAAAGGTGCGCCTGGAAGTGTGGTGGGCGGGCTTGTGGCTTTGGCTCCGCTGCATGTCTGCCTGCCGAGATCGGAGCCTCTCCGGGTGGTCGGGGGCCGGGGGAGTGCTGGAGCGACCTTGGTGACCCTGGTCTCTGGGTATTCTCCTGGGTGACCTAGATGTGTGTGTATTTTGTGTTTTGTCTGTGTTTGTTTGCTGTTTTTTCTTGTGTTTTGTGTTTTCCTGTTCTTGCTATGTCTTGAGTCGGCCACCCCCAAGAAAATACAAAAACAAAACAAATAATAATAAAATAGAGGAAAATAAAAATAAAAAATAGGAAAAGTGGGGATTGGGCCTGAGCATATAGATAGATAGATAGATAGATAGTGAGCACAATCATATAAAAGTATGTGCATTAGGGTGTCACTGTCACTGATATTATTAATTTTCACTCGATACCTTACTTTTATTGCTACAGTTATTGTATAGTTAGGCACTGATTACTTATTATCACAGGTTTTTATATAAATTGCACTTCAAATATTAAGTATTCTGTCAATTTCACTTAGTCAATAGACAATGATATTACTGTACTGGTAAGAGCTTTGGGTGTAGGGTATCAGTTTGGGTGGACGGTATCAGGTTTGGGTGTACGGTATCACATTTTTGCCTTTGTAAAGCTTTTGTATACAATTTATTGTGTCTCTTTCACTTATTGATATATCTTTATAATGTATGGTCTTATATATAAATAGAACTTTTGTATACAATGTATTGTCACTTTCACTTATTAGATATAGTACAGTCAGGTCTCGATATACGCGGTTAATTCGTACCGTGTACATACCGTTTATATCAAAACCGTGTTTTAGAAATAACAAGCCTTATGGAAATTAATTAAGTCGTTCCAGCCACTTTCCCAAAGTCCCCCTTTTGACCCTTTTTGCCTACCTTCAACTGACTTATATTAGATTATACCACCAACATCTTTCATGACAAAACATAGAATACATTAAGCATCAATAAGGACTGTTTTGTACCTGTTACTGACCTAATTGTGTGGATAGATGTGTTGACGTTCGGTAGATATCTCCGCCACTGTACTCCCTTGGACCCTCCCCCCGCCCCGTCCCGCCCCCAACCCCGACCCTGTTACTGTGAGGAAGTTGATAAGCCTTGTGCTACAGCTCGTACATTGGCCCCTCCAGGTTCTCCGGCATGTTCATCGTCCTCATCGAAACCAGAGAACACAGAAATATTGTCCATCATATCATTATCATCATCAGACTGGTTGTCACTGTCGGGGGCGCTCCCTCCCTCCCCCTCTTTCTTACAGTTTCTTACAGTAGATCCTCTGAAAAAAGGCAAACTAGGCCTGTTTATCCAGCTCAGTGCCAGTACTTGAACTGCTGCGTTCGTTCATGGTGTTGGCGGCGGCAGTAGCAGACGCAACATTTTTACTATTCTGTATTTTTGCTTCGTAATCAAACTTCAAATCTTATTTTCCCCATGCTTTATCAAGATTACTTTCAAACTTCCTTACTGATTTGGAATCGACTACAGTGGAGCCCCCATTTTCGCCACAGCAGTCTTCGCTGTTTCAAATTTCGCGGCACACACCAAATATTCCCAATTTCCAATTTCACTCAAAAAGCTTCAATTTTCGCATAAAAATCCCAGTCGAAACCCGAAAAAATAGCAAAAATAACGAAAAACTCTACATAAAACTAGAAATTAAACAAAAACAATAATTTTGTTTAACATACCGTTAACTAAAAGAATCTGCCAGGTTAGAGACGAAATCCGAGTGAATCCGAGATCCGATCGTCAAATGCGCAAGATGCCGCCATCTTTGTATGACGTCATCACTAAGCAGACGCTTACAGTGCACTTGTATCTGTGTTGACAAAACAACCGTTTGCAAGCTTTTTTGTGCCTGAACCCCTTATCTCTCGCATTTATTATAACCTCTAGTACATCTGGTGATAGGGATGATGGGCCTGGTGGTAGTAATGAAGGAAATTCATGCTAAAAAACATTAGAGGAAAGGCCAGTCCATGGACTGAATCGGCAGAAATGCCGACGATTTAGGCTAGGCTAAATATGACAATGATTTAAAATAAAGTCTCTGTGGTAAGTAGAGAGAGAGAATGAGCTATTTTTCAACAGCCTACTGGGCTGCAGCCCTCTGTGTGGTAAGTAATCTTCTCATAATATGTATTTATACATATTCTCCTCATAATATGTATTTATTGGATGTATTTGGGGCGAAATGGGTACTTGAGGGGTGACTGGACGAATTTAGAACCTAGGCTAGGCCTAGCCTAGGCCTACCATTTTTCCCATAAGAATAATGCCCCAATGTACAGTATTTATAATCCACCTTATGTATTTATACATATTCTCCTCATAATATGTATTTATTGGATGTATTTAGGGCGAAATGGGTACTTGAGAGGGTGACTGGACAAATTTAGAACCTAGGCTAGGCCTAGCCTAGGCCTACCATTTTTCCCATAAGAATAATGCCCCAATGTACAGTATTAATAATGCACCTAATTTTTTATGGTTAGGACTGTTATTTAGCCATGTCTACATTATTATTTACAATGCATAAGATTTACTTTATGTAGACAAAAAACATGTTTGCATAGGCTAAAACTGGGAAGAAGTGCAACTTTTAGAATGAGCACGGAACCGATTAGAATTTTCCCCATAAGAACAGTGCCCCGATCTTGGCTGTTTCAATCTTAGCTCCATTTCTGCGGAACCGATTAGGAGCTAAGATGGGGGTTCCACTGTACATACTTATGGTTCAATAGACCAGAAAGTAGTTATGACCCTATTGATAATGCAAAACTATTGAACACACTTAAAAGTACATGTTATTTGGTCTCTATATAATCTGTGAATCATTTCCGATATTATGGAATTACACTCCAACCTCCATTCAACGGACAAATGCGTGCAAGCACCTGTCCGTTCCTGCTAAATGTCCGTTGCTGCTAAATACTGTCCAGTCCGGATGTAATCCGGAAATTCCTTGAGAAAAATCCAGTGTTGAGTACAGGTGTCCGGATCGTGACATTTAACTGTTATGCATCCTTTTTTTTACTGTACCTGAAATATATCCTGGTAATCCCTTGTGCTACACCCTATTGATAATGCAAAACTATTGAACACACTTAAAAGTTTATATTATTTGGTCTCTATATAATCTGTGAATCATTTCCGATATGATAGAATTAAAGATTTTTTTTCCACCAACTCATAATCAGCAAAAATGACAAATATGTCAATTAAAAACATGTTATAATATTTCCCCATCATTTTGTGTATACCGTGGGAAAAAAAAAAAAAAAAAAAATCTATCAAACGTAAATCTCTCGTCTGGGAAGCTCGGCGCCTAGACGGAGGGGAGGGTTGAACTATTTTTTTTTACTATCTTATTTATTGTTTATCTATGTGCTAGAAGGATATTATATTTTTCAATTCCATCCCAATAGAAATGATTCAAAGATTACAAAAAGTCCAAATAAGACATAGTTATGTTAATGTATAAGGGATTTAGGTAGATGAATTACAGAGATAGATAGATAGAAAGAGTGTGTATATCGAAGGAAAAAAACAAAACAAAAAATCTATCAAACGTAAATCTTCCGTCTCTGCTCCCACGGAGGGGAGAGTTGAAATATTTTGTTGACTATCTCATTTATTATTTATCTATGTGCTGGAAGGATATTATATTTTTCAATTCCATCACATTAGAAATTATTCAAAGATTACAAAAAGTCCAAATAAGACATAGTTATGTTAATGTATAAGGGATTTAGGTAGATGAATTAGAGAGATAGATAAATAGAAAGAGTGTGTATATCGAGGGAAAAAAAACAAAACAAAAAATCTATCAAACGTAAATCTTCCGTCTCTGCTCCCACGGAGGGGAGAGTTGAAATATTGTTTTGACTATCTTATTTATTATTTATCTATGTGCTGGAAGGATATTATATTTTTCAATTCCATCATATTAGAAATGATTCAAAGATTACAAAAAGTCCAAATAAGACATAGTTATGTTAATGTATAAGGGATTTAGGTAGGTGCATTAGAGAGATAAATAGATAGAGCAACGGACTTCGCTCCAACTTTTTTTCGAGCAGCGGACTTTGTCCGTTGCTGGGTCCATTGTCCGACTAAGTTTTTTTACCGTAATTGCCGATATCCGGAGAATCGGAGTCGTTGAATGGAGGTTCGAGTGTACAGATTTGTTTTCCACCAACTCATTAAATCAGCAAAAATGACACAAGTGTCAATTAAAAACATGTTACAAACTTACAATATTTCCCCATCATTTTGTGTAGACACTTTCAAGGCGAAAATATACTGTCGGAAAAAGAAAACCATAAATAAATAAAAGGCAAACTTCCGAGCTCGGAAGCTCGGCGCATATCTGGAGAAAGACGGGGGGGAATATTTTGTGTTGACTGTTTCTTATTTCTTGTTTATCTATGTGCTGGAAGGATATTATATTTTTCAATTCCATCGCATTAGAAATGATTCATAGATTACAAAAAGTCCAAATAAGACGTACCGTAGTTATGTTAATGTATAAGGGAAATAGATAGATGCATTAGATAGGCATAGATAGATAGATAGAGAGTTGCTAGGTTCACGCGATCGATAAAATATGAACATATATGAGACGGACTTAAGTTTCTGAAAAGACAAAGGAAACATTTTTATTGACTCTTTTTCATTTTATTATGTGTGTTCGAAGGATAATATTTTTTTCAATTTCATCGTATTAGAGATGATTCATATTTAAAAAACAAAACAAATAAGGCATATTTATATTTATGTATAAGGGAGATAGATGCATTAGATAGATAGACAGACAGACAGACATTTGATGCATAAATAACATTCTTAATAATTTATATATACTGTACCTAGGCTTGGGCCGCCACCCTTGTACAATCCCAACTTTTCCGTGTTGTGGCCGACTTTGGAACTTTTGGGGTTACCGTGTCCAAACGAAACCGTGTATATATAACGTGTGTATATCGAGACCTGAGTTTATGTTCTTATTGTTGTTGTTGTTGTTGTTGTTCCCTAAGCTGCCTGACCGAACAGCCCCGAGTCCCTGAGAAAGGCCATGGCCACGATCGGGCTTTCCCACAGAGCTCTCATTGAGTGTAGATTATGTTGTTGGCGTAAGTGGTTGTGTGAAATGCAGTCTTCTATGATGTGTTTAATGGTATGGGGTGCTGTGTTACATCCCGGGCAGGCGTCGACAACGGAGTCATCCAGTCTCTTCTGATAGCTCAGGAGAGCTGGATGGTGTCTGCATTTCAGCCTGGCCAGGTGGACTCTGTCCTCGCGAGGAAGGGAGGATTCGGAAGGATGGATTTCGGGAGGTCGTGCATGCAGCTGCGTGTTGTCTGTGAGTGAGTGGATGGATCGGTGAGAGATATGAGTATGGATGTGCTTCTGGAAGTTGGTTCGGGGTGGGCAGGGAGGGAGAGAGGACAATAATTGTGTGTGATACCGTGTGCTGGGTGTTGTTTTGATATTTCTTGGTGTCTGTGGGTGTGTTGCCATGTAGTTTAGTGGGTGGTCTTGGTTCGTGGAGGCTGCTGCCAGGAATTGAGTGCCTCTCATGTCCAGATGGTCTTTGACTTTGAGGATTTTGGTTTCTTGATGTAGGTGATCTGTGGGTGCAGTAGCTGTGCAGCCTGTAATGATCTTCAGGGCTTTGTTTTGAATAGTCTGTAAGGTCTTATGATGTGTTTCAGCTAGGTTAGAAGCCCAGGCTGGGCTTGCGTATTCCATCACTGATCTTATGTATTGTTTATATACTGTGGTGGTAGTTTCTTTGTTGTGTCCAAATTTTGTTGAGCAAGTGACCCGAGGGCTTTAAGTCTGGGTGTCAGTTTCTTTTTAATGTTTGTGGTGTGCTGTTTGAATGTCATATGAGTATCATATGTTACTCCTAGGATTTTGGGTGTGTGTGTATGTGTTAGGGGTGTGTTGTTTATGGTGAGTTGAGGGATGTATTCGTGTTCTCCTGTCCAACTTGTGAGCAGGGTTGCGGTGGATTTGGCTGGGGCTAGATTAAGTCTGTTTGTAGTGCACCAGCCATGTAGTGTGTTGAGATAGGGTTGAAGGAGATATGTTGCTCTTTTTGGGTCATGGTGTGTGCATGTGAGTGTTATGTCATCTGCATAGGAGGCTAAGTTTATTTGGGGCGTATTGGGTGTAGTTATATCGTGCATGTACAGATTGAAGAGTGCGGGCGATAGGACGGATCCTTGTGGGACTCCGTTTGGAAAGTTTCTGATTTTAGATGACTGACCGGCAAAAGATACGTGTGCACATCTGCCTGCTAGGAAGTTGGCCAGCCACCTTTTTGTGTTGTTGTGCATGTTTGTGTTGTAGATTTTGTTTGTTAGGTTGTGGCGGGGGATGGCATCGAAGGCTTTACTAATGTCGAGTGTGGCTAATAGTGATCTGTGTGGTGGTCTAGCTGAGTTGATGCCATCGAAAGCTCTTTGTGTAAGGTCTGTGAGAAGAGTGTTTGTGGAGTGCAGTGGCCTAAAGCCATGTTGTGTTGGAGCTAGGGGTAGGTCAGGTGTAATTAGTTGTAATACTAGGCATTCCATGACTTTAGAGGGGGAGCAAAGGAGTGTGATGGGGCGGTGCGAGGAGGGTAGCGTGGGGTCTTTGTTGGGTTTGGGGAATGTGATGATGATACCATGCTTCCAAATGTCTGGTATTGTGTTGTGTGAATAGCTGTAGTTTGATATGTTAGTGAGTGCTTGTATGCCTTGTGGTCCCAGGTGTCTGAGGTGTATGTTGCTTATGTTGTCTAGGCCACAGGTGGGTGAGTGCTTGAGATTGTTGATGATATGCTTTGTCTGGTGATTGGTGAAGGGTGTATAGTCAGGGTCTGTGGGGAATTGTCTCTTACGTCGGATGACACGTCGGTCGTCTTTGTGAGGTTTTAGGTGGCTGACATGTGAGAAGTGATTGATGAGAGTGTTTGCTTGTTGTTTACATGAAGGAGTAGAGTCTGTTGTTGTGATTGCAGCATGTGATTGTGTTGGGTTGCTGTTGGAAAGTGTGATGCTGTTTAGTGTTTTGTAGAGTTTTTTGAGGTTTGTTTTGTGATCAAGTGTTTGTAGGAAGTTATTCCAATTTAGTTTTTGTTCTTGTATTGTGTTGTTAGTTTGGGTGTTGAGTGCTTGAATTTGTTGTGTGATGTCTTGTGTGGGGTGCTGGGGAGTGTTTCAGTATGTCGCGTTGTCTGATGAGGTTTTGAATTTCTGGTGTGAAGTTGGGGTTGTGTCTTTTTCTGTTACCTCTTGGAATGTGTTTCTTGTCAGCGTTTTGGATAGTTTTATTGAGTATGTGTACAGCATTGTTGATGTTAGTGATGGGTGTACTGTTTAGAGTTGTGAAGTGTTGTTCTGTCTCATTTGTGAATGCTTCCCAGTTAGCTCTTTTATAATTGGTGTATGTGTTTGTGGCTAGCTGGGGTGAGTCTGGTTTTGGTGGTGATAATGATCGGGAGGTGGTCAGAGCCTAAGGTTCTGACCACCCTCCAGGATGTTGTGGGGGCGAGTTCTGGGGAGCAAAAGGTGATGTCTGGAGATGATGGGTTATAGAGGGCTTGGTGAGGAATATGGGTATGTTGATGGATGTCGTTAAGGATGATAAGGTATCGGTTTGGTTTTGTAGTACCAGCCCTCTGTCTGTGTCGGGGTTGTCGACAAACCAGGCCGACGTCTTGGCGTTGAAGTCACCACCCAGGATGATGTGTGGGGTGTGTGGGGTGTTTGTGATGTGTTGTAAGTGTGGTCTGTATTCATTTGGTACTGTAGGGGATGTTTGGGGAGGGATGTATGTGTTTATGATGGTTATGTTGGAGTTGTTGCCAGTGCGTATTTTAATTGACTGTATTTCTGTTGTGGTATCATTTGGGGGGAGGAGGGATTTGGTTTGTACACTGGTTACTATGTATGATATTTCTTTGTGTACCAGGGTGATGAGTCCAC
Source organism: Paralithodes platypus (assembly GCA_032716605.1). Classification (NCBI taxonomy): domain Eukaryota; kingdom Metazoa; phylum Arthropoda; class Malacostraca; order Decapoda; family Lithodidae; genus Paralithodes; species Paralithodes platypus. Next base: position 32,260,701 of record CM064509.1, on the reverse strand, counting down.
CTCCCCCGCCGACAGCCCGGTCTTGTCTGATGGTGGTGAAATTATGAAATGTGGGTGTTTTTTGTGTTGTGCGGAGTTTTGTTTCTTGTAAGATGGTAATGTGTATGTTGTGTTGTTTGATGAAGTGTGAGAGTTCGTGTTTCTTTGTATTGATGCCATCTATGTTCAGTTGAAGAATGTTAATGTTATGTGCACGATGTATGTTGGGTGCTGCTGCACGAGGATGGGGTGGGGGTGGGGATGAGGGGGGGGGGGGATGGGTGAGGTGTTCTTATTGTAATATACAGTATGCAACTTTTTATATATACTTTATTGTGGTGTTTTTTTCACTTATTGATATATACAGGTATACTGCATATATTTTCTGATAATAAATGAAACTTTTATATATAATATATTGTTTCACTTTTACTTATTTTATATATTATGGGTGTCACATATTATTACAGTATACTGTATATACAATTGTGTCACTGTATAATATTATTATTTTATTGTCTTATTATTTTATTATTGTTTCTATTGCTAGGATAGTGTCACTGTCTTTGATACCGTCACTCACTTTTTAGTAGTTCTGCTTGCTGTGCTGTGGTAGTCAGCGAAGCACCCTTCTACACAGAGTGGCACCCTGCACTGCCCGCACTCATAAGTTGTCTTCTTTGGTCCCCTCTCCCTCTGCTGGGGGTTGTAGCAGACGTGGCACTGCTTCTGCTGTTTACGTCCCGCTAGTGTCAGGAAGTGAAACTAGCTGGTGCATCCTCATATAGTATGCACAGTGCAAGCGGTCAGTGTTGCCGGGCCCTGCGTGTGGTACTGCACTCTGGTGTGTTGAGTACTTTTCCAGGAGATCCTTGATGACCTGCTTGTGGAACTTCTGCAGGCTTTTGAAAATCCTGGGTGTCGGATTCCGAAGCTTGTAGATGTTATAGACATTCAGAACCGACATGTTGACCATATGCAGGAAGAACTTCTTGTCGACCAGCCTCATATTGATATTGTAGTCGAGGACTGCATCCGGCTTGTCAACCTGACGTGGGTGCGACGATCCACCTTGCCAGTCTCGACCATGTTCCACTTTTGGAAGGTGGTGAGGAGGTTTACATTTTGCTGGTTGTGCCAATGGATTGCCAGAATAGGCCCCAACTTCTTCCGGAATACATCGTTCTTCTTGGTTTTCTTCGGGAAAGCCGGCATGCCCTTCCTTCTCTCTTGCACTATGCCTACAGTCCCAGTTTTTCTGTCATGGAGGTACTTGGTGAGAGTGGGGGACGTGTAGTAGTTGTCCGTGTAGAGGATGTGGTCTTTATTGAAGTAGCGGTCCATCATGGCTTTCACAACTGCTCCGCCAAATCCAATGCTGGGGTCTGCAATCACATCCCCTTCCTTCCCGCTGTAGACCAGGAAGTTTAGGATATAACCAGTCCTACAGTTGCACAGTATGAAGAGCTTGATGCCAAAGCGACGTAGAGGGGATGTACTGCCGGAAGTTGAGCTTCCCCCGGAACAGCACAAGAGATTCGTCAATGGCAACCTTCTGGAAGGACCTGAAGTAGGAGGTGAACCGTTGCCACATCATCTTATAGAAGGCTCTTATCTTCCAAAGCTTGTCTGGGCGGTGGACGTCGGTGTTGGTGACAAGATGGAGTAGGGAGAGGTTGTCCATATACCTGTCGCATGACATGTACCTGCCGAAGGAAGAGGTGGATATGAGGTCTTGGGTGATCCAATAGTCTGCCAACATGTGTTTCGTGACATGCGGCATCAGCATGGTGAGAGCCAGGAAGACATAAAATTTGAGAGCAATTAACTCGGTCCACTGGCTCATGTGGCCCTTCGTCACCCTCTCGAAAATGTTCACCTGTATCACATGCTGTTTATAGGTTTCATAGACGAAGAAGCCCACCACCTCCTCATCAAAGAAGGCCTCGAAGAGCTCTCCTGGTAAAGCATCGGGGCCTGTTGGAAATGTGGGGGAAACTCCTGCTCCCTCCTGTGCCTCATCAAAAGCTGGCACCTCAGGGTCGAAGTCATCACCCACTGAAATACCGAGTATTGGTCTCCTTGGTCTTGGCGACGCCCACGCCTACCATGCACTCAGGCAGGCTGAACACGCCCACGGCCGACACGGGAGGCGTGGTGGAGTGGTCATGCCACTGGATTGGTAATCCAATGGACCCGGGTTCAAATCCCGATATGTCAATGGGAAGATATTATTGGGATTGAATTTGTGCTGTACCTAGTATCAGTGCATTACCACAAAGCCCACCGAAACGCTAAAAAATACCCTCGTTGTTCCCTAATTAATAGCACTGTATGAATATTCCCATATTCAAAATAGGCTACAGGGGGGCAATGCCTAGTGAGTTCACTGCTCAATAGGTGGCGTTCTGAGAGTGAGGGTCTGAGTCTGGAGGGTGAGACGGTGAAGCACTTGAGCGAAGCAACCGGCCGCTTCAGAGATGGAGCTGCTTCGAGCCATGATGGATGCTTCGCATGTCTCACTCCCCAGACTGGAACAAGACCTCACGGGCTTCACCGTGTTGGGCGGTGGATGTACAGGCTCTCAGCCTATGCCCGAGAGGGAGTAGTTGGAATATAGAAAAAAAAAAAAAAAAAAAAAAAAAAATCTTGGTAGATTGGGAGGTCAATCCACGGAAGAGACGCCGTCACTTGAGATCTAGAAAATATATAAGTAAAAGGAAAAGTCAGAGTAAGCTATGGGTATGGCAGAGATCGCTCAGTTCTCTCTGATAGACCAGCCCATCACCACATGACTAGAACCCAATCCTCTCAGCAACAGCTAGGAAAGGCCCTAGAAAGTCGCCTTTGGCGGGGGGATAGCTCCCCTATTTCAATCCCTTTCGGGGTTGGGCACCCGCAATGTTTTGTTCATCTATGTCACTATCACTACCAGCGATTTCCAAGTCACGCAAGGTTCTCTCGATTTCTCCGGCAAGAGAATGTCCTTAGTGGGGCGCCGTTGTGATATACGACGAGCCGGGGCGGGCGTTGCGGGAGGAACCGAATCGGATGCGGCGGAAGCCATATTTTGCGTACTTTCCATGATGGCGGCTAGGCAGAGACTGATAGCGGCGCCTAGTACAAGGGTGGTGGCGCTGTGTTGTGTATGTAAACAAAACAAGTTGGCGCGTGTGCTTCAAAAGCACGGATTCATGCACTGCCTTCTCAGAGGCCATCCGGGTTGCGCAGGGCAAGTTCGATATGCCTTCTGAGAATCCATCGGGGCATGAAGGGTTAATAACAATGTACTGTACTGTATTTCCGTCTTACTATTGTTCAATTTGAGTCTTCTCTTCCAGATTTTAATATCGGACAACAGAGACTCGATCTTTGTCCTAGTATCATTATTTATATTTGTCATTTTAATATAAATTTGTGTGTCATCAGCGTAGAAATGAAAAGAAAGACTGTGTGCCTTAAGCAGATATGACAGGCTGCTGGTGTATACTGTGAACAAACCGGGCCCTTAACCGATTCCTGTGGAACTCCAAATTGAAGAGGAATTGAATGTGAGTACGCCTGACCAATTACTACGCTCTGTGATCTACCAGATAAATATGACTTTATCAACCTAAGGGCGTCGTCACGAAGGCCATAAAAATGAAGGTCACTTACAGTTTCTTACAGTAGATCCTCTGGAAAAAGGCAAACTAGGCCTGTGTATCCAGCTCAGTACCAGTACTTGCACTGCTGCGGTCGTTCACGGTGTTGGCGGCGGCGGTAGCAGACGCAACATTTTTACTATTCTGTATTTTTGTTTTATAATCAAACTTCAAATCTTGTCTTCCCCATGCTTTATCAAGATTACTTTCAAACTCCCTTATTGATTCGGAATCGACTACATACTGGGGCAGTGCGTTCCACTCATTTACCACTCTTATCACAAAATGAGTTCTTTGCCTTCCTAAGCCTTCTTTCTTTGTAAATTTTCTTAGAGTGTCCTCTCGTTCTTGTTCCCTCCCGCATCAAGAAGATACCTTCACACACATCCTCATCATACTTTCCTGACACTATCTTAACCCTCCAGCCCCGGGCCCTCTATCTCGCGACTGTGCTGTGGTACCGGGTGTTTTGACGATCTTTGGGCTATGTTAACTCATCTGTAATTCAATAAATATGGCATGTAATGTTATGAATAAAAAAGTAAAATGTTCCACAAACCTTCCTCTGTAGAATGCCGTTGAGTAGAGGTCTCTAGCTTGAGTGATTGCGTAATGGTGAGCGCGGGAAGACGAGTGCTTTTTGGCGGAAAATTCTTCCCGCGTTCGGATGCGTCGCCCCGGCCACGGCTACCACGTACCTAGCCGCTCGTCGCGCCAAAGTGTTTATCTCCCTTAGACGATTTTAGTGTTTGATATTGAGAATGTGATGTTTATTTGATATTATTATAGTTATTTTGAGGCCAATTATATAAAGTATGTTTATTAGGGTATCACTCACTAATATTGCTCATTTTCACTCGATACCGTACATTTTATTAGTAATTGAGGTAGGTTATTGTTATATTAGGCACTGATTATTCGTTATCACAGGTGTTTATTATACTTTGGCCATCAAGTATTAGGTCTTGTGTCACTTTCACTTTGATAAATATGCTTTAGAGAGTGTCACTGATAATGCTCATTTTCACTCGATACGGTACATTTTATTAGTAATTGAGGTTGGTTATTGTTATATTAGGCACTGATTATTCGTTATCACAGGTGTTTATTATACTTTGGCCATCAAGTATTGGGTCTAGTGTCAGTTTCACTTTGATAAATATGCTTTAGAGAGTGTCACTGATAATGCTAATTTTCACTCGATACGGTACATTTTATTAGTAATTGAGGTTGGTTATTGTTATATTAGGCACTGATTATTCGTTATCACAGGTGTTTATTATACTTTGGCCATCAAGTATTGGGTCTTGTGTCATTTTCACTTTGATAAATATGCTTTAGAGAGTGTCACTGTCACTGATAATGCTAATTTTCACTCGATACGGTACATTTTATTAGTAATTGAGGTAGGTTATTGTTATATTAGGCAGTGATTATTCGTTATCACAGGTGTTTATTATACTTTGGCCATCAAGTATTGGGTCTTGTGTCAGTTTCACTTTGATAAATATGCTTTAGAGAGTGTCACTGTCACTGATAATGCTCATTTTCACTCAATACGGTACATTTTATTAGTAATTGAGGTAGGTTATTGGTATATTAGGCACTGATTATTCGTTATCACAGGTGTTTATTATACTTTGGCCATCAAATATTAGGTCTTGTGTCACTTTCACTTAGTTATATGCTTTGTAAACGTTTTATATACAATTTATTGTCTTTTTTCACTGATTTCTATATTTCTATAGGTTGTAATCATATGAATGTCACTTATTATATACATATGTGTCACTTTCACATATTATTATGGTGTAATTGTATTTGTATAAATGTTCTCATAATACATGACTTTTGTATAACAATAAATTGTTTTACTTCCACTTTTTGCCTATATATATATATACTGTACATATTGTCATTATCTTTGGCACTTTCACTATGATTATTAGAACTCCTGCTTGGAGTGGTAATCAAAGAATCACCCTTCAGCACAGAGTGCCACCCTGCACTCCACACACTCCAGGGTGGACTTTTTACCTGACCTCGCCCTCAGCCTGGTGTTGTAGCAGACATGGCACCGCTTCTGCTGCATCCTTCCTGATGCTGACTGAGGCAGGGAAACAAGCCTGTGCATATTCATGTAATATGCACAGTGCAAGCGGACAGTAGCGGCGGGCCCAGCATGTGCCACTGCCCTCTGTGGCGTAGCATACTTCTCCAGGAGCTCCTTCAACACCTGCTTTTGGAACCTCCGCAGGCTATTGAACTTCCTGGGTGTGTTCTCATTCCGAAGCTTGTAGATGTTGTAGGCGTTCAGAATGGACATGTCCACCATGTGTAGAAAGAACATTTTGTACCATCTGCACGAGGTACGCAGGCAGTCATAGCCTATCTGCATGTCGGACTTGTCCACCAGCCTCATGTTGATGTTGTAGTCCAGGATAGCATCGGGCTTGGTCACCCTGGCCTGGGTGCGGCGATCCACCTTGCCAGTCTCCACCATTTCCCCCTTGTGGATGGTGCTCAGGAGGTTGACCTTCCGCTGTTCGTGCCAGTGGATAGCCAGAATGTGCCCCGACTTCTTCCTGAACACATCGCCTTTTTTGGTCTTTGGAGGGAAAGGTGGCATGCCCTTCCTTCTCCCTCGTACTGTGCCTACAGTCCCCGTCTTGCGCTCATGCAGGTACTTTGAGAGAGTGGGGGACGTGTAGTAATTGTCCGTGAAGAGGACGTGATTCTTGTGGAAATAGCGGTCCATCATGGCTTGCACCACTGCTCCGCCAAAGCCAATGAGGGGGTCCACAAGCACGTCCCCTTCCTTCCCGCTGTAGACCAGGAAGTCCAGGACATAGCCAGTTTTGCAGTCGCACAGCACAAAGAATTTTATGCCAAAGTGATGTCTTTTTGAGGGGATGTACTGCCGGAAGCTGAGTTTTCCCCGAAACAGCACAAGAGACTCGTCAATGACGACCTTGCAGAAGGGCTTGAAGTAGGAGGTGAAGCGTTCTCGCATCATCTCGTACAACGTCCTAATCTTCCACAGCTTGTCTGGGAGGTGGACGTCGGTGTTGGTGACAAGATGGAGCGCTGCGAGGATATCAAGGTACCGGTCGCGAGACATATATTTCCCGAAGGCAGGGGTGGATATGAGATCATTGGTGATCCAATAGTCAGGCAACCTATGCTTCTTGACATGAGGCATTAGCATGGTGAGTGCCAGGAACACCATGAACTTGTGATGAGTCACTGGGGTCCACTGCCTCATGTGGCCCTTGGTCACCTTGCCCAAAAAGTGGACCTGGAATTGGTGCTGCTTATTTGTCTCTTTGACAACATACCCTACCACCTCCTCATCAAAGAAGGCCTCAAAAAGTTTGTGTGGTGGAGCATTGGGGCCTGCGGGAAAATTGGGGGTAATGCCTGAACCCTCCTGTACCTCATCAAAAGCTGGCACATCAGGGTTGTACTCATCCCCGTCAACTACGTCTTCCCACTGAAAAACGTAGAATGGGTCTTGTCGACGCTGACGAGGAGCTCCAGCTGGTGGCCCAGCACGCCCACGGCCAACTCGGGAGGCGCGCGCCCTAGGGCGGCCAGGGCGGCGGCCAGCACGACGCCGGGCCAAGCGGATTGGTTGAGGGTCGTCCATGTCCATGTAATCATCGTCAGAGTGGTCATCTTGCCCTGACGGTGGACCTACATAATCATGGCCAGAGTCTTCTGAGTGGTGCCCTTCATCATCAGTGGCCCCCACATAATCTGGTGGGGAATGAGTGATGCGTGGGCGGCGTGCGGGTGGGCGAGGTGTGGCAGGTGAGGCTATGTCCCCCCGAGGTCCTGGGCTCCTTGGCCTGCGACGAGTGACAGAAAGCAATGCTTCACTGTCACTAGGCCCAGGTATTGGTGATGCGAGCTCAAATACTTCTTCAGGAAGACATGTTGAAGGCAGGAGAGGTGGGGAGGACTGTGGGGAAAGTTGCGGGGGCGTATGGCTGGGGCGGGCAGGGGTGGACGCCTCGGGAGCCTCGAACAAAGCCCGCTTACTTTTCTGTCCTTTTTTGGTATATTTCCTGCCTTTCCCCTTTTCGGCAGCAGTATGTCTCCTGTCGGGGGACCTAGGAGGCAAATAGGCCGAAAGTGGGGGGTCCTCAACCCTTGGGGATGGTGGGGAAGAATGCGGGGCACCCGGGTTATCTTGGGTGGCTTGGGTAGATAAGGGAGACAATGGCGGGCGAGATGAGTCACCACGCTCACCCTCACTCACAGCCTCATCCTCACCAAGTCTTTTGGCTTCTTCCCTAGCTGCCGCAGCCACCTTTTCAAGTATTTGCTTCTTATATAAGTGTAGCTTGAAAGGCGATTTAGCTGGCGAAGTGCTTGGAGTCGCGTCACTCATGTGAAACTTGGAGAGTGACCTCGAACTCTCCCACTCACTCACTCTCTCTCTTCAATTCACTGTCTTCAGGTAAAACAGCTTCCTCAAAAGCTGGTACATCACCTTCATCACTCATGTTCTCTCGCAAATCCCAGGAATTGCTCGTCTTTGTCACTCATCGCCATAATCACTCGACTGATATTTAGCCGAGTTATCACTGCCTTCATCATCAACATTATTCTGTGCATCAGCACGCTCATAAAGTCTCAATGTCGTCTCAATACCTCCGGGAGATAACACATTTAGGCGATGGCGTCGGGGTAAGGCGCGACGAACTAGGGCGGGCGACGTAGGGAGCACGGTATCGGACACAGCGGAATCACTATTTGGCGTACTATCCATGATGGCGTCGGGGTAGATACTGTTGCTGTGGCGTAGTTTACGTCTGGTGGCGCCACCTACCCTCCCACGATACCAAATATGTACGCGCGGCATTCGAAAGCACGTACGCAAGCAATGGGCGTTCAAGAGCCCTTCCGGGTTGCGCGGGCCGAGTTTGTTATGGGCGTTAAAGAGCCCTTCTGGGTCTGGAGGGTTAAAAGTCTCTTATCATATCCCCTCTCTTTCTCCTATATGCCAGTGTCGGAAGCCCCAGTGTCCTCAACCTCTACTCATAGCCCGCGTTCTTCAACGTTGGTACTAGCTTGCTAGCTCTCCTCTGCACTTTCTCCACTGCTTCTATATCCTTTACCATATATGGAGCCCACACCTGGTTCGCATATTCCAGGTGCGGCCTAACCAGCGCTGTATAGAGATTCCTGAAGATTTCTTCGTCAAGTGACACAAATGTCCTCCTTATCAGCCCTACAATTCTATTGGCTTTGTTTATCTTTTCCGCTAAATGTTCTGAGAAATTTAACTTATTGTCTATCACTACTCCTATATCCTTTTCTGCATTCACTTCCTCCATCGCTTCATACATACTGTATCCTACCTTGTCTATCTTGCTTGTCCCAATCCGCATGTACAGTACTTGCATTTTTTTGGATGAAAAGGCATTAACCAATGCTTAGACCATCCCTTCATGCCCTCCACATCTTCCTTACTCCTCACTCTTCTATACAGCTTAGTGTCATCCGCATACAGGTATACCTCACTTCCATTAGTTATAACTTCAGGTAAGTCGTTGATAAATATAACGAACAGCAGTGGTCCCAACACAGATCCCTGAGGCACCCCACTTGTAATTTCCCTCCACCCCGAGCCTATTCCATTCACCAGTACCCTCTGTGTCCGATCCTTCAGGAAGGCTTCTATCCATTTCACACATTTCTCCCCTATATTATAGCTTCTAACTTTCTCTATTAACCTTTTATGTGGGACCTTATCGAAGGCCTTCATAAAATCGCAATATACCACGTCTATTACATCACCATCTTCTAGAATTTGCATCCAATCATCTACCACCTTAATTAGCTGTAGTACCGTCGACCTCCCCGGCAAGAATCCGAACTGTCTCCCACTGAAAAGTTGGTTTGACTTCATATACTCCATTATTCCTTCTCTAATTACCATTTCCATTAGTTTACACACAACACTTGTCAAACTGACTGGTCTATAATTCCCTGGGTCATTTCTCTTTCCCTTCTTAAATATAGCTGTTATGTTCGCCTCTCTCCAGTCTTACGGGATTTGTCCTGTATTAAACGATACCTCAAATAACATTTTCAATGGCTCTACTAACATCTCACCTCCTTCCTTTATGATTCTTGGGTGTATCCCATCCGGTCCCGGGGACTTAGTTCTGTTAATTTTTTCTATAGCCCTTCTTATTCTAGCATGGGAAAACTCTATTAGTTCTAGTGCCAGTGGTCACTAAGTAGTAATTCATGATCCACTGTATCAAAAGTTGCCGACAGATCGAGCATGACCAGAAGAGAAGACATTTCCTCACAAGTGTTTACTGCCAAGTCGTTCTGAATCTTTGCCAATGTAGTTTCTGTAGAATGATATTTCCTATATTCTGACTGAGCAATGGGAATCACAGCATTTCGTAGTAGTTGCCCGGCACGACCAAAGCCGCTCCAAGGACTCGTGCCCCCAGGGAGGGGGCAGGGGATGGTTGTGACGGTTTGACTCCCGGAAACTGCTCCCCACGCTCGGCAGCCGGCTGTCCTCCACTGGTCGGTGATCTTGTCCCCGGCCGGGAGGGTCGGCAGCCATCCATGGTCGGCAGCTCCGGGAGGTGGTCCCACGGTGTAGACGCCGCCACTCCAGGACCTTCACACAACCACTTACGCCAACAACACAATCTACACTCCTTGAGAGCTCTGTGGGAAAGCCCGACCGTGGTCATGGCCTTCCTTAGGGACTCGAGGCTGTTCGGCCAGGCAGCTTAGGGAACAACAACAACAACAACAACAGCATTTCATTCCATTAATGGTAGAAGTTGATCTAAAATAGCTCATTCTATGACCTTAGACAAAAAAAAAAAAAAAATGGAGACAGGGTGATAGTTTGCCATGTTTTCCATGTCTAGTCCAGGTTTCTTTAGAAGAAGTCGCAACAAAGCATCTTCTCAGAATGCACAAAGTTACCTTCAATGAAGCATCTATTGACTATTTTACAAATAAATTCTGCTGCATATTCACAAAATATACAATTGGCATTTATGATACATTCAACAGATCAAGTGGACAAAAATTCTTATTCAGACTCCATATATGAAGAATGATATAATTCACGCCCAGCGGATGGAAAGAAGAAATAGTATAATTTGCATGGTATGGATGAAATTCTATTGAAAATTAATTATTCACAGAGACACTGTCCAGTTCCTCCCTTAATGTGCGATATTTTGGTTGTGAAAAATGAGACAAAATCCGAGGCCCGCTGAGCATCAGACATATTGGTCGGTCTTCCAACACTGTGCCCGTTCCCAAGCAAGTTAACCCTTCCTACCCGGCTGTCATTTTGAAAGGCAACCGCGGCAGATGGGCAGGACCCCGGGTGTCATTATAATAGGCAGTAAGCTTTCAAGCCTATTCAACTTGGTCTGAACGCCGTGCATCCGACGCATGTAAACAAAGCCGATCGTTGCGTCACCGCACCTCCGAAAACAAGAAGGAGACGTCGGATCAATGTTATTGTTGTGACGTAAGACGAAATTAGTGTCTGAAAAGCTCCGATATTGTCAACATCGCGGAAAAATTCGCCCCACTGAAATCGTCATCACAACTGAACCAGTTGACTTAGAGAGCTCTACTCAACGCCAGTCTGCAGATTGGAAACCGCACTACGTTTATAGATGCGTGGGAAATTTCTAGCAGTTAAAATAAAAAAAGATACGGTAGCCTAGGCCTAGACGTTTTTCGGCCAGATCGGCCGGATACGACCTCCGTCCTTTGGTAAGGCAGCCCGGGGCTGGAGGGTTAATGGTAATTGTGGCCAGCTTATTTATATCAGTACCACAAGAATGAACTTTTCTCTGATAATACTTGACTTTTTTTAGTTCTTACAGCATGGACAACAGAAGTTTTCATAGCTACATGTGGTGTCGAGCTGAATCAGTTCTTTGTGAGCACCATTCACGTTCAGCCTTTCGACGCTGCTTACGAAGAGAAAAAATGGATGGACCATACCATTGTAAATCATCCCTCACAATCATCGTTTTCTGTATTTCAGGGCAATTCTTGTCAAAAACAATTTTAAGTTCATTGTACATTCTTGCTAGATCGTCCAAGGAAAGATTGGAAGTGTCAATGCTATTCATACGCTTGTCTACTTCATTACAAGCCAGATCACAATCAATATTTCTATGATTTCTGAATTTAATGATCGTTGTATAGGAAGGGGGTTTAGGGAATGCATAATCAAAAGTGATAAGAGCATGGTCAGAGGCTGAAGCATCATTTGCTGCAACTTATAGACCTGATTTGTAAGTGCAATCTACTGGAGATAAGATTAAGTCAAGGATGTGTCCAGACATTTGAGTTGGGTCAGACACATGATTTACAAAGTTATTTAGATCAATTACCTCTAGAAACTCAGAGGAATAAGGTTTAAGTTGTGGATTATTGATCCAATAGTTAAAATATATTGTCACCAAGGTGCACTATTTGAGGCTTAGGTATTAAATTTACCTACATACTGTACTTTGTTTTTCAGAAAGAAGTTGAGCTACCTACAAGAAGAATTGGAGAGTGAACTGCGAACACAATTGAAGCGACAGGCAGCCGCTCACAGCGATCACCTGGCTGATGTTCTCTATGTGCAGGAGAAAGAACTGGAGACTAAGTAAGTTTTTGGCAGTGCTCAAGTGGGGAGGAGGGGGTTATGATTAGGGTAGTTGAAACCAGCACAGGTAAAAGGGTGTGGCAGTTGGAGAATGTGGCATCTATGAGGAAAATGGTAAGCAACAAAGGCTCTGGACTGAGCGGTCTATGCCACTGCCACTAATTTCCTTTCTTTTTCATTTTTGTATTTACTTTTTGTAGGTGCTTGAGGTTGTTATAGTAGTCATTAAATGGCAGGTAGCTTGTCTCTCGTATAGTTAAGCCAGCAGGCACTCCTCTTGGGTTTATAAAAGTCCCATCCATACTTCAAACTTACTGTTCTAGGCTATTTATAACTTTATCATATTTAATAGTCTTGAAACGGAATTGCATATATCAGCCTTATTTACCTAATACAGGTAGTAGTATTTCATGTGCCATGGCCAAATGCAGCATCTCTATTCTGTCTTATTACCCTGAGGTTCTTTCCCAAGATCTCCTCCCACATCTCCCTTGGTTTACCCCTGTGTCTCACTCTAATATTTACACTCATGCTTTGCTTCATCTAAGATTATGACTATGAAATCATGCTAAAAAATCACATCCTACCTATAAATTTTATAATTTATTTTCCTCTTAATATAAATATTAGATCATTCTCAACCAACTGAACAGAGCTTAGATATAAAGGCTTTGTTCCATGATGATGATGATGATGATGCAGTTTTTACCACCATACACTCCCTGCTGAATAGCAAGGCTAGGGTGGGTGCCCTGATGAATCAGGGACTTAGTGAATAGTTGCCACAGATTGCTAGACCGCAGCGTTCATCAACAGCACTGACGTCTGCCAATAACTCACTGGCTGGCCCGAGGCTCGAACCGTCAACCTCACGGTTAGCAGGCGAACGCTCTACCAATCGAGCTACGGCCTGTGGCCGTAAGAAAATTATTTTCCTTGTATTCGAGCAATAACCAAAGTTTAGACAAGATTGCTCAGTTGAGCTTATAATTATCTCCACTATACATGCAACCACGAATGTTTTTGTAATTGGGTCGACTGGTTGAACTGGAGTGTTCGAATTGAACTGAGTGATCTATTGGGTCGAGTTGTTGAATTGGGTTAAGCTGTTGAATTAGGCCGAGCGGTTGAATTGAACCGATTGATTTATTGGTCAAGTAGTTGAACTCTCATCTCCATATTTTTTGTTAGTCCTTCCAAAATGTCTTGCAGTGATCATCGTGAAAGTCAATTAAAATTGTAGATTATTTTTTTGGGGTGGTTATTTTAGGATGGTGCTGGGTGGGGAATATGTTAGCCTAAAGTTAATTGTTTCTACTCTTATACCAAATAAAGGTTCTTAGAACTAAAGAGACAGACAGCGACGATCACTAAATCTCTGCAAACTCTTGTTTGTATGGGATATTTATGAAGGTAGGCCATAACTAATGAGCTTGACTATATGATTATTATTTCTATAACATAATAGGAAATTTGTTAGAAGCAGTTAAGAGTTTTTATGAAGGGAGCAGAGCATGTGTGAGAGTAGGAAATGGTGAGTTGAGTGAATGGTTTGAGGTAAAGGTAGGTTTGCGACAGGGTTGTGTAATGTCACCATGGCTGTTTAATATGTTTATGGATGGTGTGGTGAGGGAGGTGAAAAGGAGAACTATGGGAAGAGGATTGGGTTTAGTAGGAAAGAATGGTAGAGATTGGGAGTTGAATCAGTTGTTGTTCGCTGATGACACAGCATTGGTGGCGGATTCTGATGAGAAACTGCAGCGGGTAGTCAAAGAGTTTGGTGTGGTTTGTGGAAGGAGGAAACTGAAGGTGAATGTCAATAAAAGTAAAGTAATGGTGTGTAATAGGGGAGAGCATAGGGTGAATCTAGATGAGAGGCTGGATGGGGAAATATTTGAACAAGTAGAGTGTTTTAAATATCTAGGAGGAACGATAAGCAGGAGTGGAGGTATGGAAGTGGAGGTAAAACAGAGAGTGTGTGAAGGAAGGAAGGTTTTCGGAGCAATGGGAAGTATGTGGAAGACGAGAAATCTCGGAGTGAAAGTAAAAAGTGCACTGTATCAAGGAATTGTTGTGCCAACAGTGATGTATGGGGCTGAGACATGGGCTCTGAAGAAAAAGGAGAAAAGAGGGCTGGATGTGATGGAGATGAGCTGCTTGAGGAGTATGTGTGGAGTTACTCGTAGAGACAGATTGAGGAATGAAGAGATACGTAGGAGAGTGGGGCAGCAGGAACATTTGTCAGCCAGAGTGGACAGAAGGGTGCTGAGCTGGTATGGTCATGTTGAACGAATGGGAGATGAAAGGCTTACAAAGAGAATATGTGAGTCAGGTACAAGGGGAGATAGAAGGGCAGGAAGACCCCCATTGAGATGGAGAGACTGTGTAAGAAAGGCTTTGGATGATAGAGGAATGACTATAGATCAGGCAGGGGAAGTGGTGGTGGACAGGAGTGAATGGAGAATGCTTGTGAATAGTTGAGTGAACACGTGGTCATTTGGAGTAAGGGGTCGGGCGCAAGTTCGACTAGATAATAGTCCATCAGGCGCCTGGCCCGGGGGGACGATTAATATGAAGGGTGTGCCTGGAAGTGTGGTGGGAGGGCTTGTGGCTTTGGCTCCGCTGCATGTCTGCCTGCCGAGATCGGAACCTCTCCGGGTGGTCAGGGGCTGGGGGAGTGCTGGAGCGACCTGGGTAACCCTGGTCTCTGGGTCTTCTCCTGGGTGACCTGGATGTGTGTGAGTTTGTGTTTTTTATCTGTGTTTATTTTTTGTTTTATGTTGTTTTTGTGTTTTCCCTGTTCTTGCTCTGTCTTGAGTCGGCTACCCCCAAAATGGGGATTGGGCCTGAGCATATAGATAGATAGATAGATAGATAGATAATAATTTTAATGTAAACTGTATTTTTTAGATGGTCAGATGTACTTCAAGACCAACTTTGCTCAGAGAAGGACAAGTACTTAACATCACTTTCTAAAGTTCAAGGACAGTTGGAAGGTCTTAAGGTGAGTAATGTCTGGTTATTTTGGCTGAGAATAATTTAGAAAATGTTTGGAGCCATTCTTTCAAATCTATTTATTGCATGTATGTATACAATATAATTGTAAATATATTTATGGATGGTGTGGTGAGGGAGGTGAAAATGAGAACTATGGGAAGAGGATTGGGTTTAGTAGGAAAGAATGGTAGAGATTGGGAGTTGAATCAGTTGCTGTTCGCTGATGACACAGCGTTGGTAGCGGATTCTGAGGAGAGACTGCAGCGGGTAGTCAAAGAGTTTGGTGTGGTTTGTGGGAGGAGGAAACTGAAGGTGAACTTCAATACAAGTAAAGTAAAGTAATGGTGTGTAATAGGGGTGATTGTAGGGTGAATCTAAATGTGAGGCTGGATGGGGATATATTGGAACAAGTAGAGTGTTTTAAATATCTAGGAGGAATGATAAGCAGGAGTGGAGGTATGGAAATTGGGGTAAAACAGAATGTGTGAAGGAAGGTAGGTTTTCGAAGCAATGGGAAGTATGTGGAAGGTGAGAAATCTCGGAATGAAAGTAAAAAGTGCAATGTATCAAGGAATTGTGCCAACATATATGTATGGGGCTGAGACATGGGCTCTGAAGGTAAAGGAGAGCAGAAAGCTGGATGTGATGGAGATCAGCAGCTTGAGGAATATTTATTTGTGGCCCCTCCATCTTTGACGATATGCCTATTAGTATAATAGTCCTCTTTTCAAACACCCGCCGCAGGGGAAAGAGTACTACATCATAAGTGTAACGCTAATTCTCTTATGGAATCGTCTTTATGATTGGGTACTCACTACGAAAAAACTTTGTAAAAAAGAAAAAAGAAAGATTAACTTAAAATTTGTTATATTAAGGCTTTCCAACTCGTGGATGTCTTTTGTGGATTCTACCCGAGACGCTGAACCAAGCGACGCCATTCTCCCTTCCTTCCCCTGCGCGCATACTGTGTGGACGTGCCTCGCCAGTGCTCCGCTTTATTCTTTGTTCGCTCAACTCTAGTGAGTCCTTTGCTCATTTGTATATATCTGAGTTGTTCTAGAATAGGTTTAGATTAGCTAGGACTGGCAGCCCCATTGGTATGCCCACAGGGAAGTGTTAAATTAGGGTACTAAAGTATAGGCGCCATATCGGTCCGCTTCGGGCCCGCGCCTCATGTGTTCATATTTTTGTTTCTCGCCTTAGCTTTGCTATTTACAAGTTATTTAGGAGGCTCTTTTATCCGTGGGACGATGCTTCAGGCCACCTCTATGAGGTAGTTGCATTCTATTGTTTTTTAGCAGACGCTCTGGTTCAAGAGTTGTCACACGTGTGGAACTTTCCAGAGTCCGGGTTTGCTTCCTTTTTCCCCTTGGGCGTGGGATTTTCTATGTGCGCTGCTGCTGTGTCTTCAGAGGTAAGGGTAACAGATTCTGTATGATAATTACCATGAGCCTCGTGGCCAGCCTCGGTAGGGGTTATTCTTAGTAGGCTAGGGGTATTTATTATTGCTTAATTTATACTATTTGTTATCCCTAAGATGTGACTCATTTTCATGTAGTGATATTATGCATGAAAACAGGGTGTCAGGAGACGTTCTGACTTATTTGGTGGGGTTTTGGGGGTAGCTGGCTTCTCAGTTAAGTCTGTTCCTCCTGTTTGGTTCTTTCTTCCGGCGATCTCTCTGTGTATTGATGCCGGATACTCGCCTTGCAGGCGGGAAAGGAAATTTCCAAATTATAGGTTTGATTCCCGAAGGGAAGTAGAGAAAACCTAATAATTAGTAGGGCCCCGTAATCATTGACGACTTCGCCTATTAGTAATAATAGTCTCCATTCAACATCCTGCGCCAGCATTTTGAATAGCCCGCGCGGAAGTATCATGGAGTACTCGTCATAAGTGCACGCTTAATTCCCTCATGGGATTGTCATTTTGATCGGGTACCCTACAGAAAAAAACTCTGTAAAAAAAAAAAAATAAAAAAAATAACTTAATAATGTCTGTTATCATAATTATGACTTGCCATATTCGTGGATTTCTCATGCTTTGCTTCCCCGACACCAGGCCCCCTAGCGGCCATCTTCGTCCTTCACTGATATACCAAGAATAAACTATAGAAATCAGCGAATGGGAAGTGGGATGGTTGGGAGGGCCCGAGTCGTCAATGATTACGGGGCCCTACTAAATATTAGGTTTTCTCTACTTCCCTTCGGGAATCAAACCTATAATTTAATAGGGCCCCTTCATCATTGACGACTTCGCCTGAATATCAAGACTGGAGGCAGGACATTCGCAAAATATCCTAACCTTAGGGAAGAAG
The DNA here is from genome assembly GCA_032716605.1 of Paralithodes platypus. Lineage (NCBI taxonomy): Eukaryota > Metazoa > Arthropoda > Malacostraca > Decapoda > Lithodidae > Paralithodes > Paralithodes platypus. The sequence goes on along the minus strand of CM064509.1, from coordinate 32,243,093 downwards.
AATCCGGATAACATTTTCTTAAGTTTTATTGTATGCAATACAAAAATAGAAAAAGGCATAAAAGATTTGCTAGCAGTGCGTGGCATTAAGAAACTGCTTGCTTCATGGTCAGATCGTTGCAATCGATCGTATGCATGAAAAAAAGGTTGACACGCATGTGTCCTGTAGAACTATAACTCTTCAGTAGTTATTCGTTCTCTCCTTAAACTAATTGTACAGTAATATTTGTGTACCCTTTGGTAAAACAGACGTACAGTAGTTGCAACTATGCGATATATCTTCTTAAAATTAAAACAAATAAAACTCATACTGGACTGTAGAACCTGTCCTATCACAGCTCGTGATGCATCACAATCTCCAAGGGTACAGGGGGGATATGGACTATTCCGCACCCCCCCCCCCCCGCCTTTTAAAACAACACAACATATAATATAACAATACCTACTGTACCCGTTGCCATAAAGCTACACAGGTACGCTTTGGTTTATCTAGAGCAACAGACAGGTAGCGTGTAAGGAAAGTATGATTGGAAGCCCAAAGTTGGGTTTTAGCAATATCATCAATCGAAAAAAAATTGCAAAAATCTGCATACTGCCCATTTCCTAATATCGTGAGCCCTGCCTATCACGCCGGGATTGCTTTCCCTGATAACGTCGACAAGCAAGGAAGCTAACTTCCGTTTTGTAACACGTTTACCTGTCCGGTTAACCCATAAAGCACCTGGTTGGCGAGGTTGCACAACCTTCATAAACTTGGTGAGTGCTTGCACAGGGCATAAAATGTGATGAATGAGGCCTCTCTTCAAGGCCGGGACGGAAAATTCAGAAAAAACATGGTCCGAATGTTCGTTCTTAGCAATAAAGGAGGGAGACGGTGCGATTTGAACATGGTCGTGCAGTCTCCCAAACCTGAGACAGTTTGGTTCGTTGCTCATCGCCGCCAGCTCCGACACCCGGTTTCCGGTGGCAAGTGCCATGAGAAAGACAGCCTTTTTCAAAAGTGAATCAAAATCCGGCTCATTATTATACTTGCGCGATTGAAGCAATTCTAAGGCTTTATCAAGGGACCAGGTGGGCATGAGCTGGCGGGGAGGTGGACGAAGCTTAAAACACGCCCTCATAAAACCTTTCTCCTCCGCCTGCGGTATGGAAAGGCCGGTGAGATCAAGGAAGGGGGTCCTAATGGCAGACAGATGATTTTTTAACGTTATGACCGAAAAATACTTCAGCTCAAATAGATAGTCTTAAGTACTTGAAAATTAAGGCTCCCGAGGCAGTCGTTTGCCCTGACTCAACAATCCAGGTTGCAAAAGTTTTCCAATGAGATTGATATTGTCTCCTGGTAGACAGTGTGTACTGATTCATTAGCTTCTTAGTGACACTTGGCCCAAATTGATTTAACCATTTGGCATAGTAAATATCCATAAGGCAAAACTGAGCGAGGTCCGAAGGTTGCCAATCGTTTCCAAGTGGAAAACGGAGATCGGGAGGGACACCGGGGTCCTGCACCACTGTTGTAATTGGTGGTACCAAACCTGGGCCGGCCAAAGCGGCGCGATCAAAGCTACCCGGCCCCGGTAATCCCTCAGTTTGTGATGACTTTGCACATTAACACAGACTCTGGCGGCAGAAACAGATAGATTGAGGTCCACCTGTTCCAGTCCACCAGCAATGCATCGGGTCCCCCCGCCGGGGTTACCCTGTGACGTGTAAGAAAGAGTGGGAGTCTGTGGTTCTCTACTGACGCAAACAAGTCCACCTGTGGACGGGCCGGCTTTGCAATCATCTTGTTGAAGATAGCCTGTTTGATTGTCCATTCTACTAGAGTGCTCTGCCGGCGAGAGAGAGCGTCTGCCCAGACGTTCGCCACGCCGGGGAGGTAGGTGGCATGCAGGGAAATCCCTAGCGAGTCGGCTAGGGTAAAAATTTGTTCTGAAACGTTCAACAACTCTCGTGACCTCACTGAGCCTTGTTTCTGAATGCAAAAAACTGCGGTTTGATTGTCCATTCTGAACGCTATTGACTTGTTCTTCAATGTCCTGCCATGAGTTTGGAGAAAGAACAGGGGAACTAAGAGCTCTTGCTTGTTGATATGTGATTGGCTGTCTGCCACCCAGATGCCCTTGACCCTGGTGGCCTAGGCTTGACTGATAACCCCAACCTAGGGTCCCCGAGGCGTCTGTGTCTACCCATACCGTAGGAGGGGGAGAAACCCATGTTACGACCGAGTAGAGGACTGCGTGCTTGGTCCAGGCCGATAGTAAGTTGTAGATTAATGGAGGAATTGGCCATAATTTCTTCTCCGGCAAGAGAGGGAACACTTTGTTGCCTTCCAGGATTAATCTCTTGGCTTTCAATCGGCCCAACTTGACAGTTAATTGTACCCAGTTGAGAGAACCGATCAGGGAATCCCACGTTTTCCTGGTCGTATCCAGACTGTGGAGGAACCGGAACAGTTTCCTGCGAAACCTGTTGCGGTTGTCCACACTCTGAGTAAGAGTCAGAGTGTAGGTGTCCCAGACCAGTCCTAACCACTGAATAGTCCTTGAGGGGACAAGGTGTGACTTTGCCAAGTTCACCTTGAACCCTAGGGTTTGTACATGAGCTAACACTTGATTTACATGGTCTTGACATAATTCTAAAGAGTTCACCACTACTAGCCAATCGTCCAGATACCAAAACACCTGTATGCCTCGAACTAACAGGGGTAAAAGAGCTTGCCGGACGAGTTTGGTAAATACTCTCGGTGCTAGGTTCAACCCGAACGGCATCCTTTGAAAGACATAAGTCTCGTGCCGGATCCTCAGAGCGAGAACATTTTGGAACCTCTTGTTTATAGGGACATGCCAATAGGCATCTTTGAGATCGATCGAGCACATCCAACCTTGCGGCGGAAGTGCGAGTCTGAGTTGCTGTACAGTCAACATCCTGAAGGGTGAATTCTCTATAAAGGTGTTCAGGTGCGAGAGATCTAGAACTGGTCGCATCTGCACACTGTCCCTTTTTGGCACTAAGAAGAGTCTTGACGTGAATACTGGCAGATAGGCATTGACCTGAATAAGGACCTGTTTGGCAATCATTTCCTGTAATATGACCTCCTCCTCCTGAGACACCGGGGTATATTCCTGCGGCCGATGCAGTCGAGGCCGCCGGCGCCACCGCCAGGTGATTCCTTTGCTCACTACCTTCCTGGCCCAGGTATGCTTGGGCCAGGCTGAGCGGAATGAACGGAACGAACCCAGGTGCAACCGGGGTTCGTCCTTCAGGCGGCAACTCTCCAATGCTGGTCCTTTGAGCTCGGCCCTGGGATGTGGAGAGTCTGAGTGGCTATTTTTTTGGAGGGGGAGGTGGGTTGGCATCGGACGCTTGACTAGTTTTGGCTGGTGTAGTGCCCTGATGACCTTTGTATGGGGCCTTACCCTTATACCCGTGCTGTTTACTTTGTTTGGGTTTATGCTGATTACCTCCCTGCTGAGGAGGTGGTCTGGGGTCTCTTGGTGACTGCTTAGGTTGGGGTTGGTACGGTTTGTTACCGCCCTTTGATTTATGAAAGGGTTTCTTAGGTGGGTCCTTCCTAGCTTGGGAGGTAACCTGCTTCCACCCACTCACCATATTAAAAACTAGACTCCAAGTCTCAGAGTTAAGCAGGGTGGCAGTAAGAACCGGGGAGAGAGTTACCCGGCGACCTATGTCCGCCGGCAACTTCCTCACCAGATGGACTCTCAGATCTTGGCGGGCTCGAACCGCTTCCAAAATTGCAATTCTAATGTCCCCTAGTGACTGAATGGCATTTTGTAGCAAGAGTCTACGAGACAGCTCAGAAGCTTTTCTAATTTGGGGGTCAGCTATGGCCGAGATAGTGCGTGCAAGAGAGGCGGCTATTCGAGGACTCACTAAGTACTGAGAGAACATCCGGTAGGCTTTATTACGTAACTTAAAATCCCGCTCCAAGTGAGCAGCCGGGGGGGGGAGAGAAAAAGGTTCATCAAGGGCATGTAATGACACTTTAGGGGCCGCCAGAAATGTTAGTAAGGCTGGTGACACCCCTTCTGCTTTGGATACCGGCAGGGAAAAGTAAGTACTGTATGGTTATCCGGAGGAATCTGATGAGAAGATTTGGAGGTGATAGTAGTGGCAAAAACCTGAGCTTCTAACTCCCAATCTACCCAAGGGCCTACTCCCACCTGCCCCATCTGCAGTACCGGAGTCTGAGCTTGGTCCAGGGCCGGAGTTGTAGCCAACTCCGGCGTAAGAGCATTCAAGGCTTTGACATCATTGATGCCATCAGCCTTCGACCATCAGCAAATAGTCTTGCAGATGCGGCGGAAGGAATTGCCGGCGCGGCTGAATAAACAAAGTACGCCGGGTTAAGTGAACTTGGTACACCCTTAATCAGTACATCCAAAACCCTCCCTGCCTCGTCTTTGGCCCTAAATTTACGGTTCTTATTGATCTCAATTGACCACTCGCCGGGAACTGGGGGGGGGGGTCCCCTGACACCGAAGGTTGAGCCGAAAGGGGATTCTCTGGTACCACAGGTACCCAAGAGCAGTCAGTACCATAGAGGAGGGGCATGGGGCCCTTCCTCAGAGGCGCCTTATCTAAAGGAGGAGGTTGGACATCAGTAACAGCCCTGAGGGTGGACATAGCTAGCGTCGCCGGCACTGTAGGGCGTGGGGCAGCTGCTACCACCGGGGTCGGACAAGAAGGAGTGAATGCTGGGGGTTCTAGAGGTCTGATAACAGAGGTACTAGGGGGCGCAGCTAAGGGAGTAACCGGGGGATCCGACGAGGCAGGGACTTGATAATGCTGTATCACTTTATGTAACAACTCATTTACCTGATCAGAAGTCATCCATTTCCTATGGGGATCTTTGTATGAATGTGAACTAGCCTCAGAATAATTACTAGGGATAGACTGAGGAGCCGGGGAGAACACTCCGTCCGCCGGCTCCTCACTCTGCTCCAAGGTCTCTTGTGATTCTACCTCATTATCCGCCGGGGGCCAAGACAAATCTGGCACTGACGACGGTAACATGTTTATGTTACCGTCCTCAGACCGTTTAGGAGAGAGAGAGATGGTTCTGAGTGACGCCAATAGCCCCCTGCCGCTATGGACTGGGAGTCATGAGTCACTTGTGAGCTTAAATGGGCCCCCGCCGGAAAACCTCTATACTGTATTGGTCGGCTAGCACCCTACTCGGGCCTGTCGACCTAACACTACGGGGAACAACATTCAATTTTGGTATGGAAAAAGTCACATTAGGAGGCACACGCAAGGATTGTTCATGACTAGGTGTGGATCCTATATCTCAGATCCTACTTCCGACTCCCCTGAATCACGTATAGGCGTGTCAGAAGGAGGTGGTTGAGGAGTGTCCTGCCGGCTGCTAGACGTGTCCTCTAATTCCTCTCTCCGGCGCTTGTGAGACCGGGAAGAGTCCGAGGCAGAGTGGCGAGAGTATTTCCGGGGAGACTTCGACCTAGACCTTGACTTCCGCCGCGGGAAGGGTGAGCGTCTCCTCTTGGAACGCTCGGTGACTTCGCTCTCACTGCTACTACTCACTACCTCTTTGCTGAGGGCTTTTGTTTTGACTTTGGGTCTGACAGATTTGGAGGAGCCGGGTTTCACTAAGGGTGACTTAATAATGAGATTTTCCCAAAGGACTTCGTCATCACACTGAAGCGCCTTATGGGCCGTGTCCTTTGCATAATAATTAAACGCGGCATTAATCTTGTGTAAGGCTGCTAAACATGATAAATCTTTCTTCGCCAGCAAGGCGGTTTTTAATTCAGAGCAGATGGCGCATCTTTTAGATAACCACACACCTCGAGAGCGATCTAAACACTTGGCACACTTAATGCAAAGTTTGTGAGCAAAAATGGGTAAAAGGGAGCAAGTGGGCGTGACGCAAAGTTCAAACCTAGGCATGTTGCCATAATGAGAGGATAGGTGGCCAACTCCGCCGGAGAAGCAGTCTCTGGGGCCTGGAAAGAAAAATTTCCAGGAATCAATGCTCATAAGGATAACCTGCGAGGTATTACACACAGCCCGTAGCCTAGTAGGTAGAGCTCTCGTCTCACACACGAGGGGTCGGGGGTTCAATCCCCGGCCGGGCGGAGACAAATTGGGCTTGTCTCCTTTCATGTGTTAGCCTCAGTTCACCTAGCTGTAAATAGGTACCTGGAATAAGTGGACGACGTTGTGACGTCCCATCTGGGGTTGGCAAAAATGGTACAAGGCGAGATGGGTATCATATGGTTCACCTAAGCTGATGGCTACCTAAGCCTTCGGGCGAGACGGTACCGTCTATAGTGAGAATGGTACCATACAGATCCACCCTAAGCCTTCGTTTCCGATGTCGCCAATTGGCTAAAAATACAGACTACACACACATCCACAGCCATTCCAACGATACATATAACACCTACACATATAGGAGGCAGGAAATAACGAGCATGCTCACTCCCGCAATACAACTAGAGTAAGTACATCCTAACCCAAATCCGCCGGAAAATTAGCTATAGCGCACTACTACTCTAACCTTCCGCCGGATCTGTCTAGCTGACTTTCAATAACTTACCTGTGACAAAGAGCCACAGGTCCCTTGACCCTTTTAGTGTCTGATCATCAGAGCTGGGCACTTTAGCCAACACTTCCGCAAATAGCCAATTCCGCCATGGCGGAAATGTAATTTTGTTGGCGAATTAGCGTTGGCGCCAAAATGGCTGCCTATTTGCGGGTTTGAAGCTCTGGAAAGTACCTCCATGTTGCAAGCCTCGAGTCCGCAAAATAAAAATTCCAGCCGCCAGCCAGCCCTGGGCCGCTCCTGCAGCTCCAGCCAAAAAAAGTCATGTGACCAAGCCAACTACCTGTGTTCTGGAATCTAGGCCTATACATCGGCTCTTCACGTTTGTTCACTTACTTAGTAGCAAGCGTCGAGCTTGCAGTCCAAGAGTTCCAACCTGCTAGCAAACTTTGTTTATATTTTCGGCCTATTGAAGTGAATATTGAGTCTACCATCATGCCTACCGCAGCTGCCAACAGCATGGGGAGCAGTTCACCACCATCATCCGACAGTGATGCTGCAGAGCATGCAGAAATCGAGGACCTAAACCACCCCTGGCCCCACCTAGAAACCTTTTATGGGCCTGTAATTACCAAGAAGATGTCTCTGGAGAAGGGCTTTATAACTTTATAATCTAGCCTAATTTAAGATTATAAAGTTAGGCTATCGTTAATTTGATTGATAGCCTGTTAATTTTTAATCTAAACTAATGTTATTAGGCTACCCTAATCCCATCAAAATGCCTCAAAGCATGTAGGCCTAGGCTAAGTCTAACTTCTATATAGGCTAGGCCTAGGTCTATAATCACTAATCCCATCAAAATGCCTCAAAGCATGTAATAATAATAATAATCAGCTTCTGGTTACTTATATAGCGCCCGTCTCTCCTCCTTCGAGGATTCGCAAGCGCTAGGCTAAATATTGCATGTTCTAACTTCTAAATATAGCCTAGGCCTATAGGCTAATTACTAATATAAGTAATTTTATTAGGCTAGGCCTAGGCTACCCTAATCCTATCAAAATGACTCAAAGCATGTAGGCTAAATAATATTGCATTTTCTAACTTCTATAATAGGCTAGCCTAGGTCTAGGCTATAATAAGTCCATCACTAATTCCATCAAAATGCCTGTAGGCTAAATGTTGCATGTTCTAACTTCTATATATATAGCCTAGGTATAGGCTATAATCACTAATTCCATCAAAATGCCTCAAAGCATGTAGGCTAAATATTGCATGTTCTGACTTCTATATATAATATATAGCCTAGGGCTAGGTCTAGGCTATAATCAGTCACTAATTCCATCAAAATGCCTCAAAGCATGTAGGCCTAGGCTAAATATTGCATGTTCTAACTTTTGTGTATATGCCTAGGCCTATAATCACACTCATTTTATTAGTGTCAAGTAGAAAGTGTTAATTTTGAAAGAATCATATAGGCCTAGAGTAAATTTAGCCTACAATAAAGTTTTATTAAATTTTGATCTGAAGCTAGGCCTTTATTCTGAGCATTAAAATTAATAGGCCTAGGCTACTTTCTATTAAATTACTTAATCTATCTAAAGTAGACCTATCTAGGCATATACTGTATAGCCTATTGCCATTCCCAAAGGGGGGACGACGAATAAATCGCCTCCTTGCACCTCTGTGATCCGGCGTACCTCCTCCTGAATGGTGCGGAATTGCGAATACTGATTATTACTGAAGCACTCTGCCCATAAACAAGTTGCCCCAATGTTTTACTGCCCATGTGGACAAACTAAGTGGCCTATGCTATATATATTAACCCTTTCACTGCGGGTGACTTTCTGGAATGTTTTGGCAATTTACAGCAATTTCCAAGCTTTAACACCTTACGAGCGGCCTATGCGGTTTATTTATGTGTACCGCACAGCGGGGTGTTTTTAGCCAAAATAGGGCTGTTTACGTGATCATTTTCATGCCTAAATAAGACCCAGAACGTAAAACAAGTACCTATCCCTGAAAGGGCATAAACAGAGCTTTCGAATGACACCATAACGATCCTTGTATGATGGATAGTTTTCTTGCAATAACCGTGCAACGCGAGTGCAAAAAGCAGGTAATTCGGTACTTTCGGTACATAATTGAGTATGTAGCGAGTGAGAGAGGGAGGAGGGAGCTGAGATTTGTGTCAGTAGGTTCGCCGCGGTGGTCTGGAGCAGTCATACGCTCGCTAGTCTCCTGCCACCACTTGTCTCTCTCTCTCAGCCACATTACGTGCTGAAATTGCCACTCGAGTTATGTCGAGCGCCGCCACATAGTCCAGCTTTATTTAACTCGACTTATGTTGCTCGCCGCTAATTATGGGTTAAAAGCCTGTATGTATATCCTTGAGGTCCATGGAAGTTGGGCAACATTATATTAAAGTAAATATATATATTTATTGACATTAGAGATTGAATTTATTGATTTACCCTTGATTCTGTATTTTAAATTTAAAATTAATAAAAAACGGTTTGCGTTTGCATATTTGCATTTGAGGACTAGAAATTTCACAAGGTTTGCACATTTGTGTTTGCTGAAGTTATGTTCTGGGTTTGCTGATTTGTGTTTGCTGACTTGACTTTTTGTTTGTGGTGCCCAGCTCTGCTGATCATACTGAACAAGTTTGCAAAACTAATCTTATCACTTCGTGTACACTCTACTGATGGCGCCGCAGGCGAGAAAGTCTTAACGTGTCATGGGGCCAGTCAGGGCGAGTTAACCCGGCAGGCCGAGTTTGTAGCCCTGCTAGGAATGCAATTCCGCCGGGAGAGTGTGGTTCAGCTAAACCACGGCGGGATCTTTTGAATGTTCCTACCCGTTAGAGGCGGATAACTTGGACCCACCGTACGGGGCCGCCGGAACAGACAAAACCTGCCGGAAAACAGGGTTGGCACAGCCCTTTTCCCGCAGTCCCACACATATATATAAAATACATAATGACATATAGGGACATCTCCCTTACCCCAAATGAACAAGCCCGCATGCATGAACCAAAAAAGGGGGCATACATAGGCATAAAATAATGACAGAACATTTAGAAACCTAAATTACCTGAAGCCTATGCCGGAGACCCCTAACTAGGTCGACCACGTGGTCCGAAGAACATCCCGACAGGCGACGCTCCGGCACCCAGCAGCAGCACCATGAAGAGGGAGGCCCACCCAAGGGGCCCAAGCAAAACACGAACCCTGGAAGGTGGAGCACCACGTGCAGACACCCTTAAATTAGAGCTTTTGCTGATATCTGAAGATAAAGGCATGTACTTCCTCAATATTGACAGTCTGTATCATGCCTCGTAGAGTGGTCGCCTTCTAGCTAAGTAAACACAACAGCTAAAGGCGTATCACAAAAACAACACACGCGGTACAACAATCCGGGACTCGTAGACGCCTGTGACAATGGTACCCTAATTTAACACACATTTCCTGCGGACCTACCAATCTGGCAGCCGTGCTAGCTAATCTAAACCCTGTTACTACAACACAGATGTACTGTATACAAATGAGTAAGGACTCACTAGAAGCTCTGCGTACGTCGAATGAAGCGGACACGGCACGAGCCCTGTTGACAGGAGGGACGCGGAAGTAGGAAGGACGAAGATGGCCGCTAGGGGGCCTGGTGTCGGGGAAGCAAAGCATGAGAAATCCATGAATATGGCAAGTCATATGATAACAGACATTAAGTTATTTTTTATTTTTTTACAGAGTTTTTTTCTGTAGGGTACCCGATCAAAATGACGATCCCATGAGGGAATTAAGCGTGCACTTATGACGAGTAAGTACTCCATGATACAGTATAATCCCTTATATCCAAAAATCACGAAACTCACGAATTTTCGGAAATACAAATATTTTGGATATTATTTTATTTTTTTTTATTTTTTTATTAGGAATTAGTCCTCTAGGCTTCTAGGATGCCTAGGAAGTCCAAAACAATCAAAGTAAAGTTACCTACCTATGTTTAACTAACCATTAAATGTTTACTAACATAGAAGAGCATGGCAGGCAAGCTAAACAAATCTCTAGTAGGTCTAGCCTACATTAAATAATCAATGAATATACAAAAAATAAAGTGTTTAACTCACCATTGAAGATTGATGCAGAGGTAGTGCTGTAATCCAGGGTGATGCAGAGGTAGTGCTGTTATCCAGGGTTTTGCCATTTCCAAACCACCAACAGAGGTAGGCATGTTGGTTCGTTTTTTTTTCAGTGGTTTCCCCAGTAGGCCTATTCCACTATCCATATCAACAAATGGTTTTTGTCATCCACTTTCACTAGCCTATGCTACTTATCAGACACATCCCTCCGCTTGAACAAGAATCGATCGAGATTAATCTTCTTCTTTGAGGGAGTAAAGGTACACCAGCCAGTGAAGGATTCTTGACTTCCATTGACTGGAATTTCTGGGGTGACTGGAGGCTCTGGGGTGACTGACGATTCTCGGCTTGATGACGACGATGACTCTGCTGGCTTTGTACAGAACTTGCTGATGTCTACTGGCAGATTTTGTCACTCCGTCTGTTCTGAAAGACTTCATATATGGCTTGGTGGGTTAAAAGTTCCTGAGCTGTGAAGCTGCTGCTTCTCTCCAAGAACTTTATCACCGTTCGGTATGCCGTGTCTGCAGCTTCCCAGGTACAGCCGTGTTCCACCTCCTCCTCCTCTGAGTCCGAACTGCTGCACTCCTTCTCGCTTGGGGAGATCACAGAATTTATGATCTCCTCATCAGTGAAGACCTTGGTGACTGGAGCGTCCGCATCGGCATTCAACCACTGGTCGATCTCCTCAGCATCCACATGGCGAAGTGGATGGTTCCTGGGCGCAGCTGCGATGACTTGTTTAGGCGACTCTTCTTGGGTCTCATCAATGAGATTTTCATCAAGCTTAGTCAACAGCACAATCTCGGGCCACATCGGTTTCCATGCGTTGATTAGGGTTGTCTTCTTTACTTTAAGCCAGGCAGAAGCGATGGAAAAAATTGCCTCCTTAATGTTCACACTTTTCTGGAAATCCAGCACAGAGCCACCAGTGAACCTCACACATTTCTTTGAAAAATCAGTCTTGTAGATTTTCTTCACTGCCTGTATTATTGCCTGATCTTGTGGCTGGATCACAGAGGTTACATTTGGAGGCAAATAGGTCACAAAAAATTTCCCATTCACCAATTCTTCAGCATCTGGATGGGCTCGGCAATTATCCAACAACAACATCACCTTTGAGTCCTCAGGAAGGCCCATTTCCTTCAGGTGATTTTTTACTGAAGGCACAAATTTGTGATGATACCAGTGCTTAAAAATAACCCTGGTCATCCATGCACTTGTCTGGTTGTCATAGTCCACAGGCAAATGCACAACATTCTTGAAGGAAGTTGGCTTTTTAGCTTTGCCCAAGACTAGAGGGCGAAGCTTGTGTGTCCCAGCAGCATTCGAGCAAAACAAGACAGTTATCCTATCCTTGTTTTTCTTGAAGCCCACAGCTACTCTTTCAGATGGGCCATACACATCAAGGCGCCTAATTCCGTGTCTTTCCTTAAAACGGTTAAGCCAGCCATCACTAAAGCCACACTCTTCTTTTATGCCCATCTTTTCATGATAATCTCTTGCTTTTTCAATTATTATTGGACCACTCATAGGGCATCCTTCGGCTTGCTTTACCAAAAACCACTCGTAAAGCACTTTGTCAAGCTCCACAAATTTGGCTTCTCGTATTGTATGCCGCTTCTCCAAGGTCTTCTTAATGTCGGCATTGGCCACAAAGCTCAGCAACTTGTCCTTTTGTTTCCTTATATCATAAAGCATTGTAGAACCGCAATTATACAGGCGCATCAATGTCGTCCTACTGGTTCCCGCATCCATCTTGTGACATATTTCTATCTTCTGTTTAATGGTGAGTACAACCCTTTTCCTCTTGTTTGAAGATCCTGTCGACATCTTGAGTATACTAGGCGTTGATTTAGATGATTTCGGAGGCACCATAGCGTAGATATAGGCGATTCACAGAGATAAACACGGAGCGTCACGAGCAAATTATACGGACAATGGCGAGAGATACAATGACGCCGAGACGACAAAGGGAGGCGGGAGGCTGCGCGGTGCGACACCTTGCGGTTGGGCCGTAAATTTTCCGCCCCACACGAATGGGAGAGCGGTCTGTTTGAAATTACGGTTGGATCCCGAATTTCTGCGGTTATTAGAGTTTAGGAAAATAGGATGATTATGTACGGTTGACTGAGATTTTCGGTAGTACGAAATACGGTTATAAGGGATTATACTGTACTTCCGCGCGGGCTATTCAAAATGCTGGCACAGGATGTTGAATGGAGACTATTTTTACTAATAGGCGAAGTCGTCAATGATGAAGGGGCCCTATTAAATAACCCGGCGTGGTGTGGTGTACCACTGGACTCTCGGCGGAAATGCTAATTCCCAAGGGTAGAAATATCGGCCCGGCCGTGTGAACTCGCCCTAACCGTTAGCCTCACGCGGCATGATAGACTTATAACGCCCGGCGGAAAAGTCCAGTGAGGTAATTAACCCGGTGAGACCCAGCGTCGCACGTGTTGCGTCGGCAGTGTTTGATCACCAACTCCCAGCGACGCATCACGTGCGTCCGACATATAAAAAACACTTACGTGGCTCGTAAGGTAGGAAATGGCGGGAGAATAGGAGGGGGAGGTACCGTAGTGTGTGTGGGAGCCGGGCCAGTAGGTGTGAGCGGGCCGAGACAGCCGTGCGGCTGGTGGTGGTGGGCTTAGTGGGGATAGTTTACACCCTTAGTTCACCGCCACTTTGAACCTTCATTACTCCGGTCGTATGGGAGCTAGAAGCTTGAGATTTATGTGAGACACTCCTTAGGATGTATGCCGTACAATGCCATACTCAGTTTTTACCCTAGTGCTCCCGGGCGGGTGGTCATGCGAGGGAGACGAACTATTGAAACCCCCCCCCCCCCCCGCCCCCCAAATGACCGAAATGATATTTTTTTTCTTCATTTCTCACCATTCTCTTCCATTTTGGCTCAACAAATTTTTTTGAGGGCCCCCCCCCCCCCCCCCCCCCCCCCCCAAAAAAATGTCAGAGGTGATTTTTTTTTTTTTCATTTCTCATCCTTGTCTTCCATTTTAGCAAAAAAAAAAAAAATAAGTGAAAATGGCTTGGGACTGGGGTGAACAAAATATTATAACTAGCCGGGGCTCAACGGGTTAACTATCCCTCAGGTCTTTTAGACGATTTTTTTTTTTTTTTTTTTTTTTTTTTTTTTTTTTTTTTTAACCCTCCAGCCCCGGCTATGTATTATATATATATATCTCGAAACCCGGGTGTTTTGGCCGAAAAACGTCTAGGCTAGGCTACCGTATATGTGTTAATCTGACTGCTTCCCGCATTCCTGCGCATCCCCAAGCGTAGCTGTGTTATTTACCTGTAGAATGGCATTAAGTAGAGCTCTCTAAGTCAACTGGTTGAGCTGTGATGATTTCATTGGAGATAACTTTATGGCCAAAACAGCCACTTTACACTACTTTTCGATACTTAACAACAACATACAGGCACACACGAACAAGCGACGCTCTCCTTCTTGTGGCCGGAGATGCGGGGCGTCGGTCCAGCCGGCTGTTGTTTACATGCGTCGGACCGACGCCTCGCACACGAAGCTCACAGGCTTTCAACCACTGGGCGTTCAAGAGCCCTTCCGGGCAGCTGTTATATGCTTTTTTATGGGCGTTCAAGAGCCCTTCCGTGGTGAGAGGGTTAAAGAGACAATGAACGGAGGAAGGAAAAACACAGATAAAACAAAAAAGGTCCATGTGCCTAAAGGCATCCTCCATTCATAAAATGTTTGTAACAACTGGATTTAAACTGTTGAAGATTATAAGTTTGTGGAAAGCAACTCGGTGGGTGAAGTGAATTCCAAAGAGTAGTAGTTCTGGGGATAAATGAATTTTGATAAGCAGAAGTTCTGCATTGTGGAGGAGAAAGTGTAAATTCATGGGCGCTCTCAGCTGCCCTAGTTCTACGGGGAAAGATGTGGAGAGGCGGAACAATTGCTGTGAAAATATCTGTAGAATAATGCAAGGGATGCAACGTTTCTTCGTATGGATAATATAGGAAGGTCCTGTGTGATTGCAGGGTTATTGATTAATCTAATAGCTTTATTTTGAATTTTGTCCAACTGCCTCAATGCAACCACTCCACTTCCACTCCACAGAGGTGAACAGTAATCCATCTGAGAACGCACATGACTTTTATATATTACGGCCAACTGCTCGTCAATGAAGAATTCTCGAACTCTGTACAGGAGTCCCAGTTTTTTAGAGGCATTCTTAGCAATGCTTCTAACATAATGTGTCCAGCCTTCCAAAACAGGAAGGAGAAGTCCGACTTTTGTTATTATTGTTTTGGAGAACAAGAACAAGTCTTTGATATTGTCTGATATTGCTAACATCGCATCGAATCTCTCTCCACGGAAATCGTCATCACAACTGAACCAGTTGACCTAGAGAGCTCTACTTAACGCCAGTTTACAGATATGAAACAGGGCTTCGTTTTAAGATGTGTGCGAATTCTCTACCAGTTAAAATAACAAAGATAGGGCTAGTCTATTACAACGTTTTTCGGCCATATCCCCCGGGCTCTCAGTGCCGTCATTTAGAAAGGCTGCCCGGGCAGGAAGGGTTATTATAACAAATTTTAAGTTACTTTTTATTTATTTTTATTTTTTTTCAAAGTTTTTTCATAGTGAGTACCCAATCATAAAGACGATTCCATAAGAGAATTAGCGTTACACTTATGATGAAGTACTCTTTCCCCTTCGGCGGGTGTTTCAAACAAGCTGACCGTGGGTGCTTGAAAGAGGACTATTATACTAATAGGCATATCGTCAATGATTTCGGGGCCACTACTAAATATTAGGTTTTCATTCTTCCCTCCGGGACTCATACCTATAATATACTCAGGCAAATACCCCATAGCATGGGGGTGGCCGACTCGAGACAGATCCCAAACAGGGACAACACAACACAACATAAAAAACAAAATAACAAATTCACACATATCTAGGTTGCCCAGGAGAAGACCCAGAGACCAAGGATCACTAAGGGCCTATGCACTCCCCCAGTAGGGAGAAAGAAAGATGTGTTCTATGCATTTTGTACTATTGTTAATATCTTGTCAAATTGCAAATTTATTTGTATATACAGTATTATAAATATTAATTGTTCAATATGCAGTATTATCATCTTATACTATAACTAGTTTGAATAGAGTATTTTGACTAAAATTGTAGTTTCTTTATTCTTACAGAATATACCAGAATGTCCTGAACTTAACAAAATATGTGTGACTAATTTGCTTGGGACCCTAATTCTATCTATCCAATGCCGGACGTTGTGATCCCCGAAATGAATGTGTCTCTCCAACAACGTCCTGTACGTCAATGTCGGGATTACTAGACTATCATGCAAGGACTTCTTTACTTACATGCTGACCACCCTATTTCTTGTTACTGCTTTCACTTACTCATATAGTGATGTACATTCTGTGTTTGGTTTTTGTTCTTTTATTTTAAAATTGTATTTTGCTAAATTGTTATTTCCACATACTGTACGTAGTGATTTTTATTTTTTTTATTTTATTTATTTTTTTATATTGTGCTGTTCCTGTCTTGGTTTGTTTATTTGGAAGTTTTACATTATAATGATATATTGTGTTACCGGTATAGTGTTACCTATTCCATTACAGCACAAATCATCTGGAAATCATGAATCTTTCAAAATTTTCGTTAGGCGATTTTTACGGATATGCGGTACAATTTTTGTAAGATATGCAAATACAGTCGACCCTTGAGTTAACGGACCTCGATACAACGGATTTCAGATTTAACGGACTCCGTCGTATGACGCCTGGTGGATGAATTGAAAATTACGCCGTTTGGCTGTAAATTTCACCTGGCGGGAATTTGAAATTTCAGATGGATCCCAATTCTCTTCGGTTGTTTGAAATAAGAAAAAAGTCGGACTATTTATGGTTAGCTGAGAATTTCGGATGTACTAATTTTGGATAAGCGGTGTGTTACTGTTTGTACGATATACATTTCAGACTGGACTAACTGAGCGAGCTGATGTGGACAAGGCTGCTCACGCTGCCCGAGAACTATGGTTGGCTTGTGAGTCTCTACGCAATGCTATTAGGTAACTCTTGCAAGTTCACATTCAGTATATTTTTATATTGGAAATATGTAATATATTTGTGTAGTGTAATTTAATAAGCATTTTTTTTCATCTTTTTACATTATTTCTGTACATGCACATGCATTCATTATTTTAACCCTTTTGCTGCAGCCAACGTATGGATACATCCCTGTAACAAGTGCATGCCCTAGCTCTGTCAATCAAGGGAGTGCACATTGTTAAAAACCGCATCTCTTCATCAATGCATGGATATGTCCTATGTAATAAATAAGTTTGCTGCGTGCAATGTACACATACGTTTTGGTATTACTGGCTGACTAGGTAGTACTGAGCTACTCTGCTTGTTGCCAGATGCGTCCATAAGCTTCTAACCTTCCCTCCCATAATAATATCAGTGTGCTACAGGTATTGGTTGAGAGTCAAGAGGTGTTTTAGAAGTTGAAATTCAAGCAAAATGGTTTCACTTTTACATATATATATGTCAGCTATATACCAGGTACGAATGCGAGCTTCATTTCATGTTACAGGCCATAACTGGTACTGTCATCTAAACACAAAATCTGATAAGATATAAGTTGATTTCATCGAGTGATAGCGAGTGTAAAATGATCAAAGAAGAAGATGGAGGAAGTAAGTTATATGCTCGGTATGGGGCTGGGCCGTTCGTGGTTAACAGGAAAGTTATGCTCGATATTCTTAAGGCCAGAGATGGGGAGAATGAAGGAAGTAGAATTTTATAGGGAGAATTTGACTTGATCGTTCCATTAGAACTTGTTTCACTTAGGACTACGGATATAGCGTTAGGGCGACGTATATTGAGCAAAAATAACGGGAAAGACCCTGCAAAGAGCATTAAAGCTATCTATAAGATCCCCGCACTGAAAGTGTTAACCTTTAAAAGAAGAGCTATACAGTATGTAGTGAACATCCTACTACTGGGCGGCTATATTAGGCTTCATTCTCGCCTAAATCGTAATTTTTCGATAAATATCGTTATTACTTATTCATATGCGCCTATTTTACGTTTAATATGAAGATATTAACATGTAACAGCAATAAAACAAGTGGGAATAGTGTTTGAAGGGTGAAAATTGCGAATTATTGCCGACCGTTCATTCATGAAATTTGAGGCAGACGCGACATACACCCTCTCTCTCCCAAGCCTAGAGGCAGACTGAGTCTCTCTCTCTCATTCTCTCTCACAACACGCACTCGGTAGGCCACACCTTAGAACCGGATTTGAGATGTTGGCATGGTAAATAAACCGATAAACATGGGAACAAGAGGAAAAATAGGTGATAATTGAAGGGGGGGGGGAAAGGAGGGGGTTTTGACACAGGTGGAGGAGGTATGGAGGGGAATTATCTCACTTAATTACCTATTGTTTTTGTTTTTTTCAAGTGCTACTGGGGCCTTTTAAAAGTTTTTTTTTAGGCCTTATCTCTTAACCTAAGACGTGCGCATGGGGGGTATGAGACACCACACGCCTGTGCGCACGTATTTGACATCGTTATTTTACCATAAATAGCATTAACCCTCCAGCCCCGGCTATGTATTATATATATATTCCCCGACCCGGGGGTTTTGGCCGAAAAACGTCTACGCCTAGGCTACCGCATCTTTGTTATTTGGCTTGCTTCCGCATTCCCGCACATCCCCAAGCGTAGATGTGTTTCGTACCTGTAGAATGGCGTTAAGTAGAGCTCTCTAAGTCAACTGGTGCAGTTGTGATGATGATTTCATTGGAGATAACTTTATGGCAAAAACAGCTACTTTACACTACTTTTCGATACTTAACAATAACATACAGGCACACACGAACAAGCGACGCACTCCTTCTTGTGGTCGGAGATGCGGGGCGTCGGTCCAGCCGGCTGTTGTTTACATGCGTCGGACGGACGCCTCGCACACCAAGCTTACAGGCTTTGAGCTCATGAGTGCCTCAGAGCCCTTCCGGGTAGCTCGGGTGTGTTTTTTATGGGTGCCTCAGAGCCCTTCCGGGTCTGATGGGTTAATACTTATCCATATGCGCCTATTTTAGGTTGATTATAAAGGTATTAACCTGTTACAGCAATAAAACAGGTGGAAACAGCGTTTGGATGGTCAAAATCGGCGATACAGGCCGGGAGTTACATAATTTATGGCTGAGGCAACCTCCCTCCCCTCCACTTTTTCCCACGTCTGGAGAGAGACTGTCGATCGATACTCTCTCTCTCTCTCTCTCTCTCTTGCACTCGCTTGGTAACAGTGATGACAATGCCCTGCTTGCAACTCGCTAATGTTAGCACGAAAATATACCACAGAATAAGGGAATAACAGGGAAAATAGGTGATAACTGAAGGAGGGGGGGGGGAAGTGGAGAAGGAGAGGATGTGGAGGAGTGATATTTGGCATGGCCCAGGGGCAAAAAAAAAAAAAAAATTCAAGTTTTTTTTTAGGTGTTTTAAATGGATTTTTTTAGGCCCAGGATCTTAAGAGTCTTCCCGCAGTCGCCCGGGGAAACTCTTTAGAGTCTTCCTGCACTTGCCGTGTTAAGAGGATCGTCGCCTTTGCCCACCAAAACCTCTTAAGAGTGTTCTCGCCGTTCCCAGGTTAAAGACCACATGAGATGCGGTTTTATTCTCGAGTCCTAATGGGAGCGTTCTAGGTAGCCCTGTTCTGAGATGCCACACTGTTTATGTTTTTGAAATGAGATCAGATTGTACAACATGATTCCACATCTTTCTATGTCTACCCCTCTGTGTAGCTCCCTTTACATTCCATGGACTTGCATTTTTCCACCCAATTTTGATCATCCATCCTCTCTACATGCTCAAACTATTTGCACACTTCTCTTCTCTTAATACCTAACCACCTCCTTAACTCCACATTAGGTATCCTTTTCTTGTAGTTTTGCCCATGGAGTGTACTGTATTAAAGGTGGAGTGGACATTAGCTTCACAAGTTGATCCCACTCCGCCATCTTGTTCCTCCCTTGTACACTTATGGGTCCTTGGAGTGCCACATGTATTTGTTGATTTCATTAATTGAGTTTAGAAGTGAAATTGGTTGGTGAAAAAATTTAAATAATCTCTCCCCCTGGCGATGTCACACGAGCCATTTCCCCATCAATATTCGATGAGCAAATATTTTCTCATACAGTACTAATTTTTTGTATTTTTTGCATTAGAATCAACAGCTACAGTAGACTGAATGTATATGAGTTTAAGAGGCTGAAATAATATTCAACCTTACTTAACCCTTCCTGCCCGGTTGTCATTTTAAAATGACACCGCGGCAGATGGGCAGGAGTCATTTTAAAATCTGTAAACTTGAAAGCCTATTAAGCGTGGTTTGAAAGCCGTGCGTCGAACCATATGTAAACAAAGCTGGTCGGACCGACGCGCACCTTCGAAAACAAGAAGGAGAAGTCGGACTGTTGTTGTTATTGTTTAGTAGAACGAGAATTAGTCTTTGTTATTGTCTGATATTGCTAACATCGCATCAAATCTCTCTCCACGGACATCGTCATCACAACTGAACCAGTTGTTGTTGTTGTTGCTGTTCCCCAGGCTGCCTGGACGAACAGCCCCAAGGACCCGAGCAGGGCCAAGGCCATAACCGAGCGCCCCAACAGATCCCTCCCTGCCTACCACAATAAAGCCTGGGTGACCGAAGCCACTCTATGGCGGGGAGCTGAGGAGGATGCAGAAACGCCCGGGAAACCAAACCACTTAGGGCCCTGTGCCCCTCAGCAATTATGAAGAGAAAGTTGAGGGGCAAAGGAAAAAATTTGACGCTTTGGCTTCCAATCTGCCAACATCTAGGTTGGCAGATTGGGAGGTCAATCCACGGAAGAGACGCCGTCACTTGAGATCTAGAAAATATATAAGTAAAAGGAACAGTCAGAGTAAGCTATGGGTATGGCAGAGATCGCTCAGTTCTCACTCTGATAGACCAGCCCATCTGTGGTAAACTATCAATGGAAGTTAAATATTACTAAGCTATAATGAATCAAATAAAATCAATCTAAATGAATACTCTATATCTAAATTGAATTCAATCTGAAACAAGCTAATTTATATCCAAAGGTCTCACATAATAAATGTATATAATTATAGGGTAAGGTTATAAGGGTTAATATTAGCCAGGAATTAACTCACCAATAGTTCCACGTGGCAATGAGGCAAGGGAGAACGTTTTACCCAATATGGCGGTGGACAATGGGGAACGAGACTTCGGTCCCAAGACACGAGTCAAGTTAAAGAAAGAATAAATGATTACATGGGAATGGACATGAATAATATGCTTATCTATCAGTCAGTCATGATGTCGATGAGAGCGTCGTGATGGTGTAGTTGTGTGTATTGCTGTATGTGTATTGTGATTAGAGGCACAAAAGCACGATCAACTGAGGGCGGAAAATTAGATGTTAACTGGTTGGTGTTCGTGAAGGCTCTGGCGTACCTCAAAAGCACACCTTGCTGCCTTGGCAAACCGCCAGGAGCCCAAATTATCGTACCGCATTTAGGTTGCTCTATACGATAAATTATATTAATATATACGATAAATTCATATATACTACATAAGACCATGGCAATATTGCTTAATAGCATATTAGGCCTTTTATAACTTAACTTATTTACAATCTTATAATATACGATCTACTCGTCCTACATCGTGCTGTAGGAGAGATCGTGACGTCACAGAGACATACAAGATCACAAAAGAGTCATATTCTATCGTATTTATACGATACACTCCCCCCACAAAAAAGACCTGAACCCCACCTTAAACCTAAAGTTGCCCAGAGGCTATCTTCTGACGCCACAAGTCGACAGCGCCAGCAGCAGCGCGTCTGGGACGCGTCCCGGTCCGAGAATGATCACCATCAGTATGAGGTGAGTCGTTCCTTCGAGAATCCTCGGACCCAGCAATAACAGGTGGAGCCTCAGATTGCAATGCGGAATCTAGCTCCAAAGCGTACAAACGTGCGATAGGACGAACAGTAGTTCCAGTGGCTGTCTTTAATAGCGCCACCCGCTCTACAGAGTCTGCCCCCTTGTATACCTCCAATACGCGGCCTAATTTCCAGTATAAACGAGGACTATCCTCTTTAATTAAAACAACGTCACCAACTGTAGGGGCCGTTGGTCTACCAGAGGGAGTAACACTCCTTTCCCTCAATGCTAGCAGATATTCACTAATCCACCGTTTCCTAAAATCCTCGATTATCCTGGATATATACTGGTATCTCTTAGACACCGCTACCGCAGAGTACAACGAGGGATCCTCTAACTCTACTATGGACTGAAAATCAGATGGAAACGCAGTCAATGGTTTTCCATATAGCAAGTGAGCTGGCGTTAATGGTAGTGGTTCTTGCAGGTCGGTGTACACATATGTAAGCGGGCGATCATTCACGACTGCCTCTATCTCTGTGAGGACTGTCGTCAACTCACTCTTCTTTAATAGAGCACGTCCTACAACCGCTCTGAGTCCTGACTTTACTATGCCGACACACCGTTCCCACATGCCACCAAACCAAGGTGCCTTAACTGGAATGAACCTCCATTCGCACTTCTTCTCTCCCAAAAAAGTGATGATAGTAGGATCACTACTCATATCCTTTAGATATTTTGATGCTTGGACATAAGTGGGAGCATTGTCGCTAAGAATGAGTTGAGGGAATGAACGACGGGCACAAAACCGTCTAAACGCCAGCATAAATTCTTCGCTAGACATATTATCACATAGTTCTAGGTGTACCGCTCGAGACGTCGCACAGGTAAACAATAATATATAAACCTTCTCATGCTCCCTCGTCTTCAATGCCCCTGTGTAATCTAATCCTACCGCTTGGAAAGGTTCTACGTGCTTTACACGGCATTCAGGTAGAGGTGGAGCTGGTCCAGTTGCATATGGTTTACCCTTTAGTCTCTGGCATATTACACACTTTCTCACTACGCGTCGAGCTACTTGTCGAACTCTGGGTATCCACCATGTGAGACGTAAATTTGATATAATATGACATACCCCGTAGTGTTTTACTTCCCTATGTGCACGTATGATCAATAGATCAGTAACGTGATGTCTTGTTGGCATAAGTATAGGTCGGTTTGTGCCGTCTGGTACACCCGACCACTTCAGGCGACCCTCACACCTGATGAGGCCATTGTCTAGGTGCAACCTTAGTTGACGCACTATATTAGGCATTAATGTCTTATTCGAGCCTTTCAAGGATTCTAATTCATTGGAAAAGGTTTCTACTTGAACCCATTTGATCAAAGTTACTTCAGCTGCTTTAAATTCACGAGCATCAATGTTGTGACCCCTGTTGCAGAGTTGGCCCGTTACTTTAAGCTTGAGATTGGATACATATCGCAATACCCAAGCTACAACTCTGACTAGTTTATTATAGTCACCGAATCTTGCCCACTTTATGATAGGACCCGGTGGCTCATTTGGTTGGGCTGTAACTGCCACTGTTTCCAGTAGCAGAAGTCCCTCACCAACAGCATGCCATATCGTCCATTCACTTTCATGGAGCAACCACTTTGGACCCTGCCACCACAATTCGGACTTCATTAACTGGCTAGCCGTTATACCCCTAGTTATCAGATCACTAGGGTTTTCCTTTGTATTTACATAATGATGAGCAACGTCTGGCAAAAGGGCTCTAATCTCATCTACCCTATTCCGCACATAAACTGGCAGAGACTTCTTGCTATGTATCCAGTTGAGTGCGACCTGACTATCGCACCATACGTGAACGATTTCAATATTTAATTCGCTCTCGTATGCTGCGCGTACATGTTGCACCAGACGTGCTAATAGCAGCATGGCAGTCAATTCCATTTTAGGGATAGTTACCTTCTTAACCGGGGCTACCTTGGCCCGGGCTGTAACTAAATGTGCCCCAAATGAAGTAACAACATATATGGCTACCCCGTATGCCGTGGCGCTAGCATCGCAAAACGTGTGTAACGTAACGTCACCGAACGCCGCCACTTTACGAGGTATAGGTTTAGTACATAGGATGGCATATTCATTCAACAACAATGTCCCTTGGTCATTCAGGTCCTCGGGCAAACTGTCATCCCATCCTATTTTACGTCTCCAAACTTCCTGCATTAGAATCCTAGCTCTTATGGTAACAGGTAATGCTAGACCCAAAGGATCAAAAAATTGCGCAACTTTGCTCAACAGACTTCTTTTTGTGTGCGCTCCTGTCTGCTGAGCAAAAGACCTTGTTTGAAAAGTTAGTATGTCATGTTTAGGTTGCCAGATCATCCCCAAATTTCTGGACTTTTCCTGGTTAAGAGATGCCGTACCATCCACCTGTATTAAACTCTGAAGATCTTCACTATTAGTAACCCACTCGCGGAGAAATAGATGTGCATCCGCAAACAATCTGCGTGCTTGCCAGTATGCATACAACAAATCATCTTGACTATCGCTAGTACCCTGCAAATTGTCAATGTATAATCCGCGAGATAGTTTACTTGTGTCCTCATGAGTGTCAGCTAGATGTTTTCTGATTGTGGCATTTAACAAAAACTGCGAGCAAGTGGCCCCAGAGAGTACAACCCGAAAACGGTATATTATGATGGGACTTTCAGAGTCGCTAATGTCGCTGAACCAAAGAAAGCGGGTAACATCTCTATCTTCCTCCTTTAGCTTGACCATCAAGAATGCTTTCTCGATGTCACTGGTATAGGCGTACTTTCCCAGCCTAAACCGCAATAGATGTTGGGACAGGTCCGACACCATGGACGGACCTGTCAACAGGCAGTCATTTAGAATGGGTTGTTGTCCTTGGTGGGCAGAACAGTCCTACACCACCCGTATTGGTGTGGTGACGCTGTCTTTCTTTACCCCATGATGGGCCAGATAGTGAACCCTACCCTTCTTACACGGTTCCTCGACATCGACTCTCTCAATAAAACCCCTATCCTCATAACTCCGAAATACATCGTCATACGCCTGGCGCGTGCTCGGTTCGTTAGACAATTTCCGCTGCAATGCGCGCAAGCGACCTAATGCCAAACCATAGTTGGTAGGCAGGCTTATCTCACTGTTCTTCCAAGGTAAACTAACTTTATATTGCTTGTCTGAGGCACAGTAGCACACAGACTCGTCAAACCTTTGTAGCGCAACTTCCGAGTCATAATCAGTCTCCATAGGATTAATGCCTATGTGATCCAATCTCCACAGTCGTTCCAGGTCGAACTCGGCAGCCATCTTAGGGTCACTAGGTTGGGAATCCTCCCTTCCCAACTCCTCTGCCGCGGTTACATTGACTCTATATATCGAGACCGTGTCGACCAGGACCTTTGACTGTGTAGTATGCACCTTTCCGCTCATGCAGTATCCAAATTTAGTGGGGATTAAAATTACACCACACATCTTTTTAAATCCAGGGTATACTACTTCATAATAATGATCCACACCAAGTAGAACATGCACCTCACTCTGATTTCCCATGGGATCTGACAAGTTAACCCCCTTGCTACGTAATGCGTGTTCCACCTTCTTCACACCCACAGATACATATTCTGGTAGGGTGTCTACTACGATACAAGTCATAAAGTACCGGTTTTTACGATAGAAATATGAAATCTCCGCTATCTCGTAGTCTTGTTTATCAGTAACCCCTGTGAAGCCCTGTAATCGAAGAGTCTCAGCCCCTATGATTCGGTGCTTCAGTCCCACTAGTACGGACCTCTTTATAAAGGAACGTTGAGACCCTTGATCTAGAAGTACCCGACAAACTTTGTTAATGTCATTACCTTCCATGGGAATCTGTATTGTGGGCAATATAGTGGTGTCTTGCGTGCTACCTAGTGCCACAGTTGTAGTACCCTCATTTTTGACGTCTTTGACTTTATCTGCAGTAGGACACAACTTATCAAAGTGATGTCCTTTGCAGTGCCGACAGGGCCTTAAGTATGTAGCAGTACATTGTCCCTGCTTACCATGTTCTTTACTTAGACAACCTACACATAGCTTCAATCTTTTCGCCTGTGCTAGTTTTGTCTCATTTGTTGGGTATTTTATGCAGAAACTCCATTTATGTTTGTTGTTACATAGCTTACATAGAATCTGAGCAGGTTTCTTATACACACCCTCTTTCTTTACTTTAGTCCCCACTGTCATGCTTACTGTTCCCCTCTTCTCCACATTCTCACTCCCTCCCGACTCATACATTCTCCCTTTGTTCAACTGTAGATTATTGATCTCCTTACTGAACTGAGTTTTGAACTCTCCCAGCTCAAATGATCTTACCTTATCAAGTATTGCCATAGGAAGCTTCTGACGCAAGATAATGACTATCATTTCCTGCGTGGTAAGCCCTAGGGTGTCTAGCGATCGAGTATGGCACTCCATATTTGCCCTGAAGTTTGTCAACTCATCAACCTTATACTGTGGTTCTGCGAGCCCCAACAAGGCAACGACATGGGCCATCTTCAACTGCTCTCTATCCCCGTATGTGGACTCTAATAAGTGTACCGCTTCAAGATAACTACCACCTACTACTGCAAAACCCTCTATTAAATGTAAGGCCTCTCCTTCCATTTGTCCCTTCAGATAGTGAAACTTGCGGACATTATCCAAAGAGGATTCATGAACCGTAGATCGAAATACGTCCCAGAAAGCTAACCACTCGGTCAACTTGCCCCCAAATGTAGGAAGATTGAGCTTTGGGAGGTGTACAGTATGTTTTGGGTCAGCCCTTCTATGGGCCTCATTATCGCCTCCCTTCTTACTCGCGATTGCACGCTGTAATAGGTACTTCGCTCTAAAGACAGGTTCGTCATAGAGGGCGCGATTATCACACTCTGTAACAATCTCTTCCTCCTCTGTCATGGCAGCCACAATCACCTCACTCAGAGCCGTAATACGACCGTGGGTAACCTGGACGTTTTCTAATCTAGCCTCCAATTCCTCTAGTTCAGCAGTAGTGATGAAAGTGTTGACGTCCACTATTAGCCTATTTATTACTCCCCGAAGTCCCGCCCTTTGATTTTTAGGGGCTTTGTTCAGCACCCCACTAGACGGTGTCTCTTTACCGTTTTTATCCATTTTGCTTGCGAGCCTATAGGCTATGTATCTAAATATCACGTTACAAAAACAACGGCCAAATAATAGGCTACTTAAGAGACGCCAACCGGCGGACTTCTATGTTATGGAGAAAAAATAGTACACTATATAGCAATACCTACTAATGGATCATATTGAACAAGAAAAAATGTTAGGTCAGGTCATATGTCACAGGAAGAAGAGAAAATTATTGGGGAAAGACGATGGGTGGGAAGCAGGACTTAGGCAGGTGCAACGATGTGACCCTGCATTCCGGCTCTAACCATCGCTTGGCTAGCCTTGGCAGTACACTCGACCCTCTATTTAACGGACAAATGCGTGCAAGCACCTGTCCGTTCCTGCTAAATGTCCGTTGCTGCTAAATACTGTCCAGTCCGGATGTAATTCGGAAATTCCTTGAGAAAAATCCGGTGTTGAGTACAGGTGTCCGGATCGGATCGTGACATTTAACTGTTATGCATAATTTTTTTTTACTGTACCTGAAATAAATCCTGGTAATCCCTTGTGATAATCCTTCTGGTAATCCCTATTGATAATGCAAAACTATTGAACACACTTAAAAGTGTATATTATTTGGTCTCTATATAATCTGTGAATCATTTCCGATATGATAGAATTAAAGATTTTATTTTCCACCAACTCATAATCAGCAAAAACGACACAAATGTCAATTAAAAACATGTTATAATATTTCCCCATCATTTTGTGTATACCGTGGGGAAAAAAATAAAATAAATCTATCAAACGTAAATCTCCCATCTGGGAAGCTCAGCGCCTAGACGGAGGGGAGGGTTGAAATATTTTGTTGACTATCTCATTTATTATTTATCTATGTGCTGGAAGGATATTATATTTTTCAATTCCATCACATTAGAAATTATTCAAAGATTACAAAAAGTCCAAATAAGACATAGTTATGTTAATGTATAAGGGATTTAGGTAGATGAATTAGAGAGATAGATAAATAGAAAGAGTGTGTATATCGAGGGAAAAAAACAAAACAAAAAATCTATCAAACGTAAATCTTCCGTCTCTGCTGGCACGGAGGGGAGAGTTGAAATATTTTGTTGACTATCTTATTTATCTATGTGCTGGAAGGATATTATATTTTTCAATTCCATCATATTAGAAATGATTCAAAGATTACAAAAAGTCCAAATAAGACATAGTTATGTTAATGTATAAGGGATTTAGGTAGGTGCATTAGAGAGATAAATAGATAGAGCAACGGACTTTGCTCCAACTTTTTTGGACTACGGACTATGTCCGTTGCTGGGTCCATTGTCCGGCCTACATTTTTTGACCGTTATTGCCGATATCCGTTAAATCGGAATCCGTTAAATGGAGGTTAGAGTGTAGTTCTCTGAACTTTCCCCAATCACATTTAATTCTGGCGAAAAGGCATTTTCAAAATTCCAT
The DNA here is from genome assembly GCA_032716605.1 of Paralithodes platypus. Taxonomy (NCBI): domain Eukaryota; kingdom Metazoa; phylum Arthropoda; class Malacostraca; order Decapoda; family Lithodidae; genus Paralithodes; species Paralithodes platypus. The sequence continues at coordinate 32,214,836 of CM064509.1, read as the reverse complement.
ACAGCATACAGCATTTCTGTGCAGCATGTGAGGAGGTGTGTGGAGTGAGGAGAAGAGGGAGGGGAGTGAAAGGTACAGCATGGTGGACAGAAGAGGTAAGAATAGCTGTGGAAGAAAAGAAGAAAGCATATAGAGAGTGGTTGGGTAGTAGAGGGAATGAAGATTCCGAGAGACAGAAACGAGCGAGGTACGTGGAGAGTAAGAGGGTGGTGAAGAGAGTAGTGAAGGAAAGTAAGAGAAGAGTAGATGAGGAATTTGGAAGAATCTGAGTGTAAAATGGAGGGAGAGTAAGAAACTGTTCTGGAAAGAAGTCAAGAAAGTTAGGGAAGGTAGCAAGGGAAACAGTAAGGGTGTGAAAGATAAGAATGGGAGAATGCTAGCCGAGAAGCAAGAGAGAGTCGAAGATGGAGGGAGTACTTCAGTGAGTTGCTAAATGAAAGGAATGAAGAGCCAGCAAACATAGCTGGATATGGTATGGGAGGGAGAAGAAGAGAAGTAGTGGAGGAGGAGGTGGGGATCAGGAGGTCAGAAGTGTGGGAAGCCATGAAAAGAGTGAAGTTGGGGAAAGCACCAGGAACAGATGGAGTGTGTGGGGAAATGTTGAGGTATGGTGGTGAGATAGTGATAGAATGGGTATGGAAAATGTGCAAACTAGCATGGGAGAAGGGCAGTGCACCCGATGACTGGAAGACTGGCATAATAGTCCCCCTATATAAGGGCAAAGGGGAAAGAGGAGTGTGTGGTAACCACCGAGGAATATGTCTTCTAAGCGTGGTAGGGAAGGTATACAGTAGGGTAGTGATTGAGAGAGTGAGAGTGAGACGGAGAAATGGATAGGCGACGAGCAGGGAGGTTTTAGGAAGGGAAGAGGATGTGTAGATCAGATTTTTACCCTGAATTGTGTTGTGGAGAAGTATCTGGAGAAGAAACAAAAGGTGTATGTTGCCTTTATGGACTTGGAGAAGGCCTATGACAGAGTGGATAGAGAAGGTTTGTGGAAAGTACTTAGAATATACGGAGTAGAGGGCAAGTTGCTGAAAGCAGTGAAGAGCATGTAGGAGGTGCAAAGGCGGCAGTACGTGTGGAGAGTGAGCAGAGCGAGTTCTTTGACCTGAATGTTGGTTTGAAACAGGGGTGTGTGATGTCCCCGTGGTTGTTTACTGTATATATGGATGGAGTTATGAAAGAAATACTATCAAGAGCAGTGGATGTTGGTGTATCGCTGAAAAGGGAGGGAATTGAGTGGAAGCTACCTATACTGCTGTTTGCGGATGATACAGTTCTGATAAGTGATAATGAATGGGAGTTGCAGGGTCTGGTAAATGAATTTGGAACAGTGTGCGAAAACGGAATTTGAAGGTAAATACGGGGAAGCAAGGTTATGGTCTTCGAAAGGGGTGAAGTCACAGAGTGTGAGGTGAAGCTGAACGGTCAGGCTATGGAGATCGTCAACTCTTTTAAGTATCTGGGCAGTGTGTTGAGTAAAGATGGGACTATGGATGAAGAGGTGCGGGAGAGGGTACAACAGGGGAAGAGGGTTGTAGGAACGCTAAAAGCAGTACCAAGAAATAGGGTGGTCAGTATGGAAGTGAAGAAGTCCTTGCATGACAGTGTGGTAATCCCGACACTGACTTACGGAAGCGAAGCATGGACGTTGGTTGAGAGACTCAGACCAAGAGTGAGAGCAGTGGAAATGAATTACTTAAGGAGTGCGTGCGGAGTTACATGGAGGGATAGACAGGCTAATGAGGAAGTAAGAAGGAGGTGTGGTGTGGAGGTAGATGTGCTGGAAAGTGTGAAAAGGAACAACTTGAGATGGTTCGGCCATATGGAACGTATGGAAAGTGAGAGAATGACTAAGAGGGTGTACGAGAGCGAGGTGGAGGGACAGAGGGGGAGAGGTAGACCGAATATGAGGTGGAAGGATGGAGTGAGGAACTACATGAACGAAGGCGGTGCTGGTTGGGGGGAGGGGCGTCGACTGACTGGGGACAGAGGTGCATGGGGGCGGTTCGTTCGTGGCCACCCCTTCGGGGATCGCGGCGTCAGGCAATAGATAGATAGATTTACTATATGTTATGAAGAATGTTTTCCACTTCGGGAAATAAAGTTATCATATCGTAATCGAAAGTGCTGGCTCACTACTATCTATCTATCTATCTATCTATCTATCTATCTACAGTATATACATACTCAGGCACATACCCCATTTTTTGTCTTTGTCTGTTTTTAATATATTTATTTATTTATTAATTTTTGTATTTTTGTATTTTTTTACTTTTTTACTTTTTAAAGCTGGGTGTGGCCAACTCTAGACAGAGCCCAAACAGGGACAACACAATGCAACAAAAAATAAAACACAAATTCATATATATCTTAAGTTGCCCAGGAAAAGACCCAGAGACCACCCCGGATCACTAAGGACACTCCAGCACTCTCCCGGCCCCCGACCTCCCGGAGAAGTTCTGATCTCAGCAGGCAGACATGCAGCGGAGCACACCACGCATCTAGGTGTACCCTTCATATATACCGGCTCCTCGGGCCAGGCGCCTAACTGACTATTATCCTGTCCAACTGGCACTCGACCCCCTCTCCCAAACAACTGCGTTTTCACTAATTTATTCACTAGCATTCTCCATTCATTCCTATAAATTTATTTCCACTTCTCTTGCCTGATCTATAGTCATTCCTCTATCTTCCAATACTTGTACTGTACTACACATTTTCTCCATCTCAATGGTAACTGTGTATAATTCTTTTTTGCTTCCATATATAACGTATGGTATAGAAGTACAGTCAGTCCCCCCAATCCGCGCCTATATGGGCGGCAATACACGACGGGTATTGGGAATTCGCGCATTGGGGATAACATAACTTATGGAGAAAAATACATATGGGCGGCAGCCCTCATTTCCACCCACATTTGACGGTAATTTTTGATAAAAATCAATACTAATTGGACAACCAAGCATACACAATAATAGAAACATAAACAAGTCATTCCTTACATTAACCCTTGGAATCCGGGAGGCAAAATGCGCGGCTAAAAAGTCGCCGATATAATCATCAGAACTCGGCAACCACGCAACGTAGCAATGTCATCTCAACGGCAGTCTACAGACAAGAAAACGTTCTACAATTTGCAAAAAAATGTACTGCTCTAGGTGGTCTCAATCAGTAGCTACTGAATTATGAAGTTTGAAAATACCAAACTTCATATGAGGCCCCCCGGATCCCAAGGGTTAAAAATAAATGCTATAAGTAGGTGAGAATAGTGGGGGCTCCGAGGCAGACCCCCATGACAGGCGAGTTCATATAGCCTAGGCGTAGGCTTCCCCGTCACTGTCACTGGCCCCGTCCCCGTCTCCGGATATACCCATAGATTTCCCGATCGCAGTAGCGCCTTCACCAGTTTATTCTTCCTAGGCATTTTTAAGTTGTTGAAGGGTGTAGGAAGGCGTTTGTTACACAATAAATGGGTCAAGTCTCAGCGCACGGACACTTAAGGATATTGGGACTGAGAAGGAAGCGTACGTGTGGTTATGTATGTACTAACACTAGTTGTATTTGTGGGAGTGAGCATGCTCGTTAATTCCCGCCTCCTAAGATATGTTTGTCATACCGTGCTTTGAAACTATGCACTGATGGTGCAGACACTACTTCGGCTGGCAATTTGTTCCACCCACTAATTGAGTTGGTAGGAAATCTTTTACTTTTCAGATCAGATTTACTATTAGGCACTTTCAGTTTGTAGCTGTGACCTCTTGTTCTCTCACCTCCATCCCTCTCTATGAAGTTTTCTTGGTCGATTTTGTCAATACCTCTAACACATTTGTATATCTGAATTTGCTGTCCTCACTTCCTTCTCTGTTCCAGTGTAGGTAGATTCAATCTCTCGAGCCTCTCTTGGTACTCCAAATTTTCCAAACCTGGGATCATCCTCGTAGCTGCTCTCTGTACCCTCTCAATTTTGTGGATATGTTTCTTCATGTGAGGGGACCACACTACAGATGCATATTCCATCCTGGGTCTTATTATTGCCGTTATTATTTGTTTCATGGTGTTTTCATTAAGATAATTGAAAGACATCCTGATATTTGCCAATAGTGCTAGTGATTCTCTCCCTATCTTATTTATGTGGCTTTCTGGAGACATGTTATCCTTAAATTCTATCCCCAAGTCTTTTTCCTTTTCTGCTTCGGGAATCACTTTGTTTCCTAGTTTATAATCTTTTCTAGGTCTGTACTTGCTTTTACCCATTTCTAGAGTCTTACATTTCCCTGCATTGAACTCCATATTCCATTTGATGCTCCATTCATGGATCTTTTGCAAATCTGCTTGGAGCCCAAGGCAATCCTCCTGGGTTCTGATCGTTTTAAGCAGCTTAACATCGTCCGCAAACATGCTCATGTAGCTTGTTAGTCCCTCAGGTAAGTCATTTACAAATATTAGAAACATGATTGGGGCTAGGACAGATCCTTGTGGTACTCCACCCATAATTTGAGTCCAGTTTGACGATTTCCCCCTTACTGTTGTTCTCATCTGTCTTCCGCTAAGGTAGCTCTCCATCCATTTCAGCAGTTTGTCTCCTACTTTTCCCTCATGTTTTAATTTCCACAGCAATCTCTTGTGTGGAACTTTGTCAAATGCCTTTTTAAAGTCTAGGTAGGCACAGTCTACCCATCCTTCCCTCTGGTCCACTGTGTCTATTACTCTAGAGTAAAAACTCAACAAGTTGCTTACACATGATCTGCCTCCTCTGAATCCAAATTGTCGGTCAGTAATTAATCTTTTGGATTCCAGGTAGTTCACCCATTTGTCCCTTATTAATCCTTCCAGAATCTTCATGAGGATGCTCAATAGTGATACAGGTCTATAGTTCAGTGGTTTATCTCTGCTTCCTCCCTTAAATATAGGAATAATGTTTGCTCTTTTCCATTCTGTTATTGTTGTTGTTGTTGTTCCCTAAGCTGCCTGGCCGAACAGCCCCGAGTCCCTGAGAAAGGCCATGGCCACGATCGGGCTTTCCCACAGAGCTCTCATTGAGTGTAGATTGTGTTGTTGGCGTAAGTGGTTGTGTGAAATGCAGTCTTCTATGATGTGTTTAATGGTATGGGGTGCTGTGTTACATCCCGGGCAGGCGTCGACAACGGAGTCATCCAGTCTCTTCTGATAGCTCAGGAGAGCTGGATGGTGTCCGCATCTCAGCCTGGCCAGGTGGACTCTGTCCTCGCGAGGAAGGGAGAATTCGGAAGGATGGATTTCGGGAGGTCGTGCATGCAGCTGCGTGTTGTCTGTGAGTGAGTGGATGGATCGGTGAGAGATATGAGTATGGATGTGCTTCTGGAAGTTGGGTCGGGGTGGGCAGGGAGGGAGAGAGGACAATAATTGTGTGTGATACCGTGTGCTGGGTGTTGTTTTGATATTTCTTGGTGTCTGTGGGTGTGTTGCCATGTAGTTTAGTGGGTGGTCTTGGTTCGTGGAGGCTGCTGCCAGGAATTGAGTGCCTCTCATGTCCAGATGGTCTTTGACTTTGAGGATTTTGGTTTCTTGATGTAGGTGATCTGTGGGTGAAGTAGCTGTGCAGCCTGTAATGATCTTCAGGGCTTTGTTTTGAATAGTCTGTAAGGTCTTATGATGTGTTTCAGCTAGGTTAGAAGCCCAGGCTGGGCTTGCGTATTCCATCACTGATCTTATGTATTGTTTATATACTGTGGTGGTAGTTTCTTTGTTATGTCCAAATTTTGTGTGAGCAAGTGACCTGAGGGCGTTAAGTCTGGGTGTCTGTTTCTTTTTAATGTTTGTGGTGTGCTGTTTGAATGTCATATGAGTATCATATGTTACTCCTAGGATTTTGGGTGTGTGTGTATGTGTTAGGGGTGTGTTGTTTATGGTGAGTTGAGGGATGTATTCGTGTTCTCCTGTCCAACTTGTGAGCAGGGTTGCGGTGGATTTGGCTGGGGCTAGATTAAGTCTGTTTGTAGTGCACCAACCATGTAGTGTGTTGAGATAGGGTTGAAGGAGATCTGTTGCTCTTTTTGGGTCATGGTGTGTGCATGTGAGTGTTATGTCATCTGCATAGGAGGCTAAGTTTATTTGGGGCGTATTGGGTGTAGTTATATCGTGCATGTACAGATTGAAGAGTGCGGGCGATAGGACGGATCCTTGTGGGACTCCGTTTGGAAAGTTTCTGATTTTAGATGACTGACCGGCAAAAGATACGTGTGCACATCTGCCTGCTAGGAAGTTGGCCAGCCACCTTTTTGTGTTGTTGTGCATGTTTGTGTTGTAGATTTTGTTTGTTAGATTGTGGCAGGGGATGGCATCGAAGGCTTTACTAATGTCGAGTGTGGCTAATAGTGATCTGTGTGGTGGTCTAGCTGAGTTGATGCCGTCGAAAGCTCTTTGTGTAAGGTCTGTGAGAAGAGTGTTTGTGGAGTGCAGTGGCCTAAAGCCATGTTGTGTTGGAGCTAGGGGTAGGTCAGGTGTAATTAGTTGTAATACTAGGCGTTTCATGACTTTGGAGGGGGAGCAAAGGAGTGTGATGGGGCGGTGCGAGGAGGGTAGCGTGGGGTCTTTGTTGGGTTTGGGGAATGTGATGATGATACCATGCTTCCAAATGTCTGGTATTGTGTTGTGTGAATAGCTGTTGTTGTTGTTGTTGTTGTTCCCCAAGCTGCCTGGCCGAACAGCCCCAAGGCCCCGAGCAAGGCCATAACTGAGCGCCCCCACAGAACCCTCTCTGCCTACCACAATAAAGCCTGGGTGACCGAAGCCACTCCATGGCGGGGAGCTGAGGAGGGTGCGGAAACGCCCGGGAAACCAAAGTCCCACCCAGGGCCCTGTGCCCCTCAGCAATTATGAAGAGAAAGTTGAGGGGCAAAGGAAAAATGTGACGCTTTGGCTTCCAATCTTGGTAGATTGGGAGGTCAATCCACGGAAAAGACGCCGTCACTTGAGATCTAGGAAATACATAAGTAAAAGGAACAGTCGGAGTAAGCTATGGGTATGGCAGAGATCGCTCAGTTCTCACTCTGATAGACCAGCCCATCACCATATGACTAGAACCCAATCCTCTGAATAGCTGTAGTTTGATATGTTAGTGAGTGCTTGTATGCCTTGTGGTCCCAGGTGTCTGAGGTGTATGTTGCTTATGTTGTCTAGGCCAGAGGCAGGTGAGTGCTTGAGATTGTTGATGATATGCTTTGTCTGGTGATTGGTGAAGGGTGTATAGTCAGGGTCTGTGGGGAATTGTCTCTTACGTCGGATGACACGTCGGTCGTCTTTGTGAGGTTTTAGGTGGCTGACATGTGAAAAGTGATTGATGAGAGTGTTTGCTTGTTGTTTACATGAAGGAGTAGAGTCTGTTGTTGTGATTGCAGCATGTGATTGCGTTGTGTTGCTGTTGGAAAGTGTGATGCTGTTTAGTGTTTTGTAGAGTTTTTTTGGGGTTTGTTTTGTGATCAAGTGTTTGTAGGAAGTTATTCCAATTTAGTTTTTGTTGTTCTTGTATTTTGTTGTTAGTTTGGGTGTTGAGTGCTTGAATTTGTTGTGTGATGTCTTGTGTGTGGGGTGCTGGGGAGTGTTTCAGTATGTCGCGTTGTCTGATGAGGTTTTGAATTTCTGGTGTGAAGTTGGGGTTGTGTCTTTTCCTGTTACCTCTTGGAATGTGTTTCTTGTCAGCGTTTTGGATAGTTTTATTGAGTATGTGTACAGCATTGTTGGTGTTAGTGATGGGTGTGCTGTTTAGAGTTGTGAAGTGTTGTTCTGTCTCATTTGTGAATGCTTCCCAGTTAGCTCTTTTATAATTGGTGTATGTGTGTTTGTGGCTAGCTGGGGTGAGTCTGGTTTTGGTGGTGATAATGATCGGGAGGTGGTCAGAGCCTAAGGTTCTGACCACCCTCCAGGATGTTGTGGGGGCGAGTTCTGGGGAGCAAAAGGTGATGTCTGGAGATGATGGGTTATAGAGGGCTTGGTGAGGAATATGGGTATGTTTCCATTCTGTAGGTACTATCCCTGTGTCCAATGATTTGGTTATTATATCATATACAGTAATGGTATACTCAGTTCTTTGGCATTTTCTTTTATAATCCAGCCTGATACTCCGTCCGGTCCGGCGGCTTTGTTTGGATCCACCTTACTCATTATGTCTATGAGCTCTGGTCTGTTAAATGTGACTTCCGGCATTTCCTCTGTACCTATCTCATTGGTTTCTGGTGCAATGAATTCTTCTTTTGTAAATACTGATGCAAAATTTCTATTTAGTTCTTCCGCAATTTCTGTATCCTCTTCTATGATTCTGTTTCCACTTTTAATCTTTACGATTGTGGCTTTTATCTTCCTTTTGCCGTTTACAAACTTGAAAAACATTTTTGGATTCTTTTCATAGTTCTCCACTATCCCTTTCTCATGGTTTGCCTCTGACCTCCTCCTCATTTCTGTGTATTTGTTTCTCTCCTCTTTATACTTTTGCCTGTTATCTTCCGAATCCCAGTTTCTCATCTTTTTCCAGGCTTTGTTTTTTGCTTCCTGTGCTAGCCTACATTCGCGGTTAAACCATTCTTTGCGATTTCCTTTTTTTCTGTTATTACTGTAATGTACTTTGGGACAAAAGTTTTTATACCAGTATCATAGATCTCCATGAATGCCTTGAGTTTTTTGTCTACCTCACTTTCAGATAACACCTGATCCCAATTTTGTGACTTGAAAAAATCTCGTAGTCCTGCGACATCGGTTCTGGAATACATCCAGTGATTTTCCTTGTGCTTTTCCCTTTCCTTGGGTAGATTATGCTTCAATAGTAGGTCTATGTCGAGAACTGCATGGTCGCCTTTTCCTAGTGGGCATAGGTACTGAATACTTTGAACCTCCTCCTCCCTTCTTGTGAAGAGAAGGTCCAATCTAGCTGGTTGATCACTTCCCCTTACTCTTGTTGACTCTTTTACATGTTGGTATATAGAATTTTCCATGGCCATACTTAAAAATTTATAGCCCCAACTTTCCTCTCCTGTTCCGGGTTAAAGTTCTTCCCAATTCACTTCCTTGCAGTTAAAGTCCCCACACATGACTATTTCATCCTTTGAAGCTAAGATATTTTCTAGCACACTAATTGTTTCCTTACGCATTAGGCTATGCTCCTCCTTACTCCATGTCTTCGTCTTGGGAGGTACATATGCTACTATCACCACTATTTTTTCGTTTCCACCAATTTCTAGTGCTAAAACTTCTGCTGTTGAAGTTTCTAGTTTTATCTGACACAATCAAATCTTTCCTAGTAAGGATGCACACTCCACCTCCATGTAGAAATGTTCTGTCCCTCCTCCAAATCCTGTATTCAGACCATCCTAGCAGATTTATATCAAGTTCCTCTCTTAGTTTTGTCTCAGTGAGACATACTATTTCTGGTTTCTAATTATTGAGTAAGTCTGTTAGTTCTAATTTCTTAGAGATTAGCCCATCGACATTGCTATATAGAATCCTTATACTTTCTAGTCCCCCATTACCTGCTCCAAGTACCTTATCTGCGGCGGTCTGTTCCCTACCCTCTTTTTCTTTTAGTTTCTCTTTACCGAAAGTTTCATAATCTTCCCCTTTCTTACTCCGTAAAAAAACTTATTCTTTTCTTGTTCTGTCCTCTTGCTATTTTCCTCTTTGGCAGTTTTCCTTAGTTCTGCCTCCTTCTTTCTCTCTTCTTCTGGTATGTCCCACCTGATGTAGATTTTGTCCCTACCCTCTAACCCTTTTAGCCTAGCTGCTACTGCCATGATTTCATCACATGTCCTTCTTGACTTAAATTTGATTTTTACCAGTCTATTGTATTCCTTTGTATATTTTCCCAGCCTAAACATGTCTGATATTTCCTCCTTCCAGGTGTCCTCATCCTTAATAGATTCCAGAATCTTGTTGATGCGACCTTCATCCTTCTCTCTTCGTTTTGTCCAGTCTAGTTCCTCCTTTTCTTCCACCCCTGATATTATGAGGCAGTTAGCCCTACGACTTTCTTCCTGGATGGCCTGAGAGTTTTCGTGGATGCCTTGCTTAACCATACTTTTTACCTGGTCCTTTATCCTAACATCTTGTTGTTTCTGTTCATCCATTATCTTCCTGAATTCGTCACTGTTTGCCGTCCTTACACTGTCTAAATCTTTTACCACTTGGTCTCTAGTCATGCCCCAAGTATTTTTACCTTCAGAGATACTGGTGTCTAGCCTAGTCATTATCACTGCCTTTTCTCTCTCCACTAACTCCAACCTGTTCTTCAACTCACCATTCTCTGTAACTTTTTCTTTCTTAACTATCTCCAAGCCGGTCACTCGGTCCTCCAAGTTCTTGATTTTGTTCAATAGCATGTAGCAAAATTTTCCAGTGTCCTCAGCTGTCCATGTTTTCATGAAACCGGGAAAATCCGGCTCTCCCTCCGATTCGTCACTCCCGCCTTTATCACCCCTCTCTTCCTCAGCCCCCTCGTCACCTTCATTAACCATCTTCCCCACCTATTTTCTCTTGTAGCTGGAACCAAATATCTTGCCTCTTGTGCTGGGTAATACACTTACATATGACATATACTTTTACCCACCATACTGAGCCGAGAACTTCCCACGCCGAAACAACAATATTGTGCGGTCTCTTCCGATGATTCACTCACACCCTCTAGTATTAGTCACTAATTTCCCACTTGCCAGCCGAAGTTTACTTGTTTTTTATCACCATCCTTATCCCTGGAGTCCCCTTTACATATGAATAAGAGATAGATTATAGCTCACTCCCGCCTTCAACCATGTACTGTAAGTAGAAATCAGCTGGAGCCTGTGGACCGCTTCCTCTCAAGTCAGCTGGTGTCTCGTGTGTGTGTGTGTATTTACCTAATTGTAGTTTACAGGAGTTGAGCTAAGCTCGTGTTGTCCCGTCTCTCAGTCTACTTTTATCCAATTTTTTCTTGAAAATATGGATGCTCCCTGCATGTTACTCAGTTACTTGTTCGTCAAGGGGAATCCACGCAATGCGAGCTAAGCTCATTATTATCGCACCTCCTTAACTGGGAATGTATTGCGTGAAATGCATGTTAAGTGTTTTATGTACTGTTGGAATGGCTGTGGATGTGTGTGTAGTCTGTATTTGGCGACATCGGAAACGAAGGATTAGGGTGGATCTGTATGGTACCATTCTCACTATAGACGGTACCGTCTCGCCCGAAGGCTTAGGTAGCCATCAGCTTAGGTGAACCATATGATACCCATCTCGCCTTGTACCATTTTTGCCAACCCCAGAAGGGACGTCACAACGTCGTCCACTTATTCCAGGTACCTATTTACAGCTAGGTGAACTGAGGCTAACACATGAAAGGAGACAAGCCCAATTTGTCTCCGCCCGGCCGGGGATTGAACCCCCAACCCCTCGTGTGTGAGACGAGAGCTCTACCTACTAGGCTACGGGCTGTGTGTGTGTACTCACCTAATTGTACTCACCTAATTGTAGTATACAGGATTTGAGCCTAAGCTCGTGTTGTCCTGTCTCTCTCTCTACATTTATCCAATTTTGCTTTAAAAGTTTGGATATTTCTTGCTCCCACCACCTCCCCATCCAACTTATTCCAACACTCAATGCTTCTATACGGGAAGCTGAACTTTCTTACATCAGACTTACATATAACTTTCCTCAACTTACAATCATGACCCCTGGTTCTTCCCTCGTCCCTCACCACAAAATCTCCCTTGTCGATCTTCTCAAAACCTTTCACACACTTAAACATCATGATCATGTCACCTCTCTCCTCTCCCTCAGCGTTGGCAGCTTTAGCCTCTCCAATCTCTCCTCATAAGGTAGGTCTCTAAGGCTAGCTATCATCTTAGTGGCAACTCTCTGAACTCTTTCCAGTTTTTTATTATGTTTTATAAGGTGTGGAGACCACACCACTGCTGCATACTCCAGTCTTGGTCGTATTATTGTCCCTATTATTTTTGCTAACATCTCTTCATCTAAATAATTCAGAGCTATTCTCATGTTAGTCAACACTGCATAGGTTTCACCAGTTATTTTATTTATATGCTGTTGTTGTTGTTGTTGTTGTTGTTCCCTAAGCTGCCTGGCCGAACAGCCCCGAGTCCCTGAGAAAGGCCATGGCCACGATCGGGCTTTCCCACAGAGCTCTCATTGAGTGTAGATTGTGTTGTTGGCGTAAGTGGTTGTGTGAAATGCAGTCTTCTATGATGTGTTTAATGGTATGGGGTGCTGTGTTACATCCCGGGCAGGCGTCGACAACGGAGTCATCCAGTCTCTTCTGATAGCTCAGGAGAGCTGGATGGTGTCCGCATCTCAGCCTGGCCAGGTGGACTCTGTCCTCGCGAGGAAGGGAGGATTCGGAAGGATGGATTTCGGGAGGTCGTGCATGCAGCTGTGTGTTGTCTGTGAGTGAGTGGATGGATCGGTGAGAGATATGAGTATGGATGTGCTTCTGGAAGTTGGTTCGGGGTGGGCAGGGAGGGAGAGAGGACAATAATTGTGTGTGATACCGTGTGCTGGGTGTTGTTTTGATATTTCTTGGTGTCTGTGGGTGTGTTGCCATGTAGTTTAGTGGGTGGTCTTGGTTCGTGGAGGCTGCTGCCAGGAATTGAGTGCCTCTCATGTCCAGATGGTCTTTGACTTTGAGGATTTTGGTTTCTTGATGTAGGTGATCTGTGGGTGCAGTAGCTGTGCAGCCTGTAATGATCTTCAGGGCTTTGTTTTGAATAGTCTGTAAGGTCTTATGATGTGTTTCAGCTAGGTTAGAAGCCCAGGCTGGGCTTGCGTATTCCATCACTGATCTTATGTATTGTTTATATACTGTGGTGGTAGTTTCTTTGTTGTGTCCAAATTTTGTGTGAGCAAGTGACCTGAGGGCGTTAAGTCTGGGTGTCAGTTTCTTTTTAATGTTTGTGGTGTGCTGTTTGAATGTCATATGAGTATCATATGTTACTCCTAGGATTTTGGGTGTGTGTGTATGTGTTAGGGGTGTGTTGTTTATGGTGAGTTGAGGGATGTATTCGTGTTCTCCTGTCCAACTTGTGAGCTTATGCTTTATATGTTTTATTATGCTTTTATTATATGCTTTATTATGTTTATATGCTGTTCAGGTGACAAGCTGTCTGCCACAACTACCCCTAGGTCTTTTGCTTTCACAGCTTTACTAATTATTTCATCTCCTATTTTATATCCCCAAGAAGGTCTATATTTACTTTTTCCCATCTCAAGAACCTGACACTTACTCGTGTTGAATTCCATTTTCCAAGTTTGACTCCACTCATATAACTTATCTAGATCTCTCTGTAATTCTTCACAACTACTCCTACTTGTAATATGCTTCATTAGTTTTGCATCATCAGCAAACATAGATATATATGAGTCTATTCCCATTTGAAGGTCGTTGATGAAAACCAAAAACATGATTGGGGCCAACACCGATCCTTGAGGCACTCCGCTTTTTACCCTTTTCCACGAGGAGAACTTTCCTTTTATTACTGTTCGCATTTCCCTCCCAATTAAATAGTTTTCCATCCACTTTAATAATACTCCCTCAACCCGCCCCACAGTCCTGAGCTTCCACAACAATCTCTTATGAGGCACCTTATCAAATGCCTTCTTGAAATCTAAGTAGATACAATCTACCCACCCCTCCCTCCCTTGTACAATGTCAATTACCCTATCATAGTAACTCAACAAATTTGTGGTACACGAATGACCTTTTCTGAACCCGAACTGCTTGCTTGAAATTATTTCCCTCTCCTCCAACATACCCACCCATCTTTTTCTAATAATCTTTTCACAAAGCTTGCATATAACACTCGTTAAGGATACCGGTCGATAATTTAGCGGGTCTTCTTTATTTCCACTTTTATATATTGGAGTTATATTTGCTTGTTTCCATTCTAAGGGAAGCTCCCCCTTGTTTAATGAGTATTGAACAATATTAAAAATAGGTCTCACTAGTTGTTCAGAACATTCTCTTAATACCCATCCAGCAATGTTATCTGGGCCCATAGATTTTCTCACGTCCAATTCTTCCAACAATGATTTTAGTTCATCCTTGTTGACTTCTATCGACTCTAGTCCCTGTATCTCTATCCCTGTGTGTGTGTGTGTGTGTGTGTACTCACCTAATTGTAGTATACAGGATTTGAGCCTAAGCTCGTGTTGTCCTGTCTCTCTCTCTACATTTATCCAATTTTGCTTTAAAAGTTTGGATATTTCTTGCTCCCACATACGCACTGTGCGTGCGTATGTGTGTGTGCTTCCTTCTCAGTCCCAATATCCTTAAGTGTCCGTGCGCTGAGACTTGACCCATTTATTGTGTAACAACTGCCTTCCTACACCCTTCAACAACTTAAAAATGCCTAGGAAGAATAAACTGGTGAAGGCACTACTGCGATCGGGGAATCTATGGGTATATCCGGAGACGGGGACGGGGCCAGTGACAGTGACGGGGCCGGGGAAGCCTAGGCCTCCGAGGGGTGTGCGCGCGGAGTAGGGAGGGGGGGTGGCGCGGAATAAAAAAAACAGCATTTTTACACCACTCTTCAACTGTGATTCGTGTTTTGTGGGGTCAATACGTGTTTTAGGGATTTTGAGTACTGTACCTGTTTTACCCCTCGGCGCGGAATAGGGTAAACGCGGACTGAGGATACGTGTATTAGGGGTAATGACTGTACAGTGTATGGGGTGCAGCAAGTCAGTGCAACAGAAAGCCAATAGTAATATTACAAAAAAGAGCAGTGAGAATAAATATATCAGCGCATTATTGGGAACATACAGGACCAATATTTAAATCACTAAACCTACTGCCATTTGTGGATGTATTCAAATTTTCAGTGGCCAAGTTAATGTATAAAGCTATTAATGATGCTACACCACCGATAATAATTTATATGTTTGCTAGAAATATAGATATACATCAGCACTTAACTAGACACAAAAATGACACATACCAAAAGCTAGGACAAGCATAATGAAAAGAACATTTAGACAAAAAGGTGTTCAAATATGGAATGAAATAATGGATAAAATAGATTCACAATGTAGGTTCATAATAATAATAAAAACTATTTGTCTACAGCCTACTGGGCAAAAGCCCTCATAAGGCTGGGACAATGTAGGTTCAGTGTATATAAGAAAAGACAAAAGTAATTTACTAAGTAAATAATTCAATTTGCTAAGTTTATTACTTGCATGTATTTTTGTTTTGTTTTACTGTTTTTTTGTAGTAGTTCCTCTCTGACTAGATATTTTGTGTAATAGATACATACATGAGGATCCATACGCCGCAGGGCATCACATCCTCATTGTCACATATTGTAAATAAATGTAGGACTAAATGCTGTATGATACTCTATACTGTAATGTGATTTTTATGACAATAAAGTACAGTGCAGTATTTTTAATTGAATTGAATTGGAAATTGATAGTGGCAGCTTTGGCCCCACCACCGGCAGAGATGGTACTCCCAAGTAGCAAGACTTGTTCTCCTATTCCAGCGATTCACTTTCAGAGTTGATGTTTTCGAGTAGGTCATTCAACACACGCTTCCCCTTGCATACTACACATACAAATTTCTCAATTTTGGACTTCTTCCTCATCAGATGTAATTTTATTCTAGTAGAATAGGGCGAGAGAATGCGAAAGCTGTTCCGGACCCTGAGAATAGGAATTTTAAATGTTGTATCTGTTCTGGCTCTGTCTCATGTCACCCCCAGCAATGGGGTATGTGCCTGAGTATATACAATGCATCACTTCTTCCCATGGTGTACCCAGACTCGGGACAGAGCCCGAACATGGACATCACAACACAGCAGAAAAACAAAACACAAAATCACATACTGTACATACATACACACACACACAATTCAAATACTGAGTGCTCCACACAAAACACGGTTATGGTCTCACGTCCTAATGGCGGCGTTCATGGCAACCCTGTACAGAGCTGCCTCACTTGTCAGGTGCTTTGATTTAAGATCAGACCCTATGATCCCACGTCTTTCTTGGTCTGCCCGTTGGTGCAGCTCCTTCCACATTCATGGACCTGCATCTTTTCACCCAGCTTTGTTCATCCATCCTCTAATGTCCAAACCATCCAAGCCTGCTACTACGCATCTCACCACTGATACTGTTGATACCTAACCTTCTCCTTAGTTCCTCACTTGATATCCTATCTTACAGTTTGGCACCACACATCCATCTCACCACTCTCGGCTCATTGCGTTCCATTCTGTTGATATCATCCGCTTTGACAGGCTACGTTTCTGAAGCATGTTAAAATATAAATGTAAAATATGGCATTGCGCTTCTAACGCATGAAGCGTATACCTTTCCCTTCAAGAGGAGAGGGAGTCTCCTCATGGTGAGTAGTGTCAAAAGTTCTCTAAACTTTCCCCAGCCGCATCTTATTCTGGCGATAGTGGTGGCCTCAACCCCACCACCGGCAGAGATGGTATCACTCAAGTAGCAAAACTTGACCACCATCTCCAGTGCCTCATTAACAAAGTTAACATTCTTGAGCCGGTCATTGAATACAAGCTGGCCTTTGCATACTATGCATAAAAATTTCTAAGTTTCGGACTTCTTCCTTCTCTCTTTATTCTAGTGCAGCGCTTCTTCCCATGATGTACCCAGCTGCGGCAGATGCTACACTGTATTGAGTTCGCGCCCACCCCTTTTTTGCATACTGCGCATGGGTATGCACAACTTGTTTCTACCTTTCTTAGCCCTAAACTACTATGTAAAATCTTGGTTTTGTTTATGTTAACTCTTAACCCTTTACTTACCATGCCCTCTCTCCATCTTCTGAACTTGGCCTTGGCATCCCGCGCACTATCTGCGATAAGTACTAGGTCATCTGCGTATAGCAGTTCCCAGGGGAGCCTAATTCTGAAATCACCAGATAGTGCCTCCAGAACCATAACAAAGAGGAGAGGGCTTAACACAGAGCGCGTGGTGCACTCCGATCCAAACTGTAAACTACTCAGTTAGTACACCTTTCACCCTTACTGCCGTTTGTGAGTCCTCGTACATCTTCATTATCACACGCATCAGCCGCTCCTCTACGGTCTACGCCAAGTTTTCTCATAGCCCACTGCACAACTTCTCTGAGCACTATCAAAGGCCTTCTCCAGGTCTACAAACACAAGATATGGGTCCATGTAAACTCAACCAGTAGACCATTTCAACCAGTAGCTCTCAACCAGTGCCAAATTAACCCAGACCAACCAAACCAGTGCCAAAATATAGTACTAACCTAACCTAACCTAACCTAACCGTATTGGTTGATTTGGTACTGGTTGAGAGCTACTGGTTGAAATGGTCTACTGGTTGAGTTGACCGGTCACCACAAGATACAGATCCCTATCTTTAACCCGGGAACTGCGGGAAGACTCTTAAGAGTTCCCCCGGCGGACTGCGGGAAGACTCTTAAGAGTCAGAGAAAAAAAAAATCAACTTTAAACATTCGAAAAAAAAAAAATATTTGCCCCTGGGCCATGCAAAATATCACTCCTCTACCTCCCCTCCTTCCCCACTTTCCTCCCCTCCTTCAGTTATCACCTATTTTCCCTGTTATTCCCTTATTCTGAGGTATATTTTCGTGCTAACATTAGCGAGTTGCAAGCAGGGCATTGTCATCACTGTTAGCAAGCGAGTGCAAGAGAGAGAGAGAGAGTATGATCGACAGTGTCTCTCCAGCCTTGGGGGAAATTGGCGGGAAAGGAGGTTGCCTCACCCATACATTATGTAACTCCCGCCCTGTATCGCCGATTTTGACCATCCAAACGCTGTTTTCACTTGTTTTATTGTTGTAACAGGTTAATACCTTTATAATCAACCTATAATAGGCGCATATGGATAAGTATTAATGCTATTTATGGTAAAATGAATATTTTAGTGATGGAAACAGTTCAAATACATGCGCACAGGCAGAGGTGTCTAATTACCCCCATGCGCACTTCAGAGGTTAAGGAGATATCTTTCCTGCAGCTGCCTGACTATGAAGATAGCGTCGATTGTACCACGTCCTGGCATGAAACCGAGGACGTGGTACGATCGACGCTATCTTCATCGTAAGGCTGATTCTTTGTACTGTACAGAATCTACTAATATTTTTACTTTATTCACAATAATTTATGTAGAGGCTATGTATGGTATCCGAACCCCCCTACTACTACGCCTCTTGATGAGGTTGGGTGGGGCTTCGGAGCCGGCAACTGGGGCTTGATGGGGAAGGGTTTCGGATTTTTCCCTTTCCCTCTCCCCTCGAGCTTTTGTCGTTGTCTTGACTAATTTTGCGTAGTTTTTCATTTTTCTTTCTATGTTTTTCCCCTTCTGTTCTTATTCTGTCCTATTCGGTGGTTGGGCAGCCTATATCTCATGCCTCCCTGGCCTGGCTAGGTAGTAGGCTCCTGACCTGATTTGTCTCTTCTAGAGATGGACCGAATATTCGCTTCCGCATTCGCATGTACGAATATTTTCTATGTTTTTCAATATTCGCATCCGTGTTCGCATCCGCATTTCCATTCATAGCTATCTGTGAATATGCGAATATTTTCACGAAACCAATATAAAATATAAACAAATATAAAATAAAATATAATTTTTTTAAGTTAACACAAACGAATAAATAAAAGTGTAGATGTGGTTGGGGCCACTAGAGTGGAATGAAGGCGGACTGAGCAGTGTTGCCACTTAACTTTATTTAATAGTACCAGATCGAACCAGTGAAAAGTACCAAATTATTCAAAAATGTACCAAATACAGTGAATACATAACTTCCCTTATATTAAATCTCTAGATTTAACAAAATTCAAGTGTTTTCCAGTTATACTGTCTCTTGAGTAATGTCACACTCCCTGCTGTGACTGTGTACTTTCTAAGGAGTTTACTTTCTCTTTATCACCCATTTTGTCTAGCTAAAGATTAATCCAACGTGCTGAAGAAGCCAGGAGCACGGTCACCGCGATGGAATGGGAAAACCTACTGATGCATTGAGTTGGAGATGATTTAAGCGACAGTGTTGTCATTTACACTCCTGCTAAATTAATTTATCTGATCTCTCCAAACCCTTAAACTGGGATATAGGCCTATTCCATATATCCTATTAGTTTGGATTTGAAAGCCGAACAGGGACAATTATTATTGACGTTATATAATAAATTTCATACAGGTATTTGTAAATGTGATTGGTGGTTGATACAAAATTTGGTTAATAGAAAATAAATTTGTAAAAAATCCTTCGCTAAATTGCTGTTTAGATATGCTAGATTTGGAGGGAAAATAGCTAAAATGGCATCACTGCCCGGTAAATGAACGTGAGCTGGACCTGGACAGTTGAACCGTCACAATATTGCCATTTCAGACATAGCCTGTAATATATATCTATTGCCTGACGCGTGATTCCCGAAGGGGTGGACACGAACGAACCGCCCCCATGCACCTCTGTCCCCAGTCAGTCGACGCCCCTCCTCCCAACCAGCACCGCCTTCATCCATATACTTCCTTACTCCATCCTTCCACCTCTCCCTCTCTGTCCTTCCACCTCGCTCTCGTACACCTTCTTAGTCATTCTCTCGCTTCCCATACGTTCCTACTTTCCCTGGGGGTAAGGGATTAGAATATGCCCCACGTGCCTTCTGCGTGTCGTAAGAGGCGACTAAAGAGGTTGGGTCAGTGGGCTTGCGATCCCCACCCGTGAAAAATATGTAGCAACGAAAAACGAACGAACAGCCTCGGATGCGGACGGACACTGCCAATGTAATAGCATGTCAATAAAGAATATTCCATTATATTTCCTCACTGATTTCGTATTTAGTACCAGATATTGACTATTTTATTGAAATATTTGCAATTCGCATTCACAAATTTTACAACTAAAAATTTGCATTCGCATTCGCAAATATGGAAAGTTGATATTCGTTCCAACTCTAGTCTCTTCGGTCGCTGATGCGGCCAAGCTGACTTGATTCCCCTCAGTAGTGCATTTTTTTTGGCATCTCTCTGTGATTTTTTTCTACTGTACCTTTGTCCTGTTCTCTCAATCTTCACCCTTGATCACTTCTTGGTTGGTGCTGCAGAGTAGCAGTTTTTGCCTCATCTTTCGGCCTGCCCTATAAGAGCTTTGCTGTGGAGCTCATGTGGTCCGGCTGAACTGATGAAATGGCAAAACATTTCCAAGTGTCTTCGCCTTCCTAGATTTGTTCACCTCCTGCCCTTCCCTATTTATCTTGATTTGATTAGTTATTCATCTTAACTCTTTCACGCACAGGATGCGATTTGAGCCTATTCTGGGATACTTTAAAGCCTTTGTGACCATCATGTTAAACCATTAGTTTAGTTACTTCAACCTCTGAAGTTGTCTTTGAGTTAGCTGTGGGCTAACAACTTGAGATGGTTCGGCCATATGGAACGTATGGAAAGCGAGAGAATGACTAAGAGGGTGTACGAGAGCGAGGTGGAAGGACAGAGGGAGAGGTAGACTGAAGGAGAGGTGGAAGGATGGAGTGAGGAAGTATATGAACGAAGGCGGTGCTGGTTGGGGGGAGGGGCGTCGACTGACTGGGGACAGAGGTGCATGGGGGCGGTTCGTTCGTGGCCACCCCTTCGGGGATCACGGCGTCAGGCAATAGATAGATAGATAGATAGAGAAATAATTTTGGAGAGGTTATTATAAGATTGAGAGAGCTCCATTTCTGATTGCTAATTGGCAATCCCTGCATCCACAGGATAGCGAGAGGGTTAATTTAATCCTTCGGGTCAGCTCTATGAGAGTTCTTTTGTGGAACTCAGTGGTCTGGTTAAACTAATTAAAAATGTTTTTTTAAAAAGGTATCAAACTTCTTTGTAGGACTAAAACTGTAAATAAACAAGAACAAAATGTCTTAGTTTGTATAATATTTGTTTTCAATTTAGAAATGCTGGAGATGATGCCAAATCATGGGAGGAACAGCTGAAGCCACTGCATGATCAACTCACTGCAATCAAATTTGCTGCAGGTTAGTTTGATTTTATGAAGTGTTCAACACCTATATCAAGAAACCAAAGTCCTCAAAGTCAAAAACCACCTGGACATGAGAGGCACTCAATTCCTGGCTGCAGCCTCCACAAACCAACAACATCCACTACACTACATGGCAGCACACCCACAGACACCAAGGAATATCAAAACAACACCATGCATACGGTACATACATACATACATACAATTTTAAGACTGAGTGCTCCACACATACGTGCAGTTTCAGTCTCTTGTCCTTATGGCGGCGTTCCAGGCAACCCTGTTAAGGGCTGCTTCACTTGTCAAGTTTTTGGATTTTAGATTGGCACGTATAGTCCGTTCCCAGGTCTTCCTCGGTCCACCCCTTGGTGCAGCTCCCTCCACAATCACAGACCTGCATTTTTTCACTCAATTTTGTTCATCCATTCTCTCCACATGTCCATACCATCCCAGTCTACTTGTACGCATCACCTCGCAAATACACAAATACTGTAGTCATCTCTCCCTCCCTGCCCACCCCAAACCAGCTTCCAGAAGCACATCCATACTAATATCTCTCACCGTTCCATCCAATCACTTAGACAACACACAGCTGCAGGCACGACCTCCCGAAATCCATTCTTCTGAATCCTCCCTTCCTTGCGAGGACAGAGTCCACCTGGCCAGGCTTAGATGTGGGCACCATCCAGCTTTTCTGAGCTATCAGAAGAGACTGGATATCTCCGTCGTCGACACCTGCCCGGGATGCAACGTATCGCCCCATACTATTAACACCTACTGTCCCACCGTGGACTGGTGGTGATGGGCTGGTCTATCAGAGTGAGAACTGAGCGATCTCTGCCATACCCATAGCTTACTCTGACTGTTCCTTTAACTTATATATTTTCTAGATCTCAAGTGACGGCGTCTCTTCCGTGGATTGACCTCCCAATCTACCAAGATTGGAAGCCAAAGCGTCACATTTTTCCCTTGCCCCTCAACTTTCTCTTCATAATTGCTGAGGGGCACAGGGCCCTGGGTGGGGCTTTGGTTTCCCGGGCATTTCCACACCCTCCTCAGCTCCCCGCCATGGAGTGGCTTCGGTCACCCAGGCTTTATTGTGGTCGGCAGGGAGGGTTCTGTGGGGGCGCTCGGTTATGGCCTTGGAATTGCTCGGGGCCTTGGGGCTGTTCGGCCAGGCAGCTTGGGGAACAACAACAACAACAACAACAACAACTGTCCCACCGACGTACGTTGGCCGAGAGTAAAAAAGTCACTCGTCAGTATCAGCGACGGACAACGTTCGTCGATAATATGTGGTCCTTGTAACTGCCCGTATCGATGTATTTAATGTCACGCAGTTAACCGCTGAGTTGGTTTAGCTTTCGAATGTATGACCCATGTCACAGGTTGGCAACCCGATTTGGAGCCCCTCCTTATGATTGAAAAGGGCGTGAGGAGGGTGACTCAAAAAATCTCTTAGGGATCAGAACAGGGATTGAGGCTGTGGCCTACCCTTGTTCTGGCGCCGGGAGTATAGGATGTTAAAACCTCTCAGGTTATCCTTAAGAGCATTGATTCCTGGAAATTTTCTATTTCCAGATCCCTTCTACAGTCCGGCCAGCTACAGACGAGTTGTTCCCGCCGGGGAGGGGAGACTCTGTTATCATGCCTCTGTTTTCCATTTGTTCGACGCCGACATGCCTCCTAGTACCTGTCGCAGCACACAGGCTATGTATACGGTGTGTAAGGTGTCTAGACAGATCCTCTTTCTTATGGTCATCTCGCAAATGCCCAGTGTGTTCAGACTTATTTGAGGAATGGCTAGCAAGCCAGGATGTGTCATGTCTATTAACACTCATCGAGATAAAGAACAAATTTGCAGCTTACGTGTCTAGGGTAGCAGACGTTGAGTTATGCTGCGATAATGCTGAATTGTTAAGAATAGTTAAACTATATTCTTTTGAAACTGCCCCAGTTTCTCAGACACAGAACCCCCTGGTAACATGCATAAACATGGCCTCCCCCCATTCATCTACGACCTCCATACAGAGCTCCCCTCCCCACTACAAGAGGAGTCGCTCGGAGTCGCCGGAATGTCTCTCTCCATCTCAACTACAGTATTACCTCCTGAAGGCCTTGGTCAGAGGTCTTCCAGCGTGGAGTTCCTGCCAGACAAGATACGAAAACGATCTAGCCCTCGGCGCAGGGAGAGGTAACTTTAGACAGCCTTAACTCTAGCTCGCAAGTTTGTCAAACGGAGCAGCAGCCGGTAGCATCGACGTCCGCCGCCGCGACGCTGGTGGTTTTCCCCGGTCTCATCGCGACGGACGCCGAGCGATCGCGGTCTGCGATGAGGGTTAGAAAGTCAGTTACGGTTAGGCTCTAGGGTTCTAGACTTGTGTTGGATACCAGTGACTTTCAGGGCCAGGAGTTGTTTTCAACGCCGGAGGCCCCGAGCTCAAACAACAAGGACAGTGTTCTCCCTCAGGCTAAGGTGATACAGGCAGGTGATCCTCCATCTTTTACCACACTAGAGGCGGTCACGACAGTAGAGTCTGACACTGCTTTAGACCAAGTTACAAAAGGGCAGACCGTAAGGCCACCCATTAGGAACACAGTACCAAGCGGCACAGTTCTTCAACCGCCTAAAGTACCAATTATCCCGCCGGGGTCCCGAGACCGGGATTCTCCGACACATAGTTCAGACTTAACATCTCAACCTAGTGGTAGTAAGATACTAAACACAAGTTCGACGGTACAAGTTAAAAAACAACAGACACAAGGAAACCGGCCAAAGCCTCTCAAACGACCGAAACCTCTATGATTTACGTCCAAACAATTGGATGAATTACTACATAAGGTCATGCAACAATGTGCCATAAGACGCCACGTAGTCCCTCCGCCGGGTAACCCTGTGACCACTCTCCCTAGAGATAAAGGGGGGGTGCCTAGTAACTCTGTTTCCACACCTGGGTCACGGCCAGAACAAGTGTCCATCCGCCCTTTGTCTCCGGCCAAAATTAATGTTATAACAGAAACTGACGTTTCCTGGCTTCCGACTTCCTCTAACGTAGCTTTCTCCGCCGCTGGTAAGCCGGGACAAGGCTTACCGTTGGACGGTCAGTTGCAATCCCGACAAGGGAATGAATCACTGTCGGCAATGTCTAGTACCTCTTTTCAATCACCTATGTTTGGCTCTGGCGGTTCGTTCGTGGCCACCACTTCGGGGATCACGGCGTCAGGCAATAGATAGATAGATATATAGACTTCGGTGTCTTCCGGGGGTAAAATGGACACTAATTCTGGCTCACTACCTCACGGCGGTGGAAAGGAGGATAGAAGGAGTTCTGACCTACATCCTCCATCTCAGTTTCCCCTTCAGCCTCATCGACAGCCGGCGGCTTGTCCGCCGGTTCTCGACGAAAGCACAGCTTCTAACTCTCAAAATCTACCTCTAAGGTCTCAGCCAACATTCAATGATCGTTCCCTGATCCAGAAAGTACCGGGGAGGCTTTGGCTCCCGGTTACCGCTATGACTAGAGGGGAAGGGCACAGATCAACTCAGGGGGAGGTCCCTGTGCCACGAGAGTGGTCAATAGAAGTAAACAGGTGCAAGGCTTTTAGGGCAAAGGATGCGCAAGGGAGTGTTAGATGTTCTAATTCAGGCAGTACCAGACCCTACTAATTTTCAATATTTTGTATATAACCCTGGTCAGCTGACCCCTCTCCCGCCAGATGCCCCCTAGTCAGGCCCCTCCTCCTCCAGATATCCCTATTTGCCCTGTTTGCTCTCAACGTTGCGGCATCAATGGCTGCCAAGCCTTTAGGTATGATGAACCAAGCCAAAAGTTTCATAGATGTAATCCTCATCAGGATCAAAGAGAATTAAATCTGAGTGAGGTGGGGCATGGCCCTTGGGTAACGTGGGATCAGGAGCTCCAACATTTCGCTGTCTTTGTGTCTTCTAATACCTCGTTACCGGTTCCCAATCCGCCAAAGACTGAGTTTGACTGGCTTAAGCAAGAACCCGGCGGAGTGCCCAGAGCTATCTTTGAATTCCTCATTGCCCCCCAGTTAGAGGTAAAGGATTTTCCGGCTCCTTTTGTAACCCCAGATCCCATTGACCTCCAAAGAGATTTCCTGGTCAGAGACAATGCACATAGAAAATTTATCGGCTTTTTCCTAACCAGGGATACAGCCCAGGCTGTTGCCCAACCAGTACCGAATCCTCCTCGTCAGAGGACGGACATAGTCAAAGCTTTTTAACAATACCTCCTCCCTTTTCTGGCTCAATCATTGACAGACATAAGAACCGCCTTATTTGAGGCAGTCAGGGCGAGACAGCTACTCAGACTCAGTATGGCGCAGGGGCTACCTAGTAACGTTTATTATAGGGTTCTCTACTCTCCTATATTAACAGAGACTCCAATTAATGAACAAACACTGAGTGATGTTCGGGTGATGATTCAGGCTAACAAAGGTACACCCCAATAATTATCCCTAAGTTCAGCATACACTGGATGGCCGGCGATCGGTGGACGGTTTACCGGAGCCTCGCCAAAAGTTATCATTTAGACCCAACATGTTTGTCCTAAGAAAGCTGCTTCACGTAATCTTGCCTCCCCCTCTAAGCCAAGCTGGGCACAGGGGTTCGAGATAGGAGACTGTGTCACCGCGCCTTGGCTGCGCCAAAGTATTTTTCTGCTGCACATTAGGACTGCGTCTTAGAGTGCATAACGGTCGGGATACGGGAGGCTATGCAATGTCCTACCCGGTACCCAGAAGTAAGGTGAGCGCTCTCCCTGATGACCGGACAAAATAAAGGCGGAACACTAATGAGAAGGTTTTTCAACGGTCGTCGGCGTATATACACGCCGCGGCTGTTCTAACTAAACAAAGACTTCCTTCAGAGGCAGATACCTCATTGCCAAGTGCCAGGTAGAGGTCCGCCGGTGGCCGGCCATCCTCTATGTCTTGCCAGTAATCGTAGAGTAATCGGCAGCAGTATTGGCCATCCTAACCTTTTTTACCCCACTAGGGGGATTATTGTTTGAGTTTTTTAAGCTAGTAGGTAACTCCTACCCCGCTCGGTGCGCCGGGAAGTAGTTTTTCTCCCTAGGCAATTAGGTTTTATCCCACTAGGTAAGGGGTTTTAGTCCCCTCTGTTGCTCAACATACAAGTACAACCAGATGGTTTTCCTGTTGTAACGAGATGCTTATCTTCTTAGTTATCACATTTCACTTATTTCCCTGACATCTTTCAACCCAGGGTGGTATGTGGACCTTGTAAGGTCTAGTTCCATTAATGGGTAAGGTCCGGCGAGACAGGGAGCCGACTGGAACGTGGATTTCAGAACCCATTCCCTCGTGTGCTCCCAATGCCAGCCGGGTGGTGTTCTGTACATAAATAATGTGTATTCTTCTGACCGTCAAAGGCAGGCGTAGCTCACTCCCAGGATTGTGATTTCCCAGCTGTCTAAGTTTGTCATAATATCAAAATTCGGCCCAAGTCGTATTGTTTTATTTAAGAGGTTTTTGGGACAGGTGCGAGTAAGATTGTTAATTCCTCTCCTGGAGAAGGCGGGGGGGGGGGGGGGACCCCTTAATGGACGGCGGCTAGTTTTTCCGCCTCGGATCCGATTCCCATGAGTAAATAGCTTCAGTTACCTCCTCGCTCACATTGCTGATAAGTTACCTCGGGACAGAAGGGAGTCCTAATTTCACTCGTCCAGACTAGGGTAGACATGCCTCGTCTCCCCTGCTGCCAAGTAGGGCTCAGGCAGCTGTATGACATGATACGTCATCGGTTTACCACCTACCTGATTCCATTTCAGAAGATGTGCCTCGATAAGTCTCTGGTCCTGTTCTGTGGTAGGCTGCATTTCAGGCAGTATATCCGTCAAAGAGACACCGCTTCGGCATCAAGCTCTTCGTCCTCTGCGATTGTAAGACGGGGTATGTGCTGGACTTTGTGGTCTACAGCGGCAGTGGTGGCGAAATCGTGACTTACCCCGACATTGGTTTTGGCGGCGCTGTAGTACAGAAGATGATGGAGAAACACTTCCACAGGAACCACATCCTGTACACAGACAATTATTATACGTCACCAATCCTCACCAAGTACCTCCATGACCGCAAGACCGGAACTGTCGGCACAGTCAAGGCAATGTTGCATCTCTCTCGCTATTCTATCGCTACTATAATAATCAGTGTTCCTCAGAGCTTTCCCAGTGTATACCACCTCCTTTACGTAGGGCACGTGGTACCCGACTTGCAACTCAATCCCACCCCTACTCTGTGCAACTCTCCAACCCGAGAGTGAAACCTTACTCTCAGTCTTTCTTCTACTCAACAGCTGAGCTCTGGAACTCTCTCCCAGAATCAGTCTTTCCCTCTTCCTATGACTTAAATTGCTTCAAACTCCGTGTCCAGGCATTTTGGCTCGAACGTCCCTTGATTTTGGCCCTGTCACTCTTTCAACTATGGGGGAGGCACTCGCTATAGGCAGTTCTGCCTTTTTCCTCCCTCAATCACATAGAGAAAAAAAAAGAGGAAGGGCATGCCAGTGTACCCGACCAAGACCAAGAAGACGGACATCTACCACAAGAAGAGTGGCCCCATCCTCTCCATCCACTGGCATGACCAGCGCAAGGTCAACCTCCTCACCACATGCCACAAGGCCGAGATGGTCGTCACAGGGAAGGTGGACCGAAGAACGAAAATCCCCGTCCAGAAACCAGCTGCTGTCCTGGACTTGAATATCAACATGCGTCTCATCGATAAGTCCGACATGCAGATGGGCTTCATCGACTGCCTGCGAACATCTTGCAGGTGGTATAAGAAGTTTGTTCTGCATACGGTAGATATGTCGGTCCTCAATGCCTACAACATCTACCGTCTGTGGACTCCCAGAGCCAAGAAGTACAAGTCCCTGCGGAAGTTCCACAAGCAGGCGATACTTGAGCTCCTGGCTAAATATGCGGAACCTGGGACACCACTACAAGGACCAGGCCAGCTGGACCGCATGGGGTGTGCCGACTTCTTCAGGAAGCACCGGCTCCACCCCCTTCCTTTCAAAGCACCCGGTAGTAAAGTTAGGAGTCAGAAGAGGTGCCATGTGTGCAGCCACACAACTCGCAGACCCCACAAAGTGAGCAAAACCACATGGGAATGCCTCGAGTGTGAAGTGGCACTGTGCGCTGGACGGTGCTTCAACGACTTTCACACTCTAGTGCAATATTGAAGTGCCCATGACAATGACAGTGAAAGTAACACTCTAAAATGTAGGCTAATAGTAATAATAAAACTAAGTATAAGTGAAAGAGACACACATAAGTAATAATAAGTGCCTTCATAACAATATGAACAAGTGAAAGTGACACTAAAATATATATTATAGCTTACCTCTAACAATAAATAAGTGAAAATGACACTATCAATTATCTTAGTCCAGTGAAAGTGACGCTACAGTATAATAATAATAAAACTAAGTACAGTAACACCTCGATTTTCCAGCATTCAGGCATCCGGTAGCTTCAAACAACCGGAGGTTTTAGGAAATTATTAAAAAAAAAAAAAAAAAAAAAAAAAAAAAAAAAAATCTTACCAGCATAATTTCATCATAACAAATAATAAATACATATTAAAAAGCACCAATAAGAAATATATATACAGTGATCACTCCCATAACCGAACTACTGTATATGGGCCATGGCCAGTTCGGTCACAGGGAGTATCCGGATACACAGAGTTAATTATCTATTTGTCATTATTATTAGGTTATTAGTCCTTTAACTATTTATTTGTCTCTATAGCCTATTATTATATTGGCAACATACCTTCATACCAGGGGTCATAAATATATCCAAATAAGTCCTGTGGGACTATGAAATAGCTATTATTGGACAAGAAAAATATTTTGTTCATCCCTCCACTGGAACATCAACAACAATGTCAACAATGTGTCGCCGTCGCCAGTGTGCAGTACTGCCAATACGTATAGCGACTTCCGCTCGATCTAGAGACCTTTACTTCGATGTAGCCGCAATGACTTACACTAGCGGTTTGTATTTAAACTTTTGTTTTGAAATTTCAGAACAATTTCAAAGTGATATTATATGGATTTTTGCCAAGTCATATTTCTAGTGGTATTATCATGTCTTACATCTAACAATATATGCTAGCGGATTTAACTTCATATTGGTAACCCTCCCGCTCGAGTCGGCTCGAAGAAAATCGATAATGGTGGCACTTTAGTAAACCGGTGATAAACAAAACCGCATGCGTATCGGTTTGGCCAAGATTACTCGGTTTATGTAAGTTTATTATGAAATATAATTTAGTATTATGGTAAGTTGGCTACCTACTATTGTTTATAAGATATAGTAAGTAATGATAAGTAAATTATTATATATCGGCGATTTCGGTAACTTTATTTTTATTTTTTATTTTTTTTGAAAGTCATGAACAACAACTTTACTTTATTTATTTATACAGTATATAATATATATATATATATATCCCATGGCCTGTTCGATTATTGGCGAGGTTCGGATAATGACAGGTCGGATATGGGAGTGATTACTGTATATATATATAAAATAGTTCGTGGTTCTATGCGGGTAACGGCGACGTCAGTATAACAAGCAACAACAACAACAAAAGCGCGGGAATAGGCCTACTCAGTCTCCCCGATCGATCCGTATATACAAACATTCTCATATCGGACATATACTAGATTCATCACTATCATGCCGAAGATTAAGGCAAAGTCGGACAAAGTGAAAGCCAATAGTGACAAGAAGAAATGCAAAAGAGTGGTTCTGAGCCTGGAACAAAAAACATAAATATCCAAACGAATGGAGAGAGGTGGATGATGTAACAACATCCACCTCTACAACTGTGGATGAGTGGCAAGCATCCACCCCTTGCTGCCTCTCCCAAAGCATCCACCTCATAAATAAGTTTTAGATATTAAGGGAGAAACCTAAGACAAACTAAAAAGAACAAAAACAGTTTGATATTAGTGTTTCGTTTTGCTACTGTCAAAACTTTGAATGCGCTGCAGAACTCTCCCTCCCGATAAGGCCTAGCCTTCGCATACGACGATACGCATTACGCCGCCGACAACAACACCAGCTGGACGCCTTTTCCAACTTCTACTGTACTTATAAATTGGCGAGTTGAAAACATTACTATTAAAATGGTATAGTAATGTGTATTTGTTTATTATATTCAGGCTGATAATACAGATAGCCATTAGGGGGTATTTTCTTGGGGTTTATGGGCATTTATAGGAGTAATTTTCAATCAACCGGACTTTTCAATTCACCGGAGGTTTCAAATCCCCCTGAGTGCCGGAACATGGAGGTGCTACTGTATAAGTGAAAGAGACACATAAGTAATAATAAGTGCCTCCATAACAATATGAACAAGTGAAAGTGACACTATATATATTATTAGCTTACCTAACAATACATAAAAGTGAAAATGACTATCAATTATCATAGTCCAGTGAAAGTGACACTATAATATTAATAAAACTAAGTATAAGTGACAAAGACACAAATAACTTCATAAAAATAACTTTATTGAGTGAAAATAAATAATAACTATCATAAATGGCATTTAAATAACTTTATTGAGTGAAAATAACATAATAACTATCATAAATGGCATAATAAACAATAAAAACTCTCAAATCGCTTCCCGGCATAGTTGCGGGTAGGGCGACGAGTGCAACAGTGCGTCGTAGCCGGGGCCGCGGTTGAGTGTTCGGACGCGCCGAGGTAAATACGCGGCAAAAGTTACCCCCACTAACATCGCCATAACTCCAGAACCAGTTGAGCTAGAGAGCTCTACTCAATGCCATTCTATGCAGCAAGGTAAGGCGCACATTTTGATGTTACCTTGATAATTCTACCTCTTATATTAAGGGAGATAGGACTTTGTTTACACTAGTAATTTTTCAGCCAGATCGCCCGGATACGAGCTCCGTCCTTTAGAAAGGCAGCCCGGGCCACGAGAGTTAAACTTGTTCTAAATGCCTGAGGGTGGCTTGGCTCTGCTAATTGTGGGGGTTTTAACCATAGACCATTGATGGCATCCTGTTGTTGTTGTCGTTTCCTAGGCTGCCTGATAGAACAGCCCAGAGTCGCTAAGAAAGGCCATGGCCACGATCGGGCTTTCAAGGAGTGTAGATTATGTTGTTGGTATAAGTGATTGTGTAGAATGCTGTCTTCTATGATATGTTTAATAGTATGAGGTGCTGTTGCATCCTGGGCAGGTGTCGATGACAGAGTCATCCAGTCTCTTCTGATAGCTCAGAAGAGCTGGATGGTGCCCACAGCCAGGTGAACTCTGTCCTTGCGAGGAAGGGAGGCGTCTTCGTCTTGGGTCCACCTCCCGGGGCTGCCGACCGTGGATGGCTCCCGCTCTCCCGACCGGGGACAAGACTGCAACCGGTGGTGGACAGCGGGCCACCAACCAATGTGAGCAATCCAGGGAGTCAAACCGCCACAATCAACCCCTGACCCCTCCTTGGGGACACGAGAACCTGGCATCATGTTGTGTGCTGTGGTATTGGCAGGGGGCAGGGGCTAGGAATCCTCCTCCCCTTGTAGATTAATCTACTAAGAGTAAGGAGCGAGGGAACGTGAAAGTGGTCCCGGACCCTAAGAATTGGAACTTTAAATGTTGTTTCTGTTCGGGCTCTGTCTCGAGTCGGCCAACCCCAGTTATGGGGTATGAGACTGATCATATACATACATACATTGGCGTGTGTCCTGCTGTAGGGTATAGAGTTGCCGATATTCCAGTTTGTGTCCTCCGCCCACTAGTAAGGGGCCTGAAGCTTTGAGTTGCATCTGAGGATGCTGCCCCATCAATAGGTGTATACAGTAAATTAAATGCTGGGTGCGAAGGGAATTTAACCCTCCCAAAAATCCCTGGGCCTGGCACGGTTTTGAACCCTGGTCAGTGAACACAAGGGCCCTGAGTTGGCATGCCAGACTCGCACGCTACCGATTGTACTACCACGGACGTACAATAGGAAAGTAAACTTAGTTCTCCTTGAAGAACCAGTTGATAGTTTCGTGATGATACACATGGAGAGTTTCTTGGACTTTCCACCAACGACTATTTTACACTTTCCCAGACGTCAACTCGGGTAATTTTGTGGTTGCGGGATTTTTGGGTACAGGGCATCGCAGTAAAAGTCCTGTATTCTGAATGACGGGATTGATGGTCATTTGAATTACTGTACTGTACTGTTATTTTTGCTTTTTCCCTGGACATGATAATTGTACAGTATGTATGTTTTTTTTTCTTTCTATATTCCAACTACTCCCTCTGGGGCATAGGCTGAGAGCCTGCACATTCACCGCTCAACACGGTGAAGCCCGTGAGGTCTTGTTCCAGCCTAGGAAGTGAGACAAGTGAAGCACAAGCTACAATCAGCCCTCGCCAACCTGCCATCGCAGACGCGCGGCTCTTGGTTGCCCATTCTGGCTCGAAGCATTCCCACTTCTGAGGCTGCTTCGCCTTTATGCCTCACTGTCTCACTTCCTAGACTCGGACCCTCACTGTCAGAACGCCACTTATTGAGCAATTAGCCTTAGTAGCAAAAGTAGAGGACCAAAAAAAGACACAAAGAAACATTTTAGTTTATCGGGGAAAAAAGAGCGTAACAGTATGGTGCATATTAAGAAAATACAGTTACTAGCGTATCAGTCTAGGGTCTAAAATGCACAGGCAGGTAAAGGAATAGGTCATGTCGACCTTGGAATGGCACACCAACATGGGAAAGGTGAAGTCAATTGTAAGTATTACAAAAATAAAAGGCATGGCACAGCAGGTGGATGACATTGGAAGACACTCCTCATTTACATGACATGGGTATGAGGCATAGGCATACCACGTCATCATATGACACTCTGTAGTTACATGACATGGGTAGGAGGCATAAGCATACCAACACAAACCCCGGAGACAGTTGAGTCAGAATGTAAAAACTGTAAGAGCGAAATCCTAAAGTGAAGCCAAGTGGAAAGTACTGTATTCACAAAAACACAAGGCACGGCATAGCTGGCAGACGTCATCATAGGACACTCTGTAGTTACATGACATGGGTAGGAGGCATAAGCATACCAACACAGAACCCGAAGACAGTGGAGTCAGAATGTAAAAACTGTAAAAGCGAAAACCTTAAGTGAAGTCAGGGGTGAAGTGTTTACAAAAACAAAATGGCACGGTATAGCCGGCTGACGACATCATATGACACTCGTTATTTACATGACATGGGTATGAGGCATAAGCATACCAAGGCAAAACCCATAGACAGTGTAGTCATAATGTAAAAACCGTAAGAGCTACATCCTCAATACTAAACAGACAGGACAGACAAGTATTGAAAGAAAGGCTTTGTACAAGCATACACAAATACCTTCCCCCCCCCCCACCCCTGTTAGGGAAAGGAAGAAAATACAATATGGGACGAATATAGTATGAATAGAATCAGGATGGATGACGAAGCAGGTGACACGTGGATTTAACGCAACCCAAGGAATACCCAGCCTGGCCGTGGACATGGAGAGGTACAGTAAAACCTAGCCCATCCAGACTAATTGGGGGAGAAACCTGTCTGGATCTGCCAAAAGTCCGAACATATATTCAGCCATCCAGACAAATCCTGATGGTTGAAACCTGAGTCCGGATATCTTACTTAAACAACCAGACTTAGGTTTCAGCCATACAGACAAGAAAACGTTCTACAATTTGCAAAAGTATTGACTGCTCTAGGTGGTCTCAATCAGTAGCTACTGAATTATGAAGTTTGAAAATACCAAACTTCATATGAGGCCCCCTGGATCCCAAGGGTTAAACAACCAGACTTAGGTTTCAGCTATCCAGACAAATCCGGATGGCTGACATACAAGTCTGGATATCTAACGCTGGATGTAAATAATATGTGTGGAAACTTGTATTTGTCTCGTTCATTTCCGGATTGACTTATATTTTTCCCAAGCCATCCAGACAAGTCTGGTTGGCTAAAACATGAGTCTGGATCAAAATGCCTGTCTGGATCTCGTGGGTTTCCGGATCTGAGAGCACCGGATGGGAGGGGTTTTACTGTATGAAGAGACAGATGCACTGCATGGGGGACCATAACCCTGTGTCGGCTATGTCAGTGAGATAGCAAGACTGTAAAAGCGGATGGTCGCCGCATATGAGCAGATACTATGAGCTGAGGCCTCTGTAAGAGGGTAACCGTCTCCAAGAACATGACGGAAATGTAGGCCCACAGCATGCATATCGAAGCCCGTCCCAGCACAGCGGCGTGCACAGAAGCATACAGGGCGTGAATCAGGCATGGCTGATGTTGTGGGCGGCCACATTCGACAACCGGTACTGTGAACGGCAGAAAAATATGCGCCGCCCGTCCATTCTGGTCTACAAAACGAACAGAAGGGGTCAAAGTGACGAACCCGAGGGAAGGGGCCCTGGATATGGTTGCGAACCCCGATACCCACACCCCTGTTGACAAAGCAAGAAGAAAAATTGTTTCGTCTAGCAGTAGAACAGGTATTGGGCTAGTGGCGTAGGCGGGTGAGGCAAGGAACCCAAGAGCCCGCGCCAGAGACCACCAAGGTACACAATGGCGGAAGGCGGACGCAAGTTTTGAGGCTCCGGCATATGTTATGGGAATGGACAATTAATTTACGGAATATCGAGTGCATACGGGGCTAGCAAGAAGAGGAAGGATTTAGTGAAATGTTTAGAGGATATATTGGTGTGGTGGAGGGGTGATATATAGTGTAATAAGAGTGTGTAGTGATAGGACAGCGGTAGTGTTGTGAGTTGTTGAGTTTGTAAACAAACATGGCTGAGGGAATTTCGGGTATGACGGAGGCGGAAGGAAGGTTACAACGTTTTCGGGTTTTTAAGAGCACAGATAAGAAGTTAGAAGAGGTTAGTATTGTATAGGAAAAGTGGATGAGTGATACGGAGAAATGGAAGGGGGATATTGGTGAGAAAGTTAAGGCACTGTGTGTAATGTGTGGTGTGACAGGTGGGGAAGGGAATAGGCCTAGTGAAGGAAGTGAATGCAGGCCTATTTTGGCAGTTAATGAGAGCCTAGAGATGGTATTGAAAAGGGTAGATGAACTGGGAGCAGAGAATATGGCATTGAAGGAGCAGCTGAAGGAATACGAAGGACGTTTCACGGAAGTAAAGGAGTCAACTGCATGGACGGTGGTAGGTAAACAAAAAGTCAAGGATTTGGAGGATATTATGAAAGCGCAAAAGGAAGAAATGAATATGACCAAAAAAAGTTTTGAGAGTGCAGTTGTAGGGGTCACGAAGAACAAGGAGAGTGTCGTGAGGGAGGCCATGGACAGGGATAGGGGTGTAATCTTGTATGGAGATATAGAGACTCATATGAATGATAATGGAGTGAGAAAAGTGAGGGATATGGAGACAGTGAAGGAGGTCATGAAAGGTGTGGATGAGGACAAATATGGATGGGAAGGGCAGGTGGAGGAGGTCAGTAGGATAGGTAGATATAAAAGGGGAGAGATGAGACCTATAAGGGTACAGTTTAAAACTAGGGCAGTGGCAGAGACTGTGACAAATTTTAGTTAGAGGCTAAATACAAATGAAAAACTGAAACACATAAGGCTAAAGAAGGATTTGAGTATAGAACAAAGGAAAAAAATTCAGGAATTACAAGAAAAGGCTGATGAAAATAATAGAAAGTTGGGTGAGGAGGATAAGAGAAATTTTTACTGGAGAGTGAGGGATGAAAAAGTGAGGAAGTTTTTATAAGAGTAGAAGGGAGGGGGAGATCAGGGAGGGAAGAGAATGTGATGGGAGTTGTGACGGAGGAGGAGAACGGGGTGGAGGTGTCACAGGGAGAGACAGGAGACAAAGAGGCAGACCCAGTAGTACTAACGGGGGAGTAGGGTACGGACTGGAGGAGCGGGATGGTGTAATTGCTGAAGGAATGGTAGATGGATTAAGGATTATGTTTAGTAATGTGGATGTGTTTACCCAGGACAAGAAAAGAGAACTGATATGTAGGTTGCAGGATGAAGAGGAAAAACCTGATGTCATAGCCCTACAGGAAGTAAGACCAAAAAATGCTAGAATATGGTGGAATATAGTTTGGAGGGTTTGGAGTTATATGAGAGAAATGCTATTAGAGCAGAGGTCGGAAGAGGACTGTTTATTTATGTAAGAAAAGAGCTCAAGGTTAATGAGGTGGATATGAGACAGCAGTATTGTGAGTATTTGTGTATTGAAGTAAAATGTGCAAGAGGATCAATTCTAATTGCCTCTATATATAGAAGCCCACAGTGGCGGATCCAGCTCAGGCTTAAGGGGGGGGCTGATATACATGAGGGGCGCCATAATTCACACAATATTCTTTATATGTATTGTATTTCAGATAAAATGCAGTATATGCAGAGGGGAGGTGTGGCGGAGTGGTCTTGCCACTGGCCTGGTAATCCAAAGGTCCCGGGTTCAAATCCCGATGTATCAATGGGAAGATATTATTGGGATGGAATTTGTGCTGTACCTAGTATCAGTGCATTACCACAAAGCCCACCGAAAACGCTAATAAAATACCCTCATTGTTCCCTGATTAAATAGCACTGTATGAATATTCCCATATTCAAAATATGCTATAGGGGTGCAATGCCTGGTGAGTTAGCTGCTGAACAGGTGGCGTTGTGTGTGTAAGAGTGAGTGTCCGAGTGTAGGGAGTGAGACAGTGAAGCACGGGAACGAGGTGGCTTCAGAGATGGGGTCACTTCGGACCATGAGTGAGCACCGTGCCTCATGTGAAGGCAAGATGGCAGGTTCTCGTTGTACTCTACGTGCTTCACATGCCTCACTCCCTAGGCTGGAACAAGACCTCACAGGCTTCACTGCTCATTGTACAGCTGTGAATGTCCAGGCTCTCAGCCTATGCCCGAGAGGGAGTAAGTTGGAATATATAAAAAAAAAATATATATATATATATCAGATGTAAGGGCGCAATTTTGGTCACTAAGGGGGGGGGCGGCCACCCCCCCCCTGGATCCGCCACTGGAAGCCCAAATAATAGCAGGGGAGAGGATGATAACCTACTGAAAGCAATGGAGGAAATATATAATAGAGAGAACAAATATAAAATTTTAATTGGAGATTTCAATTTGCCAAGGATCAACTGGGCAAATTGTACTACTCCAGCGGGACAGGGTAGCCTGGAAAATAAGTTTATAGAGAAAGTGAGAGAAAGGTGGGTGATAGGAAAGTTGAGGGAGTGGTGGGAGGGTGGGGGGTACCATCAGAGGTGAATGGGAATGGTAGTGCACTTGTGGACGTATGTGTGGGAAGGAGGCTGTGGATAGCCAACACCTTCTTCCGACACAGAATGATCCACAGGTACACGTGGAAACGGATGTTGACGATGAAAGATAAGACAGTGGTGGAACGAAAGTCATTGATTGATTATGTATGTGTGGATGAACGAATGAAGAAATCTGTGATGGATGCTAGGGTGTATAGGGGTATTGGAGGGGGTCTGTCTGATCATTATGTAGTGGTAGCTAAGGTTAGGATACAAAGAAGTGGGTGAGGAGAGCGGGAGGGAGGCGAGAGGAGGGTGGAATGGTGAGGAGGGTGGAGAGGTTGCAGGAGGAGGAAGTCAGGGAGGAGTACAGGAGAGCAGTGGAAAGACGACTAGGTGGGTTCGACCTGGAAGTTATGGAGGAAGTGGAGGAGATGAGCAAGGTGTTTAAGGATGAGATCTGTGCAGCATGTGAGGAGGTGTGTGGAGTGAGGAGAAGAGGGAGGGGAGTGAAAGGTACAGCATGGTGGACAGAAGAGGTAAGAATAGCTGTGGAAGAAAAGAAGAAAGCATATAGAGTGTGGTTGGGTAGTAGAGGGAATGAAGATTCCGAGAGACAGAAACGAGCGAGGTACGTGGAGAGTAAGAGGGTGGTGAAGAGAGTAGTGAAGGAAAGTAAGAGAAGAGTAGATGAGGAATTTGGAAGGAATCTGAGTGTAAAATGGAGGGAGAGTAAGAAACTGTTCTGGAAAGAAGTCAAGAAAGTTAGGGAAGGTAGCAAGGGAAACAGTAAGGGTGTGAAAGATAAGAATGGGAGAATGCTAGCCGAGAAGCAAGAGAGAGTCGAAAGATGGAGGGAGTACTTCAGTGAGTTGCTAAATGAAAGGAATGAAGAGCCAGCAAACATAGCTGGATATGGTATGGGAGGGAGAAGAAGAGAAGTAGTGGAGGAGGAGGTGGGGATCAGGAGGTCAGAAGTGTGGGAAGCCATGAAAAGAGTGAAGTTGGGGAAAGCACCAGGAACAGATGGAGTGTGTGGGGAAATGTTGAGGTATGGTGGTGAGATAGTGATAGAATGGGTATGGAAAATGTGCAAACTAGCATGGGAGAAGGGAGTGCACCCGATGACTGGAAGACTGGCATAATAGTCCCCCTATATAAGGGCAAAGGGGAAAGAGGAGTGTGTGGTAACCACCGAGGAATATGTCTTGTAAGCTAGTAGGGAAGGTATACAGTAGGGTAGTGATTGAGAGAGTGAGAGTGAGAACGGAGAAATGGATAGGCGACGAGCAGGGAGGTTTTAGGAAGGGAAGAGGATGTGTAGATCAGATTTTTACCCTGAATTGTGTTGTGGAGAAGTATCTGGAGAAGAAACAAAAGGTGTATGTTGCCTTTATGGACTTGGAGAAGGCCTATGACAGAGTGGATAGAGAAGGTTTGTGGAAAGTACTTAGAATATACGGAGTAGAGGGCAAGTTGCGAAAGCAGTGAAGAGCATGTATGAGGGTGCAAAGGCGGCAGTACGTGTGGAGAGTGAGCAGAGCGAGTTCTTTGACCTGAATGTTGGTTTGAAACAGGGGTGTGTG
Source organism: Paralithodes platypus (assembly GCA_032716605.1). NCBI lineage: Eukaryota > Metazoa > Arthropoda > Malacostraca > Decapoda > Lithodidae > Paralithodes > Paralithodes platypus. Next base: position 32,175,928 of record CM064509.1, on the reverse strand, counting down.
ATGTCCCCGTGGTTGTTTACTGTATATATGGATGGAGTCATGAAAGAAATACTATCAAGAGCAGTGAATGTTGGTGTATCGCTGAAAGGGAGGGAATTGAGTGGAAGCTACCTATACTGCTGTTTGCGGATGATACAGTTCTGATGAGTGATAATGAATGGGAGTTGCAGGGTCTGGTAAATGAGTTTGGAACAGTGTGCGAAAAACGGAATTTGAAGGTAAATACGGGGAAGAGCAAGGTTATGGTCTTCGAAAGGGTGAAGTCACAGAGTGTGAGGTGAAGCTGAACGGTCAGGCTATGGAGATCGTCAACTCTTTTAAGTATCTGGGCAGTGTGTTGAGTAAAGATGGGACTATGGATGAAGAGGTGCGGGAGAGGGTACAACAGGGGAAGAGGGTTGTAGGAACGCTAAAAGCAGTAACAAGAAATAGGGTGGTCAGTATGGAAGTGAAGAAGTCCTTGCATGACAGTGTGGTAATCCCGACACTGACTTACGGAAGCGAAGCATGGACGTTGGTTGAGAGACTCAGACCAAGAGTGAGAGCAGTGGAAATGAATTACTTAAGGATGCGTGCGGAGTTACATGGAGGGATAGACAGACTAATGAGGAAGTAAGAAGGAGGTGTGGTGTGGAGGTAGATGTGCTGGAAAGTGTGAAAAGGAACAACTTGAGATGGTTCGGCCATATGGAACGTATGGAAAGCGAGAGAATGACTAAGAGGGTGTACGAGAGTGAGGTGGAGGGACAGAGGGGGAGAGGTAGACCGAATATGAGGTGGAAGGATGGAGTGAGGAACTACATGAACGAAGGCGGTGCTGGTTGGGGGGAGGGGCGTCGATTGACTTGGCCACCCCTTCGGGGATCACGGCGTCAGGCAATAGATAGATAGATAGAGAGATTGTTTTTTAACGCAACATATTATAGAGATGACAAGATATAGAGATGAGACGCAGGGGAGTGTACTTGATTTGATTTTTAGCAATGAAGAGGATATAGTGGAACATGTTAAGGTGGATAGCCCTATAGGTCGTAGTGACCATGCCTGTATAAGCTTTAGTTGTAACATTAAATCAGAGAGGGATAACAGAAGCAATAGAAAAATATACATGTATGATAGAGCAGATTATGTGCTGCTGAGACGGTGTTTGGACATTGACTGGGGGGAATACTTGAACGGTGAAGACGCTGAAGGAATGTGGAGGAAAATTAGAGTCAAACTGGAGAATGCTGTATCCAAAAGTGTACCAGTAAGGGAATATAAGGATAAAACAAAATTGAGGAAAAGAACGAACCCAGAATTGCCAATGAAAAGAAAGCTTTGGATATTGATTAGAAGAAAGAAACGATTGTGGGAAAGATTAAAATTGTTAGAAAAGAACAGGGGGTCTAGTATAGAAGCTAAAGAAGTGGATCTGGAACGCAGACAAATAAACAATAAAATAAGGTGGGAAACAAGGAGGGGGTGAAGGAGAGGGAGAGAGAGATAGCTAGAAATGTGAAGGATAATCCAAAAATATTCTGGAAGTACATTCAGGAAAAGTTAACAAGAAGAGTAGGGATCCCAGAGCTGGTATGGGGGTTGAATGATGGGAGTATAGCGGAGACTGATAAGGAGAAAGCAGAGGTGCTGGGGAAATACTTTGGGGGGGTACTAACAGTGGAGTCGGATGATGCAGTGCCTACTATTCCCATCAAACAGGCACCGGCACTAGAACTACAGTAATAGAGTTTTCCCATGCTAGAATAAGAAGGGCTATAGAAAAAATGAACAGAAGTAAGTCACCGGGACCGGATGGGATACACCCAAGAATCATAAAAGAAGGAGGTGAGATGTTAGTAGAGCCATTGAAAATGTTATTTGAGGTATCGTTTAATACAGGACAAATCCCGATGGACTGGAGAGAGGCGAACATAACAGCTATATTTAAGAAGGGAAAGAGAAATGACCCAGGGAATTATAGACCAGTCAGTTTGACAAGTGTGTGTAAACTAATGGAAACGGTAATTAGAGAAGGAATAATGGATCATATGAAGTCAAACCAACTTTTCAGTGGGAGACAGTTCGGATTCTTGCCGGGGAGGTCGACGGTACTACAGCTAATTAAGGTGGTAGATGATTGGATGCAAATTCTAGAAGATGGTGATGTAATAGACGTGGTATATTGCGATTTTATGAAGGCCTTCGATAAGGTCCCACATAAAAGGTTAATAGAGAAAGTTAGAAGCTATAATATAGGGGAGAAATGTGTGAAATGGATAGAAGCCTTCCTGAAAGATCGGAGACAGAGGGTACTGGTGAATGGAATAGGCTCGGGGTGGAGGGAAATTACAAGTGGGGTACCTCAGGGATCTGTGTTGGGACCACTGCTGTTCGTTATATTTATCAACGACTTACCTGAAGTTATAACTAATGGAAGTGAGGTATACCTGTATGCGGATGACACTAAGCTGTATAGAAGAGTGAGGAGTAAGGAAGATATGGGTTTGCTTCAAGGAGATGTGGAGGGCATGAAGGGATGGTCTGAGCATTGGTTAATGCCTTTTCATCCAAAAAAATGCAAGTACATGCAGATTGGGACCAGCAAGATAGACAAGGTAGGATACAGTATGTATGAAGCGATGGAGGAAGTGAATGCAGAAAAGGATATAGGAGTAGTGATAGACAATAAGTTAAATTTCTCAGAACATTTAGCGGAAAAGATAAACAAAGCCAATAGAATTGTAGGGCTGATAAGGAGGACATTTGAGGACCCTGGTTATGAGTTTTTAAAGTCTGGAATAGGTGGCATACATAGAATATTACAGAATAGCATGTTATTATATACCATTAGAATCCTCTGGAAGAGACAAATTGATAGAAAAAGAAAAAAACGCACAATAGAAATTGACGGTGTTTTTTCAGCCTATAGTAATTATTGTTCAATCTGCTTGAAATTTAATCCTGTATTAGATGTCTATGAAACTAAGATACTGTTAAATTTTCAGCCAAAAAAAAAACAATAATTAATATCTTCCAAATAATTATTAATTACAAATTATAATTTCTTTAGCTTCAACATGTTGTTTTACAGTGTGTATGATGACCATTACAAAATTAAGATTTACTACTCACTCACTCACTGGTGCTCATGCCTCTTCATGTTAAGGGCCGCTATCCTGTCGCTGTCAATCACGGGATCCAGTCCATCTAACTTGACCTTCAATGTGTCACAGGTAGAGCAGGTGTCTGATTTGGGAGCAGTAATGCTGATCTTGTATTCCCGTACTTTGTCAATAAACCGGGATTCAGTTATGGCATTACGGTCCACGCCCTTCTTCTCCAACTCTTCTTGGAAAGCCTCCTAGAGACCAGTCCAGGTAGACCCCGGGGGCAGGTAGACTTTTTCCGGGTTCTTGGCTCTTGAGTAGTGGGACTGGCAAGTAGGAATTTCCTGACAGAACTTCTCTACCATTTCCAGTAGCTCAGCAGGTGTTTTGTTTGGAGGTTCCTGGCGTCCACGTTGATCAGGGCCTGGGGTACCAATGGGGGAAACTTGTGCCTTGGCTATCACGTTATGCACACGCTTATCAGTTATGGCATGAATGCTTAAAAATGCCTTGAAACAGACATCAATAGTTACATTACCAACCACCACAGTGTACCTTTTCCCCTGTTTTTTTCTACTCTCACGTCCTTTCACTCTCGGCCTTATTATGTCATTGATGTGGACCCTCGAATTAATGTATTGTGACTGAAAGTCATGGCTATTCATTGCCCAATAGGCCTCGAATACTATGTTAACATTATCCACTCCCACTTTCTCAAAACACTTATTTCTACAGCCACAAGGGGCCCCCACAACCTTCTTGTCCACAGTCGCACCAGACCTGTTTACATACTGTTCACCACTGTCTCTTTTTGCCTTCTTTTGAGATTTATTCCACTTCTCTGGCTGTCTCTTCCGCGACGGTATGAGCGGGGGGGTTTGGCGAGTATTTTGGTTGGCAATATACGCCATTTCACTGAGTATATCACTACGAAAACACAATAATAACGCAGAGAATAACAATGGACGCTCCACAGACGCTCTTGGCGGGGTGACTGGTTAGACATAGGGTGCAAACGCGCGTGTGATTGGCCGGGAGGCGGGCCTTTAACTCGGGGAATGCTAGCCGGCCGCTCATTGGCTTGAGCGCGCGGGAACATTCGCCCCTCCACCTCCTACAATCCATACCTCCTCCGCCGCTACACAAGGTTGCAACAAGGGATTTAGAACCTAGGGTACTGAGCCCGCATGGGTGGGAATCGCAAAACGTTCTTCACCACATGATTTTCAGTGCTTCCATCTATCGGGAACCAGTCCTAACTCAATTTTGCTCATGGTGGCGCATTCGCCCCTTGTCCTCCAGGGTCCTCATTTGTGTCACTTGACGAAGAAATCTTCAGGAATCTCTATACAGCGCTGGTTAGGCCGCACCTGGAATATGCGAACCAGGTGTGGGCTCCATATATGGTAAAGGATATAGAAGCAGTGGAGAAAGTGCAGAGGAGAGCTAGCAAGCTGGTACCAATGTTGAAGAACGCGGGCTATGAGCAGAGGTTGAGGACACTGGGGCTTCCGACACTGGCATATAGGAGAAAGAGAGGGGATATGATAGAGACTTTTAAGATAGTGTCAGGAAAGTACGATGAGGATGTGTGTGAAGGTATCTTCTCGATGCGGGAGGGAACAAGAACGAGAGGACACTCTAAGAAAATTTACAAAGAAAGAAATAGGCTTGAGAAGGCAAAGAACTCATTTTGTGATAGAGTGGTAAATGAGTGGAACGCACTGCCCCAGTATGTAGTCGATTCCGAATCAATAAGGGAGTTTGAAAGTAATCTTGATAAAGCATGGGGAAGACAAGATTTGAAGTTTGATTATAAAACAAAAATACAGAATAGTAAAAATGTTGCGTCTGCTACCGCCGCCGCCAACACCGTGAACGTCCGCAGCAGTGCAAGTACTGGTACTGAGCTGGATACACAGGCATAGTTTGCCTTTTTCCAGAGGATCTACTGTAAGAAACTGTAAGAAAGGCAGTATCCAGCGTGGGGGCGGACGGAGCCTAAAGCAGGCCGTCAGAAATATGACGGCCCCTTGTGAGGGAGCACCAGCCCAGTCAAGGCTTCTAAGGGTACCCCAAGAGTGCACAGGCGATCCATGTCGTACATGTAGTACATGTCGGCGCGTGTCCCAAACCAGTGATGAAGGTAACGGAACACGAACGCAACCGAGGGAGCACGGAGACGTCAGCCAGCGCCGATGAAGCATATCCGCCAAGCTGAGGTCAAATAGTGGCAACCACCCTCCCGCACAAACATTTTGCCGATGTGGCCGGTGGAAGGGCCGGAGTCTAAGCTGAATATGTGAAAAAATCAGGGGCATAAACATTAGGTATAGCCTTATTCAGTACATCCAACGCTTTTCCCGACATGTTCTTTGCTCGTAATTTCTTACCTTCATTGACCTGAATAATCCAATGATCTGCTAACGGAATTTCCCCAGAGACCGTCAGTTGTGCGACTTGGGGATTTTGAGCAACAATATCGACCCATGACCTATCTGGGCCATATAACAAAGGCATAGGGCCTTTTCTGAGGGGAATTTTCTCTAATTACGTCAGGCATGACGCGTATATTGGCAGTCGGTAAGAACGACGTCAAGGGGGCTACAGTAGGAGTAACAAGGGAGGAAGTAAACTGCTCTTGCGTAGAAATAAGAACTGACCCCAAAGGTCGTGCAACCGAAGGTGCTGGAGGATCCGGCACCGACCTTACTTCACTAAATTTACTCATGAGAGACTCTAACACACTTTCAAGATCTGCCCTAGTTACATAGTCCTTAGAGGTATCTGTAGACACTTGTGACTCAACATCGGATCGTCCAGAAGAAGCGACTCTGGCCAGAATCCAGGTGGTCCGAGACCTCATAGATGGATTGAGAGTCCATCGATACTTCCGACCTTGCCGAGAGGTGAGAGGAATTGAACCTTTTCACTTCGGATGGCAGGTTCTATAGCCTCTTCAGACTCCGCCTCTAGCTGCCGGAATGACCGGACAGCGGGCTCCAGGATGTCTTGGGCAAAAGTACCCCAGTCTAAATCAGGGATGGAAGAGGGTAGGTGTGTTACACTAGCGTCTTTCACATTCACTGCTAGAGTATAGCCCCGATGGTGTTCGGCGAGAACCTTAGGTGGTACTCTACCCTGAGGTGCACTGGTAGTACCCAGAGGTCTACCCTGAGGTGCAATGTTCTGTGGAATCACAAACTTTTGCCTTTCCAATGGCAAAATCACCCTGTCCCTCGGCGTGGTCTCCACCGACTCTGAACCCGACTCTGACTGGCCGGATTGCACGTTAGACTCAGGCAGAGGGGTCCTGAAGGTAGGTGTCGGCCCATCCGGTTGCTTGGGTCGTACACTTGCCCCAGCCGTACGGGATGTAGAAGACCCCTGTTCGTGAGCCTTGGCCGGCGTCACTTTCCTCTTCTTCCTCGCCGGTGATACTGCCCGGGTGGAAGATTGGTGAGAGGATGATTTTCGCAGGGAGGGGGACCGAGATCGCGACCTGGTCCTTCCTTGCTCATTAGCCGAATCGAGCGTAGGCCGCTTCGACGACCAGCGGGGGGGACTTGCTTTTCTAACCTCATCCAAGGACTCGCTAGAACTCACAGTTTCTTTAGAAAGTACCTTAGATTGTTTCTTGTGGCTACTAGAACGACTACTGGCTTTGACAGATTTAACCCTTCTTGCCCAGGCAGCATTTCCAAATGTTGATAGTCTTACCAGGGCGATCTGGCCAAAAAAAATTGTAAGTTAACATAGGCCTATTTTTGTTAATTTAATAGCTAGAGAATTCACACAAATCCCAAAATGTAGCCCTTACTTGTATCTGTAGACTGGCATTGAGTAGAGCTCTCTAGGTCAACTGGTTCAGGTGAGATGACGATTTCCGTGGAGAGAGTTTTGCCGCGTATTTAGCCACATCAGACACTTTGGAAGACTAATTTTCGCTATAACTGGCAATGGCGGACAGATCGGACCTCTTCTTGTTGAGGCTTGGTGGCGCTCCGATCAGCTTTGTTTACAAACGTTTCGCCGCGCGGATTTCAAAGCACGCTTAGGACGCTTTAAAGCATACGGATTTTAAAATGCCACCCGAGCTCCTGCCTTTCGCAATTTGTGTCATTTTAAAATGCTGCCCGGGCAGGAAGGGTTAATGTTCGGAGACTTAATAATCAAGAGTTCCCACAAAACTTCATCATCACAACACAACGCCTTATGGGCCATATCTTTCGCATAATCATTGAAACTCATGCGAATACGTTCTAGTACCCCATGACATCCTGGCTCCTTATGTGTAATAAGACCATTACGGAGCTTTGTGCACACGTGACATTTCTTAGTTAACCACTGACCTCTGGAACGATCTAGGCAAGTAACGCATCGTTTATGTCCAATAATAGGGATGCCATGACACAGTGCTGTAGCACTTAACGTAACGAGATCCATGATGTAAGTCCAACCCCCCGCCGGCTATCGGCTACCCGGTCCGGGGCTCACTGCCGAGAAGAACGTGCAACTTCTGGAAAAGAAAATTCCAGGAATCAATGCTCATAAGGTTAACCTGAGACATTTACACGTTACGGATACCTTGAATACACCAGAAAAATAGACATGGCTAGTCTCACCATCCTACGTTTCTTGTGCATTCTCCTGGAAAAAACATTACTGCGGTTTTTTCCCTTTTGAAGGAATTGAGACTACTTATCTATGATATCGGATATCACCGACCTATATACAGTCCATCCTCCTATAACACGAGTTTAGGGGCGGCACTGCGCCTCGCGTTGTAGGAATAACACTTTAAATGGAGATAATTCTCTATGGGACTGGGCCCCCCAATTTTGCCACTTCTCCGTATTTTTTACCTTAATAAACACCTATATTACTTACCAAATAACATTAAACCAATACCAAATATTTAAAGACATAGCTTACCTTAAAACTAATGAAGAAAAAGATGATTGTAAAGGGTGGGGGACTCCGAGACAGACCCCCAAGGCAGGGCGAGATCAGCTAGGCTGCCCCGTCCCCAGCCCCGTCTCCAGCCCCGTCAACCTCATCATCATCCAGGTAGGCACGGAGTGGACCACTCCTCTGCAACAATCCAGCATCTTTCATAAATCCATCGAATTCGGCATCATCCATCATGTCAGAGGTGTACGGCTGAGGGTTGGATGAGATGGACGGCTGATGGTTGGCGGAGGTGGACGGCTGAGGTAGACGGCTGAGAGTCGGCTGAGGTGGATGGCGGAGGATTGTCAGTGGTAGAGGAAGGCTGGGGAGCTGTTTGTAATGACGACAGGAATTTTGTTATCATTGTCTGCCTTCGTTGGTTAAACTCTGCCATGCTGCGGTCACTGTAATAAGTGAACAGCCTGTCGATGCCAAAGAGAATTTCATGTGTTCTAAGCGGGCATGATTCACGAGTCTTAAATTCTTCCTTCAACGCATCAACAGCTGCTAGAATAAGGCTAACTTCACGAGCTGGCAAATCAGACATAACTGGTGGGGGAGGGGATGGCTGACCTCTTGTTTCGTGTTCGATGTCTTCTGCGTCTACCTGTTGAATTAAGTCGATGGCTGAAGCTTCGTTTCCGGCCCTGTTAAATTCACGGATTTCCTCCACCATCACCTCACCAAATCCAGCGATATTCCTAGCTGCAGTGACTGCCTGAGCCTCGGCTGTCTGCACACTCTGCCTTTCTTTGTCGACCTTGGGATCACACAGGTGAAGTGTCAGCTGTCTCCAGGCATGGTTGATTGTGGCTTTGGAAATCTGATCCCAACTGATGATGAGGAAATCGATAGCATTCTTTACAGTGAAAGCTTTCCAGAAACTTGTGAGTGGCTTCGTCACCTTCTGGGTGGCTTCGTCACCTTCAGGCACTTCTGGCATTTCAGGTGATGCAGGTGAATCTTCATTTGCAGGTGCAACTTCATCAATGTCCAAGTCAGGGTCGAGTTCCATCGCTGTCACTTCCTCATTTGTTTGTTTTTTCCCTTAGGTAATCGTACAGGTGTGTCTGGTAGAAAAAGTTCATGGTAGAAATGAGCTCTTGATCAAGTGGCTGGATTAAGGATGTTTTGGGAGGCAAGAAGATAACATTGCATTGAGGGTGGAGATTTTGCAGGTAGGCAGGATGGCAGGGGGCATTATCCATCAGCAAAATCATCTTGAAATCCAGTCCTAATTCCCGCTGCTTGGCTTTGGCATCAGGAATGCAATGTTGAATCAACCAGTCACTCATAATTGATGAGGTCACCCAAGCTTTGCCCGAATTGTACCAGTAGACTCCACTGTCATTCATGTTCCTTAAGAGGAGATTTCCACTTGCAGGATTTTTGTCTTGACTCATTTCTCCATCATGTGTAGCCCCATTGCTTTTGATATTTTAAGATGTTCGCCCCATTAGTTTGGCGATTTTAAAAACTCCTATTTCTGTAAATTTTAAGACCTTTCATGCCATTAAGGTGTCGATATTTTCCTGGCGAGCGATAGCGAGCCTGTAATTTAAGAGGAACTGGCCTTCGGCCAGGACATTTTTCTACCGAAAAATTTACACATTTATCTTGAAAGGGGGTCTAGGGGGTGTAATTTTAAGTTTGATGGAAGTCTAGGGAACAAACTAAAAACCTCCCCTTAAGTTTCGGTAACATTGGGGATGTGCAGCAGTATGGACAACCACAGGTTTCATTTTGTGTGTCCCAGAAACGTTGCAAGTCAACATAACAGTGATTCGGGTCTTGTCAGCTTTCCGTCCCCGTGCCTGCTTGCAATGTTTAGAAATGTAGGTGGACTTAGGCATGGTTTTATAAACTAGGCCAGTTTCATCAACATTGTAGATCTGATCTTTGGTGTAATTTCCTTCTTCAATTATCCCCTGCAACACCTTTGGGTATTCCTTAGCGGCCACCTCGCCTGCCGATCCTCTCTCCCCTGTTAATTTAATGTTCTTTAACACCTTATTAGCGGCCTAGGCGGTTTATTTATATGTACCGCCCAGCGGGGTGTTTTTAGCCAAAATAGGGCTGTTTACGTGATCATTTTCATGCCTAAATAAGACCCAGAACGTAAAACAAGTATCTATCCCTGAAAGGGCATAAACAGAGCTTTCGAATGACACCATAACGATCCTTTTATGATGGCTAGTTTTCTTGCAACAACCGTGCAACGCGAGTGCAAAAAGCATGTAATTAGGCACTTTCCCCATACAATTCCGTATATAGCGAGTGAGAGAGGGAGGGAGGAGGTGGGATTCGTGTCCGTAGGTTCGCCGCGGTGGTCTGGAGCAGTCATACGCTCGCTACTCTCCTGCCACCACTTGTCTCTCTCTCTCAGCAACATTACGTGCTGAAATTGCCACACGACCTATGTCGAGCGCCGCCACATAGTCCAGCTTTATTTAACTCGACTTATGTTGCGCGCCTACAGTTAAGGGTTAAGTCCTTGCGCCGTAGAAATTTCTGCATCCATTCATTGCTTGCCTTAAATGCTTGATAATTTTCTTGGTTGAGTCGCTTGCAGGCTGTGGCGTATAATAACTTTGCTTGAGATTTCAGGTAACGAGAATCAAGGGGTATGCCTTCCTTTTGTTTTCGATTTATGAAAACTGTGAGGTATCGTTCCATTACAATCGTGGCTTGATTACCTGTCCTGCTGCGGCCATCTAACTCCGTCGCACCATAGCTCTTGATGGAGGCCTGAATTTTGGCATTATTAGACCAAACCGTCCTGACAGTGGATTCAGATAAATCCATGTCCCGGCCTATAGTCGAGTTTCCTTCGCCTTTCTCCTTTCTCTCTATGATTTCCTTTTTGATTCGATGGCTGATAAACTTCCTGGGAGCCATGGTGGTACACACAGAGCGCGACAAAACACCCACAAAGCGTCCAAGGGTGTAGGCTACAACACGAGGCAGGCAGGTACAAAGCGAGTCTAGCAAAATAATGGCTGGCAGCCTGGCGAGTGGCGTCCCAACGCGGAACCCTCTGTCGTCACACTGCGCATCGACGTCATCGTGCTGTAGGTGGGGGGGGGGGGTCGTGCAGTAAGAGGAGGCGCCGGATTTGAAGCACTCGGCAAGGCCATTTCGCGTTATATGTGTTTGGCTCGTTTAATAAGAGGTTTAGGTAATTCTGGACCCCCCCCCCCCTCGTGTTAAAGGAGGATCGCGTTGTAGGAACTTATGTTATAGGAGGATGGACTGTATGTACCAGTCCGCCGGGACGGATGGTCAACTGCTCTTCTGCCGCTGACAGAATTGAGCCATGACTCTTCCGCCGCGTGAGGAAAATAAAAAATATATAGTCGAGTCATTCCGGCTCCGCCGGAATCCCTGTGGAAGCCTTCCCCTTCCGCCTTGAGTTCGTTCTTGGCTCAAGACTACGAACTGGTTAATTGGATCGAAGTGCACTAGACCGCCGCTAGCGAGAATCCCGTCGGGGGCAGCACTCAACTTACTTCCCGCCGGGAAACAAGATCCTAACTTTTGCACAGTATAACTAGTTTGCAACCAGTTAAAACACACAAACATATACATATATGTCAGGACGTCTCCCGACACCCTCAACTCTAAGAACAATATTCGTAGAAGAGAAGAGGGTCACATTATGGCTTAAAAGTATCAATTTATTGGTGGCTCCTTACGTCAATGACGTAAGAGCCTATGTTAATATGGCCTCGTTCCGGGCTCCTCTGAGCCCGGGTTAACCTGGATCACGGTGGTCGAGAACCAAGATCATCATAGGGGGTACCCCTTAATCATTCCTACGGTACATCATTGGGTTGGAGCCACTGAAAGTAGGAAATAAAAAGAAAAGAATTAGCACAGTTTGAACACCGCGCCCACGCGCTCTCCGGTCTTCCTCAGCTTCCCACACACCTGCAGTTGGCTGTTCCTCCCAGGAACCTTGTCTCTCGCCCACCGACCCAGCCAAGGTAGACGTGCGTGTCCTTACCTCATGCTCAGGGTTGCATAGCCCCTCTTGAGCGCGTCATTTTTGGTCCATAGTGAATATTAGTGCAGTTGAAATCATATACGCATTTAGGAATGTGTTTGTTTGGACCAATTTCACTTGTAATCCTGTAAGTAAGGACTTCGTAGTCTGGGCTGGTCGGCGGGCGTGTTATCAGAGCCACTTTCACATTCTAAAACCTCGAATTATTGTGTTTATTTCTGTATGTCGTGTCATACGAACCTCGGCTCTTTAGCGACAGTGTCTTTTTGTTCTGTGATAGTGTGTTTTAACATTGTAGCTCGATAGATACTGACTTAAGTGTTGAATGATATGCGAGTGTCAGGCAGCTTATATCTGTGAGTCCTGACAGACAACCCCCGGTTGTGCCTACTGCCTAACCAGAGGTTATTTTTCAGCCACCGTAAGATTTGTACTTAGGAACAAATTTCCTAAGCCTAATTTGTTATGTGCTGGTTGTGTTTTAACATGATACCATGACAGATATTCCCTTAAGAGTGGAATTATAGGTAAGTATAAGATTCATGTATCTGTAATTCCTGACAGGTAGCCTCTGGTTGTGCCCTGGCCAGAGGTTATTTTTCAGGCCACCGTAATATTTGTACTTAGGAACAAATTTCCTAAGCCTAAATTTCCAGAAAATTTTAACCTATTTTCATTCAATGCTTCATACCACAATAAACTACGATACTTTCTGTATTTACTTCCAAGTTTTTCCTTTAAAAAGTGAATTCATATCACTTTAACATTATTCAATCACGAGTGCCTCATCATATTTACCTTCAGTCAACTTAAAGGCATTTGTTTCATTAGAACCAGCAAGACTACAGCTGATAGTCTCTATACTGTATTACAAAATAAAATACAATTACATTTCATTATTAACCCTAGGCCCTATCTCGATAGGCCCGGGTACCAAGGCCCGGATACCAGGACTGCCAGATATGGTGACAGTCCCGGATCCCAGATGGGCGGATAATATCATAACAACATACAACCTCAAGTTCCCGAGTTCCCGGGTCCTTAGCTCAATAAGGCCCGGTTACCAGGACTACCGAGTATGGCGAAAGTCCAGGGTACCCAGAAGGGCCGGAAATACAATAATAACATACCACCATACAACCTCAAGTTCCCGAGTCCTTATCTCGATAAGGCCCGGTTACCCGGACTACCGAGTATGGCGAAAGTCCAGGGTACCCAGAGAGGCCGGAAATACAATAATAACATACCACCATACAACCTCAGGTATTAAGGTCAGGTGATAATCGTTCCCTAGGCTAAAGTATGCCTACCCAGGAACATTAATTAATGTTTAAGAGGAAACACTATGAAGGAAATAAGGTTTCCAATATACAGTGGAATCTCCAATCTCGATCATAATTGGTTCCCACAAATACCGATCGAGATTCGAAATATCGAGATGCGAAGTTAACTTCTTATGGGAAAAAATACAATCGGTTCCAGCCACTTGCCGACTAACCTACATCAAATCTGTAAATTTTCACATTTGCCCCCCACAATCACATGCAATATATATAATATGTTAAAATAGATAAAATGAATAATGAAAGAGTTATATTTTTACCTTAAATATTTATTGATAAAGAGATTTGTGTGGTTGATTGTTGGTTCCGAGGCGAACGCAGTTAGGTTACTGCGTCTCCGCACCCGGCGCACAGTCACCGTCATCAATTCTTGCAATTGCTTCCCTCACCCTGTCACCACTAGTACCGGCATTTTATGAATGCGATAAAAAAAGGTCCAGGTAGACGACTTCACAATACAAGTTTTCAAGCGAATGGCGGACGTGTGACTGGTACACCAAGTGGCCGCTAGATCTACCGACTTCAATAAATTTTCCATGGTATAAAGTTTAATCAAGTTTTCTTTTGTCTTTACTATTGTTATATATTATATTTTCCTCATACAAATAATAATTATATTAAAACATGGTAAAGTCATTTATATTACTACGTAAATGAAAGCGGCAGAGATGAGTCAGGTTAGACTACCGCCCGAAAACTATCGATACTAGCGGTACATTAGTATACAGGTGAACAAAACACAATGACTGTGAGGTTCACACATCGATTTGGTCAAGATTAATCTGTTTATATTAGTATATAAGCATCTAGCATCGATATTTAGCTATCGAGATTAACGTTTTTTCATCGAGATTTGTGATTGGGGAGAGCTTGAAGGTGGCATCGAGATGCGAAATATCGAGATGAGATTGATCGAGATATGTGAGCCTACTGTACTCAATAATCTCAGGGATTAGGTCTAGAGTATAAATAATTTTTGGTAACATTACCTAAGGCCATGAATAGGCCTATGTAGGCCTACATATTAATAAATTTGGGTGATACTGAATGTTTCATTTCCCCTGGAATATATAAACTGAATAGATAGTTTATTCCTGTGTTACACCAACTGTTCTATGAAACTTAAAGGTGTTAACACCACAGGCTTCCTTTAACCCCTTCAGATTCATATGATGCAGAGGTTGCCAGATTAGCAATAATAAATAGAGTTCTCTCACTTATAATTACCTCTCCAAAATTAGTTTTCTGCCCACAGCTAACTCAAAGACAACTGCAGAGGTTGAAGTAACTAAACTAAAGGTTTATAAATACCCCTGATGGTAACAAAGGCTTTAAAGTATCCCTAATATGCTCAAAATCGCGTCATATGTCGGAGAGGGTTAAGAAACGCCGCCTGTAACCTTTTATATTTTGATATTAAACTGACCTGATTAGTACATGTTCATTGGATACAATAATACCATACAAACATAAAGCCAAACCCGAATACATACAGACTACGGCCATCTACCCAAGCATTATAATACCGAGTGGTATTATAACACAATGCAACCGGGTCGTAACATAATACCATAAAATCGGCCAGGCTCCAGTAAGCCAGTTTACCAAGTACAGTACTCCAACGACTGTCAAGACAACAGAACATATTACTTTACCGAGTACTCTGACGACTGTCAAGACGACAGCATATATCACAACAAAATTCTTTTGAAAGGCTCGGTTACTCTAGGGTCTAGGCCTAGCCTAAGCAAAAAAAAATCCACCGGGTACCCTAAGCGGACCCAAACTTTAATTTAAAAAAACAAAACATACCAAGTCCCAATATAAAAATTTAACTAGAAATTATTACCGGGTACTCTAGGTTAGGTCAGACTTTAATAAAGAAGTCAGACCCCGTTAACTAATAGTTAACATACCTAACCGATTTAAGATAAGGGCAAAAGCTTAAATAAGTAAGTTTTCTAATCAGTTTAAATTAATAAAAAAAAAAAAAAAAAAAAAAATTTGTGAGTCAATCCAGAATACCAATATTCCCGGGTGACAGTTCCATACCGCCACCACCATAAGGGTGCCAGGTGATTCAAGGCTGTGCCATACTAGGACAAGGACTATGCCAGATCCCGGTAAAAGAAACAAATATTATTTTACCCAGTACCCTAAACTTTGTCATACTCTAAGAAAAAACAATCCAGGGTTCCAAGAAAGGAATCAGATGAAAATTCTTGCCGGTTACTCTAGGCTGGGTCATACTTATGATCATTTTTATTTAAAATAAACAATACAAGGCTAGTGCCCATTTTTGCCCCCATGGTAGACATAACCATCTCACCTGTTGCTCCCTTCATTCGGCTAAATAACCCATACCTCTAAAATTAATTCACTGGGCAAAACTCTAGACATTTCCAAGTCACCTACGAAGTGTATTCTCACGAATCACATATTTTAACTAATTTCCAGGAAACAAGTACAAGTTTCCTGTCCCTTCCTAAAAAGGCTATATTTGCCTAACAAATTTCTGGGTAATTATATCCAGTTATACCGAATATTAATTCACTAGGCTACTTCTTACATAAAAGACAAAGGGAGTCGGATTAAAATAAACGGGACATGACTAGACCCTATTTTACCAAAACCTAAGTAGACCTAATAAGTCCGGTATTAATTCCACCATACAACACTGACTACTTGTTATATCCTCCAGGCTCAAGGAGCGACAACACTACCGGAGAAGAATCTTTTCAACAAGTAAAACATCACCTCCCCCTCCAAGTGACAACCACTGGAGTATCCGAACACCTTATAGGTTAAGGTGAGTTCATTTGACAAATTACTAGACATTTCAGGTTCACCGGCTAAGGGTACCTTCACTATCCATATAAGCTTTGCTTATAACAATGACCCAAAAAAACAGGTATACCCTCGGGCATATTATCTATATGGAGTTCAGTAAAATCTAACAATTCAGGTACCTTTTACAAAGAATCTCCAAGTACCAGCAATACTAAAATATGTAAGTTTTTTAGAATCATCTCTCCTAGAACTCCTAACTAGTCCCCATCTCCCGACAAGAAAATGTCCGGACCTAGCAAGAAAATTACATAGGTCGGTCGGCTCAGAGCCTTCCAGTAATAAACGGAAGAATAAGAATAATAATAATAACAATAACATTACTCAATTAGCTTTTACAAAATGGGTACCACAGTATTTGTTACAAATATGATGGGTACCAACCGGGCTTAACCCCAACTAAGGATAGTCCATTAAAGCCGTTAGACATATTCCCATTGGGGTCCTGGGAAATTATCAAACCACAAACATAAAGGCTACCCACCTTGGAAGTCCCAAACTTATCTGACGTGTAATCAGGATTTCAAATCCTGCACCCTACACACATATCCCCAGGCCGGAGACAATTATCTGACATGCCGGTCACCCTGCTAATCCTGTTTTCTCCGAATAAACAAAGAATTACCTGCCTCCTCTACCGCCTTGGCTGAGCCAAGTGCTGAACATGTCATCCCCTCCCCCTCCTTCCCTAGTATGGCTAGGTGATACTATTGAATAATAGGTTGATTCAACCCCGTGGTTTTCTCCACCCACATTGATTCTCCCTAAAAAACTGAGTCAGATGAATGCTGAAGCTGAAATACATAAACCCAGGAGGCTAGTTGGGCTAATTTAAAGTAATTTTTATTAAATCCATGCAGTAATGTGGCAAGCAACCCAACGGAAAATTGTTACGCCTTTAGATAAGACTATCCGAGATCTCAAAGTAGTTCTCTTGCTCCTTCCAGATCACAACATGACATACCAAACACAGTTCCACTGGCTCAGGTACCTGTCCATCCTAAACAACCTGCTCGTAAAATAACAGCTCCCGATACAGGAAACAACCACCAGAGTAACACCTACTAATGCTGACACAGGTCTTCCAAATTTGGCATCACTACCAAAGTAGTGGATTATTAAAATGGACGAGCTGAAGAATATACGTACAAAGAAGCACAAGGCCCTTTGCTGGACGTATTAAAAAAAAAAAAAAAAATCCCAATTCGATTGGGTGCGAAGTACTTTTCTTACACACAGACACCCACGGTTCCTTCAGGAAACGCGGCAAACCATAGTCTGGCGTGAATAAGACGGAGGGACATATTACCATTAAATCTCTCTAATCTCTATAAATCCAGAGGTTGCTCCACAAAAACGTCAAGGAACAAAAACCCTACGATGGGGGTATACACTCTAAGAGATGACCCAGGGGCCAAGTGGCTGACTGAGTCAAAGTTTGGAGGATCTCCAATTTACCACTAGGCATACATTAAAAACTCCCACTCTATACACCAGAAGTTCTGGAAATATCTCGGATCCCCAAATAATAAGTTGTAACCAACTAATTAACCCCATGATAAATACACCTACCCTGCACGGATTGACAAAGACGTTAGACTATGTCAAAGAACCCAGAGGTTGCTGTCAAAATTTTATCACACAACAACACCCCGCACAAGCCATGAGGCAAGTAACAAAGTCGATCCCTCAACAACACTCCAAGTCCACACTTCATTTTATCAGAGGAACTCCACGGGGTAATTCTCGCACGACCACCGGGAATGTCAAGAGTGGCTCTTGTTTGCGCTTGTAGTGATGTAGGTGAAATCACCAAGGTCGATCTGGGGATCCACCGTTATTACAAATTTTGAAGCAACTAGAACTAGACAGTATCTACTCATCCAATTGTCCAAGAATACCCAAAGATATGGCCACTCTAGCACAATCTTCACCCAGATTCACATATAGTGTGATTCCCCAAACAACCTGAACGAAGCTCAGGCTCGGGTACTAAGCCCTCAGATAGATAGGTTGGATCAGTTTAATAAACAAACTAACCCCTCCTCAGAGTTCAGGCCAACAATGGACAACTTCCTCTAGAATCGAAATATTAATGAACCAAATGTTGAGAGACAATGTTGTGTCCCAGGTGCCAGAAGGCATCCCAGCTTTCTATCACACATATTTCTCTCCCCAAAAGAGACAGTCTACAACTAAAACCCTAAGATAGACATGTTTACTCCTCAACAAATCAATTCACAATAGAAAGTTCAGGATACTAACTAGTCACCAAATAGAACTGATTCTACAATCTAAGGTCTGGATAATTGTTCCAGTTATAGAAGAGTCCTCTGGCGCACATCCCAATACAAGAGGTACCAAAAAAGGTCCTAGCTATCCCTTTCAGAATCAGAACGAGAAGGTTCACCAGAATTCCTTCCAGCACAGATATAGCTCCCAGCTTTCACCAAGACAGTGAAACAAACTCTTCCCCCTCTACTCAAAAGTCAGCGTAAAAAAAAAAAAAAAAAACTTTTTAGCCTTCAAGTTTGTAGAATACTGTGGTCTTCTCCACTCCATAGCCAAAAAATCAAACCCTGATAGTCACGTAACATGTGACAAAAGGAGGTTCAGAATAAATTTAGAGAAATCAGAATTCTCACTCCTACACAATCGGCAGAAGGAGTAGGAGTAATAGGGGATACACAACTCCAGACTATAAAACAAAATCCATCCCAAAGAGAATTCGACATCCCCTGGCGTTGCGGGGGAAAATCTCAAGTAAAGGTAATAAGTGACACATTGGCCAAACCCACCTCCCACTGTTGGGATTGGACACAGACACTTCGACTCTGATAGGTCGGCACTATCAGTCGTTCTGAAGTTCATCAGTCAAAGAAAATGGACAACCTTTAGTCAGTGTCACATCATACCCAAGAACTAACAGCCCCACGATTTTCCCAAAGTTCATGCATTATCATTGACCTCCAGGTCAATGTCACACCAGTTGGACACCATGACGACTGTAATTGGCTTCGAGAAACAGGTCCCTACCCGGACCAGTTCTCTCTAGATATGCTCGGGTAAAAGATATGCTTTCTAGCCCAAAACATTCCCCATTAATCCAGGCAACATCTGTACCAGGGTTCCCCAACCCGTAGACAGATACAACACTTGCGATATGGACATCCTCTAATCCAAATGGCTACCATCCTACGACAAGGAAGTCACAGATACACCCACTAGCCAACACACAGCGTCAACTCCAAGACAGGATAGTTCACGCTTAATACAATTTACACCTTGGAATGCAAATTCAAAACCAGCAGTCTCCATCGGTGGCTGGGTCCCTGAAACACCAAAGTTTCCAAGTTGACGTTAAAAGAGCTAACAATTAACACACTTATAAACCACGTATCGTCAAAAAGAAACCCTTCTTGACGTGTACTAGTTGAAGACCAACGGGGTTTGTTAGGCAGGCTGGTGGTAAGCTCAGAGCCCCTAATCGCCATTCACTTCCTCAATGGTTAATCGAGAAGGACCTAACGTTGTCACAGTCCAGGCCTTCTCCGGTTAGACCACATAGGACAAGAAACTTAATAAGTGCGTATTGTCAAAGGACTGAGACCATTGGCCAATGGGTCTCAGAACGGACATCCATGACAAAGTCTATATAATTTTGCTACTAAGAGTTCTGTACCTTTTGTTACTACACCAGTGTAAGAACAAAAGGAACACCAGGAACATCTCCCCACACCTTTATCTGGTTAATCGAGAAGGACCTAACGTTGTCACAGTCCAGGCCTTCTCCGGTTAGACCACATAGGACAAGAAACTTAACTTTTAGCGGTTCGCTGGTGTAGTGACTAGCGTCTTGGACTTCCACCCAGAAGGCCCGAGTTCGCGCCCACGCTCGGCGCATTAAAGATTTTTCACAAGCACTGAGTCGTTACCATCCCTCATGAGCAAGGGGATGGGGTAGTAGTACAGGACCCCAATGGAAATACGCCTAATCGGCCTTATTGGGCTATCCTTAGCTGGCTTAGCATGCGCTAGCTTTAAGAACTATTATTATTATTATTATTATTAAGTGCGTATTGTCAAAGGACTGAGACCATTGGCCAATGGGTCTCAGAACGGACATCCATGACAAAGTCTACATAATTTTGCTACTAAGAGTTCTGTACCTTTTGTTACTACACCAGTGTAAGAACAAAAGGAACACCAGGAACATCTCCCCACACCTTTATCTATTCCTGCCTTGACAAGAGCAAAAATACTCCATGCTCTATTCCCTGTTAATGCACTATATACCTACTCTAAGTTTATTATTCCTAGGAATAAGACACAATTGTGCTTCCCCCATGAGGGTCAAATAAGGTGGGGAAAGAAAGTGTTAGCATCCCTTTTGCAAAGATAATGAAGGTAGCTGAACCTCAGGTAATCGCAAAATCCCATGATAGGCACATATGGTCCGCTACCATTAGTTTTACTAAATGGGTGTTCTCGGGGGAAGATATATCTCAGACGGTCCTGTTGGCCCTCTAGCAATGCGTCCCTAGCCATATACTTGTCGGTACTTCCGGAGAAGTCCCAAATGACCAAACATAGCTGTAGAGCAGGATGATGCCCCCCAAAGCCATTAAGAAGAAGGGTATGTTTATTCAATGCCTTGTTACCAGGGTGTAAGGTAATATAAAGTGCGTCCTACCTGTCACCTTAACCCTCTCCGACATATGACGCGATTTTGAGCCGATTAGGGATACTTTAAAGTCTTTGTTACCATCAGGGGTATTTAGAAACCTTTAGTTTAGTTACTTCAACCTCTGCAGTTGTCTTTGAGTTAGCTGTGGGCAGAAAACTAATTTTTGAGAGGTAATTATAAGAGTGAGAGAACTCTATTTCTTATTGCTAATCTGGCAACCTCTACGTCATATGAGTCTGAAGGGGTTAAATGAAAAAAAGGGGGGGGGGGCACGTTAATTCCAGGACAAGTTGGCAGGACACACAATCCGGAATGGATAACAAGAGTGCTATTACTGCACTAGATCTGTTACATAACAAGATCGATACGTTATTGCAACTATAAATGCATAATGTTATTTTAATGTTATTTTTGTGATATACAATTATCAGTATTCACACCTCAGTAGTTCTGTCTTTCCGAGATAAGGCTTCTTTAATGGTACCCGCCTTATACATCTTTTTCTTACGACTATACTCTTATGTTTAGACACATGTCACAGTTTTCGTTTTGGTCTTCCTATTAGTTTCTCGCGGTTTAGCGTGATGAGCTTATGTAGGTCCCTCCACCGGTCGTGATATTCTAGGCTCTTACGTCATTGACGTAAGGAGCCACCAATAAATTACGGTTTTGACAACCCGTAAGGGAAGAAAGGAAAAACTAATATTTATTGGTGGCTCATGGAGTCAATGACGAAAAGTGCCCTCCCACCATCCCCTTCCCATACACATGCTCAACTTTATATTATATTAGAGAAGGTTCCTGGGAGGAACAGCCAACTGCAGGTGTGTGGGAAGCTGAGGAAGACCGGAGCGCGCTTGGGCGCGGTGTTCAAACTGTGCCAATTCTTTTCTTTTTATTTCCTACTTTCAGTGGCTCCAACCCAATGACATACCGTAGGAATGATTAAGGGGTACCCCCTATGATGATCTTGGTTCTCGACCACCGTGATCCAGGTTAACCCGGGCTCAGAGGAGCCCGGAACGAGGCCATATTAACATAGGCTCTTACGTCATTGACTCCAGGAGCCACCAATAAATATTAGTTTTTC
The DNA here is from genome assembly GCA_032716605.1 of Paralithodes platypus. Classification (NCBI taxonomy): domain Eukaryota; kingdom Metazoa; phylum Arthropoda; class Malacostraca; order Decapoda; family Lithodidae; genus Paralithodes; species Paralithodes platypus. The sequence continues at coordinate 32,153,913 of CM064509.1, read as the reverse complement.
CTTCCTTCCCTTACGGGTTGTCAAAACCGTAATAATAATAATCATACAATAACATCCTAGCCATAAAAATTTCCTACACAGAGGCTGGCCACGTGGCCTAGGGCAAGCTAGAAGACGGTCAGGCGACGCTTACCTCCAGGACGAACCAGCAGCTGCCACCACACGACGACAGGACCGTAGGGAAAAAAGATGGCGCAGATACCTAAAGAAGGCTCCCCACAACATAAGGCCACCCTTAAACTATAGGTTTTGCCGATGAATAAAAAAACGCTTAACCCACCCAAAAGGTGGCCGAAGAGCGTTGCTCTGAATATCAAAAAGCCTCAAACACTGCTAGCTAGGCTTAAAATTAGAGCAACAACAATAAAATTAAATGGCGGCCTCGGTCAAGGGGACCTGAAGTGACGCCAACACATCTATCTATCTATCTATTGCCTGACGCCGTGATCCCCGAAGGGGTGGCCACAAACAAACCACCCCCATGCACCTCTGTCCCCAGTTAGTCGACGCCCCTTCCCCCAACCAGCACAGCCTTCGTTCATGTACTTCATATACCTGTCTAATCTAAACCTATTCTAAAACATCAGATAACACAAATGAGCAAAAGACTCACTATCCAGACGATAGAACGAAGAATGAAGAGAAGTCGGAACAACATGTCCATCGACAGCGAACCCCGAAGTGAGAAGGAGGAAATGACGCATCACCGTCTAGGGGCAAACCCACGCTATCAACATCCACACGATGGAAAGCATAGCAGATTTAGAGTACTAATGCTTTTTCTTTTATTATTTATTTATTTATTTATTTTTTCGTAGTTGGCATCCGCTTCATAATGACGAGTCCGTAAGAAATTATGAGCGTACACTTACGATGTACTTTAGGTCTCTTACGCTTCGGGGGCGGGTGATTTGAACACCCCTTTGGGTTCAAAGAGTGCCATTAATGTTTAAGGCATATCGTCAATGATGAAGGGGCCACTAATAAATATACAGTTACTGTCAGACATGGATAGGTCAATATATACAAGTTACAGAGCACGAGCGAGGATCCACAATAATTTCCAGGGGGATGACACTATGCACTTTCGGGTTACACTAAGCACTTCCAGCGATAAGGCACTTCTGACGAGGTTCTTGGGCAGTGGTGGTGGTACTGTCGTGTGTTGATTAAAATGTAAAACTTGCAAACAAAGTCAAACCAAAACTGGGACAAAGACAATATAAAGTCAAAACAACATATCAAAATTGCTATGTGGAAACAACACTTACTAATATAAAATTTATGAAATAAAAGAACACAATCCACCACATAGGGTGTACATTACTACATGAGCATGTTAATCTGGTTCTCAAGCAAACTAATTGCACACATAACAACGCACTATCGTCACGTTCAGGGAATTAGTAAATTTGGGAAGTCCGGGACGTTCTGGCAAATATTACTAAACTCTGCATGAATAAAAGAAACTACAATTAGTGTTAAAATGTTATATTAAAATCAAATTTGCAACTTGACAAGACATTAACAATAGTACAAAATAAACATTAATAAGATATATATAATATTACAAAAAATACATATTTAGCACTCACTAACGATAGTGCTATCGGGTAGGTATCTGTAAGCATAGCATGCCTCAAGTGACCCCTATCAATAACTACCCTACAAATAACCTACATTTATCGTACAAATAAACTAAGGAAATCGCAAAAGCAAGCAATTGATACTATCGACAATGAATAGATATAATATAAAGACAAATAATTACAAAATATGAAATAGTAACAACAGATTTAAACAAAGAGTACTCTTTTAACAAGAACAATCAATTAAAAAAATCATCATCAATATTAATAATATAAAAAGATAAACAATAAATACAAACAGACACAAAGTAAGCAGAGGTTATACAAGAAACTTCACGTTAAAAATGCTTGATTAAAATTATTTATGTTAAATTTTAGAATACAGTCACAGTAATTGACCCTAAAAAGATTAAATTTATGTAACAATTTACTTGCCTCATAACCTCTGTCTACTAAGAGTCTGTATAGTAACCTAGCTCTAGCCCAAAAGTCATCTACTTTAGTGCAAATTTTACAAAATCTTATTAACTGGTAATAAAAACAATTATAAGTTATCTTACTATCGATATTAATGACAGCAGGATGGAAGATGTAGAACTCTTGGGTTTGGGGTCTTGAATGAATATGTTCCATTCTACCAGAGTTATACGTAATATATCATCGGATTAATGTGAGAAGTTATTTCTTACAGTTTCTTACAGTAGATCCTCTGGAAAAAGGCAAACTAGGCCTGTGTATCCAGCTCAGTGCCAGTACTTACACTACTGCGGTCGTTCACGGTGTTGGCGGCGGCGGCAGCAGACGCAACATTTTTACTCTTCTGTATTTTTGCTTTATAATCAAACTTAAAATCTTGTCTTCCCCATGCTTTATCAAGATTACTTTCAAACTTTCTTATTAATTCGGAATCGACTACATACTGGGGCAGTGCATTCCACTCATTTACCACTCTATCACAAAATGAGTTCTTTGCCTTCTCAAGCCTATTTCTTTCTTTGTAAATTTTCTTAGAGTGTCCCCTCGTTCTTGTTCCCTCCCGCATCAAGAAGATACCTTCACACACACCCTCATCATACTTTCCTGACACTATCTTAAAAGTCTCTTATCATATCCCCTCTCTTTCTCCTATATGCCAGTGTCGGAAGTCCCAGTGTCCTCAACCTCTGCTCATAGCCCGCGTTCTTCAACGTTGGTACTAGCTTGCTAGCTCTCCTCTGCACTTTCTCCACTGCTTCTATATCCTTTACCATATATGGAGCCCACACCTGGTTCGCATATTCCAGGTGCGGCCTAACCAGCGCTGTATAGAGATTCCTGAATATTTCTTCGTCAAGTGACACAAATGTCCTCCTTATCAGCCCTACAATTCTATTGGCTTTGTTTATCTTTTCCGCTAAATGTTCTGAGAAATTTAACTTATTGTCTTCACTACTCCTATATCCTTTTCTGCATTCACTTCCTCCATTGCTTCATACATACTGTATCCTACCTTGTCTATCTTGCTTGTCCCAATCCGCATGTACAGTACTTGCATTTTTTTGGATGAAAAGGCATTAACCAATGTTCAGACCATCCCTTCATGCCAGTGTTATACTGTCTCGCTCAACTATCCTGACCTTTTTACAAGAGTTTAATTAAGAACCTTACAGTACCATTGGGTTTGGGGTCTTAAATGAATATGAATCTGTTCTGCCAGCACTATACATATCATATCATCGGACTAACGTAAGAGGGTTGATATGCAACGTCTCTTAACTGTCCTGACCTTTATAAGAGCCTTTCAGGGACTTTTGGATGGGTTTATTTTGGCCTTTCACGCATACATGTCTTATTGCCAGTGCCTGGGACAGCGTATCGTATGGACTCTATGCAGAGTACCGTTATGCAGTTGCTACGGTATCTCGCGAGCCCTAACTTAGAAGAAGCCAATTGCCAGTGCGTGAACTTCTAATAAGTACCAGAATAGGGTCGGTTTACTACCGCTAAAGCGCAACATCAGTACTGCTTTCTTTAGAGACAGTAATTCCTAATAATCAAGGCAGAAGAATTAATATTGAGTTGCCACCATGGTAATTCAATAACAATTTCTTTGTTGGTCCAAGATCTAAAAATCCTCAATAAACCTTTATATGCCAGTGCTTTAATAGTTTATGGAGTATAGCCCAAATCTTCTAGCTCTTAAAATATCTTCCTCTGAAGTATGTTTTAAGAGCTTTCCAACTGTTGTAAATCTTAACTTTGCCTGTCATAGTCTTACCGCTTGTGGCGTTTCTCCAGGTGTCCCTTCTCCGGGCAAGAAGGGCTGATGTGCCGGGAGGAGGGCCTGGGGCAGCTGGGGTAGCCCCTCTGGACTTCTCTATCACGGCAGTGATGCGGCTTGGAGGAAGAAGGACGCGTGGTGGAGTATGATCTATGCAAATCTTTACTTGCCTTTCCTTCCTTTTGGTTCTTCTTTCTCCTGTCACTACTTGGGTTCTTGATCGTGATGACTATGTCTTTTCCGGGTGTCGGAGGAAGTGCAGCGGTGATAGAGGCGACTCGGGCGTATTCTGGTGGTGTGGCGCTTAGGGCTTCTTTCCTCGGGGGTGTGGTGGCAAGGGTGGCAATATCACTTTGTGGTGGTGTTTTGTTTTTGTTCTTTCTCTTTATTTCATGGTCTTCTGCCACTCTTCCTCATATCTAGGATGTGGCACTTTTTAGCATTAAATTCCATCTCCCATGTTTTGCTCCAGTTGTGGATTCTGTCTAGGTCTCCTTGTATTTCTGTACAGCTGTTTTTATGATGTGTTTCATGAGTTTGGCGTCATCTGCAAACATGTTCATATACGCATCAACTTCGTTGGTCATGTCATTAACATAAATTAAGAACTTCAATGGGGCTAGTACTGATCCCTGAGGCCTTTTGCCCATTGCAAAACTTCACCCCTAATCGTCGTTCGCATGGTTCTCCCTTGCAGATAACTTTTCATCCAGTCCAATAGCTTTCCTCTCACTCTCCCTACAGTACTTAATTTCCATATTAATCTGTTATAAGTTACTCTGTCAAAGGCTTTCTTAAGGTCTAGGTATGTGTACTGTATGTGTGTGTGGCGTAATTTGCGGACCCATAGATTTTATCCTGAGTGTGTTTACATCCTCATAACAATTATGCATCGAAAAAGCAATTCATACTCAATGCTGATATACATTACTCCAAATACTCTGAAAGTGTGTTTGCAAAGATTTTTTTTAATTCCAAATTTTTATACAAAATGCATTTTTTTTCGTAACCATGGTGCCTCGTGCGTGTACCTATATCACAAAAATATGTGTGCGTACTAAAGGTAGTCCATACTCATAACATTACACTCAACCCTCTGCTATCACAAGTTTTGCTGTAGCGTTTCACTGCTATTGCGACTACCTAAAAAACTCAACTTTTCCGCTATCACGGCCAATAAGGGTGCTATCGCGGCTCCGTACCGACGGGAATGTTCAAACACGGCGCCCGATGACGTCACAGAACATCGGCGGCTGTGAATGCCTGTGATCGGTGGACAGGCTGGCAACCATTGTGTTGAAAAACTACATGTTTACAAGCTTTTTTCTGCCCGAACCTCTTATCTTGCGAGTTTATTATGGCCTTTGGTGCATTCAGTGATAGGGATAGTGGGTCTGGTGGTAATGATGAAGGAATTAAATTCCCAGGACCATCGACACAGCAAACGTCGGTCTAGGCTACCGACGCCGACGCCATGTCAGACGAAAGCGCCAAAATTATGCCGATGAGTTAGGCTATATATGACTGATTTCAAATATATTATGTGTGGTAAGTAATCCCCTCATAATATGTATTTAAGTATTCTCCTAAAATGCATTCAGTGATAGGGACAGTGGGCCTGGTGGTAATGATAAAGGAAATAAATGCCCACCATCAAAACAGAAAGCAAACGCCGGTCTAGGCTACCAACGCCGACGCAGTGTCAGACGAAAGCGCCGAAATTATGCCGATGAATTAGGCTAGGCTACATAAGACTGATTTCAAATATATTATATGTGGTAAGTAATCTCCTCATAATATGTATTTATAAGTATATTTGGTAAACAAAATGTGAAAATAGCAAGAAATAGGTTAAAATTATGGACCTATGCACCAATTATAATTATTCCCATAAGTTCTTCAGTTCTGCTATGGCGAATCTCGCTATAGCGGTAGAATTAGGGCACCAATTACCCGCGATAGCAGAGGGTTGGGTGTACTTGAAATGCCTGCATTCATTGAAACCAGATGATGGGAATACTACTTGAAATGCCTGCATTCGTCGAAACCAGACAGTGGGAGTACTTGGAAGTTGGCCGGAATAAACAAATAAAACAATAAAGTCTACGGTATTGTATTCGATACTTTCAGCTCACTAAATACGACATTGTCTACAGTACATATTTAAATTATATTTTTGTGTGAAAACGGACTAGGTGAGTGCTTTTTTACCATTATCCTTCCTTTTTCATCCAGCATGAGAGATTTAGTCAATACAAAAAAAACATAAATCAGCTGGCACTGGGGGTGACACAAGGTCAATATATGACTCAATAACATGGTGGCACTCTGTGGGTTAAAAATCTCGGAATATTAGGATTTTTGGATTATCCGTGTTCGGATAGACAAACTTTTACTGTAATACTTGACCAGCTTTAGTGCTTGGTTGCATTCAGACATGTTTCCCTAAAGATGGCATGGTGGACTACCCATAGGCCATTAGCTTAAGGCCTACAGGCATGCTGGTGATTGGTAGGTTGACAAGGTGAGTTATAGCCATAACTGAGCCAAAACCCCTACTATGAAACTTCAGAAACAAAAATTATTATGAATGGGACACTGCAAGGGATGTGCAGCAAGGAGTAGTAATAATTTAATGACCAAAGCATACCCATGGAGCTGCCTTTTACACATCTGATATGTACAGTATATTGCACTGTAAACAGATATTGTACCACAGGTGAACACCATCTTATTAGATGAGTCTGATGAAGTATACAGTACTGTACTCTCCTTTACCTTTTAGCTAACTCCAAACTCAATTTCAGGCAAAGGCAACCCATACGTGGTAGCAGTTCTTGGGTCAATGTCAGGCGAGGCTGAGGCACGAGGTGTCTACACAGAGGAGGCACTCAGAGAACGCTTCATCAAGGTCGAGAGAATCTGCAAACGAGTCTCTATGATTGGTGATAATGGAGGATCATTGGTTAAGTGAGTCTATGTTTCAGTCTATTATAGTTCATTGAGAAGTCCCCACAGAAGTATAAGAGGATGTAAGATTAACTGTACTGGATGTGAATTCTACCATCACCTCGAGATTGAGGAAAGAATAAGTAATAATAAATATTTATATCACAATAGGGATGACTGATAGCCTTGTTGAATATTTGAACAAGTTTATTAAATTAACTTCTTAGTAACTCCACAAAGTCTATTTCATATTATTGTTTTTCTTATTTTAATAATAATCTTTATTTAGCCAGAAGAAAATACAAGCATGTATCATATTATAGTTTCAAGTATGCTGTGACTGAGCCTTTTGAGATATAGATCTCTGAAAGGCCCCTAGAGTATAACTTGATTAATTAATATTTGGTAATCAGTTAATTGAACAAATAATAACATACACAATTCACATTGTTATACACCCTATGCCATCAAATACTTATACAGTAAACCCCCACTAACTCGGACTCTTTTTACTCGGAAACCTTCACTTCTCGGAATGGCATCGGCCTCTCGGAATTGTCCCTGTATATCTCGGAAATTTCCGAGTTGGACGGGTTTTGTATCCGGTTTACAATGTTCTCTCACTCGGTTTTAAGTGATTTTAGGATGAAGCCTGTGCCTTTTAATTATTGTCTATCTATTGCCTGACGCCGTGATCCCCGAAGGGGTGGCCACGAACGAACCGCCCCATGCACCTCTGTCCCCAGTCAGTCGACGCCCCTCCCCCCAACCAGCACCGCCTTCGTTCATGTACTTCCTCACTCCATCCTTCCACCTCTCATTATTGTGTTAATATTAATTACTATGTACTGAACTGTCCCTGAAAACATAATAAGGTTCGTATTTGTCATTAACCCTCTCCGACATATGACGCAATTTTGAGCCTATTAGGGATACTTTAAAGCCTTTATTACCATCAGGGGTATTTACAAACCTTTAGTTTAGTTACTTCAACCTCTGCAGCTGTCTTTGAGTTAGCTGTGGGCAGAAAACTAATTTTGGAGAGGTAATTATAAGAGTGAGAGAACTCTATTTCTTATTGCTAATCTGGCAACCTCCTTTGTCATATGAGTCTGAAGGGGTTAATATGATGAATTTCACATGTAACAAAAAAAAAAGTTATCTCAATTTTCTCTGACGCGGACTTTCCTCTTCTAATTCGGAATTTTCCCTCTCTTAAATCGGACATAAGTCGGACTTCGGACATCTCGGAAAATCGGCCTTCTCGGAAGTGGTCTCCCCCCAATTAGTCCGAGTTAGCGAGGGTTTACTGTACATACATTTACTGTACTGTACTGTACTGTAAATACAGTACAGTAGGGTCTCACATAGAATGAGAAATTGGTCGATAAACGAGGCCGTTCTATGCGATTTCGTTCTATGTGAACACGGCATTTTGGTGGCCCAATATCGTCAATGTTCACTGTAAGCGTAAATTTCCGTCAGGAGCGTACGATATTTTGTACGATATTTCGGCGCTCTATATGAGAACTCCTCGGATTTGCCCTACTTTGATGGCGAAATCGTTCTACAGTGGAGCCCCCATCCTAGCTGCTAATCGGTTCCGCAGAAATAGAGCTAGGATTGAAACATCCAAGATCGGGGCACTGTTCTTATGGGGAAAATTCAATCGGTTCCGTGCTCATGCCAAAATTTGCGTCTTTTTCTATTTTTTGCCTATGAAAACATGTTTTATTGTACACAAATTAAATTTTATGCATTATACTGTATCATATAATACACCATAGAATAAGTTTTTAATAACTAGAAAAAAAAGGCCCAATATCTAAACAATTACCGCACTTTTTCCCAGTGTTAGGCTATGAAAACATGTTTTTGTCTAGGCTACATCAAGTAGCCTAGGCCTAAATCTTATGCATTGTAAATAATAATGTAGACATGGCTAAATGACAGTCCTAACCATAAATACTGTACTGTAGATTGGGGCATTGTTTCTATCATGCGAAATTTTTTAGGCCTAGCCTAGGCCTAGGTTCTAAATTCGTCCAGCCACCCCTCAAGTACCCATTTCGCCCCAAATACATCAAATAAATACATATTATGAGGAAAAGACGTATAAATACGTATTTATACTAGCCTAGGCTAACATCGTCTAGGTTAGGCAATTCAATCGCTTTCGTCCGACATGGACTGGTCTTTGCTGTGTTTTGAGCATGAAATTCCTTCATTGCTACCACCAGGCCAACCATCCTTATCACTAGATGTACTAGAGGTTATAATAAACGCGAGAGATAAGGGGTTCAGGCACAAAAAGGCTTGCAAACGGTTGTTTTGTCAACACAGATACTAGCTAAACTGCAAGCGTCTGCTTAGTGATGACGTCATACAAAGATGGCGGCATCTTGCGCATTTGACGGATCCGGATCTCGGATTCACTCGGATTTCGTCTCTAAACGGCAAGCTACTGGCAGATTCTTTCGTTATGTTAAAACAAAATTATTGTTTTTGTTTGCTTTCTAGTTTTATGTCGAGTTTTTCGTTATTTTTGCTATTTTTTCGGGTTTCGGCTGGGATTTTGATGCGAGGAATGAGGCTTTTGGCGCGAGAATTGAAATGGGGAATATTTGGTGTGTGGTGCGAGAATTGAATCAACGAAGACCGGTGTAGCGAGGATGGGGGCTCCACTGTATATGATCACATTCGTTCCTAACGAACAGTTTGAAAAATATTTTAGGTCGGCGTTCTATAAGAGACTCGTTCTATGCGAACACGTTCTATGCGAGACCCTACTGTACATAACCTATCTATACACAAGAAAATACATCTATCTATCTACTCAGGCACATTACCCATTTTTTTTCTGTTCTTTAGCTGGGGGTGGCTTACTCGAGACAGTCCCCAAACAGGGACAACATAACACAAATAAAAAAAAATAAAAAAAAATATATATACAGTAAAAGTCCTTTAATCCGACGACCGATGATTCGAATCTCCCAATAGTCTGAATTTTTCAATTTGAAGCCAAATCCGAATTCACCCGATGGTCCGAATTTCAAGAAGTCCCAAAGTCCCCTTTTTGAGGCATTAGTCCACTCAAATGACACATAATGGAGCACACATATCATATGTTCATGAATTAACTTTAAAAGTTTACCATTGTCATTGTAGCCTATTACCTACTTCAAAACATTCAGATTAATGGTCAAAGGAAGCTACTGATATAAACGTAAACACCACATCGTCTGCTAGAGCGTTTGTTTTGCTCTTGAACGCATTCTTGGGACGCTCCGATGCGCTACTGGCTTGCACCGCATCGTCTGCAAGCGCATTCAGTCTTGCGCTTGAAAACACACCTTTGGACGCTCCGATACACTACTATTTATAGTGATCGGAGCGTCCCAAGGGTGCTTTCTAGAGCAAGACAAACTCGCTAGTAGACGATGCAGACATGTGACAATAAGAAGAAGAAGAAGGTGTTTACGTTTATATCAGCAGATTCCTTGGACCATTAATCTGAATGTTTTGAAGTAGGTAATAGGCTACAATGACAATGGTAAACTTTTGAAGTGATTTCATGAACATATGAGCCGATATGTGTGAAATGAGTTATGAGTTATGAGTTATATAGTTTTGAGTTATATGAGAGAAATGCTATTAGAGCAGAGGTTGGAAGAGGACTGTTTATTTATGTAAGAAAAGAGCTCAAGGTTAATGAGGTGGATATGAGACAGCAGTATTGTGAGTATTTGTGTATTGAAGTAAAATGTGTAAGAGGATCAATTCTAATTGCCTCTATATATAGAAGCCCAAATAATAGCAGGGGAGAGGATGATAACCTACTGAAAGCAATGGAGGAGATAGATAATAGAGAGAACAAATATAAAATTTTGATTGGAGATTTCAATTTGCCAGGGATCAACTGGGCAAATTGTACTACTCCAGCGGGACAGGGTAGCATGGAAAATAAGTTTATAGAGAAAGTGAGAGATTGTTTTTTAACGCAACATATTGTAGAGATGACAAGATATAGAGATGGGACGCAGGGGAGTGTACTTGATTTGATTTTTAGCAATGAAGAGGATATAGTGGAACATGTTAATGTGGATAGCCCTATAGGTCGTAGTGACCATGCCTGTATAAGCTTTAGTTGTAACATTAAATTGGAGAGGGATAATAAAAGCAATAGAAAAATATACATGTATGATAGAGCAGATTATGAGCTGCTGAGACGGTGTTTGGACATTGACTGGGGGGAATATTTGAACGGTGAAGACGCTGAAGGAATGTGGAGGAAAATTAGAGTCAAACTGGAGAATGCTGTATCCAAAAGTGTACCAGTAAGGGAATATAAGGATAAAACAAAATTGAGGAAAAGAACTAACCCAGAATTGCCAATGAAAAGAAAGCTTTGGATATTGATTAGAAGAAAGAAACGATTGTGGGAAAGATTAAAATTGTTAAAAAAGAACAGGGGGTCTAGTATAGAGGCTATGGAAGTGGATCTGGAACGTAGACAAATAAACAATAAAATAAGGTGGGAAACAAGGAGGGGGGTGAAGGAGAGGGAGAGAGAGATAGCTAGAAATGTGAAGGATAATCCAAAAATATTCTGGAAGTACATTCAGGAAAAATTAACAAGAAGAGTAGGGATCCCAGAGCTGGTGGGGGGGTTGAATGATGGGAGTAGAGCGGAGACTGATAAGGAGAAAGCAGAGGTGCTGGGGAAATACTTTGGGGGGGTACTAACAGTGGAGTCGGAGGACGCAGTGCCTACTATTCCCATCAAACAGGCACCGGCACTAGAACTAGTAGAGTTTTCCCATGCTAGAATAAGAAGGGCTATAGAAAAAATGAACAGAAGTAAGTCACCGGGACCGGATGGGATACACCCAAGAATCATAAAGGAAGGAGGGGAGATGTTAGTAGAGCCATTGAAAATGTTATTTGAGGTATCGTTTAATACAGGACAAATCCCGATGGACTGGAGAGAGGCGAACATAACAGCTATATTTAAGAAGGGAAAGAGAAATGACCCAGGGAATTATAGACCAGTCAGTTTGACAAGTGTTGTGTGTAAACTAATGGAAACGGTAATTAGAGAAGGAATAATGGATCATATGAAGTCAAACCAACTTTTCAGTGGGAGACAGTTCGGATTCTTGCCGGGGAGGTCGACGGTACTACAGCTAATTAAGGTGGTAGATGATTGGATGCAAATTCTAGAAGATGGTGATGTAATAGACGTGGTATATTGCGATTTTATGAAGGCCTTCGATAAGGTCCCACATAAAAGGTTAATAGAGAAAGTTAGAAGCTATAATATAGGGGAGAAATGTGTGAAATGGATAGAAGCCTTCCTGAAAGATCGGAGACAGAGGGTATTGGTGAATGGAATAGGCTCGGGGTGGGAAATTACAAGTGGGGTACCTCAGGGATCTGTGTTGGGACCACTGCTGTTCGTTATATTTATCAACGACTTGCCTGAAGTTATAACTAATGGAAGTGAGGTATACCTGTATGCGGATGACACTAAACTGTATAGAAGAGTGAGGAGTAAGGAAGATATGGGTTTGCTTCAAGGAGATGTGGAGGGCATGAAGGGATGGTCTGAGCATTGGTTAATGCCTTTTCATCCAAAAAAATGCAAGTACATGCGGATTGGGACCAGCAAGATAGACAAGGTAGGATACAGTATGTATGAAGCGATGGAGGAAGTGAGTGCAGAAAAGGATATAGGAGTAGTGATAGATAATAAGTTAAATTTCTCAGAACATTTAGCGGAAAAGATAAACAAAGCCAATAGAATTGTAGGGCTGATAAGGAGGACATTTGTGTCACTTGACGAAGAAATCTTCAGGAATCTATATACAGCGCTGGTTAGGCCACACCTGGAATATGCAACAGGTGTGGGCTCCATATATGGTAAAAGATATAGAAGCAGTGGAGAAAGTGCAGAGAAGAGCTAGCAAGCTGGTACCAACGTTGAAGAACGCGGGCTATGAGCAGAGGTTGAGGACACTGGGACTTCCGACACTGGCATATAGGAGAAAGAGAGGGGATATGATAGAGACTTTTAATGTCAGGAAAGTACGATGAGGATGTGTGTGAAGGTATCTTCTTGATGCGGGAGGGAACAAGAACGAGAGGACACTCTAAGAAAATTTACAAAGAAAGAAATAGGCTTGAGAAGGCGAAGTACTCATTTTGTGATAGAGTGGTAAATGAGTGGAACGCACTGCCCCAGTATGTAGTCGATTCCGAATCAATAAGGGAGTTTGAAAGTAATCTTGATAAAGCATGGGGAAGACAAGATTTGAAGTTTGATTATAAAACAAAAATACAGAATAGTAAAAATGTTGCGTCTGCTACCGCCGCCGCCAACACCGTGAACGACCGCAGCAGTGCAAGTACTGGTACTGAGCTGGATACACAGGCATAGTTTGCCTTTTTCCAGAGGATCTACTGTAAGAAACTGTAAGAAATGTGTGCACCATTGTGTCATTTGGGTGGCCTAATGCCTTAATGTTTTCGTCAGGCCACAGGTTCATAGGGGTAAAGTCCGATAATCCGAAAAATCCACTAATCCGAACGAGGGCCGGTGGTCCGCTGCCCTTCGGATTAACGGAAGTTTACTGTACTGTATAATGAACGCACAAAAACAAAACACAAATTCACACACATCTAGGTCGCCCAGGAGAAGACCCAGAGACCAGGGATCACCAAGGTCACTCCAGCACTCGCCCGGCCCCCGACCTCCCAGAAAAATACATACACGCATCTAAATACATAGGCTACTCAAAGTACCTAAACCACACAGTAAAAAGCATGTGTTCATTTACATACAAACGTATACCAGACACCTAAACTATATGCAGTACATATACGCATATGAATATCAAAATGCATACATTAATTGCCTAATATATACTGTACCTGAAACCGACTTACGAACATATACAGTGTACAGTACAGTACTGTACAGTACATACATAGATACAGTAGCTTTCCATACATACATAAAGTAAATATAAATATAATACATTCTTAAATTCAAAGTGGTGTGCTCTGCTGCATGTCTGCCTGCTGAGACCGGAACTTCTCCGGAAGGTCGGGGAGTGCTGGAGTGCCCTTAACTTACAGTTTCTTACAGTAGATCCTCTGGAAAAAGGCAAACTAGGCCTGTGTATCCAGCTCGGTACTAGTATTTGCACTGCTGCGGTCGTTCACGGTGTTGGCGGCGGCGGTAGCAGACGCAACATTTTTACTATTCTGTATTTTTGTTTTATAATCAAACTTCAAATCTTGTCTTCTCCATGCTTTATCAAGATTACTTTCAAACTCCCTTATTGATTCGGAATCGACTACATACTGGGGCAGTGCGTTCCACTCATTTACCACTCTTAGGTAAATACAATTAGGTAAATACTCTATCACAAAATGAGTTTGCCTTCTCAAGCCTAATTCTTTCTTTGTAAATTTTCTTAGAGTGTCCTCTCGTTCTTGTTCCCTCCCGCATCAAGAAGATACCTTCACACACATCCTCATCGTACTTTTCTGACACTATCTTAAAAGTCTCTATCATATCCCCTCTCTTTCTCCTATATGCCAGTGTCGGAAGCCCCAGTGTCCTCAACCTCTGCTCATAGCCCGCGTTCTTCAACGTTGGTACCAGCTTGCTAGCTCTCCTCTGCACTTTCTCCACTGTTTCTATATTCTTTACCATATATGGAGCCCACACCTGGTTCGCATATTCCAGGTGCGGCCTAACCAGCGCTGTATAGAGATTCCTGAAGATTTCTTCGTCAAGTGACACAAATGTCCTCCTTATCAGCCCTACAATTCTATTGGCTTTGTTTATTTTTTCCGCTAAATGTTCTGAGAAATTTAACTTATTGTCTATCACTACTCCTATATCCTTTTCTGCATTCACTTCCTCCATCGCTTCATACATACTGTATCCTACCTTGTCTATCTTGCTTGTCCCAATCCGCATGTACTTGCATTTTTTTGGATGAAAAGGCATTAACCAATGCTCAGACCATCCCTTCATGCCCTCCACATCTCCTTGAAGCAAACTCACATCTTCCTTACTCCTCACTCTTCTATACAGCTTAGTGTCATCCGCATACGGGTATACCTCACTTCCATTAGTTATAACTTCAGGTAAGTCATTGATAAATATAACGAACAGCAGTGGTCTCAACACAGATCCCTGAGGTACCCCACTTGTAATTTCCCTCCACCCTGAGCCTATTCCATTCACCAGTACCCTCTGTCTCCGATCTTTCAGGAAGGCTTCTATCCATTTCACACATTTCTCCCCTATATTATAGCTTCTAACTTTCTCTATTAACCTTCTATGTGGGACCTTATCGAAGGCCTTCATAAAATCGCAATATACCACGTCTATTACATCACCATCTTCTAGAATTTGCATCAAATCATCTACCACCTTAATTAGCTGTAGTACCATCGACCTCCCCGGCAAGAATCCGAACTGTCTCCTACTGAAAAGTTGGTTTGACTTCATATGCTCCATTATTCCTTCTCTAATTACCGTTTCCATTAGTTTACACACAACACTTGTCAAACTGACTGGTCTATAATTCCCTAGGTCATTTCTCTTTCCCTTCTTAAATATAGCTGTTATGTTCGCCTCTCTCCAGTCCATCGGGATTTGTCCTGTATTAAACGATAATAATAATAATAATAAGCATGTTACTTATTTCTCATAAGCGCCAATTTTTCCGAAGAATTCACAAGCGCTCGGAAAGAGAAAGAAAAAAGAACAAAATCAATGCATCAAAAGAAGGCTTATATACAAAACACATTTAACAATCACTAGCAGTGGCAAAATAGCCTAAACTCTATAGCCATCTGTCATGACACCTCTCTCAAGATCATAGCTTCTCTCAAAGAGAAAAGTCTTAAGTTGTCTCTTGAAGCATTCAACAGAACTCAGTTGTCTCATGGACAGCGGCAACCTGTTATACAACCTCGGAGCCATGTAGGAGAATGACCTCTCAAAGAAAGAAGACTGCTGGAAAGCCCTTGGTTCATCTAGACGAAAAGGGTCATTGTCATGACGCACAACTACACCATGGTGTGCCGGTGGGCGCCTGAGCAGCTCCGCAAGGTACCTAGGCTCACCAAATTTGAGAACCTTAAAAGTCACCAAACACAACTTAAATTCTATTCTTGCTCTTACTGGCAGCCAGTGCAGTTCTATGTGAAGAGATGTAGTAGGAGTTCTAGGTGGAACACCAAAAATTAGTCTTGCGGCCCTGTTAAGAACAGACTGAACTTTCTTTAAAATATAATTTGGAAGACCCACCAACAGGGCATTGCAATAATCAACACGAGAGAAGACCAATGAGTGAACCAACGTCAGGAGGCAACGTCTGGTTATAAACGGCTTCACCAAATAGAGATTTCTGATGTGCATGTAACAACTTTTATTTATCTGGTTTACATGCTCTTTGAAATCTAATCGGGAGTTCACATATACACCCAGATTTCGAACAGAGTTGGCCGGTCGCAGCTGAGATCCACCCACATTGATGGAGAGGGCACCTACTATATCATCAGCTCTTCTATTTCCTCGGATGATGAGAATATCAGTTTTACCATCATTTAGTTTAAGTTTTCTCGCTCTCATCCACTTCTTGATATCAGACATCAACAATTCCATCTTACTCCGTATATCAACTATATTTGTGATTCTCACATAAATCTGGGTGTCATCTGCATAAAAGTGAAAGGTGACATTATGTGCACGAAGCAGAAGAGACAAACTGCTAATATAAATTATAAATAGGATAGGACCTAAAACTGATCCCTGCGGAACACCATACTGCAGGGGTGTCGAGTCCGAGACCACTTGATTTACCATCACACTCTGGGATCTACCTGACAAGTACGACCCAAGAAGCAAGAGAGCGGAGTCACTCACACCACAATCATAAAGATCACTCAATAACAACTCGTGATCCACTGTGTCAAAGGCCGCAGAGAGATCAAGCAAGACCAATAGTGAGGCCACACCATTGTAAATGTTCTCAACTAGATCATTATGTACTCTAATCAATGCTGTTTCAGTTGAATGATGCTGTCGGTAAGCAGACTGAAAAATTGGGATAGTTTCATTCTGCTGAAGTAGTGGTTGTAATTGGTCAAGTATTGCACGCTCTAATATCTTTGATATGAAGGACAGGTTGGAGACAGGACGATAGTTCAACATGTTCTCAACATCAAGTCCAGGTTTCTTTAGAGTAGGTCGGAGTAGTGCATGCTTTTCAGAATGTGGGAAGCTACCTTCAGAGAAGCACTTATTAATTATTTTGGAAATAAACTCAACTGTGTGATCATAGACTCTTGGTAGCTTGGAAACATTTATGGGATCCAACGGGCAAAATGTTTTATTGAGGTTTCTTATGTAGGACGAGATCATGTCCACCTCTACTGAGTGAAAGGATGAGAGGACATTATTAGGAATGTGTCGGGGTTGGAGTACAACTGAAAGTTCTTCACCAACAGAAGCATCATCCAGTTCCTGTCTTATGCGAGTTATCTTGCCAGCAAAAATGCCACAAAGTTGGCAGCCAACTCGGCATCGGGTACAGAAGGTCTTAAGCTGACTCTTGCTTTTCCAAGTAAACTGTTTACAATTGAAGCCAACCTTCTCTGGTCGTTACCACATGAGTCAACTTTTCCCTGATAATACACTTTCTTTTCATCTTTGATTGTGTGGACCACAGCTCTTCTGGCTGACAGATATTGCAACCATGTAGAGTGTGTTTTATTTTTCCGCCATTCACGTTCAGCTCTTCTACGCGCTCTTCTAAGAAATTTAACTCGAGTGCTATACCAGGGTGAATCATCTCGTACTATGATTTTCTTCTCTACTTCTGGACAGTGATGATCGAACACTAATTTAAGTGCATTTCCATGTACCTCCACCAGCTCATCTGAAGTAAGGTTGGAAGTATCAATACTTCCCAAGTACTGTTTTACTTCACTGCTAGCCAAATTTTGGTCTGTATTTTTATAATTTCTAAATCTGATTACTTTTTCATGTGTGAGTGGCTTAGGGAAATCAAAGCTGAAAGTAATCAAAGCATGATCAGAGGTATTAGGGTCAGCATTCTCAACATCAACATCCAGAACACCATCACAACCCACAGGAGAGAAAACCAAGTCAAGGGTGTGTCCTAAGATATGAGTTGGATGGGACACATGGTTTACAAAATTGTTCTGATCAGTCAACTCAAGGAACTCAGGAGAGAATGGCTTCAGATGAGGGCTGTCAACCCAGTAATTAAAATCTCCACATATCAAAAGTCTTCCGGTTTTAGCAGAAAATTCCTCGAGAAACTGCCCAAACTCTTCCATAAAACCCCTATCTGTGCCACGATGGCCAGGCCTATAGACAACTGCCATTCTTAGAATTTGTTGATGGAGTTTTATTTCCACTTCCAACAGTTCATAATAAAGAGGGGCTGGGTTATGGCTTATTTGCAAGATATTCACCAGAGATGTGGAGTAGACAACTGCCACTCCACCACCCGGATGATCTCCCGTAGGCCTAGGATACCTCAAATAACATTTTCAATGGCTCTACTAACATCTCACCTCCTTCCTTTATAATTCTTGGGTGTATCCCATGCAGTCCTGGTGACTTACTTCTGTTCATTTTTTCTATAGCCCTTCTTATTCTAGCATGGGAAAACTCTATTAGTTCTAGTGCCGGTGCCTGTTTGATGGGAATAGTAGGCACTGCATCATCTGACTCCACTGTTAGTACCCCCCCAAAGTATTTCCCCAGCACCTCTGCTTTCTCCTTATCACTCCCTGCTCTACTCCCATCATCCAACCCCCCTACCAGCTCTGGGATCCCTACTCTTGTTAACTTTTCCTGAATGTACTTCCAGAATATTTTTGGATTATCCTTCACATTTCTAGCAATCTCTCTCTCCCTCTCCTTCACCCCTCTCCTTGTCTCCCACCTTATTTTATTGTTTATTTGTCTGTGTTCCAGATCCACTTCTTTAGCTTCTATACTAGACCCCCTGTTCTTTTTTAACAATTTTAGTCTTTCCCACAATCGTTTCTTTCTTCTAATCAATGTCCAAAGCTTTCTTTTCATTGGCAATTCTGGGTTCGTTCTTTTCCTCAATTTTGTTTTATCCTTATATTCCCTTACTGGTACACTTTTGGATACAGCATTCTCCAGTTTGACTCTAATTTTCCTCCACATTCCTTCAGCGTCTTCACCGTTCAAGTATTACCCCAGTCAATGTCCAAACACCGTCTCAACAGCTCATAATCTGCTCTATCATACATGTATATTTTTCTATTGCTTCTATTATCCCTCTCTGATTTAATATTGCAACTAAAGCTTATACAGGCATGGTCACTACGACCTATAGGGCTATCCACATTAACATGTTCCACTATATCCTCCTCATTACTAAAAATCAAATCAAGTACACTCCCCTGCGTCCCATCTCTATATCTTGTCATCTCTGTAATATGTTGCGTTAAAAAACAATCTCTCACTTTCTCTATAAACTTATTTTCCAGGCTACCCTGTCCCGCTGGAGTAGTACAATTTGCCCAGTTGATCCTTGGCAAATTGAAATCTCCAATCAAAATTTTATATTTGTTCTCTCTATTATCTATTTCCTCCATTGCTTTCAATAGGTTATCATCCTCTCCCCTACTATTATTTGGGCTTCTATATATAGAGGCAATTAGAATTGATCCTCTTGCACATTTTACTTCAATACACAAATACTCACAATACTGCTGTCTAATATCCACCTCATTAACCTAGAGCTCTTTTCTTACATAAATAAACAGTCCTCTTCTGACCTCTGCTCTAATAGCATTTCTCTCATATAACTCAAAACCCTCCAAACTATACTCCACCAGTTCCCTTTCAATTCTAGCATTTTTTGGTCTTACTTCCTGTAAGGCTATGACATCAGGTTTGTCCTCTTTATCCTGCAACCTACATATCAGTTCTCTTTTCTTGTCCTGGGTAAACACATCCACATTACTAAACATAATCCTTAATCCATCTACCATTCCTTCAGCAAATACACCATCCCGCTCCTGTCCGTACCCTACTCCCCCGTTAGCACTACTGGGTCTGCCACTTTGTCTCCTGTCTCTCCCTGTGACACCTCCACCCCGTTCTCCTCCTCCGTCACAACTCCCATCACATTCTCTTCCCTCCCTGATCTCCCCCTCCCTGATCTCCCCCTCCCTTCTACTCTTATAAACCACTTCCTTTCAATTTTCCGTCCCTCACTCTCCAGTAAAAATTTCTCTTATCCTCCTCGCCCAACTTTCCATTATTTTCATCAGCCTTTTCTTGTAATTCATTAATTTTTGTTCTTTGTTCTATACTCAAATCCTTCTTTAGTCTTATGTGTTTCAGTTTTTCATTTGTATTTAGCCTCCAACTAAAATTTGTCACCATCTCTGCCACTGCCCTAGTTTTAAACTGTACCCTTATAGGTCTCATCTCTCCCCTTTTATATCTACCTATCCTACTGACCTCCTCCACCTGCCCTTCCCATCCATATCCGTCCTCATCCACACCTTTCATGACCTCCTTCACTGTCTCCATATCCCTCACTTTTCTCACTCCATTATCATTCATATGAGTCTCTATATCTCCATACAAGATTACACCCCTATCCCTGTCCATGGCCTCCCTCACGATACTCTCCTTGTTCTTCATGACCCCTACAACTGCACTCTCAAAACTTTTTTTGGTCATATTTATTTCTTCCTTTTGCTCTTTCATAATATCCTCCAAATCCTTGAATTTCTGTTTACCTACCACCGTCCATGCAGTTGACTCCTTTACTTCCTTGAAACGTCCTTCGTATTCCTTCAGCTGCTCCTTCAATGCCATATTCTCTGCTCCTAGTTCATCTACCCTTTTCAATACCATCTCTAGGCTATCATTAACTGCCGAAATAGGCCTGCATTCACTTCCTTCGCTAGGCCTATTCCCTTCCCCACCTGTCACACCACACATTACACACATTGCCTTAACTTTCTCACCAATATCCCCCTTCCATTTCTCCGTATCACTCATCCACTTTTCCAAATCCTTCACAACAATAATAACCTCTTCTAACTTATTATCTGTGCTCTTAAACCCACGAAAATGTTGTAACTTTTCTTCCGCCTCCGTCATACCCGAAATTCCCTCCGCCATGTTTGTTTACAAACTCAACAACTCACAACACTACCGCTGTCCCGTCACTACACACTCGTATTACACTATATATCACCCCTCCATCACACCAATATATCCTCCAAACACTTCACAAATCCTTCCTCTTCTTGCTAGCCCCGTATGCACTCGATATTCCGTGAATTACATATCCATTCCCATGAACATATGCCGGAGCCTCAAAAACTTGCGTCCACCTTCCGCCATAACCCTTCCTCCCCGGGCAGCATTTATAGATGTCGATAGTCCTATCCGGGCGATCTGGCCAAAAAACATTGTATGTAAACATAGGCCTATTTTTATTATTTTAACTGCTAGAGAATTCACATATATCTCAAAATGTAGGCCTTACTTGTATCTGTAGACTGGCATTAAGTAGAGCTCTCTAGGTCAACTGGTTCAGGTATGATGACGATTTCCGTGGAGAGAGTTATCCCACGGATTTAGCAATATCGAACACTTTGGAACACTAATTTTTGTTCTAACTGGCAATGGCGGACAAGGTCGGACTTCTTCTTCTTCTTGTTGAGGCTTGGCGGCGCTCCAATCGGATTTGTTTACAAACGTTTCGCCGCGCGGCTTTCAAAGCACGCAAGGACGCTTTCAAGCATAGGATTTTAAAAGGACGCCCAGGCTCCGGGCCTTCGCAAGGTGCGTCCTTTTAAAATGCTGCCCGGGCAGGAAGGGTTAAGTGATCCCTGGTCTTCAGGGTCTTCTCCTGGGCAACCTAGATGTGTGTGAATTTGTATTTTCTTTTTTGTGGAGAGGGGGTTTTCTCATGGTGAGTAGTGGTAAAAGTTCTCTAAACTTTCCCCAGCCGCATCTTATTCTGGCGATAATGGCGGCCTCAGCTCAACCACCGGCACAGAGATGGTATCACCCAAGTAGCAAAACTTGTCCACCATCTCCAGTGCCTCATTGCCAATGTTAACACTCTCGAGCCGGTCATTGAACACAAGCTGACCTTTGTATACTATGCATACAAATTTCTCAATTTCTGACTTCTTCTTTGGTAGAGGTCCCTTTATTCTAGAGCAGCGCTTCTTCCTGTGATGTACCCAGTTGCGGCAGACGCTAGACCAGCGTTTCTTAACCGGGGGGTGTTTGACAATGATAGGGGGGGCGTGGGGTAATCCAAGTTCAAAATAGGGCTAGGCCATTCAAATGCATACAGGGTAATCGCAAAGATATATATAAGGAGGAAGCATTCAAACGGTACCGACGCCTTAAAACTCAAGACTCTCATTCTTCATATGTTTCTGTCCGGAATCAAGCCAAATCTGTTCTTCGACTTGCCAAACACTCTTTCATCAATAATAAATGCACTGAACTATCCAACTCTAGCTCTTCCCAAGCTTTCTGGCATCTAGCCAAAAACCTCTCCAACAATTTCTCTTCCTCGTCTTTCCCTCCCCTTTCCCACTCTGATGGCACAACCATCACTTCTTCCTCTGACAAAGCTAAACTCTTCGCTCAAACTTTTGCTAGAAACTCCACCTTGGATGATTCCGGTGCTATTCCTCCCTCTCCGCCCTCCTCTCTCTTACTTATGCCTAATATCCTAATCTCTTCTAAAGATGTACTTTCTACCCTCTCTGGGCTTAACACTAAAGGCGTACGGTCCGGACGGTGTTCCTCCTGTTGTTCTCAAAAACTGTGCTTCCGTGCTGACTCCCTGCCTAGGCAAACTCTTTCGTCTCTGTCTATCCTCTAACGTCTTCCCTTCATGCTGGAAGTTTGCTCACATTCAACCTGTCCCAAAGAAGGGTGACCGCTCTCAACCCTCCAACTATCGTCCAATTGCTCTTATCTCTTGTCTTTCTAAAGTTTTTGAAACTATTCTTGCTTCCAAATTTCTTAAGCATTTCTCTTCTCATAATCTGCTCTCAGATCGCCAGTATGGCTTCCTTAAGGGTCGCTCTACTGGTGATCTTCTTTCATATCTTACTAACTCTTGGTCATCCTCCTTTCGGGACTTCGGTGAGACTTTTTCTATTGCACTAGACATATCGAAAGCCTTCGATAGAGTCTGGCATAAATCTTTAATTTCTAAACTACCCTCCTTCGGTTTCTATCCCTCCATCTGTGCCTTTGTCTCTAATTTCCTTTCCGGCCGTTCCATAGCCGCGGTTGTGGACGGCCATTGTTCACTTCCTCACTCTATAAACTCCGGTGTTCCTCAGGGCTCTGTCCTATCTCCTATTCTCTTTCTAATTTTTATAAATGATCTCCTTAACTGTACCTTAATTCCCATCCATTCATACGCAGACGACTCAACCTTGCACTACTCCATTAGTTTTTCAGAACGCCCCAGCCAGCAATCCCTCAACGACAAACGTAATGAAGCCATAGAACTCTTAAATTCTGATCTAAATACTATTTCCAATTGGGGCAGAGAAAACCTTGTTAACTTTAATGCTTCCAAAACCCAATTTCTCCATCTATCTACCCGTCAGGATCTCCCAGCGGACTATCCCTTATTCTTCAACAATACAAAAATCAACCCTTCATCTTCTCTCAATATTCTTGGTGTCTCTTTTCTTCTGCTCTCATTTGGAAGGACCATATTACCAGTCTTGCTAAGGCAGCCTCCCAGAAGCTGGGTGTGCTCAACCGCCTTAGGGGGTTCTTTTCCCCTGTACAGCTTCTTGCTCTGTACAGGGGCATAGTGCGCCCTTGTATTGAGTATTGTTCACATGTGTGGGGAGGTTCCTCTCACACTGCTCTCCTAGACAAAGTTGAAAGGAAGGCCTTTCGTATCATTAACTCCCGTCCACTCACCAACTCTCTTCAATCTCTCTCTCTCCGCCGCAATGTTGCATCTCTCTCGCTATTCTATCGCTACTATAATAATCAGTGTTCCTCAGAGCTATCCCAGTGCATACCACCTCCTTTACGTAGGGCACGTGGTACCCGTCTTGCAACTCAATCCCACCCCTACTCTGTGCAACTCTCCAACCCAAGAGTGAAACGTTACTCTCAAACTTTCTTCTACTCAACAGCTGAGCTCTGGAACTCTCTCCCAGAATCAGTCTTTCCCTCTTCCTATGACTTAAATTGCTTCAAACTCCGTGTGTCCAGGCATTTTGGCTCGAACGTCCCTTGATTTTGGCCCTGTCACTCTTTCAACTATGGGGGAGGCACTCGCTATAGGCAGTTATGCCTTTTGCCTCCCTCAATCACATAGAAAAAAAAAAAAAAAAAAAAAAAAAATAAGAAACTTTGGTAGGAAAAATTCTCAACCGTCATTCCGAGCAACCACATGTAGTTTTGACATAAAACCATTAATCAGTTTTAATCCTTGCATGCAGATTGGTTATTTTTTTCGCCCTTTTTACAGTATCTTGCGTCTTACCATCCATATGGAATGGATAAAAAAAAAAAAAAAAAAAAAAGGTATCAGAGGTGTGGGGGGGGGGGGGGCATCATGAATACAGTCCTGACCAAAAGGGGGTGCGGTGCTAAAAAGGTTAAGAACCACTGTGCTAGACTGTATTGAGTTCGTGCCCACCCCTTTTCTGCATAATGCGCATGAGTATGCACCACTTTTTTCCACCTTTCCTAGCCCTAATCTACTGTGTAAAACCTTGGGTTTTATTTATATTAACTCTTAACCCTTTACTTGCCATGCCCTCTCTCCATCTTCTGAACTTGGCCTCGGCATCCCGCACACTATCTGCGATAAGTAGTAGGTCATCTGCGTATAGCAGTTCCCAGGGAAGCCCAGCTCTGAAATCACCAGATAGTGCCTCCAGAACCATAACCATATCGAATTTTGTGATTCTTACTTACCAACTTTACAATTTTGTTTAGTGTACTTAACCTAGCAGCTACGAGGTTCCTTTCGGAATGTTATACTGGGCGGATGCAACGTTCCTTCCGGTTTGTTACACTTAAAAAACAATAAAAAACTCACCAGTGCCGGGGAATGCAATATATAATTAGGTGGCATGTCTAAATACCACCACATCCTCTCTTCCTCTTACATGTGTCCCACCCCCTCCCTCCCTCTCCTCCCCCCTCCTCCTCCTTTGTTCTACTTTTTCCATCCCCCACTTCCTATACTTTCTCCCCCCCACCTCAAACACCTTGATTCACCCTCCTCCACCCCTCCAGTACCTCTCCCCTCCCTCTTACATGTAAGAGAGAACAGTTAGACCTGTCAGTGTCTTTAGAGGCTCGAGAGAGAGAGGATCTATGCTGAGCCGCCACCCACTCTATACACTCCCGTCACAATAATCCGTTTTTTCACTGAATATTTGCTCTTTACACCTATTTTCTGGTTCTTCACATGTTCCTTATGCAAGTAAAATATGCGCATATGGTGCAGTAATATTGCTTTATATGGTAGATATATATATATATTTTTCCAAATTGAAGCTAAATCTGTTTGGTGAGTGGGACTTGTCAGCCTTGGTCAGCAACCCATCTAAGGGAGACAAACTTATAAAAATCCGGGTGGATGAGACTCGTCAGCCTTGGTTGGCAACCAGTCTAGGCCTCTAGGGGAAGAAAAAACCTTGCATGACAGTGTGGTAATCCCGACACTGACTTACGGAAGCGAAGCATGGACGTTGGTTGAGAGACTCAGACCAAAAGTGAGAGCAGTGGAAATGAATTACTTAAGAAGTGCGTGCAGAGTTACATGGAGGGATAGACAGACTAATGAGGAAGTAAGAAGGAGGTGTGGTGTGGAGGTAGATGTGCTGGAAAGTGTGAAAAGGAATAACTTGAGATGGTTCGGCCATATGGAACGTATGGAAAGCGAGAGAATGACTAAGAGGGTGTACGAGAGCGAGGTGGAGGGACAGAGAGGGAGAGGTAGACCGAAAGAGAGGTGGAAGGATGGAGTGAGGAAGTATATGAATGAAGGCAGTGCTGGTTGGGGGGAGGGGCGTCGACTGATTG
This sequence comes from Paralithodes platypus, assembly GCA_032716605.1. Lineage (NCBI taxonomy): Eukaryota > Metazoa > Arthropoda > Malacostraca > Decapoda > Lithodidae > Paralithodes > Paralithodes platypus. The sequence goes on along the minus strand of CM064509.1, from coordinate 32,127,953 downwards.
GGGACAGAGGTGCATGGGGGCGGTTCGTTCGTGGCCACCCCTTCGGGGATCGCGGCGTCAGGTAATAGATAGATAGATAGATACTGTATAAAATACCGAAGGGCAGTGCACTCATCTGTGCCACTTACAGGTGGCACACATACATACATACATACATACATACATACATACATACATACAAGTTTAACCCTTAAAGAGCGGCGCGCAACATAAGTCGAGTTGAAAAAACTGGCAAAAAACGGGTGAAAAAAGGGTGGAAATCGAGTGAAAATGGGTGGGATAGTAATGATCCATACGTCCGACATCTGTGGCCTCCCGGCCCACACTAACTCCAGTTCCCCCACCGCACGGGAGGATGACAGTGTAACCAATAGTTCGCTAAAAGTGAGCAATGTAGCAAAATCAGCTAAACTTCCATCTTCGAGGTAACACTGTCAGTGCTCCACGAGTGCTACGTAGCTGTATGTGGCGTCATTGTGTAGCGATTTCCACCTAGTTTTCGGCGCAATACAGTTCCTTTCATACTGATGGTTGATATAGCAGTCAGAATGGCCTGAAAAGGCCCAAAACGGCCACAGAGCACCCGCTAGACAAGGGTTAAAGACCGTTTTGTCCACAGAGAATGTGGTTACAGTCTCACGTTGTAAATGGCGGCTTTCCAGGCGGCCCTGTCAAGGGCTGCCTCTGTTGTTAAGTTCTTTATTTTGAAATCGGACTGGTGTACCCGAGCCCACATCATTCTAGGTCCACCCCTACGCGCATCTCCCCCCATGTTCACAGTCCGGCATTTCTTCACCCAGTCCTGATCATCCCTTCTCCACATGTCCAAACCAACCAAGTCGGCTCGTGCGCATCACTTCACTAACATTCTTACTGTCGAAACGCCTTCTCAATTCCTCGCACGATACCCTGTCCCTGAGATTAACCCCACACATCCATCTCACCATTTTCTTCTCTTTCCGCTCCATTCTATTGATATCCTTTGCTTTAACCGGCCACGTCTCCGAGGCATAGGTCATCGCGCTCCTAACATGCGAGGTATACATCTTCCCTTTAAGGTGGGGTGGGAGCCCTCTCATGGTCAGGAGTGGTAAACTCTTAAGATACAATTCTGTAGATAGATACTGGTGGCACTGTAATATACTGGCCTCATGCAGCCGCCCGGTTAAACATTACTTAATAAGATATCACCATGGCAATTTTGTAAATGCATCACAAACATACAAACATTGCCCAGGGAAGTACTACCGCTAAGGTTTCGGGAGACTCAGGGAATAGCCTGAATTCCATTTTCTCTCCCAGGCCTTGGTAGCTGGATACATATCTTTCTGCCTCACACATCAGGGGTATCAGGAAAACCCTCTTTATATAACATACACATCCAACTTCACGACATTGCCCTACATCGCTATCCTCTATCCATAAAATACTACTCTTCCCACTACATATCATACATGTAACACCATACACTTACCTTATAAATATGGCAGTACAATTGTTAAGAGCAAACCTGGTGGTCCCTCGGATATCCACCCCCGGCAGGGTTGGGTTATTGACACAGGGCCCTCCCGGTCGTCATCATGCGACTGTGTCAAGAGCATTGCAACGTCCCAAAGCTGCTTGTCGGTACAGCTATTTCTTTAGTAATATAAGGGGACTTCACTCTAACATCAATTCTGTACACCAATTTCTTCAAGCAGAATCCCCTACTCTCCTTTTTTTGACAGAGACTCAAGTAACATCCACATCTGACACATCTAGATTTAATTTTCCAGGTTATCAACTGCTCCAAAATTTCAGACCTAAAGGTGGTGTATGTTGCTTCGCAAAATCTGAAATTGCCCTGGAGGAGGTTACTAGTTTCAATTGTCCCTATTTTGATTATTATATATACAAATTAATTTCTGCTGGTAAATTTAAATACATATGTTGTCTCTCCTAGACAAAGTTGAAAGGAAGGCCTTTCGTATCATTAACTCCCGTCCACTCACCAACTCTCTGCAATCTCTCTCTCTCCGCCGCAATGTTGCATCTCTCTCGCTATTCTATCGCTACTATAATAATCAGTGTTCCTCAGAGCTATCCCAGTGCATACCACCTCCTTTACGTAGGACACGTGGTACCCGTCTTGCAACTCAATCCCACCCCTACTCTGTGCAACTCTCCAACCCAAGAGTGAAACGTTACTCTCAAACTTTCTTCTACTCAACATCTGAGCTCTGGAACTCTCTCCCAGAATCAGTCTTTCCCTCTTCCTATGACTTAAATTGCTTCAAACTCCGTGTGTCCAGGCATTTTGACTCGAACGTCCCTTGATTTTGGCCCTGTCACTCTTTCAACTATGGGGGAGGCACTCGCTATAGGCAGTTATGCCTTTTGCCACCCTCAATCACATAGAAAAAAAAAAAAAAAAAAAAAAAATCTACCGTTCCCCAAATACTCCTCCAGAGCAAAGTCTTTTTGATTCTCTGTCCTCACAACTCAGTGTCCTCAACTTAAATGCTTCTTCTGAAATCACTGTGTTGGGTGATTTTAATGTCCATAATGTTGAATGGCTCACTCATTCAGCCAGGACTGATGATGCTGGTCTTGAATGTGAGCTATTTGCAGACTCATTTAATCTCATTCAACTAGTCAACCAACCCACCCGTGTACCAGATAATCCTAATCATAATTCCCACCTACTGGACTTATTTTTAACAACCAATTCAGAAAATTATGATGTTACAGTGAGGTCCCCACTTGGATCTTCTGATCACTGTCTGATACAGGCCACCTGTCTATCACCTACCACACCTTCCCACTCTGAACCTGTTTTGGTGACTAAATGGCATTACGATAGGGCAGACTGGGAGGGTCTTCAAGGTTTCTTTATTGATATTCCCTGGACCTCTTTCTTTTCTAATGATGCACACTCCACCTTGAGCCACATACAAGATTTTGTAAAAATTGGAATGGAAACTTTTATTCCTCATCAAAAGTACAGTAAAAGATCTAATTCACCTAAATGGTTTGACCATAATTGTGCTAGAGTAACTGAACAAAAAGCAATAGCCTACAATGCATACACAAGATCAAAAACACATGAAGCCTTTAATTACTTTAGAAACATCAGAAATCATGCCAAAACTGTATTAAACCTAACTAAATCAAACTTTCTCCATAAGCAGGCAAATAAACTTCTAAATAATCCAAATGATAACAAAATATTTTGGTCTACTCTTAACTCATTCAAATCCAACTTCACTACTGCTTCATCCATTCCACCATTAAAATCTCCGACTGGCAATCTTGTAAGTGACCCACGAGGTAAAGCTAACCTTCTTGCAGATATTTTCTCCACCAACTCAACCTTAGATGACATAAATCAAGATGTCCCTGTACTTAATTTTAATTCACCTGAAATTACCTCACTTAAGATCCACACCAGACATGTCAAAACTATTTTGCAGAATCTCTCAGTAGATAAGGCTCCTGGTCCAGATGAAATTCCTCCAATAGTACTTAAGAATTGCTCCTTGGTGCTCGCTCCTGTATTGGCAAAATTTTTCCGTCTGTGTACTCATACCTCATGCTTCCCAGTACCCTGGAAAGAAGCAAACATCCATCCAGTTCCTAAAAAAGGTGCCTCTTCAGATCCATCAAACTACAGACCAATAGCTATAACTTCCACTCTTGGCAAAGTTTTTGAAATTATATTAAATAATCACATAATTAAGCATCTGGAGAATAATAAATTAATCAGTGATAGGCAATATGGTTTTAGACGATGTCGATCAACTGCAGACATTCTTTGCCTTCTTACGCATCAAATCAACCAAGCTACAGACCAACATGGTGAAACACATACAATAGCACTGGATATATCAAAGGCATTTGATAGAGTCTGGCATCAATCCTTATTGTCGAAGATGTCACACTACGGCCTTGCATCATTAGTTCCACTAATTTCTTCTTATCTTCATAACAGAAAAATACGTGTAATGGTAGATGGCCTTTATTCTCAATTTCACTCAATAAATGCTGGTGTTCCCCAGGGATCAGTTTTGGCCCCAACTCTGTTCCTCATTCATATCAATGATCTCATATCTACCACTCATAATCCAATACATTCCTACGCAGATGACTCAACACTCCACAGTTCCTTCACATTTACCAATTCTTTCACCCAACCCGATCTTATAAATTCAAAAATAAACACTGCAATTTTTCTGAACCAGGACCTTTCTAGAATTAATGAATGGGGACAAGAGAATCTAGTTTCCTTTAATGCACAGAAAACCAAGTACATTCAATTTTCTAACCGACAAAATCTCACTGACTCCCATATATTTTTTAATGATGTAAATATTCCCACTTCCCCTAGTATTGACATTCTCGGTGTAACATTAACTACTAACTTGAGCTGGACACATTATGTTAGAAGCATTGCTAAGAATGCCTCTAAAAAACTGGGACTCCTGTACAGAGTTCGAGAATTCTTCACTGACGAGCAGTTGGCCGTAATATATAAAAGTCATGTGCGCTCTCAGATGGATTACTGTTCACCTCTGTGGGGTGGAAGTGGAGTGGTTGCATTGAGGCAGTTGGACAAAATTCAAAATAAAGCTATTAGATTAATCAATAACCCTGCAATCACACAGGACCTTCCTACATTAGCCATACGAAGAAACGTTGCATCCCTTGCATTATTCTACAGATATTTTCACAGCAATTGTTCCGAGGAACTTGCTTCAATTGTGCCGCCTCTCCACATCTTTCCCCGTAGAACTGGGGCAGCTGAGACCGCCCATGAATTTACACTTTCTCCTCCACAATGCAGAACTTCTGCTTATCAGAATTCATTTATCCCCAGAGCTACTACTCTTTGGAATTCACTTCCCTTGAATTGCTTTCCACAAACTTACAATCAACAAATGTTTAAATCCAGTTGTTACAAACATTTTATGAATGGAGGATGCCTTTAGGCACATGGACCTTTTTGTTTTATCTGTGTTTTTCCTTCCTCCGTTCATTGTCTCTTAAAAAAAAAAAAAAAAAAAAAAACCACATGCAAACATATATTTGTGTAATTGTTTTCTTTAAGATATATTCAATACTGATGCTTTTAATCAATATGATGTCCGAATTCACCCTGAGCCCAAATTCAACCCATTTTACGGTAATTGGCTCATAAGTCAAACACAGAAACGAGTGATATTGCCCTCCTGATATTTTGAAAAAATTGAATTACTATACTGTACTGTAACTTTATAATGTTATTATATTATTTTTTTTGAAGTTTTTGAAGCTTTGAAGTTTATCATCATCATCATCATCATCATCATCATCATCTCCGACGCCTTGCTTCCCCCTGGGAAACCCCCACTAGAGGATGGCCATGACAGAAACGTCTCCAAGCTACTTTGTCAAGACATGCCTCCCTTGCCCGTGCCACAATGCCCCCTCCACTACGTGGAAGTTTTTCTTCAATATATTTTTCCACTTTCTTTTCCCATACCATAGGTGGTCTTCCACTACTAGCGGTTCCACTCACCTGACTCCCATATATCTTTCTTGGCATTCTGTCTTCATCCATTCTCTGAACATGACCATACCACCTCAAAGTACTTCTCTTTATCCACTCAACCACACCACAATCAATGCCCAAAGCGTGCTCTTCCATTCCAAAGGACTCGTACACTTCCCTATTACTTGGCCCATCTAGCCTATTCATGCCAGCTGCCATTCTGAAAAAGCTCATCTCCACAGCTCTTAGTTTGAAGAGGTCCTCGTCACTTGCTGTCCATGTCTCGCTTCCATACGAGAGTGTTGGGAGCAGCACACTGTTTCTCAGTGACTTTTTGACTTCCTGGCTAACCATTCTTCCTTTGAGAATACTATCAAGTTCTCCAATCACTTTTCTCCCTTGCATTTTTCTCTCTTTTATCTCACTCTCCATTTTACCATATTTGCATAGTACAGCTCCCAAATACTTGAAACTTTCAACCTCTTCTAGTACTTCATTTTTCAATTTTATTTTACAACTTTTCTTGTGTTCTTTCTTGATTCTATATTTTTCCTTAAAATCTATAGTTTCATGCATTCTTCTCTCAAACACCATTACCTTACATTTCCCTCTGAAGTTTATATGCATATATTTAATTTCTTTACTTTCCAGATACCTTTTCGATATTGATAATGCATTATATATGCTTTGACTTTTCAGATACCTTCTTTCTTACATTCAGAGTTTCTTGATTCTGAATGCCTTTGAATATCTACCTGGTAATGAAGTTCGCAATGAAGAAGTGCCTGTGGATTCTCTGTCTACCTACGACATCTTGGCAAGAGCAAGGTAAGGGTTTATATGTTGGCACTTTGACACTGCTGACTGGGAGGCTCTTCAGCAATACTGGCTACTATTAGACAATTTTATTAAGTTAAAATGTAAAACTTGCAAACTAAACAAACCAAAATTGGGACAAGGACAATATAAAGTCAAATTAAATTATCAAAATCGCTATGTGGAAACAACGTTTACTAAAATGAAAATTATTAAATAAAAGAACACAATCCACCACATAGGGTGTACATTACTACATGAGCAAGTTAATCTGTTTCCCAAGCAAACTAATCGCACATATAACAACGCACTATCGTCACGTTAAAGGAAGTAGTCAAGTTTGGGAAGTCCGGGACGTTCTGGCAAATTTTACTAAACTCTGCATGAATAAAGAAACTACATGTTAAATGTCAAAATATTATTTAAAATCAAATTTGCAACATGACAAGACATTAACAATAGTACAAAATACAAATATTGATAAGATATCTATACTATTACAAAATAATATATAAAATACAGTACAGCACTCACTAACGATAGTGCTATCGGGTAGGTACCTGTAAGCATAGCATGCCTCAAGTGACCCCTATCAATAACTACCCTACAAATAACCTACATTTATAGCACAAATAAACTAAGGAAATCGCAAAAGTAAGCAATTGATACTATCGACAATGAATACATATAATATAAAGACAAATAATTGCAAAATATGAAGTAACAACAGATTTAAACAAAGAGTACTCTTTTAACAAGAACAATAAATTTAAAAAATCATCAATATTAATATTAATAATAATAATAATAGAAAAAGATAAACAATAAATACAGACAAAAAGTAAGCAGAGGTTATACAAGAAACTTCAAGTTAAAAATGCTTGATTAAAATTATTGATGTCAAATTTTAGAATACAGTCACAATAATTGACCCTAAAAAGATTAAATTTATGGAACAATTTACTTGCCTCAAAACCTCTGTCCACTAAGAGTCTGTATAGTAACCTAGCTCTAGCCCAAAAGTCATCTACTTTAGTGCAGATTTTCCAAAATCTTATTAATTGGGAATAAAAACAATTATAAGTTATTTTACTATCGATATTACTACTAGGGAAAGGAAAGTTTATTACGTTAAAATTAAAATCATCAACTTTGTGATATACTTTAAGTATGCACTGTTCATTAACAATCTCTATATTTATATCAAGAAAATTTTCAACTTAATAATTTACGTTACATTGTGTGAGGGGAATAGAATTAGGGTAAATAAGTTTAGCAACTTGATTAAAATTTAACAAATTGCAAACAAGAATATCATCAATATATCTACTATTATTACTTAACAGTTTAGCAAGTGCTAATTTTTCTGGAATTTTATTTTTCTTGCTACTGTCAACTAAGTCTTTTATATATTTAAATTCTAAAGCAAGCAAGAATAAGTCTGCAATTAAAGGGCTAGCATTTCCACCCATCTATCTATCTATCTATTGCCTGACGCCGTGATCCCCGAAGGGGTGGCCACGAACGAACCGCCCCCATGCACCTCTGTCCCCAGTCAGTCGACGCCCCTCCCCCCAACCAGCACCGCCTTCGTTCATGTACTTCCTCACTCCATCCTTCCACCTCATATTCGGTCTACCTCTCCCCCTCTGTCCCTCCACCTCGCTCTCGTACACCCTCTTAGTCATTCTCTCGCTTTCCATACGTTCCATATGGCCGAACCATCTCAAGTTGTTCCTTTTCACACTTTCCAGCACATCGACCTCCACACCACACCTCCTTCTTACTTCCTCATTAGTCTGTCTATCCCTCCATGTAACTCTGCACGCACTTCTTAAGTAATTCATTTCCACTGCTCTCACTCTTGGTCTGAGTCTCTCAACCAACGTCCATGCTTCGCTTCCGTAAGTCAGTGTCGGGATTACCACACTGTCATGCAAGGACTTCTTCACTTCCATACTGACCACCCTATTTCTTGTTACTGCTTTTAGCGTTCCTACAACCCTCTTCCCCTGTTGTACCCTCTCCCGCACCTCTTCATCCATAGTCCCATCTTTACTCAACACACTGCCCAGATACTTAAAAGAGTTGACGATCTCCATAGCCTGACCGTTCAGCTTCACCTCACACTCTGTGACTTCACCCCTTTCGAAGACCATAACCTTGCTCTTCCCCGTATTTACCTTCAAATTCCGTTTTTTCGCACACTGTTCCAAACTCATTTACCAGACCCTGCAACTCCCATTCATTATCACTCATCAGAACTGTATCATCCGCAAACAGCAGTATAGGTAGCTTCCACTCAATTCCCTCCCTTTTCAGCGATACACCAACATCCACTGCTCTTGATAGTATTTCTTTCATAACTCCATCCATATATACAGTAAACAACCACGGGGACATCACACACCCCTGTTTCAAACCAACATTCAGGTCAAAGAACTCGCTCTGCTCACTCTCCACACGTACTGCCGCCTTTGCACCCTCATACATGCTCTTCACTGCTTTCAGCAACTTGCCCTCTACTCCGTATATTCTAAGTACTTTCCACAAACCTTCTCTATCCACTCTGTCATAGGCCTTCTCCAAGTCCATAAAGGCAACATACACCTTTTGTTTCTTCTCCAGATACTTCTCCACAACACAATTCAGGGTAAAAATCTGATCTACACATCCTCTTCCCTTCCTAAAACCTCCCTGCTCGTCGCCTATCCATTTCTCCGTTCTCACTCTCACTCTCTCAATCACTACCCTACTGTATACCTTCCCTACTACGCTTAGAAGACATATTCCTCGGTGGTTACCACACACTCCTCTTTCCCCTTTGCCCTTATATAGGGGGACTATTATGCCAGTCTTCCAGTCATCGGGTGCACTCCCCTTCTCCCATGCTAGTTTGCACATTTTCCATACCCATTCTATCACTATCTCACCACCATACCTCAACATTTCCCCACACACTCCATCTGTTCCTGGTGCTTTCCCCAACTTCACTCTTTTCATGGCTTCCCACACTTCTGACCTCCTGATCCCCACCTCCTCCTCCACTACTTCTCTTTCTTCTCCCTCCCATACCATATCCAGCTATGTTTGCTGGCTCTTCATTCCTTTCATTTAGCAACTCACTGAAGTACTCCCTCCATCTTTCGACTCTCTCTTGCTTCTCGGCTAGCATTCTCCCATTCTTATCTTTCACACCCTTACTGTTTCCCTTGCTACCTTCCCTAACTTTCTTGACTTCTTTCCAGAACAGTTTCTTACTCTCCCTCCATTTTACACTCAGATTCCTTCCAAATTCCTCATCTACTCTTCTCTTACTTTCCTTCACTACTCTCTTCACCACCCTCTTACTCTCCACGTACCTCGCTCGTTTCTGTCTCTCGGAATCTTCATTCCCTCTGCTACCCAACCACTCTCTATATGCTTTCTTCTTTTCTTCCACAGCTATTCGTACCTCTTCTGTCCACCATGCTGTACCTTTCACTCCCCTCCCTCTTCTCCTCACTCCACACACCTCCTCACATGCTGCACAGATCTCATCCTTAAACACCTTGCTCATCTCCTCCACTTCCTCCATAACTTCCAGGTCGAACCCACCTAGTCGTCTTTCCACTGCTCTCCTGTACTCCTCCCTGATTTCCTCCTGCAACCTCTCCACCCTCCTCACCATTCCACCCTCCTCTCGCCTCCCTCCCGCTCTCCTCACCCACTTCTTTTGTATCCTAACCTTAGCTACCACTACATAATGATCAGACAGACCCCCTCCAATACCCCTATACACCCTAGCATCCATCACAGATTTCTTCATTCGTTCATCCACACATACATAATCAATCAATGACTTTCGTTCCACCACTGTCTTATCCTTCATCGTCAACATCCGTTTCCACGTGTACCTGTGGATCATTCTGTGTCGGAAGAAGGTGTTGGCTATCCACAGCCTCCTCCCCACACATACGTCCACAAGTGCACTACCATTCCCATTCACCTCTGATGGTACCCCCCACCCTCCCACCACTCCCTCAACTTTCCTATCACCCACCTTACCATTCATATCCCCAATCAGAAATATTCTTTCGTTCTTGTCAAACTTCTCCAGGCACGCCTCCACATTCATCCAGAACTCCTCTTTCTTTCTTTCAAGTATATCCTCTGTCGGGGCATACACGCATACAATCACCCACGTTTGTATTCCTACTTTCATTCTCACCCACACAATCCTTGAACCCACAGACCCATACTCTCTTACACATTCCTTCCATTTGCTACTTACAAACAAACATGCACCTTCTCTCGCTGTTCCTTCACTCACTCCAGCACACACACCCATTCCACACTCCCACTCTCTCACATCTGAACCTTTCCATTTGGTCTCTGTCATTCCACATACATCCAGCCTGGCATTCACTAACACTTCCAGAACCTCTCTCTCTTTTGTGCCATCATTCATGCCACTAACATTCCACGTAGCCATTCTCAGAATGTCCGAAGGCATGTCCTTAGTCGGTCGTGGTTCGTCAACCCATAGGAATTCCTAATATTTGTTTGAAAATGTACGGCCTTAGGAAGGACGGTTACCAATTAAAAGGCTACAGACTATCTCAATCCATTCTTTTAACTACCAAATATCCTTCCCCAGCTGCACAAAATTGTCTAAATGTAGCTAAAATAAAGCAAAAAGACGTCGTCGGTACGGAAGGGGTTAAGGGTGGCTTCACTTAGTGGAGAGCCTTCTGTAGTTTACTGCGTCGTCTTTTTTCCCTACGCGCCTGTCGTCGAGGTGGTGGTGATGGCTGGCTGTTCTTTCTGGAGGTAAGAGTGTCGCTGAGTCATCGTGCTTCTTGCCCTAGCGTGGCCAGCCTCTGGATAAGGTTTTCTTTTCTATGGCTAGGATGTTTAGTTATAATTGTTATTATAATTATTTTAGCCATAAGATGTGACCTTCTCCTTCATGACGAATATTGTCACTGAAGTGAAGGTGTAAGGAGACGTCCTGACTATTATATATGTACGTGTGTGTTTTGCTAACCCGTAGCTAACAAGTTGGAATTATCAAAGGTTAGGATCTGTTTTTCCGGCGGAAAGTAGTCTGTCGGACGCCCACTAGCCGCGGACTAGTGTAACACAGATCCAAATAACCCGTTCGTTGTCTTGTCCCAGAACGAACTCCCGGCGGAAGGGGAAGGCTTCCAACGGGATTCCGGCTCAGCCGGAATGACTTGCCTATACTGTAAAAAATATTCCTCACGCGGCGGGGAAGACTTCTAATCCGTCATCGCGGCGGAAGAGTCATTATTGCAAGACCGTTCCGGCGGAATGGTAATTAAGTATAGGCCGTTGATAGGCATTATCATGGATAAGTAGTCATAACTCCTTCAAAGGAAGAAACCAGGGTGGGGTTTTTTCCAGAAGGGTACTCAAGAAACTTAGAGTAGTGGTGATCGCTAATTTCTATTTTACTTGCGTATTCGAGGTAACGATATGTGTAAATGTCTTGGGTTATCCTTATGAGCATTGATTCTTGGAAATTTCTTTTCCAGAACTCGCATGTTCTTTTCGACAACGACCCCCGGATTGGGGGCCGATACCCGGCGGGGGGTGTACTTTCATCATGGAATTCGTAACTCTTTGTGCTACACCGCTTTGTATGAACCTTCCCGTCATTGGACACAAGCTATGTGTTCGATGTGTGTCTTGTATCGATCGTTTCCGTGGCCAATGGTTCCCGTGGCCAATAGTTAACGAAGAGATGCAGCGTGTGTACGAAGCTCCGTAACGGTTTGCTCAATCTGAAGGAGTCGGCATGGCAAGTGGTACTTTCTCGTATAAAGACTAGTTTCAATGACTACACAAAGGAGGTAGCCCATAAGGCGCTGCAATGCGACGACCAGGCTCTTTGGGACTATTTAATTGTCTAATCTCCTGCTGTTAAATCTTCAAAAACTATTTGTTCTAAGGTGTCCAAAAAGAAAGCAACTAAAGTGACTTCCAAAGAAACAATTAGTACTGATGATTCCACTGATGAAGACATAGCTAAGAGTGTTACACCCCCCGCCGGCAGTCGAAACGGCCAACGCCCGATTCGTCTTATCAAGAGGGTAGGACCCGGTCCAGATCGCGGTCACCCCACCGACAATTAACCTCTCGTCAATCTTCTGGTCAAGAAGAGGAGAGTTACCCCAACACCAGAGAAGGTGACGCCGTAAGCTGCAACTTCTGGTAATAGAAAAAGGGTTTCAGAAACATCCCGTACGGCGACGGCGAGTGCACGGCATAGGTAACAGCTTGCGCCAGCACCTGCTCTCCCCAAACCTGTTTCTACTGGGCCTAAGGTGCATTCTGGCCGGTCTGAGACAGTTACTGGGGTGGCAGAGACGCCGCCGAGGGAAAGTGTTTATTTAGTAATGGTTCTCTCCGTCAATGACGTGAGAGCCTTATATATATAAGGGCTCCCCGGAGACCCCCGTGAGGGTCCCGGAGAAAGCATTAACGCGACCCAAATATATAAAAAGTACATCCTAGAGTGAAACCCTTTACTTAGTTCCTAGGGAACGTCAATAAAAAAGGTAACCATTAGAAAAGAAAGAAATTTGTTATGAGTAAAAGATTAGAAACTACAAATGTTGCGTTATTAAATTAACTTCATTATCAGTGCATTACCACAAGCCCACCGAAACGTCAATAAAATACCCTCATTGTTCCCTGATTAAATAGCACTGTATGAATATTCCCATATTCAAAATATGCTATAGGGGTGCAATGCCTGGTGAGTTATCTGCTCAACAGGTGGCGTTGTGTGTATTTACCTAATTGTTTACCTAATTGTAGTTTACAGGAGTTGAGCTAAGCTCGTGTTGTCCCGTCTCTCAGTCTACTTTTTATCCAATTTTTTCTTGAAAATATGGATGTTCCTTGCCCCTACCACCTCCTCCTCCAGCCCATTCCATTTGTCAATACATCTATAGGGGAAGCTAAACTTCCTGATATCGTTCTTGCAGGTAGGTCTTTTTACTTTGTAGCTGTGGCCTCTAGTTATTCCTGTATCCATAATTAATATATCCGCCCTATCCAGCCTCTCCAGCCCCCGGGTACATTTGTACATCATTATCATGTCTCCCCTCTCTCTCCTCTCTTTTAGACTCGGTAGATTTAATTTGTCTAGCCTCCCTTCATATGGCAGTGCTCTGAGACTTGGAACCAATCTAGTGACTGCTCTCTGGATTCTTTCTAACTTGTGAATATGCTTCTTTAGATGCGGGGACCACACCACTGCTGCATACTCCAATCTTGGTCTAATCATACTCTTCATAATTTTCGCTACCATGGTCTCATCCAAATAGTTCAGAGCAACTTTCATATTCCCGGCCATTGCATACATTCCGCTAAAGAGCTTGTTAATATGTTTCTCTGGCGACAAATTATCTTGTATAATCAACCCTAAATCTTTTTCTTTTTCGGCCTTGCTAATTTTATTATCTCCCATCCTGTACTCCCAATTTGGTCTATTCACACTTCTTCCCATATTTAACACATGACATTTACTTATATTAAATTTCATTTTCCACTTGGTGCTCCATTCGTATATTTTATCTAAATCCCCTTGCAGCTCCTCACAACTACTTTTATTTGTTATTTGTCTCATAATTTTTACGTCATCTGCAAACATTGACATGTAAGAGTTTATGCCTATCGGCAGGTCATTCACGTACATAAGGAACATGAGAGGTGCCAACACAGATCCCTGCGGCACACCACTCTCAACTTTCCGCCACGATGAGTAAGTTCCTCTAATGTTGGTCCTCATTTCCCTATCTGTTAAATAGCTCTCCATCCATTTCAGCAAACTCCCCCTGACACATCCTAGCGTCTCAAGCTTAGATAACAATCTCTTATGTGGTACCTTATCGAATGCTTTGGAAAGGTCTAAGTAGACGCAGTCCACCCATCCGCCTCTTTCTTGGAGTACATCTATCACCCTACTGTAATAACATAGCAAACTGGTAACACAAGATGTCCCTTCTCTGAATCCAAATTGCTTTGGGGTTATTATTTTCTTTCTCTCCAACATTTTCATCCATCTCTTCCTAATTAGCTTTTCACAAATCTTGCATACAATACTAGTAAGTGAAACTGGTCTATAGTTTAGAGGGTCCTCAGGGTTTCCATTCTTGTATATCGGAATGATATTAGCTCTTTTCCATTCAACAGGAACCTGTCCTTTATCTAAGGAAGCTTGAATTATGTCCCTCACTGGCTCCACTAATTGCTCTGCACACTCCTTTAAAACCCAGGCAGACACTTCATCCGGTCCCATAGCTTTCCTTACTTCAAGTCCTCTCATCGCAGATAACAGCTCATCTCTAGTTATTTCAATCTTACTAAGACCACTCTCCAGTACTCCCGCCTGTGGTTCGTCAAAACCTTCCTCTCTAGTAAAAACTGACCCCAATTTGTTATTCATTACCTCACACATGTCCGATACATTTTCATACGTCCTAGCATCAACTCTTAATTTAGTAATTTGTTTCTTTACCTTCAACTTACTGTTTATATATTTATAAAATAATCTAGGGTCACTTTCACATTTATTTACTATGTTCTTCTCATAGTTCATTTTAACTTGCCTAATTATGTTAACATATCTATTCCTCTCCTGTTTATATTTATTCCGATTACTCTCAGTGTTCCTTCTTCTTAATCTAGCCCAAGCTGCATCACGCCTACCCAAAGCTCTTTTACATTTCAAATTAAACCAATCTTTCTGCTTAGTAAAATTTCCAGTTTTATATCTTGGGACAAACATATTGGTTCCTACTCTATAAATTTCGAGGAATCTACTATATTTACCTTGTACGTCCCGTTCCTTCAAAATAAGATCCCAATCTACTCCCTCTAAATATCTTTTCAAGGATACATAATCAGCTTTACTATAATTTAATCTGTCATTTATGTAGCTATTGTCTAATCTATTGGCATTACTCGAGGTCAACTTCCATTTTAGTAATAGGTGATCACTTTTACCTACAGGACATAGATAGTTTATATCACTAATTTCGTGAGGATCTTTTGTAAAAATCAGATCGAGTTTAGAAGGTTCGTTATTACCCCTCATTCTTGTATTTTCCTTCACATGTTGTGTAAGTACATTTTCCGTAACCAACTCCACTAGCCGACTTCCCCAAGATCTCTGATTTGGCCCTGCATCTCCCGATTCCCAATCAACCTCACTACAGTTGAAATCTCCTACCAAGATCAATCGATTCTTCCTTAAAAGCAATCTTCTCAACGACTGAATCATATCCTCTACCATCTCCTCAAACTCCAACTCCCTCCATGCTCTGGTCTTTGGTGGCATGTAAGCTACTGCTATGTCTAGCTTTTTTCCTTCTATATCATTGAGTTCAACTGCCATTATTTCTGCCTTGTCATTATTTAACTCCACGTGCTTTGCTGTCATAGGGTTCTTAACTAATACTGCCACTCCACCTCCCCTTTTACCCTTTCTATCATTTCTCCATATATTATATCCTTCACTAAACACTATGTTGCTGTCAAAGTCCTGGTTCAGCTTTGTCTCTGTCAAACAGACTATCTGTGGTTGATCTTTTCTTAATATATTATCTAACTCTACCTTTTTACTGTTTATTCCATCTATATTAGTGTAGTAGCACAGTATATTTGAATCCACCTCCTTGTTTCTCTTCCCTCTCTGCCTCCTACCAGGTTCACCTCCTCCTCCTCCATCCCTTCCCTGACCCAGTTCCACCTCCCCCACTAATTCTATTCTCCTCCCCCCTCTCTCTCCCTCTGTTCCACCCTCTCCACCACATCCTGGCTCTCTCTCCGGTCCCCTGCTCCCTGCATTATCTCTCGCTCCGTCTCCTTGCTTTGACTTCGTACTTGTCTCTCTGTCTCTTTCCCTATCACTCCTCTTACTTTCGGTTCTTGGTGGCTTCTGATGTACCACTTCCTTACTTGCCCTTCCCTTATTCTCCAAAAAAATTTCTTCTTTTGCTCTTCAGACAACTTTCCATTCTCTTCATCAGCCTTAGCTTGGAGTTCCCTTAACTGTTCTCGTTCTTCTACACTTAGGTCCTTTTTTACCCTTATATGATTCAGCTCTGTCGAATTTAATTTCCAGCTCACATTGGCTACTGCTTCTGTGTGTGTAAGTGTGAGAGTCCAAGTGTAAGGGGTGAGACAGTGAAGCACGGGAACGAGGTGGCTTCAGAGATGGGGTCGTTTCGGGCCATGAGTGAGCACCGTGCCTCATGTGAAGGCAAGATGGCAGGTGCTCGTTGTACTCTACGTGCTTCACATGTCTCACTCCCTAGACTGGAACAAGACCTCACAGGCTTCACTGTTCATTGTAAAGTGGTGAATGTTAAGGCTCTCAGCCTATGCCCGAGAGGAAGTAAGTTGGAATATAGAAAAAAAAAAAACTAGCGCACCGTTATACAGTCCTTCCCTTGCATGCGTCCTCCAGCTGGCCATGCTGGGTTCATTTGTCCTTCATATTACTAAGTTGCGCATGTGCATGGGAAGAGGGAGGAAGGAGGGCCGCTTTACGTCATTGACTACGGAACCATTACTAAATAGTTATTTTTCCCTCTCCCCCTTCGGGTTGTCAAACCCGTAATTTAGTAATGGTTCTCTCCGTCAATGACGTGAGAGCCTAAGAATACCAAGATCGGTGGTTGGGACATCTCATGCTCAACGTCAAAGACTGGAGAAAACCAAAACTAACGGCTCGCGCATTAGATATAGATAACATTTAGATAAATTTAAGAAAAAAGGAGTAAAGTATAAGGCATTTGTTAGATAGAAATTCTGAGTAAGCCTTAGGAAGCGAGAGAAAGTTAAAGGAAGGTAAGTGGAAGTATTTAGTAAAACTTGATAAGAGAGCAACTGTATAGTGTAAAAAACATAAAAGTTGTATATTTCTATAGCCCACAAATAGATTTTTTAAAAGTGAAAACTTTATCATATTTATTAAACTCAAAAAGATTTTTGTGTATTTACCAAAATCCCTTTAGGTAATTAATTACCTCATTATTATCAACCTTACTTAACTCTAATATTAATCATCACCTGAGAGAGGTTCTCCAGTTCGGAAACACTTCCCCCCCTCCCCCCCTTTCTCAAAACACAATTGTATAAGCCAAGATCTTTGGGAACCTCACTCATAGGAGTAACATAAACAAATTGCACTATTGTATAATTAAAACAGAAATTAACTTGGCTTATAGAGGAGTTTCATGGCTACGCATGGAACAGTGGGACTCTTCAAATGTACTGACAGGAACAGTACTTGGATAAAATGTGTGGTGGGAGAACCAGACCTTTGTTTGTTTAATATTTTGTGTCGAGTAATTATTAAGAAATCGGACAGACGTGGCCCACTCCCTCACCTCATGAGCCTTTGTTACCGCTGACGGTTCGGCGACTTAGATAACGTCAACTAGAATAGATGCAAGTTGTCTTTGAGATAACCTTGATTTGTCATGTCAAGAGATCCACAAATGAGACGGGTGTAAGGGTGAAGTTTGTTATACTGTACCTAATTCTATCATGCCATCACAGGGCATAGACCATGGTGTTTATTGTTTTGATTTAGGGCCATAAAATCAAGGAGAGAGAACATATGATCTTCTCATTCATACTTGGCTATGAAATCGGGAGCTGGGAGCTGTTTCACTCCAACATTCTAGATGTTTCGAAATTCGTTATTTTTTATATCTTGGCTCCTTTGAGCGTTTTTCTTATGAATTGTTCATAAGTTCTCTTACTAAAAGTGTTTATTTTAACTTTTATGACATGTTATTGTTATTATTATTTTGTAGCAACAACTTGAGATGGTTTGGCCATATGGAAAGCGAGAGAATGACTAAGAGGGTGTACGAGAGCGAGGTGGAGGGACAGAGAGGGAGTGGAAGGATGGAGTGAGGAAGTACATGAACGAAGGCGGTGCTGGTTGGGGGGAGGGGCGTCGACTGACTAGGGACAGAGGTGCATGGGGGAGGTTCGTTCGTGGCCACCCCTTCGGGGATCACGGCGTCAGGCAATAGATAGATAGATAGATCTTCTTAGTCACTATACCTTTCAGGTTTTCTGTCTTTGTCGCAGATTTGATGATATATTCTATTATGATGTTTTTGTCTACAATTATTTTCATGATACTAGCCACTGTAGACACTTTTCAGAGTAATTATGATTTATTGAGCCTCACTCCGGTCTCACTTTGGGTCGGCTAGGACTTAGTCCGGAGCTCTTATATTACATCTCCGATCACTAGGAGATCCCCGCGTTCTCTCTAAGTCCGGGTTGATGCGGAGTAGGCTGAGGAAGGGGGCCTCTTTAATATTGTGAGTATTTGTGTATTGAAGTAAAATGTGCAAGAGGGTCAATTCTAATTGCCTCTATATATAGAAGTCCAAATAATAGTAGGGAAGAGGATGATAACCTACTGAAAGCAATGGAGGAAATAGATAATAGAGAGAACAAATATAAGATTTTGATTGGAGATTTCAATTTGCCAAGGATCAACTGGGCATATTGTACTACTCCAGCGGGACAGTGTAGCCTGGAAAACAAGTTTATAGAGAAAGTGAGAGATTGTTTTTTAACGCAACATATTACAGAGATGACAAGATATAGAGATGGGACACAGGGGAGTGTACTTGATTTGATTTTTATCAATGAGGAGGATATCGTGGAACATGTCAATGTGGATAGCCCTATACAGTAGGTCGTAGTGACCATGCCTGTATAAGTTTTAGTTGCAATATAGAAACGATTGTGGGATAGACTAAAAGTGTTAAAAAAGAACAAGGGGTCTAGTATAGAAGCTAAAGAAGTGGATTTGGAATGTAGAAAAATAAACAATAAAATAAGGTGGGAGACGAGGAAGAGGGAGAGAGAGATTGCAAAAAACGTGAAGGATAATCCAAAAATATTCTGGAAGTACATTCAGGAAAAGTTAACAAGAAATGTAGGTATCCCAGAACTGATAGGAGAATTGGATGATAGGAGTAGAGCAGAAACTGATAAGGAGAAATCAGAGGTGCTGGGGAAATTCTTTGGGGAGGTACTAACAGTGGAGTCGGATGCTGCAGTGCCTACTATTCCCATCAAACAGGCACCGGCACTGGAACTAAGAGTTTTCCCATGCTAGAATAAGAAGGGCTATAGAAAAAATTAACAGAAGTAAGTCCCCGGGACCGGATGGGATACATCCAAGAATCATAAAGGAAGGAGGTGAGATGTTAGTAGAGCCATTAAAAATATTATTTGAGATATCTTTTAATACAGGACAAATCCTGATGGACTGGAGAGAGGCGAACATAACAGCTATATTTAAGAAGGGAAAGAGAAATGACCCAGGAAATTATAGACCAGTCAGTTTGACAAGTGTTTTGTGTAAACTAATGGAAACGGTAATTAGAGAAGGAATAATGGAGCATATGAAATCAAACCAACTTTCAGTGGGAGACAGTTCGGATTCTTGCCGGGGAGGTCGACGGTACTACAGCTAATTAATGTGGTAGATGATTGGATGCAAATTCTGGAGGATGGTGATGTTATAGACGTGGTATATTGCGATTTTATGAAGGCCTTCGATAAGGTCCCACATAAAAGGTTAATAGAGAAATTTAGAAGCTATAATATAGGGGAGAAATGTGTGAAATGGATAGAAGCCTTCCTGTAAGGTCGGAGACAGAGGGTACTGGTGAATGGAATAGGCTCGGGGTGGAGGGAAATTACAAGTGGGGTACCTCAGGGATCTGTGTTGGGACCACTACTGTTCGTTATATTTATCAACGACTTACCTGAAGTTATAACTAATGGAAGTGAGATATACCTGTATGCGGATGACACTAAGCTGTATAGAAGAGTGAGGAGTAAGGAAGATGTGAGTTTGCTTCAAGGAGATATGGAGGGCATGAAGGGATGGTCTGAACATTGGTTAATGCCTTTTCATCCAAAAAAATGCAAGTACATGCGGATTGGGACAAGCAAGATAGACAAGGTAGGATACAGTATGTATGAAGCGATGGAGGAAGTGAATGCAGAAAAGGATATAGGAGTAGTGATAGACAATAAGTTAAATTTCTCAGAACATTTAGCGGAAAAGATAAACAAAGCCAATAGAATTGTAGGGCTGATAAGGAGGACATTTGTGTCACTTGACGAAGAAATATTCAGGAATCTCTATACAGCGCTGGTTAGGCCGCACCTGGAATATGCGAACCAGGTGTGGGCTCCATATATGGTAAAGGATATAGAAGCAGTGAAGAAAGTGCAGAGGAGAGCTAGCAAGCTAGTACCAACGTTGAAGAACGCGGGCTATGATCAGAGGTTGAGGACACTGGGACTTCCGACACTGGCATATAGGAGAAAGAGAGGGGATATGATAGAGACTTTTAAAATATTGTCAGGAAAGTATGATCAGGATGTGTGTGAAGGTATCTTCTTGATGCGGGAGGGAACAAGAACGAAAGGACACTCTAAGAAAATTTACAAAGAAAGAAATAGGCTTGAAAAGGCAAAGAACTCATTTTGTGATAGAGTGGTAAATGAGTGGAACGCACTGCTCCAGTATGTAGTCGACTCCGAATCAATAAGGAAGTTTGAAAGTAATCTTG
Source organism: Paralithodes platypus (assembly GCA_032716605.1). Lineage (NCBI taxonomy): Eukaryota > Metazoa > Arthropoda > Malacostraca > Decapoda > Lithodidae > Paralithodes > Paralithodes platypus. Next base: position 32,106,983 of record CM064509.1, on the reverse strand, counting down.
ATAAAGCATGGTTAAGACAAGATTTGAAGTTTGATTATAAAGCAAAAATACAGAATAGTAAAAATGTTGCGTCTGCTACCGCCGCCGCCAACACCGTGAACGACCGCAGCAGTGCAAGTACTGTACTGGCACTGAGCTGGATACACAGGCCTAGTTTGCCTTTTTCCAGAGGATCTACTGTAAGAAACTGTAAGAATCTATTCATTGCCTACTTCGCCGGAGTTCCATATTTGTATTCTAGGATTCTCCGAGTGGATATTTTTATATACCACTTTTTACAGTATACTTACGGTGCCTTTTAACCCTCCTGGCCCGGGCTAGCTCTCCTAATGACAGTGCGGCGTATCCGGGCGATCTGGCCGAAAAACGTCTAGGCCTAGGCTACCGTATTTTGGTTAATTTTAACTGCCAGAAATTTCCCACGCATCTATAAATGTAGTGCAGTTTCCAATCTGTAGACTGGCGTTGAGTAGAGCTCTCTAAGTCAACTGGTTCAGTTGTGATGACGATTTTAGTGGAGAGCATTTTCAGGCGATGTTAGCAATATGACGATCTTTTCACTACTGAAACAACGACATACAGACATACAATAACAAAAGAGTCTTCTCCTTCTTGTTTTTGGAGGTGCGGTGACGCAACGATCGGCTTTGTTTACATGCGTCGGACGCACAGCGTTCAGACCAAGCTGAATAGGCTTGAAAGCTTACTATCTCCTGAAAGGACACCCGGGCACCTGCCCTTATTTCGTGGTGTCATATTAAAATGACACCCGGGCCAGAAGGGTTAAACCATTCCCCCCGCACCAAGTAATTCTGTTATTTTAGGCTCCGAACCAACCATCAGGTTGGTCAATGATTTTTTGAGCCTCACTCCGGTCCCTCTTTGGGTCGGCTAGTGATTAGTCCGGGACTCTTATTTACATCTCCGGTCACTGGGAGATTCCCGCATTCTCTCTTGAGTCCGGGTTGAAGCGAGTAGGCTGAGGATATCTATTCATTGCCTACTTCGCCGGAGTTCCATTTTCATATGCTGGATTCTCCGGGTAGATATTTTTATCTACCATTTTTATGGAATAACTTTTATTTAGTCAATTCCGATCGACACTTGAGTCCTCTACACAGGTCCGCACGGACTATTCGGTGCTTATTAAATCTTTCCCCCCCGCACCTTTTATTCAACATGGAGTTATCTTCCATTAGTATTGCTGGGTCATCTCTTTGACTCAGGGTCCCCACAGTCAACGAGGACATATCTTAGGAACTTCCACCCATACAGTATCTCCGGGTACTCTAACCCTTAAGGAGAATACATAATCCGGTTTCCATATATCGAGTTATACCACTCTAACTCCGGGTATTCAACAAAAGTGTCTTAATTCCGGTTCCCAAACACCGAGTTCTACCAACATAACTCCGGGTATCCCTTAGTGAGAACATATCTCCGGTTCCTATATATCGAGTTCTACCCTTCTAACTCCGGGTACTCAACAATAGTGACTTCACTCCGGGTCCCAGACACTAAGTTCTACCAGTAAAACTCTGGGTAGTCTAATATTTTCAATTAACCCCGGTTCCCAGACACCGAGTTCTATCAACCAACTCCGGGTATTCAAACAATATTCACTTATTTCCGGTTCCAGACACCGAGTTTTACCAATAGGCCTACCGAGTTCTACTAACACACTCCGGGTATTCAATTATTATTCAAGTTGACAGTCCTAGATGACGAAGTTCAAATTGGTAATTATTAGAATCACCTTCAAGAACTTTTTACAATACTTGTATATGCTTAGCATAGTACTAGAGATAACTCAATTTTAACAAAGTCCCGAGTAAAACTTCATTCACTCAGTATTACTGATAATGTTTACACTCATTCAGAGTGGGCAAAAAGGTGCACTACACTTTCCAATCCTAAATTATGGTACAATGTTGTAGGATTATTCCTACCTTTTATTAGAACAGTATTTCAATACCATGGTTAACCTGTTCATTCATAGCCATATAGGTTAGGAGGATTAATAATTTAGCCGTCCGGCTGGCTTAGTTGATAGCGTGCCTGATACCCATCTTGCAGGTCTCGCGTTCAATCCCCTCTCAGATTGAAAAGTTTTCAGGGATATAGCCGGCGGTTACCATCTCCCCATGAGCAAGGGGGATGGGTAATGGTCAATGGTAGACTAAAGAAAGCCAAACGCTTGTGAACCGTCGAAGGAGGAGAACGGGCTCTATATAAGTAACCTGACGATTATTATTGGTCTATCTATCTATCTATTGCCTGACGCCGTGATCCCCGAAGGGGTGGCCACGAACGAACCGCCCCCATGCACCTCTGTCCCCAGCCAGTCGACGCCCCTCCCCCCAACCAGCACCGCCTTCGTTCATGTAGTTCCTCACTCCATCCTTCCACCTCATATTCGGTCTACCTCTCCCCCTCTGTCCCTCCACCTCGCTCTCGTACACCCTCTTAGTCATTCTCTCGCTTTCCATACGTTCCATATGGCCGAACCATCTCAAGTTGTTCCTTTTCACACTTTCCAGCACATCTACCTCCACACCACACCTCCCTCTTACTTCCTCATTAGTCTGTCCATCCCTCCATGCAACTCCGCACGCACTCCTTAAGTAATTCATTTCCACTGCTCTCACTCTTGGTCTGAGTCTCTCAACCAACGTCCATGCTTCGCTTCCGTAAGTCAGTGTCGGGATTACCACACTGTCATGCAAGGACTTCTTCACTTCCATACTGACCACCCTATTTCTTGTTACTGCCTTTAGCGCTCCCACAACCCTCCTCCCCTGCTGCACCCTCTCCCGCACCTCCCCATCCACAGTCCCATCCCTACTCAACACACTGCCCAGATACTTAAAAGAGTTGACGATCTCCACAGCCCGACCGCTCAGCTCCACCTCACACTCTGTGACCTCACCCCTTTCGAAGACCACAACCTTGCTCTTCCCCGTATTTACCCCCAAATTCCGCCCTTCGCACACTGTTCCAAACTCATCTACCAGACCCCGCAACTCCCATTCATTATTATTGGTATTATTATTATTAACTTTTATTCCCAACCAAGTGCGGGACAAAATCAAGAGATATTATCTATCTTTCCTTAGACCAAGTATATAAATGGACACGATTAAGCAGTTGGTTCTCATCCATTCGTTTTACCCAGATTTTACTGTTTTACCTACTATTAGTAGATCAAGAATTTTGATTTACAAAGAATCCCAAATTATCACTCCTTCAGTAAGGATACTATGATATTGTCATTCAAGTATAACTACTAGTAGTAAATCAATAATTTTGATTCACAAGGATTCCCAGGTTATCACTCCTTCAATAAGGATACTATGGTATAATCAGTATCATTCAAGGCTAACGCTTGACTACTCAACTCCGCAATAAACATTGTATATTTTAGGCTCCGGACCAACTCTCGAGTTGGTCAATGATTAATTGAACCTCCCTCCGGTCCCAATTTGGGTCGGCGAGTGTCTTGGTCTGGGGCTCTTTTACATATCTCCGATCACTAGGAGATCCCCACATTCTCTCTGAGTCCGGGTTTTAGCAGAGTAGGCTGAGGGAGGGAACCTCTTAGATATTTACAACATTGCCTTCTCTGCCAGAGTTCCACAAGTCTTATACTAGGGTTCTCCAATTAGATATTTTTCTCTATCTTTTATTACGGAATAGATTCTATTCACTCTATTTCCGTTCGAATCTTGAGTCCTCCATACCAGTCCGAGCGGACTATTAGGTGCTTAGTAAATTTTACCCCCGCACCTATTAAACAACACAAGAGTTATTCCGTCAGTCATTACCGAGTAATTTCTTTACCCCGAGTCCTCATACTACAAAGAAGGACTGCAATCACAACAACAGACTCTACTCCTTCATGTAAACAACAAACAAACACTCTCATCAGTCACTTCTCACATGTCAGCCACCTAAAACCTCACAAAGACGACCGACGTGTCATCCGACGTAAGAGACAATTCCCCACAGACCCTGACTATACACCCTTCACCAATCACCAGACAAAGCATATCATCAACAATCTCAAGCACTCACCTGCCTGTGGCCTAGACAACATAAGCAACATACACCTCAGACACCTGGGACCACAAGGCATACAAGCACTCACTAACATATCAAACTACAGCTATTCACACAACACAATACCAGACATTTGGAAGCATGGTATCATCATCACATTCCCCAAACCCAACAAAGACCCCACGCTACCCTCCTCGCACCGCCCCATCACACTCCTTTGCTCCCCCTCCAAAGTCATGGAACGCCTAGTATTACAACTAATTACACCTGACCTACCCCTAGCTCCAACACAACATGGCTTTAGGCCACTGCACTCCACAAACACTCTTCTCACAGACCTTACACAAAGAGCTTTTGACGGCATCAACTCAGCTAGACCACCACACAGATCACTATTAGCCACACTCGACATTAGTAAAGCCTTCGATGCCATCCCCTGCCACAACCTAACAAACAAAATCTACAACACAAACATGCACAACAACACAAAAAGGTGGCTGGCCAACTTCCTAGCAGGCAGATGTGCACACGTATCTTTTGCCGGTCAGTCATCTAAAATCAGAAACTTTCCAAACGGAGTCCCACAAGGATCCGTCCTATCGCCCGCACTCTTCAATCTGTACATGCACGATATAACTACACCCAATACGCCCCAAATAAACTTAGCCTGCTATGCAGATGACATAACACTCACATGCACACACCATGACCCAAAAAGAGCAACAGATCTCCTTCAACCCTATCTCAACACACTACATGGCTGGTGCACTACAAACAGACTTAATCTAGCCCCAGCCAAATCCACCGCAACACTGCTCACAAGCTGGACAGGAGAAGACGAATACATCCCTCAACTCACCATAAACAACACACCCCTAACACATACACACACACCCAAAATCCTAGGAGTAACATATGATACTCATATGACATTCAAACAGCACACCACAAACATTAAAAAGAAACTGACACCCAGACTTAACGCCCTCAGGTCACTTGCTCACACAAATTTTGTACACAACAAAGAAACTACCACCACAGTATATAAACAATACATAAGATCAGTGATGGAATATGCAAGCCCAGCCTGGGCTTCTAACCTAGCTGAAACACATCATAAGACCTTACAGACTATTCAAAACAAAGCCCTGAAGATCATTACAGGCTGCACAGCTACTGCACCCACAGATCACCTACATCAAGAAACCAAAATCCTCAAAGTCAAAGACCATCTGGACATGAGAGGCACTCAATTCCTGGCAGAAGCCTCCACAAACCAAGACCACCCACTAAACTACATGGCAACACACCCACAGACACCAAGAAATATCAAAACAACACCCAGCACACGGTATCACACACAATTATTGTCCTCTCTCCTCCCTGCCCACCCCGAACCAACTTCCAGAAGCACATCCATACTCATATCTCTCACCGATCCATCCACTCACTCACAGACAACACGCAGCTGCATGCACGACCTCCCGAAATCCATCCTTCCGAATCCTCCCTTCCTCGCGAGGACAGAGTCCACCTGGCCAGGCTGAGATGCGGACACCATCCAGCTCTCCTGAGCTATCAGAAGAGACTGGATGACTCCGTTGTCGACGCCTGCCCGGGATGTAACACAGCACCTCATACCATTAAACACATCATAGAAGACTGCATTTCACACAACCACTTACGCCAACAACACAATCTACACTCAATGAGAGCTCTGTGGGAAAGCCCGATCGTGGCCGTGGCCTTCCTCAGGGACTCGGGGCTGTTCGGCCAGGCAGCTTAGGGAACAACAACAACAACAACAAAGAAGGACAACACTTGGAATTAATTTTCTGTCTGGCAATTTCCAAGTAATATTTTCTCCAAGTCCTCACTATAACAGAGGACACTTCTTTAGGCTCTACTTAACCAGTACAGTAATGATTCATTAGCTTGTTTTCCTTACGCCTCAGCACAACATGCTAGAGTTTTGGGTATCCCTAGCACCAGCCATTCCTTTTAATAAATTGTTCGACTAGGGTCTTTTTTAATTTAAAAAAACCAGACAGAACCGATACATTCAATTGCTATCTTACCTTTGCACAACTGGTTGTTCCGGTCCCACTTTGGGTCGGCTAGCACTTAGTCCGGAGCTCTTATAATTACACCTCCGGTCAGTAGGAGTTCCCCGCGTTCTCTATGAGTCCGGGTTGCAGAGGAAGGGGGCCTCTTAGATAACTATTCATTGCCTACTTCGCCGGAGTTCCACATTCACATTCCAGAATTCTCCAGGTAGATAATTTTATCTATCCTTTATTACGGAATAACTTTCACGGGGCTCAATCAACCATTTCCCCACACACCTCTTAATCACACAGGGTTATTCTGGCAATTTGGCTGAGTCAGATCCTTGACTCCGTGTCTTCATAATTAACGAGGATATTTCTTAGGAACAAAAGGTTGGGGAATGACTTTACACTCTCAGATAAACAGCCCATAGGCGATTATCCAACCTTTTGTTTTACAGACAACTCACTCACACTAATGAGGAGTGGCAGATTCTATTAATGATACATACTCTAGGGCAACATTATCACACATAAGAGAAGTCTATCTTTGCAACACTCTTCTGACAGTAGGAGATGTCAGAACAGCCCTTTTCATGACGTCCAAATCATGTCAAGACCTCCATATCTTTCTATCTAAAAAACTCTCCCCAAAGACATCAAGACTAGAATCTTGGTCTCTCCATCTATTCTAACAGATTAACACCCACAACTACTTGGTCTGAAGTATCAGCACTACTTTTATAACCGTCTCAAAGGTTCTCTCATGTTAACTTTATTAGATTCAGATCTCAATGACACTCAACAGGCCACAGTAGTCGGGGCAGACTGGTTAATTCTTCCACAGACAACAAATTAGACAGACTCAGACACACCAACAACAACAGTCTAACCACCCAAGAGCACATACCGGTTCAATGAACTAACTTAGTTCATCTTAGCCTTGCATCACATTATATCTCAAGGCACAACCGGTTCTTTCCAGGCCAGTTACACAGCATGACTGAAAGGAACTTGGGACAGACATTTAATTAAAAATGGTCTGTTTTGGTACTGGGAGAGACGACCGTTCCTTCGTAAGTACGTAAACAACGTCTCATACCAGTAAATGTGCCAACACTCATAAAAGCGATGCTTCAGTGAGGAATTCGAGTGAACATTCCTCCCACATCAAAAGTTTTTCTGTCTCACTTATTTCTAGTACCAAAACGAGATAGCCTACAGTTCAGACCAGTCATAGAATTATCAATCCTCAACAAGTTTATTGTAAACCACTTTTTCGAGATGATAACAATACAACAAATATCACAGCCCAACGTCTGATTAGTAAAGTGGGAACCCTGGGTATACCTCCATTGGGAGACCCTATCACACAACGTACAACATCAAATGCTTGACTACTACAAGTATGCAAGACATTACATGCAAAAAACAATTACCAAACGACTGTGGGAGTCATTAATAGGGTCAATACATTGGGTTCAGCTACCTGTTCCGTTGGAAAAACTTCGCCTGAATCCTTACATCGGGCTGGACAACAGAGCTTTTCCGAGTCAATCAACCTCATACCCTAATTACATTCCCTCAACGTATCATCAGACTTCTAGGCTTCTGGATAAGACCTGAGACTCCTTCCTCGACAGCCCTCTGGTCAAAACCTCCACCATCAGTGTGGGTCGACATGGACACAGCGGGAGCCCCGAGCTGGAGTTACCAATCGTTCGACGGTTGCCAGACCCAAAGTCGCTAGACCTCTCTCAATCTCTTATCACATAAATACAAAGGAACTAGTTGTCCCTCTATTTTTCCAAAAAAATCATGCCCTTTCACTCCAACACAGAGTACAGTAATAGCCTTTCACATGGACAACACATCAGCCGTGTCCTGTATCAACAGGCAGGGTTCAACGAAATCTCACACGCTCCTGAGATTGTCGGAGGCAATATTTTTCCTTACTCTTCATTACCATATCACAATTCAAGCAGTTTACCTACCAGGCAAGGCGCATCTGTAGGCGGGCACCTTATCTCGAGGGAAGGGTACCCTAGTCGAATAGACAATCACTCAGACGGCATTCAACAACTTGATAAAGCCGTTCCATCCACAGGTAAATCTCTTTAATTCACACCAATCGACAAAACTCCTGCTTCTGACCTGCTGGCACGAGGTCCAGGCGGGCGGAACAGATACGTTCTCAGAGGTTTGGAACAAGTGGTTATCGATATACCTCTTTCCCCCTCCGGACACACACGAATGTCCAAAGTTATGCAACATATCCACTTAATTCAGGGTCAAGTGTGCCTTATAACACCAGTCTGGTCAACACATGTGTAGTTCATTCATCTGTCTCTCGAGTGTCCCATTCCAATACCATTTCCAACGTCTTGTTTCCACTTAGAGCAGATTGGCAACCTGCAGACTTGTCTACATTTAGCTTTATGGATATTTTCAAAGTCAAATGGCGGAACTCTTATGATTAAGCTGTTCACGACAAGTTAACCAAACAATTTACGCCTTCCACTATTAGACAGTATGAATCGCATTGGAAACAATTTACCACGTGGATTGTAGAGTCTGTCCAACACATGGCTTCAGTCAGTTTATTTTTAAAGTACTTCAATTACTCCCTTGAAGACAAACAACTGTCAATTAACACACATTATTCACACATTCACGAACCACCGACGAGACAACACCTCCGCACCCACGCTCCCGAAAATCAGCTGATCTAGCAAGCTGTTTACAGCGATCGTCAAATAAACTCACCTAAACTTCAGTATAAGGATATTTTGTGTTGTCCTGTATTAAAATGCAGTATTAAAATAATTTGAGATTAAAAGCAAGTGAGGATATTTCGAGTGATAAAAATAATTCAAGTGATTGTGAATGCGAGTGGATGTAAACAAATATGGCTGACTTTGATGGATTTGAAGTCGGTGAGACCGAGGGCATTCTAGGGAAAATTATACGTGAGCTGAATGACATTAAAAGGTGGAAGGAGGATATGCAGGAGTGGAAGGTGAGTGTTAGTTCACAGATTGAGGCTATATGTTCAATATGTGGTGCTCAGGCTGGGGACATCGAGCCTGGACAAGATTTGAGTCGGGCTAGCCTAAAAGATATTCAAACTCATATGGGGCAACTCCAGGACGAAAATGAAGCTTTAAGATTGCAACTTGAAGAATACAAAGGGCAAACCAAGGAAATGAAAACACATGTGGAGGAGATTAAGGAGAAACACAATAAATGGGTTAATGACGAAGGAGGAAAAGTGAAGGAAGTGGCAATGAAGGAAATCATGGAGGAACAAAAGAAACAATCAGAAAGGGAAAATAAAGATTTAGAATCAGTGGTAGTAAAAGCTATGAGGAGAAATGAACAGGTCTTGCGTGAAACAATAGATAGAAATAAGTGTATTATTGTATTTGGGGATATAGAGGAGCACATTATTGAGAGGAAAGCTAGGGATAAGGAAGAAATTAATAAGGTAAAAACATTGATCAAGCATGTCGATGAAGAAGGAAACAACTGGAGAGATGATATTGAAGAAGTTAGGAGAATGGGTAAATATAGTAAGGGAAACACAAGGCCAATGAGAGTGCAGTTTAGGTCTAGGGTAACAGTGGATGCAATAATGAACGTAACATGGAGACTTAACTTGACCAGCAAGTTTAAGAAAATTACAATTAGAAAAGACATGAGTATTGAGGATCGAAACATAAGAAAGGAATTGCAAACCGATGCAAATGTAAAGAATGGAGAAAGGACGAAAGAAGACGAAAAGAAGTTTTTCTGGAGAGTGTGGGAGGGAAAACTCAAGAAATGGTATATAAAGCGAAGGGACGAAGTAGGGAGGGAAGGGGAGATGGTGCGGGTGACGGGGGAGAAGGCAGAGAGAGGGGAGGTGGAGATAGAGAGAGAAACAGTCCAAGTGGAGGCAGAGGGAGGGGAGGTGGAAACGGAGCGAGAAACAGTCCAGGTGGAGACAAGAGGAGAGGAGACAAGCTAGGAAATAAATTGGGAGGGGTACGTACAAAAAAGAAAGGAACGGGCAGGGACGAGAAAATAGGGAAAATACTGGAAATGCTAAGTTCATGTATACAAATATTGATGGGTTAATTTCCAAAAAGATTGAGTTTGACGAATATGTAAAGAGAGAGAGGCCCGGGGTAGTATGTTTGACTGAAACTAAGCTTAACCAGGAGGTAGACACGAATATAATTAGTTGTGCAGGATACAGTACATGGAGAAGAGACAGGTTAGGAAAGCTAGGAGGAGGAGTGTTGATCATGGTAGATAATAAAATTACTGCTAAAGAATTAAAACTTGGTGATAGCATTGCTGAAGTGGTAGCAGTTGAAATTGAGGATAATGATAGGTCAAAATTGGACATTGTATCAATGTATTTACCTCCTAAGACTAAATCTTGGAGCAACGATGAATATAATGAATTAATTTTGGAAACCTTGCGTATGTTAGAAATTATTTGTAAAAGGAAAAATAGGCTTATTCTTGCAGGGGACTTTAATTGCGGGGAGGTGGATTGGGAATGTTTGGATGCGGGTTCAAATGAAAATACTTGGGGTAGCAAATTTCTTGAACTAACAATGGGGTATCTATTAACACAACACGTTACGGAAAATACAAGATTTAGAGGAGGTGATGAACCATCAAGACTTGACTTATTATTCACCAAAGACCCCCAAGAAATAAAGAACCTAACATATTTGAGTCCCATGGGAAAAAGCGATCATGCTGTGATTGAATTTGAATTGACAGTGGAATTTCTGGAAGGCAGAGAGGAGGAACATAGGGAATATAGACTAAATTATAGTTAGGCGGATTATGAATCATTACGAGGATACTTTGCAAATATAGATTGGTCATTTATTGAGCAAGAACAGAATATTCAGGTAAAATACACCATGTTACTAGACATTTACAGGGAGGGGGTAGATAAATATGTACCAACATTTAAGGATAGAAAGCTGGTTAAGGAGAAAGAGTGGTTTAACATGCGATGTCACATTGCCCAGAACAAAAAGGACTCTGCATGGAATAAAGTGAGAAGGAGACACACTGAGGAAAAATGGGATGAGTATAAGAATGCTAGAAACAACTATGTCAAGACTATAAGAGAGGAGAAAAAGAACTTTGAAAAAGATATAGTAAACAAATGTAATAAAGAACCCAAACTGTTCTATAGTTATATCAACGGTAAAACTAAAATAAAGGACAAAATAACAAAGCTTAGGGTAGAGGGTCAATTATATGAAGACACAGTGGGTATGTGTGAAATTATGAATGATACATTAACATCCGTGTTTGTGGAAGAGGATGACTATGTAGAACCTGTGGTGGAATTGAATGAGATACAGGGACTAGAGTCGATAGAAGTCAACAAGGATGAACTAAAATCATTGTTGGAAGAATTGGACGTGAGAAAATCTATGGGCCCAGATAACATTGCTGGATGGGTATTAAGAGAATGTTCTGAACAACTAGTGAGACCTATTTTTAATATTGTTCAATACTCATTAAACAAGGGGGAACTTCCCTTAGAATGGAAACAAGCAAATATAACTCCAATATATAAAAGTGGAAATAAAGAAGACCCGCTAAATTATCGACCGGTATCCTTAACGAGTGTTATATGCAAGCTTTGTGAAAAGATTATTAGAAAAAGATGGGTGGGTATGTTGGAGGAGAGGGAAATAATTTCAAGCAAGCAGTTCGGGTTCAGAAAAGGTCATTCGTGTACCACAAATTTGTTGAGTTACTATGATAGGGTAATTGACATTGTACAAGGGAGGGAGGGGTGGGTAGATTGTATCTACTTAGATTTCAAGAAGGCATTTGATAAGGTGCCTCATAAGAGATTGTTGTGGAAGCTCAGGACTGTGGGGCGGGTTGAGGGAGTATTATTAAAGTGGATGGAAAACTATTTAATTGGGAGGGAAATGCGAACAGTAATAAAAGGAAAGTTCTCCTTGTGGAAAAGGGTAAAAAGCGGAGTGCCTCAAGGATCGGTGTTGGCCCCAATCATGTTTTTGGTTTTCATCAACGACCTTCAAATGGGAATAGGCTCATATATATCTATGTTTGCTGATGATGCAAAATTAATGAAGCATATTACAAGTAGGAGTAGTTGTGAAGAATTACAGAGAGATCTAGATAAGTTATATGAGTGGAGTCAAACTTGGAAAATGGAATTCAACACGAGTAAGTGTCAGGTTCTTGAGATGGGAAAAAGTAAATATAGACCTTCTTGGGGATATAAAATAGGAGATGAAATAATTAGTAAAGCTGTGAAAGCAAAAGACCTAGGGGTAGTTGTGGCAGACAGCTTGTCACCTGAACAGCATATAAATAAAATAACTGGTGAAACCTATGCAGTGTTGACTAACATGAGAATAGCTCTGAATTATTTAGATGAAGAGATGTTAGCAAAAATAATAGGGACAATAATACGACCAAGACTGGAGTATGCAGCAGTGGTGTGGTCTCCACACCTTATAAAACATAATAAAAAACTGGAAAGAGTTCAGAGAGTTGCCACTAAGATGATAGCTAGCCTTAGAGACCTACCTTATGAGGAGAGATTGGAGAGGCTAAAGCTGCCAACGCTGAGGGAGAGGAGAGAGAGAGGTGACATGATCATGATGTTTAAGTGTGTGAAAGGTTTTGAGAAGATCGACAAGGGAGATTTTGTGGTGAGGGACGAGGGAAGAACCAGGGGTCATGATTGTAAGTTGAGGAAAGTTTTATGTAAGTCTGATGTAAGAAAGTTCAGCTTCCCGTATAGAAGCATTGAGTGTTGGAATAAGTTGGATGGGGAGGTGGTGGGAGCAAGAAATATCCAAACTTTTAAAGCAAAATTGGATAAATGTAGAGAGAGAGACAGGACAACACGAGCTTAGGCTCAAATCCTGTATACTACAATTAGGTGAGTACACTACACAATCAATTCTCAGCCATTAAAGAGCCGTTCTTTGATCTCACTGGCTTCCGACTTACCCCTCAAAAGTTGAAAGGAGTTTTTCTTACAACTTGTTTTAGTTATGAGCTCCATCTAGACAGATTCTCCCACAGTAGTCACTAGACAAGGTGTTAAACCTGTTAATCAGTAAACCTTACACAGTCAACCCATCATATGACAAATTATGATCTAAATGTGTTTTCTTAATTTCTGTAGCAACAGCTCATAGAGTAGCTGGGCTTGCGGCCATAGCTATATCTGATAACTGATTCCACTTTAAGGACGATCTGAGTGCGGTCTCCCTGGCGCCAACTCCTGATTTCATAGCCAAGTATGAATTTTCTTAATTTCTGTAGCAACAGCTCATCGAGTATCTGGGCTTGCGGCCATGACTAGATCTGATAACTGATTCCACTTTAAGGAGGATCTGAGCGCGGTCTCTCTGGCGCCAGCTCCCGATTTCATAGCCAAGTATGAATGAGAAGATCATATGTTCTCTCTCCTTGATTTTATGGCCCTAAATCAAAACAATAAACACCATGGTCTATGCCCTGTGATGGCATGATATAATTAGATACAGTATAACAAACTTCACCCTTACACCCGTCTCATTTGTGGATCTCTTGACATGACAAATCAAGGTTATCTCAAAGACAACTTGCATCTATTCTAGTTGACATTATCTAAGTCGCCGAACCGTCAGCGGTAACAAAGGCTCATGAGGTGAGGGAGTGGGCCACGTCTGTCCGATTTCTTAATAATTACTCGACACAAAATATTAAACAAACAAAGGTCTGGTTCTCCCACCACACATTTTATCCAAGTACTGTTCCTGTCAGTACATTTGAAGAGTCCCACTGTTCCATGCGTAGCCATGAAACTCCTCTATAAGCCAAGTTAATTTCTGTTTTAATTATACAATAGTGCAATTTGTTTATGTTACTCCTATGAGTGAGGTTCCCCAAGATCTTGGCTTATACAATTGTGTTTTGAGAAAGGGGGGGGGGTTTCCGAACTGGAGAACCTCTCTCAGGTGATGATTAATATTAGAGTTAAGTAAGGTTGATAATAATGAGGTAATTAATTACCTAAAGGGATTTTGGTAAATACACAAAAATCTTTTTGAGTTTAATAAATATGATAAAGTTTTCACTTTAAACAAATCTATTTGTGGGCTATAGAAATATACAACTTTTATGTTTTTTACACTATACAGTTGCTCTCTTATCAAGTTTTACTAAATACTTCCACTTACCTTCCTTTAACTTTCTCTCGCTTCCTAAGGCTTACTCAGAATTTCTATCTAACAAATGCCTTATACTTTACTCCTTTTTTCTTAAATTTATCTAAATGTTATCTATATCTAATGCGCGAGCCGTTAGTTTTGGTTTTCTCCAGTCTTTGACGTTGAGCATGAGATGTCCCAACCACCGATCTTGGTATTCTTAGGCTCTCACGTCATTGACGGAGAGAACCATTACTAAATTACGGGTTTGACAACCCGAAGGGGGAGAGGGAAAAATAACTATTTAGTAATGGTTCCGTAGTCAATGACGTAAAGCGGCCCTCCTTCCTCCCTCTTCCCATGCACATGCGCAACTTAGTACTATGAAGGACAAATGAACCCAGCGTGGCCAGCTGGAGGACGCATGCAAGGGAAGGACTGTATAACGGTGCGCTAGTTAATTTAATAACGCAACATTCGTAGTCAATGACGTAAAGCGGCCCTCCTTCCTCCCTCTTCCCATGCACATGCGCGACTTAGTACTATGAAGGACAAATGAACCCAGCATGGCCAGCTGGAGGACGCGTGCAAGAGAAGGACTGTATAACGGTGCGCTAGTTAATTTAATAACGCAACATTCGTAGTTTCTAATCTTTTACTCATAAAAAATTTCTTTCTTTTCTAATGGTTACCTTTTTTTAATGACGTTCCCTAGGAACTAAGTAAAGGGTTTCACCCTAGGATGTACTTTTTATATATTTGGGTCGCGTTAATGCTTTCTCCGGGACCCTCACGTGGGTCTCCGGGGAGCCCTTATATATATAAGGCTCTCACGTCATTGACTACGGAACCATTACTAAATAGTTAGTTTTCCCTCTCTCCCTTCGGGTTGTCAAACCCGTAATGACTTTAGCCAACAGATCGAACAAGTGTCTCAGTCGCAAAGGCCTAGTTATGTGATTCCCAGAACCTATGTGCCTCAGGTCTCCAACGTGCCTCGTTCTCGTGTGTCAACACAGGTGCTAACAGAACAATACCGAGGCTACCCTAATCTCCCTAGTGGGGCCCAGGGCAGGTCTCAAAGCCGAGTGTCGGCTATTTTGGAAGAACCAAATAAGAGAATATGTGCAACAACCCGGTGAGGCTCAGGTGCCTTCTTCTATCCCAGACTTAGGTTGGGAAGAGTTCGCACGTGATGTGTTAAAACCCGCCGTCCGGACTGAGGAGGTTCGACTCCCCTCAGCCCGGTCGCTGGAGGCGGAGTCAACAGTCGAGTCAATGGAGTACCAATCCATACCTGATGATGTGTCGGAGCACTTGGAGTCCGGCCAGAAAATAGCTTCTTCAGGCCATTCTGATGTTGAATCTGTTGTGTCCATGGACAATGCTAAAGATTTTGTAACTAGGGGAGATTTGCAGAACATTTTTGATCAAATGATTAATAAATTTAATGAGAGTAGAGCGGTGTCGGACTCTCCCTCGCCATCTCCGGTTGCTAGGCCTCTGGAATCCATACAGGTACCTACTAAACAATCTCAAGGTCCCTACCCTGTTACTGCTAGCTTAACTCCCTTGACGTCAAAAATGTACGTGTAGTCACGTGTAGTCACGTGTAATTCCTCCACCCCTAGAGAAAGTCCCTCTCAGAAAAGGTCCTATGCCACTATTGTATGGCCCGGATAGGTCTTGGGTTGACATTGTAGCCTTGAACCCTCAGGTCGCGCAGCCGACGGTTTCAGCGGAGACTCCGGTACCTGAACATTGGTGTATTCAGGTAAATGAGAGCTAGAAACTACATGCTAGAAATATGTCTGGAAAGATTTTAGATGTCAATATTAAGGCTATTCCTAATCTATATGCCCCTGACTACTTTATATATGCATCTTCCCCTGCTTTGCCACCAGCCTCATCTTCAAAATTGTACTCTGACTGGTCGAAACTACAGTAGAGGGTTTCAATGACGTTAATCTCTTGTTAGTCTAACACCTGAGTTAGACGCCCAACCCGCTAGAGATCAGTCCAGCAATCCAGTATTGCAGATTGGGGAGGTAGGCACCGGGCCGTGGCTCGAGTAGGAGGCGGAGGCCCAAAATTTTGCGTGTACAATAACTAGCAAGCCGACACACCAAATACCCCAAGAGCAACACAGTTGGTTGTCCCTCCCCGTAGCTATCGCCGGGGGCATTCTTCAGTCTCTACTTGATTTCCTTAGTGCTCCAAAATTGTCATTGTGGGAAATTCATGAACCCTTTTCTAGTCCAACACCAACTCAGCTCGATAAAGGCTACAAATTAGGGCAAAAAGCGTGGAGGCTATTGTCTCGGTTCCTCCTCAGTCGCCAGATTGCAGAGTCAATGATCAGGACGACTGAGGCAGTGACTGATGCAAAAGCTACTAAAGCCCTATCTCTCACCCGGCGGCTTATTCTCCAAAACTCTGTCCAAACACTTGGCAACATCAGGGTCGCCTTCTTGGAGGCGGTCTGAGCACGTCAAGACCTAAGAGTGTATTTGGTTAAAAAGTTGCCGGAAGATATTGGGCGGCGAGTAGTTCTTTCCCCTGTATTAACCCCGAACCTTGTGTGTCAGGATACATGGAGGACTGTGTTTAGCCTCTTAGACTCTGCCAGATCGCCTGCCTCTGCGCCGCGGAAGGAGTCGAGTAAATTCCATAAACCCAAATTTACCCCTAAGTGTCACCCAAGTGGGACTAAGTTTTTTCCATCCTTTAACCCTTCCTGCCCGGGTGTCATTTTAAAATGACACCCCTTGCGAAGGGCAGGAGCCCGGGTGTCCTTTTAAAATCCGTAAGCTTGAAAGCCTATTAAGCGTGGTTTGAAAGCCGTGCGCCGAAACGTTTGTAAACAAAGCCGGTCGGAGCGACGCGCAGCTTCAAAAAAAAGAAGAAGTTGGAGGTTTGTTGTTATTGTTGTTGTTCCCCAAGCTGCCTGGCCGAACAGCCCCAAGGCCCCGAGAAAGGCCAAGGCCATAACCGAGCGCCCCCACAGAACCCTCCCTGCTGACCACAATAAAGCCTGGGTGACCGAAGCCACTCCATGGCAGGGAGCTGAGGAGGGTGCGGAAACGCCCGGGAAACCAAAGCCACATCTAGGGCCCTGTGCTCCTCAGCAATTATGAAGAGAAAGTTGAGGGGCAAAGGAAAAATGTGACGCTTTGGCTTCCAATCTTGGTAGATTGGGAGGTCAATCCACGGAAGAGATGCCGCCACTTGAGATCTAGAAAATATATAAGTAAAAGGAACAGTCAGTGTAAGCTATGGGTATGGCAGAGATCGCTCAGTTCTCACTCTGATAGACCAGCCCATCACCACATGACTAGAACCCAATCCTCTCAGCATCAGCTAGGAAAGGCCCTAGAAAGCCGCCTTTAGCGGGGGGATAGTTCCCCTATTTCAACCCCTTTCGGGGTTGGGCACCCGCCTGGTGCCCAAACAGGGCTACGTTTTTAGATGTGTGTGAATTATCTAGCAGTTAAAATAACAAAAATATACCTAGGCCTATTACAACGTTTTTTGGCCAGATCGCCCGGATCATAGTGCTGTTGGAGGTTTGTTGTTATTGTCTGCTAGACTGAAATTAGTGTCTGTAAATGTTCGATATTGCTAAAACCGCATCAAAACTCTCTCCACGGAAATCGTCATCACAACTGAACCAGTTGACCTAGAGAGCTCTACTCAACGCCAGTCTACAGATACGAAACAGGGCTACGTTTGTAGATGTGTGTGAATTATCTAGCAGTTAAAATAACAAAATATGCCTAGGCCTATTACTACGTTTTTTGGCCAGATCGCCCGGATCGTAGTGCTGTTGTCATTTAGAAGGCTAGCCCGTGCAGGAAGGGTTAAGACCCCTTCCGCGCCAGGAAGCAGTAGCTCTACCAAGGGTAAGCCACAGAGTATGGGATCTGGGAAGTGGTACAAAGGTCAGTCCAGGGGTAAGTCAGGACAGGAGTCACGGCCCCTTACCTCCAGCCAGCCGTCTACCTCCACCACACCCCAATAATATAAAAACTAGTACACCACAAAACTCTCTAACTCCCAGGGCCCCCGACGGGCGAGTTGGATTCGAGTGTAGTTCTGCCGGACCCGTCAAGTTGCATGACTAGAGAATTGCGGACTTGGGCACGGACAGTGGTACGCAAGGGCATCACTTTGCGGAGGCTCCGGCGACCTCGTTTACGTCAACCTTTAGAAGTCAATCATGTTTCTTTAGAGGTGGAGTCACTAGTCCAGGAAATGATAACCAAGCCTATCATTGTCCCGGTCAATCCAGCTTGCCCCGTCTATATGTCAGATGAGGCCGGTCGTAGACTTGTCTCAACTGAATTGCTATATTCACAACCCATCGTTAAGGATGCTCACTGTTAATCAGATCAGGTTAACAATTCCACCGCAAGGTTGGATGTGTTCTTTAGACCTGACAGAAAACTACTGGCATGTCCCGGTCAACAAAAAGTTCCAAAAATTCCTCTCCATGAGGATCAGGCATCAGACTTATGTCTTTCAACGGATGCCTTTCGGCCTGAACCTGGCCCCGAGAGTTTTCACCAAATTAGTCCGACAGGCTCTGTTACCACTTTTGCGGCAAGGGATCAAGATCATGTGGTACCTAGACGACTGGCTGGTGGTAGCAGAATCCGAGATACTATGCCTTAAATATGTCAATACCATTCTACACCATGTCAAATCCCTGGGGTTCAAGGTCAACTTTGCAAAGTCGAATCTTGTCCCTACAAGGGTAATTCAGTGGGTAGGGCTGCTTGGGGACACAACACACCTAACCCTCAGTCAGAGTGTGGACAATCGAAACAGGTATCACAAGAAACTGTTCCTTTTTCTTCACAGTCTGACTACCACGAGGAAGGTGTGGGAGTCTCTCGTTGGCTCTCTCAACTGGATTTTACTTACTGCACAGTTGGGCCGGTTGAAAGTAAAGAGGTCAATCTTGGAGGGAAACACACATTATCCGCTTTTGCCGGCGGACAAGTCATGGCAAATCCCGAGTTAATCCACAACTTAATAGCGGTCTGGGTAAGGCCAGAAACATTGCATTCAATTATGACGTGGACTTCTCCTCCGCCTACGGTATTGGTCGATACTGATGCGTCAGGGACACTGGGTTGGGGTTATCAGTCAAACCTTGGACACCAAAGTCAGGGTCTTTGGTCCCGATACAAGGAGTTTCACATCAATGCAAAAGAGTTACTAGTTCCCTTATTTTTCCTTCAGGCTCACAGTTCAACTCTAGTGGGGAAATCAATAGCCTTTCGAATGGACAATCTGAATGTCGTAACATGCATTCAGAAGCAAGGGTCAACGAGGTCTCGAGTGTTGCTAGAGTTGTCGGAAAGGATATTTGTGTTGGCGAACAAGCTAAACATTTATCTTCACACATCTTATCTGCCAGGCGTGGCCAATGTATGGGCAGATGCTCTGTCACGGAGACAGAGCACATTAGTAGAATGGGAGCTCAAGCAAACAGTCTTTCAGAAGATGATTGCAGAGCCGTACCGTCCACAAGTGGACTTGTTCGCGTCAGAGGAAAACCACAGACTCCCTCGCTTCCTCACGCGCCAGGAAGTAACCCCAGCGGGAGGACCAGACGCATTGCTGACGGACTGGAACAGGTGGACTTCCATCTATCTGTTTCCACCACCAGACACTTCACTCATGTGTCAAGTAGTTCACAAACTACGGGATTATCGGGGCATAGTCTCGATGATCGCACCCTCAGGTGTGGTACAGTACTCCCAGTTGAAGACGTGGTGCGAGAACCCGGTGTCGCTCCCGATCTAGTATTTCCACTTAGAAGCAATTGGCAACCTAAAGACCTCGCTGAATTTTGCCTTGTGGACATTCAAAGGGCCAAATGGTTAGCCCTATATGGTGAAAGCGTGACTAATAAATTGATTAATCAGTACACTCTTTCCACCAGACGTCAATACCAATCACACTGGACACCATTTACTACTTGGATAGTGGAAACTGACCTGACTGATGCATCAGTGTCTTTAATTTTCAAATACCCTGATTATCTATTTGAACATAAAGGCTTGTCAGTAGTTACACATGTCAGTAGAAAAACATGACCACTATTAGAGTGCCATTTTTTTATGCCTACCTGGTCACTTGACAAAGCCTTGTCATTGCTTAATTCTCAGAAATATAGTCACAATCCTGCTTTTGATTTGATCTTAAAAAAGACTGTTCCTTATGGCCTTGGCTACAGGAAACCGGGTATCTGAGCTGGCGGCGATGAGCAACGAACCTAATTGTCTAAGGTTTTCCCGGCGCAGTGTCAGTGTGCAAATTGCGCCGTCGCCTAGCTTTATCGCAAAGAACGAGCACAATGAGCATGTTTTTACCGAATTCGAGGTCCCGGCGCTCAAGAGAGGAGATTCTCAACATAAATTATGCCCGGTGAAATCTTTAATGACTTACATTGGAGTCTAACCAACCGGGAGCTCTGTGGGTGAATCAGGCAGGGAAACGTGTTACGAAGCGGCAATTAGCAGCTTTTCTAGTCGATGTGATCTGGGAGAGTAACCCGGGAGCCGTTGGACGTGCTCGTGACATAAGAAAGCGGGCGGTTTTCGCTTCTTTAAGAATTATCCAGTCACTGATATTCAAAGTACGCAATTATGGGCGTCCAATCACACCTTCTTAACACGTTACCTGTCTGTTGCTCTAGATAAATCATGAATGTCTTGTGGCGCATTGAGGCAACGGGTCTGATAGTCTGGTGCTCTTTTTATTATTTGTTAATTTTAAGAGAGGGGGGATGGGGGGGGCACGTGATAGCTAAGACAGATAGCTAAGCCCTGCCGGAAGTGGTTAGTGCATATATGCATTGTGATATTCATTATCCTAAGAGTTACTCAAAGACTGGAATTACAGTCTACTGTAGAGTGATTTTTTTTTTTTTTTGTATTTTGTATGCATAACCAAATATTTTATGTGATACTTATTATCATAAGAACACTCATTAACTGGAAATAGAGTTATGAGTAGAAAATATATTTGTACAGTACATGGTATAAGAAAATATACATAGACAAAGATTTTATTTATAACAGTTACACATGTTGTATACATATAAGTGATCTGTTTTTGTACATATAATCAATAGGTTTATATGTCGTGCAATGTTTCTACAATCCCTATCCTAATGATTTCAGAAATTTTTGTACACAGATAGGCTATATCTTTAAGTACACTACCTGTACCTATTTTTACAAGTTTTTTATTGTATTTTGTATACAAAATAAAGAAAAAATAGAGCTCTATATCTGGGTTTATTTTCATCCTATTGTTGATTTGTTAGTGGTTTGATATTTGTCACGAATGTCCCCCTCCAGACTTGTGATATCAGGCATATCGTCAGTGATGGAGGGGCCACTAATAAATTATATGTTTGAGTCCCGGAGGGAAGAAGGAAAACCTAATATTTAGTAGTGGCCCCAGAATCATTGACGATTCCGGCCCTCCCTTCCATCCCCTTCCATCCCCTTCCCATTCGTTTGATTATTTCTAAGTTATCTTGATATGTCAGTGAAGGAAGATGACGCTTCAGCGTCTACGGGCGAACCCACGCTATCAACATCCACACGATGGGAATCATAGCAGATTAGTAGTTCTGATCTTTTTCTTTTTATTATTTTTTATTTACATTTTTTCGTAGTGAGCTCCCGCATCATAAGGACGATTCCGTGAGTGATTATGAGCTTACGCTTACGATGTTTTATCTCTAGCACCCCGGGGTGGTTGATTTGAACAGCTGACTCTGGGGTTCAAAGAGTGCCATTACTGTTTAAGGCATATCGTCAATGATTCTGGGGCCACTACTAAATATTAGGTTTTCCTTCCTCCCTCCGGGACTCAAGCCTATATTCTTGCATCTCTAAAGTTTTTGAACTATTCTTACTTCAAAATTTCTTGAGCATTTCTCTTCTCATAATCTACTTTCAGATCGCCAGTATGGCTTCCTTAGGGGCCGCTCTACTGGTGATCTTTCCTATCTTACTAACTCTTGGTCATCCTCCTTTCGGGTCTTCGGTGAAACCTTTTGTATTGCACTAGACAAACTACCCTCCTTCAGTGAAACCTTTTGTATTGCACTAGACAAACTACCCTCCTTCAGTTTCTATCCCTCCATCTCTGCCTTTATCTCTAATTTCCTTTCTGGCCGTTACATAGCTGAGGTTGTGGACGGCCATCGTACACTTCCTCATCCTATCAACTTTGGTGTTCCTCAGGGTTCTGTCCTATCTCCAATTCTCTTTCTAATATTCATTAATGATCTTCTCAACTATACCTTCAGTCCTATCCATTCATATGCTGACGACGATACCTTACACTATTCAACTAGTTTTTCAGAACGCCCAGCATCCAATCACTCAAAAACTCACGTGATGAAGCCCTAAAACACTTCTCTTCGGATCTGTCAACCATTTCCAATTGGGGCAGAAAAAAATCTTGTTGATTTCAATGCTTCCAAAACCTAATTTCTCCATTTATCTACCTGTCAAGAAGTCCCACATGACTTTCCCTTATTTTTCAACATTATACAAAAATCAACCCTTCATCTTGTCTCAGTATTCTCGGTGTCTTTTTTCTTGGAAAGACCATATTACAGTACCACTCATGCTAAAACGGCTTCCCAGAAGTTGGGTGTGCTCAACCGCCTCAGGGGGTTCTTTACCCCTGCACATCTTCTTGTTCTGTACAGGGGCACAGTGCATCCATGTAGTTAGTATTGTTCTCTCATACAGCACTTCTAGACAAAGTTGAAAAGAAAGCCTTTCGTCTCATTAACTCACATCCACTCATCGATTCTCTGCAATCTCTCTCTCTTCACCGCAATGTTGCACCTCTGTCGCTATTACAATAATCAGTGTTCCTCAGAACTCTCTCAGTGTATACCACCTCCTCTGTGTAGAGCACCAAGCACCCATCTTGCCACACAATCCCACCCCTACTCTGTCCAGCTCTCCAACCCAAGAGTGAAAGATATTCTCAATCTTTCTTCTATTCAACAACTGAGCTCTGGAACTCTCCCTGAATCCATCTTTCCGTCATCCTATGACTGAAATTGATTCAAACTCTGTGTTCAGGCTTATTTTTTTTACTTGAACATTCATTGATTTTGGCCCTGTTACTCTTTCAACTCTGGGGAAGGCACTCATCACAGGCAGTTTTGCCTTTTGTCTCCCTCATCCACATAGACAAAAATTAAAATAATCATTACCAATTATCTAACCCAAGATTGAACCAATTTTCCCAGTCTTTTTTTTTCTACTCGAGTAAGCTCTGTAACTCTGCTTCAAGCTCTGTATGTCTAGACATTTTTTACTCTAATGTACCTTGAATTTTGCTCTATCACTCTTTGCCTTTAGTCTCCTTCATACACATAAAGATAAAAAATTAATATATATACAGCATACTGTACATTGGAGCCCCCATCTTCGCCACAGCAGTCTTCGCTGTTTCAATCTTCGCGGTACACACCAAATATTCCCAAATTCCATGTTCGCTCAAAAATCTTCAATCTTGGCGCCAAAATCCCAGTTGAAATCCGAAAAAAGAGCAAAAATAATGAAAAACTCAACTTATAACTAGAAAACATACAGTAAACACAAACAATATAAAAAGTTAACTGAACTAAAAAAATCTGCCATTGTCAAGGTGTTTGTCGCTTAGAGACGATATCCGAGTGAATCCGAAATCCGATCGTCAATTGCGTAAAATGCTGCCGCCATCTTTGTATGACGTCAACACTAGGCAGCCGCTCACAGTCCACTCGTCTTTGTGTTGAAAAAACATCTGTTTGCAAGCTTTTTTGTGCCTGAACCTCTTATCTCTCGCGTTTATTATAACCTCTAGTACATCTGGTGATAGGGATGGTGGGCCTGGTGGTGGCAGTGAAAGAAATTCATGCTCAAAACACAGAGCAAAGGCCAGTCCATGTCAGACGAAAGCGGCGGAAATAGGCCTAGACGATGTTAGGCTAGGCTAAATATGACAATGATTTAAAATAAAATCTGTGTGGTAAGTAATCCTCTCATAATATGTATTTATACGTATTCTCATAATATGTATTTATTGGATGTATTTGGGGCGAAATGGGTACTTGAGGGGTGACTGGACGAATTTAGAACCTAGGCCTATAATTTTTCCCATGATATGAACAATGGGATACCAGTACTATTGTACAGTATTTATAATGCACCAAAGTTTTATGGTTAGGACTGTTATTTAGCCATGTCTACATTATTAGGCCTTTATAATGCATAAGATTTAGGCCTAGGCCTACTTTATGTAGAAAAAAAAAAAAATCATAGGCTAAAACTGGGAAAAAGTGCAACTTTTAGAATGAGCACGGAACCGATTCAAATTTTCCTGATAAGAACAGTGCCCCGATCTTGGCTGTTTCAATCTTAGCTCAATTTCTGCGGAACCGATTAGGAGCGAAGATGGGGGCTCCACTTATATATATATTTTTCATATGTTAGCTGTGTTATCCCACTTGCGCAAGGTCAAATTGCCAAGAAACATAATTATCGGAAAAAGGGGACATTTTCACTCACATACTGTACAGTGGTGCACCGATCTTTGTGTCTAATTGGTGCCAACAAAATGTGCGAAGATTGATTTCGCGAAGATTGGGGCTTTGTTCTTATTGGAAAAATGGGAATTGGCTCCAAATTCGTCCAGTCAACCCTCAGTACCCATTTCCCCAAAAATATATCTAATAATACATATTATGAGGAGAATGTTTGTCGCGAGCCGTGGCATAGTCAGTAGAGCTTCGGCTACGGATCAAAGGATCGGCGGGTCGAATCCTCACTGTCAAAATGTTATTGGCAGATGTCAAGCCCGGGCAACTTGACCTAGCAATTTGTGACAAACGTGTAATCTTCATGGCCAGCCCTTCTAGGAAATTACAGCATCTGGCAAAAAAACCAAAAAAAAATGTGTTAGGAGGAGGCTGTAGGCACCAGACGAACAGGCTGGTACTCCCGGGGAGTGCTAGGTGGCTGATAAGGACAGCTGGAACTCCTGTTTGACCACCTGGCCTCCCTTGCTGATCCTTTCCGTGCCTCACCAATATTAAGGGCAACCCCAGTCTGCCTTCCAAAACACCTCCTCTTTCTATCCATACTTTATACAGTACCACAAACATTTCACATACAGTACTACACTACCTTTAAAAAAATAAAATACAAAAAATAAATTGGCCCTGTCACTCTTTCAACTCTGGTGGAGGCACTCGTCACAGGCAGTTCTGGCTTTCGTCTCCATCATCCACATAAAAAGAAAAAAGAAAAAATACTGTACATATAATAAGGATGTTACTTACCACACAGACTTAATATTAAATAATTTGTCATGCTTAGCCTAGCCTAACTCATCGTCAAATTTCCATGGCATTAGTCCGACACGGTTGTTGTTGTTGTTCCCTAAGCTGCCTGGCCGAACAGCCCCGAGTCCCTGAGGAAGGCCATGGCCACGATCGGGCTTTCCCACAGAGCTCTCATTGAGTGTAGATTGTGTTGTTGGCGTAAGTGGTTGTGTGAAATGCAGTCTTCTATGATGTGTTTAATGGTATGGGGTGCTGTGTTACATCCTGGGCAGGCGTCGACAACGGAGTCATCCAGTCTCTTCTGATAGCTCAGGAGAGCTGGATGGTGTCCGCATCTCAGCCTGGCCAGGTGGACTCTGTCCTCGCGAGGAAGGGAGGATTCGGAAGGATGGATTTCGGGAGGTCGTGCATGCAGCTGCGTGTTGTCTGTGAGTGAGTGGATGGATCGGTGAGAGATATGAGTATGGATGTGCTTCTGGAAGTTGGTTCGGGGTGGGCAGGGAGGGAGAGAGGACAATAATTGTGTGTGATACCGTGTGCTGGGTGTTGTTTTGATATTTCTTGGTGTCTGTGGGTGTGTTGCCATGTAGTTTAGTGGGTGGTCTTGGTTCATGGAGGCTGCTGCCAGGAATTGAGTGCCTCTCATGTCCAGATGGTCTTTGACTTTGAGGATTTTCGTTTCTTGATGTAGGTGATCTGTGGGTGCAGTAGCTGTGCAGCCTGTAATGATCTTCAGGGCTTTGTTTTGAATAGTCTGTAAGGTCTTATGATGTGTTTCAGCTAGGTTAGAAGCCCAGGCTGGGCTTGCGTATTCCATCACTGATCTTATGTATTGTTTATATACTGTGGTGGTAGTTTCTTTGTTGTGTCCAAATTTTGTGTGAGCAAGTGACCTGAGGGCGTTAAGTCTGAGTGTCAGTTTCTTTTTAATGTTTGTGGTGTGCTGTTTGAATGTCATATGAGTATCATATGTTACTCCTAGGATTTTGGGTGTGTGTGTATGTGTTAGGGGTGTGTTGTTTATGGTGAGTTGAGGGATGTATTCGTGTTCTCCTGTCCAACTTGTGAGCAGGGTTGCGGTGGATTTGGCTGGGGCTAGATTAAGTCTGTTTGTAGTGCACCAGCCATGTAGTGTGTTGAGATAGGGTTGAAGGAGATCTGTTGCTCTTTTTGGGTCATGGTGTGTGCATGTGAGTGTTATGTCATCTGCATAGGAGGCTAAGTTTATTTGGGGCGTATTGGGTGTAGTTATATCGTGCATGTACAGATTGAAGAGTGCGGGCGATAGGACGGATCCTTGTGGGACTCCGTTTGGAAAGTTTCTGATTTTAGATGACTGACCGGCAAAAGATACGTGTGCACATCTGCCTGCTAGGAAGTTGGCCAGCCACCTTTTTGTGTTGTTGTGCATGTTTGTGTTGTAGATTTTGTTTGTTAGGTTGTGGCGGGGGATGGCATCGAAGGCTTTACTAATGTCGAGTGTGGCTAATAGTGATCTGTGTGGTGGTCTAGCTGAGTTGATGCCGTCGAAAGCTCTTTGTGTAAGGTCTGTGAGAAGAGTGTTTGTGGAGTGCAGTGGCCTAAAGCCATGTTGTGTTGGAGCTAGGGGTAGGTCAGGTGTAATTAGTTGTAATACTAGGCGTTCCATGACTTTGGAGGGGGAGCAAAGAAGTGTGATGGGGCGGTGCGAGGAGGGTAGCGTGGGGTCTTTGTTGGGTTTGGGGAATGTGATGATGATACCATGCTTCCAAATGTCTGGTATTGTGTTGTGTGAATAGCTGTAGTTTGATATGTTAGTGAGTGCTTGTATGCCTTGTGGTCCCAGGTGTCTGAGGTGTATGTTGCTTATGTTGTCTAGGCCACAGGCGGGTGAGTGCTTGAGATTGTTGATGATATGCTTTGTCTGGTGATTGGTGAAGGGTGTATAGTCAGGGTCTGTGGGGAATTGTCTCTTACGTCGGATGACACGTCGGTCGTCTTTGTGAGGTTTTAGGTGGCTGACATGTGAAAAGTGATTGATGAGAGTGTTTGCTTGTTGTTTACATGAAGGAGTAGAGTCTGTTGTTGTGATTGCAGCATGTGATTGTGTTGTGATGCTGTTTAGTGTTTTGTAGAGTTTTTTGGGGTTTGTTTTGTGATCAAGTGTTTGTAGGAAGTTATTCCAATTTAGTTTTGTTCTTGTATTTTGTTGTTAGTTTGGGTGTTGAGTGCTTGAATTTTTTGTGTGATGTCTTGTGTGTGGGGTGCTGGGGAGTGTTTCAGTATGTCGCATTGTCTGATGAGGTTTTGAATTTCTGGAGTAAAGTTGGGGTTGTGTCTTTTTCTGTTACCTCTTGGAATGTGTTTCTTGTCAGCATTTTGGATAGTTTTATTGAGTATGTGTACATCATTGTTGATGTTAGTGATGGGTGTACTGTTTAGAGTTGTGAAGTGTTGTTCTGTCTCATTTGTGAATGCTTCCCAGTTAGCTCTTTTATAATTGGTGTATGTGTGATTGTGGCTAGCTGGGGTGAGTCTGGTTTTGGTGGTGATAATAATCGGGAGGTGGTCAGAGCCTAAGGTTCTGACCACCCTCCAGGATGTTGTGGGGGCGAGTTCTGGGGAGCAAAAGGTGATGTCTGGAGATGATGGGTTATAGAGGGCTTGGTGAGGAATATGGGTATGTTGATGGATGTCGTTAAGGATGATAAGGTTATCGGTTTGGTTTTGTAGTACCAGCCCTCTGTCTGTGTCGGGGTTGTCGACAAACCAGGCCGACGTCTTGGCGTTGAAGTCACCACCCAGGATGATGTGTGGGGTGTTTGTGATGTGTTGTAAGTGTGGTCTGTATTCATTTGGTACTGTAGGGGATGTTTGGGGAGGGATGTATGTGTTTATGATGGTTATGTTGGAGTTGTTGCCAGTGCGTATTTTAATTGACTGTATTTCTGTTGTGTTATCATTTGGGGGGAGGAGGTATTTGGTTTGTACACTGGTTACTATGTATGATATTTCTTTGTGTACCAGGGTGATGAGTCCACCGCCCCCGCCGACAGCCCGGTCTTGTCTGATGGTGGTGAAATTATGAAATGTGGGTGTTTTTTGTGTTGTGCGGAGTTTTGTTTCTTGTAAGATGGCAATGTGTATGTTGTGTTGTTTGATGAAGTGTGAGAGTTTGTGTTTCTTTGTGTTGATGCCATCTATGTTCAGTTAAAGAATGTTAATGTTATGTGCACGATGTATGTTGGGTGCTGCTGCACGAGGATGGGGTGGGGGTGAGGGAGGGGCTGGGGGTGGGGATTGGGGAGCAGGAGATGGGGGTTGGAATGGATTAGGATGGGGTGTGGTGTGTTGAGTTGAGGATGTGGATGGTATGGGAAGGTTAGGTGGGTTAGGGAGGAGAGGTGGACGGGTTTTAGGGGGGGGAGTGGATGATATGGGAAGGTTAGGTGGGTTGGGGAGGAGAGGTGGACGGGTTTTAGGTGAGGGATTTGACTGGGAGAGGGAGGGGCATGAGGAACAGGTCCAGGTGTTTGTGTAGTGTTTCTTGGAGGCAAGTGTTGTGCAGGTGAAGTGGGTCCAGTTCCCGCATGAATTGCAGAGAACTGAACCCTTAGTATGGCGACTCGAAGTGATGGGTTTTGAGCAAGTTGGACATAAGTATGTGTACGTGGGTCCTGGGTTGCTCTCAATGTCTCCGGCTAGAAGAAGTCTTCGAGAAATGACAGCCGGAGAGTCATTTCTCGGTGTAGGAAAAACTGTGTGATATGTGTGTGTGGTGTGAGAGGTGTGGAAATTCCCGGCGCGACCGAAGCACACGGTAGGCACACTTGGCTGGCCTTCCCCCTCCCCACGGGGGGTGATGGGACAACAAAATATTTTGCTTTAAACCTATTCTGGCACCCTCTTTGTATGCATGCCAAAACTGAGGGAGTAGTTTGTGAACAAACAGACAGGATTCTCATAGAAAGTGCCCTTTAGATAGTAGATTACTTGTAAAGGGGGATACAAGATTTACACTAGTATGGATTGGTCACTTGATGTCTACTCTCCATGCTGCACAATCCCTTGCATTTATGTGATTGATATATTATACCACAGACTTGAACCCCAGAAAATATTTATATGCAACATAAATTATTACCGGTATTGTTATTATTGTGTATTACTGTTCCAGATACTGTCTTGACAAAGATGACCTAACCCAGAGTGTGCGATATATGAACCTGTTGCGCGGTGAACCTCGCAACGTGGCTCAAGGCTGGCTAAATGAAGCTAGACTCACGCTGGAAACTCGCCAAGCTGCTGATGCACTGCTGGCCCACGCTGCCGCCACCGCAGTCAAGGCACTCTGAGTCAACCATCATACAGACTGGAGTCCCGATAAGAAAATAATTGGGAAAACCAGCAAGTTTACTAATCTTGAAATATTTGAGCCAGCTATAAGTTAAAATTCTCTATAGGAACCATTGCTAATACAGTACAACCCCTCTCTTATACTCTAAAATTAGTGGAGATCCTTGCCCAGAAATGTAAAACACTTCAGTTTTTCACCACGATCTTTTGGACTTTATCTGAAAGACTGGGGGGATAGTCCAAACCAAACATTTACCTCTGTCTTCGGACTTTGTCTGAAAGAGAGAAGTACATAAATGGACTTTGTCTGAAAGAGAGAAGTACATAAACAGACTGAATACCGTTGTTTAGACATTTACTTTGATTATCGGTACATTGCTAGAAAGAGAGAGGTATGGTCCTGACCAGATACCTAATACAAAAGTTTCCAGATTCCTGGGATCTGAAAGAGAAAGTTTTTTTACTGTATAGTTGATAAAGGGACTTGTAGAAGACTTGGTCCAGATCCTGAAATTTCATGAATTGGTACCATCTGATGGGTCAGATTTTATTTTGAGCCTCAATAAAAAGCTAATAAATGGCAGATACACCTCTGAAGCTTTACCATATAAACTAACTTTTTGGCAGTTTGATCAAGCCAAAGCACACCCAGTAATGCAAACTTGCTGTGCCAGACCTTGATTTTCATGACTTGATATTGGGTGGATTTCTCATTAACTTGGCTCTCCTGAAACTTTAAACATTATGTGACTATCAGAAACAACTTCTTTAGGAGGCAAATATTGTATGTAATTCGGTTTGTGCACGTCATTTTTGCAGTCATTTATTCGGTTATTCTTATTGAGAAAGAAAATGCTTTAGGAGTTAACAAGGTCATCGTAAGATGTGATTACAGTACAGTATAATTATTAGCCCTCTCGGATGGTATTAATTTTGACTTTAGTCTATGGACTATATTGAAATATTTCAGCCATCCATAAGACAAACTATTATTGAAATATTTAAGTAGATATTTTTATTTATTTTTTAAATACTGTAATAAGAAATTATTGACAAATCTGTCTGAACTGTAATACATGTATGGGAAGTTTGTCTGACATATTGAACACATGCGGAAATAATAATTTGTTATTAATACTAGTGCCAGATGATTTTAATCAGTGTAGGAAGGACATCTAAGTTTCAAAGGGCTAAAAACAATCTTGCTTAACCCTCTAACTCTGACAGATTGTTTTCCAAAGTTGATTTGAATTATTTAGAGGTATGTATGTATATACTCAGGCACATACCCCATTGCTGGGGGTGGTCGACACGAGACAGAGCCTGAACAGAAACAACATTTAAAGTTCCTAGTCTCAAGGTCCGGGACCACTTTTGCGTTCCCTCTCCCCTTTTTCTGACTCGTCGAGTAGCAGAATTGTTTGGAGGTAGCTAGAATAAAGTAAGTATTGACTGATCTGCTTGAACGGGTTAAGAGTTCAGGCCACCATATAAACTAGCAAAATACAGCTAAAATTCATCAATAATCTAGCCAAAAAAAATTACAAATACTATAGTCCACTTCTGATATTTCCTACTCTTATAGCAATCTTTACCTTTATAAGAGACCATGGACCATATCCAAATTTTTACAAATTGGTACCATCTGAGGAAGCAAATTTTCATGATAGGCTTCAATAATTGACTACTGTTTGATGGAGATACTAATTGATAAACCTTAACTCCTCAAAATATTGTACCCACAGCAATATGAATAATGTTTTATTATTAGCCCTCTCATGTGAATTCATTTTGTACTGGCCCATGGAAGTTTTTACTATGAACTAACTTTGTAGTGCTACAGGAATTTTCTCTCATTCGGTCTTCCCTTCACTGTGGGTCAAAAATATAATGTCCTCTTGGATATTATCTCTTTGCTTGGGATTGAGTGAAAGCTTATAATAAAACAAAGTTCATTAGCTACTACTGTATGGTACTCAATGTATGAACTAAAGAAAATATTTATTGTCTGGAAAGATTTAATTTTCTTTCTCTTTTAATATACAACAGGTATCAAATATAAAGATTAATTTTAATTCAGCAGAATATTTGAAAATATATTATTTTTATATGCATTGGTAAAAGGGTTCTAGTTTATCTTGTAAATTATCAATCTTAATTAGGTATTTAATTTATGAAAACAATTTTATTATTAGAATATTATTTAAAATTGCATTTAATATAATGTATTGGACTGGAAGTATTGTCCTTTATTCCAGTAGCTAATAATAATATTCAGCAGCTCAGTAATAAGAATTTGTCAACTGACTTTGATTTCAACTTAATAGAGAATTTTACTCAATTAAGAAAGAACTCCTTAGGAATAAATGAGTTAAAAGATATCTTAAATTAGCTCGATAACTCTTTAAGTTGAATAAAATTGTCTGGATATATTCAGAATTAAACATAAATGGACATCATATGATTTTAAAGGATTAACAAGATAAATGTCAGTGATAATACAAGCCTGTTTGCATCATTAACCCCTTCAGTACAATGTTATGTTAAAGTTATTTTGTCTAAAACTTTTTAAAAATTTATTTACGGTACCTAAGGAAGAACCTAAAATTCAAAAGCGTATGAAATACCTGTATATCTTTTTCACTGGGCCATTCCAAATTGAATTTAATAATTTCTTCAAATGAAAATACAGAAGTGTACATCATGCTGAAGGATTAGATAGATAATATCACAACAACAACAACAACAGTCAATTGACAAATGTTTAAAATGAGTTTAATTTTATAGCAACCATTGTTAAGATGTGATATGTACATATTGTTCATATTATGTAAAGGATAATTCTTTGACAACAAAGTCAGGTCGTTAATATTGTTTCCTTTCCCTAATCACATGAAACTGAGCTTAACCCTTTCGCACACCAGAACGTGATTGCGGCGTTTCAGGAATACTTTAAAAACCTTTGTGACTATCAGGGATGTTTAGAAACCTTTAGTT
The DNA here is from genome assembly GCA_032716605.1 of Paralithodes platypus. Lineage (NCBI taxonomy): Eukaryota > Metazoa > Arthropoda > Malacostraca > Decapoda > Lithodidae > Paralithodes > Paralithodes platypus. The sequence goes on along the minus strand of CM064509.1, from coordinate 32,073,960 downwards.
TAGTTAGTTCAACCTCTACAGGTGTCTGAGCGATTTGTGGGCAGAAAACTAATTTTGGAGAGGTAATTATGAGATTTAACCCTCCAGACCCGGTTGGGCTCTGAGGCACCCATAACAAACACCCCCCGCGGAACCCGGTAGGGCTCTGAGGCTCCGGGTGCTTGCGTATATGCTTTCGAATGGCGCGCATAAATTTTTGTTGTTGTGGGGTGGTAGACAGCGCCACCAGACGTGAACTACGCCACAGCATCAGTCTCTACCCCGACGCCATCATGGATAGTACGCCAATAAGTGATTCCGCTGTGTCCGATACCGTGCTCCCTACGACGCCCGCCCAAGCTCGTCGCGTCTTACGCAGACGACACCGCCTAAATGTGTTATCTCCAGGAGGTATTGAGGAGACATTAAGACTTTATGAGCGTGCTGAAGGAGAGCATATTGTTGATGATGAAGACAGTGATAAATCGTCAAATTATAAGTCGAGTGATTATGGCGATGACAGTGACAATGGTAAGCAATTTAGGGGATTTGCGAGTGAACATGAGAGTGATGAAGGTGATGTAACAGCTTTCACGGAAGCTGTTGAAGGTGAAAAGAGTGAAGTGGGGAAAGTGAGTGAGTGGGAGAGCTCAAGGTCAATCTCCAAATTTCACTTGAGTGACACGACTCCAAGCCCTTCGCCAGCTAAATCGCCTTTCAAGCTACGCTTTTATAAGAAGCAGGTACTTGAGAAGGCGGCCGCATTAGCCAGGGAAGAAGCCAAAAGACTTGGTGAGGATGAGGCTGTGAGTGAGGGTGAGCGTGGTGACTCATCTCGCCCGCCATTGTCTCCCTTATCTACCCAAGCCACCCAAGATGACCCGGGCGCCCCCCATTCTTCCCCACCACCCCCACCACTGCCAAGGGTTGAGGACCCACCACTTTCGGCCTATTTGCCTCCTAGGTCCCCCGACAGGAGACATACTGCTGCCGAAAAGGGGAAAGGCAGGACATATGTGAAAAAAGGACAGCAAACTAGGCGGGCTTTGTTCGAGGCTCCCGCGGCGTCCACCCCTGCCGGCCCCAGCCATACGCCCCCGCAACTTTCCCCACCTCTCCAGCCTTCAACATGTGTGCCTGACGAAGTTTTTGAGCTCGCATCACCAATACCTGGGCCTAGTGACAGTGGAACATTGCTTCCTGCCACTCGTCGCAGGCAAAGGAGCCCAGAACCTCGGGGGGACATAGCCTCACCTGCCACTCCTTCCCCACCTCGCCCCCCCGCACGCCGCCCACGCATCACTCGTTCCCCGCCAGATTATGTGGGGGACACTGACGATGAAGGGCACCTCACAGATGACTCTGGCCATGACTATATAGGTCCACCGTCAGGGCAAGATGACCACTCTGACGACGACTACATGGACATGGACGACCCTCAACCCATTCGCTCCACCCGGGGGCGTCGTGCTGTGGCCCGCCCTGGCCGCCGCCCTGGCCGCCCTAGGGCGCGCACCTCCCGAGTTGGCCGTGGGCGTGCTGGGCCACCACCTGGAGCTCCTCGTGTGCGTCGCCAAAACCCATTCTACGTTTTCCAGTGGGAAGACCTGGCTGACGGGGAAGATTACAACCCTGATGTGCCAGCTTTTGATGAGGTACAGGAGGGTTCAGGAATTACCCCCATTTTCCCACAGGCCCCAATGCTCCACCACATGAGCTTTTTGAGGCCTTTTTTGATGAGGAGGTTACCGGATTTGTCATCAAGGAGACAAACAAGCAGCAGCAATTCCAGGTCCACATGTTTGACAAGGTGACCAAGGGCCACATGAGGCAGTGGACCGAAGTGACTCATCACGAGTTCATGGTCTACCTGGCACTCGCCATGCTAATGCCTCATGTCAAGAAACATAGGTTGCCTGACTATTGAATCACCAATGATCTCATATCCACCCCTGCCTTCGGGAAATATATGTCTCGCGACCGGTACCTTGACATCCTCGCAGCGCTCCATCTTGTCACCAACACCGACGTCCACTGCCCAGACAAGCTGTGGAAGATTAGGACGTTGTACGAGATGATGCGACACCGCTTCTCCTCCTACTTCAAGCCCTTCCGCAAGGTCGTCATTGACGAGTCTCTTGTGCTGTTCCGGGGAAAGCTCAGCTTCCGGCAGTACATCCCCTCAAAGAGACATCGCTTTGGCATAAAATTCTTTGTGCTGTGCGACTGCCGAACTGGCTATGTCCTGGACTTCCTGGTCTACAGCGGAAAGGAAGGGGACGTGCTTGTGGACCCGGTCATTGGGTTTGGCGGAGCAGTGGTGCAAGCCATGATGGACCGCTATTTCCATAAGAATCACGTCCTCTACACGGACAACTACTACACGTCCCCCACTCTCTCAAAGTACCTCCATGAGCGCAAGATGGGGACTGTAGGCACAGTACGAGGGAGAAGGAAGGGCATGCCACCTTTCCCTCCAAAGACCAAGAAAGGCGATGTGTTCCGAAAGAAGTCGGGGCCCATTCTGGCTATCCACTGGCACGACCAGCGGAAGGTCAACCTCCTGACCACCGTCCACAAGGGGGAAATGGTGGAGACTGGCAAGGTGGATCGCCGCACCCAGGCCAGGGTGACCAAGCCCGATGCTGTCCTGGACTACATCAACATGAGGCTGGTGGACAAGTCCGACATGCAGATAGGCTTCATTGACTGTCTGCGTACCTCGTGCAGATGGTACAAAAAGTTCTTTCTGCACATGGTGGACATATCCATTCTGAATGTCTACAATATATACAAGCTTCGGAATGAGAACACACCCAGGAAGTTCAATAGCCTGCGGAGGTTCCAAAAGCAGGTGTTGAAGGAGCTCCTGGAGAAGTATGGTACGCCACAGAGGGCAGTGGCACATGCTGGGCCCGCCGCTACTGACCGCTTGCACTGTGCATATTACATGAATATGCACAGGCTCATTTCCCTGCCTCTGACACCAGCAGAAAGAAAGCAGCATGTCTGCTACAACACCAGGCTGAGGGCGAGGTCAGAGAAAAAGTCCACCATGGAGTGTGTGGAGTGCAAGGTGCCACTCTGTGCTGAAGGGTGCTTCTTTGATTACCACTCCAAGCAGGAGTTCTAATCATAGTGAAAGTACCAAAGACAGTGACAATATGTATATATATAGGCAATAAGTGGAAGTAAAACAATTTATTCTAATACAAAAATCAAATGTATTATGAGAAAATTGATACAAATACAATAACACCATAATAAGATGTGAAAGTGACACATAAATGTATATAATAAAGTGACATTCATATGATTAGAACCTATAGAAATATATAAATCAGTGAAAAAAGACAATAAATTGTATATAAAACGTTTACAAAGCATATAACTAAGTGAAAGTGACACAAGACCTAATATTTGATGGCCAAAGTATAATAAACACCTGTGATAACGAATAATCAGTGCCTAATATAACAATAACCTACCTCATTTACTAATAAAACTTACGGTATCGAGTGAAAATTAGCATTATCAGTGACCGTGACACACTCTAAAGCATATTTACCAAAGTGAAAGTGACACAAGACCTAATATTTGATGGCCAAAGTATAATAAACACCTGTGATAACGAACAATCAGTGCCTAATATAACAATAACCTACCTCAATTACTAATAAAACGTACGGTATCGAGTGAAAATGAAAAACAATATTAGTGACTGATACCCTAATACACATACTTTATATAATTGGCCTCAAAATAACTATAAAGATATCAAATAAACATCACATTGTCAATATCAACCACTAAAGTCGTCTATGGGAGGCAAACACTATGGCGCGACGAGCGGCTAGGTGCGTGGTAGCCGGGGCCGGGGCAGACGCATCCGAACGCGGGAAGATTTTTCCGCCGAAAATCACTCTACTTCCCACGCTCGCCATTATGCAACCACTGGGGCTAGAGACCTCTACTCAACGGCATTCTACAGAGGAAGGTTTGTGAAACATTTTATTTTTTTATTCATAACAATACATGCCCTATTTATTGAGTTACAGGTGAGTGAACATAGCCCAATAATCGTCAAAACACCCGGGAACACCGTACAGTCGCGAGCTAAGGGCGCCGGGTCTGGAGGGTTAAGAGAATTCTACTGTATTTCTGAATACTAAACAGCAACCCCCGGAGCATAAAAGAGTTAACCTTTAAAGGGCGAAGCTATGGTATTTCAAACTTCCCTACAGGCAAAGGTATTTTGGTTCATTCCTGATGAAAATATTCATATTTACCATATACCGTAAAATGCGGTAACTTCGGACATTTTTCGATGTTTTTTAACAATTTCTCCTGAGTTTAAACACATTATAGATATTTAACTAGGTCAAGTGATGTATGGTGGTAGTGCGCCGTAATCCAGGAAGCCTCCTAAAATTAACCCCTATAATAAGAGAGCTATCCTTATCCTAAATGATGTCCGAAGGTTGCTTGAAAAGTTGATAACTTCGGACGTAGGTGATTTCTTATGGAAAATGGTTGCCAAGAAAGCTGAGATAACTTCGGACGAACGGAGGAGAACTTCGGACCTACGTTTGTGGCCTTATTTCATTCATTTTTCGGCTCCTACTATTTTATATGAATATTTTATTATTGCTGCTTATTCTTGTCTGATGTTATAGTGGAAAATGCACAGTCAATACTTTTAGGCCTGTATAATCAGTATAGGAGGGGGATATATACGATGTTTAACATATATTCTGTTTGCATCTGTTCTCGTTAGGCATCGAGCTCACTCCTAGAAAATATTGAGCAGGAAAAATAACCAATGCTGTCAAATCAATAACTCGAAAATTAACTAGGCCTAGTGAAAATATATAGGTATGTATAATATATCACTGCATATACACTTTTATGAATTTGAGCATTTTTATAGGTATAACGTATTTGTTGGTGTTTCTTTCGGCAGATAATTTTTTTTTTTGGACAAGATATATGCCTCTCCTAATTTATATATATTATATATCCAGAATTATCCGAAATACATAAATTGGTTAGCATAGTATCATATTTTTATGGGTTTTTGGACTCGGAGAATGATGATTTGATCTTTTACCACCATGTTAATGATGTACAAGTATTATGAATGATTTTCATAGGGCAAATAATAACAAACGATTGTTTTGTTCCATGTCCGAAGTTACCATGTTTTTTTTTTAAAACACAATCCGTTAAATGATACTGTTCTAGCTAGAGCGTTATACAAGTGTAACAAATTTCCTTTGGTGGATGTTGTCTCTGGTAATGTTACTACAAAATTATATCAGTCACAACATCATTCATACAAACAAATTTCTTCAGGGTGATAGAAGTTTGGCAGGGTAGCGAAAAATGTACATATTTTCGTCACATATATAATATTTTTTTAGTGTACATATACTCATGTCAGTTCCCTAGGACTTTTACATGCTCTTCCTTTGCCATTTCTCTAAACGGACCCCACAAAAAAAAAAAAAAAAAAAAAAATCCATTATATAATGACAATGTCTAATTACTTATTATCGCCGATGTCCTAAGTTATGACCCAAGTCCGAAGTTACCCCACTTTACGGTACAGTATATCATTATTACTTCTCCTTATGCCCCTATTTTTCTTTTAATATGAACATTTAAGAGCAATACAAGAAGGGAGAATAGCATTTGGGGGGTGAAAAAGACATATTTTTGCAGCCCGGTCGTATCATGAGGCGAGAGCCCAGGCGGGGAATACCCTTACCTCCCGAGCTCTAGAGCGACACTGACTGCTCTGAGTAGAAGTGTCTGTGTCGCAAGGATCTCTAGCTGCCTCGCCCATGTTAAAGAGACCGCGTAAGGGAAATTCGCGCGGTAAATTACCCGATAAAAGCGGGAAAACAGTAAGAGGAAAAATAGCTGATAAATGAGGAGAGGGTGGGGGCACATGTGTAGGAGTGGTAGAAAGTAATGGAGGGGAATTATCTCACCTAATCACATATTGCTTTGTTTTGAATGCCAGATTTTTTTTTTTTTTTTGTTATGCCTTGACTCTTAACTTGTAAAGTGCTAAGCCCCTGTAGTATACACCATGCCCCCATGCGAAGGTATTCTGATTCATTCCTCACTAATATCGTTAATTTACCATATACTATAATTAATACTTATCCATATGCGCCTATTTTACTTTTAATATGAACATATGAACGTGGGAAAGCAATAAAACAAGTGGTTGTTGTTGTTGTTGTTCCCTAAGCTGCCTGGCCGAACAGCCCCGAGTCCCTGAGAAAGGCCATGGCCACGATTGGGCTTTCCCACAGAGCTCTCATTGAGTGTAGATTGTGTTGTTGGCGTAAGTGGTTGTGTGAAATGCAGTCTTCTATGATGTGTTTAATGGTATGGGGTGCTGTGTTACATCCCGGGCAGGCGTCGACAACGGAGTCATCCAGTCTCTTCTGATAGCTCAGGAGAGCTGGATGGTGTCCGCATCTCAGCCTGGCCAGGTGGACTCTGTCCTCGCGAGGAAGGGAGGATTCAGAAGGATGGATTTCGGGAGGTCGTGCATGCAGCTGTGTGTTGTCTGTGAGTGAGTGGATGGATCGGTGAGAGATATGAGTATGGATGTGCTTCTGGAAGTTGGTTCGGGGTGGGCAGGGAGGGAGAGAGGACAATAATTGTGTGTGATACCGTGTGCTGGGTGTTTTGATATTTCTTGGTGTCTTTGGGTGTGTTGCCATGTAGTTTAGTGGGTGGTCTTGGTTCGTGGAGGCTGCTGCCAGGAATTGAGTGCCTCTCATGTCCAGATGGTCTTTGACTTTGAGGATTTTGGTTTCTTGATGTAGGTGATCTGTGGGTGAAGTAGCTGTGCAGCCTGTAATGATCTTCAGGGCTTTGTTTTGAATAGTCTGTAAGGTCTTATGATGTGTTTCAGCTAGGTTAGAAGCCCAGGCTGGGCTTGCGTATTCCATCACTGATCTTATGTATTGTTTATATACTGTGGTGGTAGTTTCTTTGTTGTGTCCAAATTTTGTGTGAGCAAGTGACCTGAGGGCGTTAAGTCTGGGTGTCAGTTTCTTTTTAATGTTTGTGGTGTGCTGTTTGAATGTCCTATGAGTATCATATGTTACTCCTAGGATTTTGGGTGTGTGTGTATGTGTTAGGGGTGTGTTGTTTATGGTGAGTTGAGGGATGTATTCGTGTTCTGTCCAACTTGTGGGCAGGGTTGCGGTGGATTTGGCTGGGGCTAGATTAAGTCTGTTTGTAGTGCACCAGCCATGTAGTGTGTTGAGATAGGGTTGAAGGAGATCTGTTGCTCTTTTTGGGTCATGGTGTGTGCATGTGAGTGTTATGTCATCTGCATAGGAGGCTAAGTTTATTTGGGGCATATTGGGTGTAGTTATATCATGCATGTACAGATTGAAGAGTGCGGGCGATAGGACGGATCCTTGTGGGACTCCGTTTGGAAAGTTTCTGATTTTAGATGACTGACCGGCAAAAGATACGTGTGCACATCTGCCTGCTAGGAAGTTGGCCAGCCACCTTTTTGTGTTGTTGTGCATGTTTGTGTTGTAGATTTTGTTTGTTAGGTTGTGGCGGGGGATGGCATCGAAGGCTTTACTAATGTCGAGTGTGGCTAATAGTGATCTGTGTGGTGGTCTAGCTGAGTTGATGCCGTCGAAAGCTCTTTGTGTAAGGTCTGTGAGAAGAGTGTTTGTGGAGTGCAGTGGCCTAAAGCCATGTTGTGTTGGAGCTAGGGGTAGGTCAGGTGTAATTAGTTGTAATACTAGGCATTCCATGACTTTGGAGGGGGAGCAAAGGAGTGTGATGGGGCGGTGCGAGGAGGGTAGCGTGGGGTCTTTGTTGGGTTTGGGGAATGTGATGATGATACCATGCTTCCAAATGTCTGGTATTGTGTTGTGTGAATAGCTGTAGTTTGATATGTTAGTGAGTGCTTGTATGCCTTGTGGTCCCAGGTGTATGTTGCTTATGTTGTCTAGGCCACAGGCGGGTGAGTGCTTGAGATTGTTGATGATATGCTTTGTCTGGTGATTGGTGAAGGGTGTATAGTCAGGGTCTGTGGGGAATTGTCTCTTACGTCGGATGACACGTCGGTCGTCTTTGTGAGGTTTTAGGTGGCTGACATGTGAGAAGTGATTGATGAGAGTGTTTGCTTGTTGTTTACATGAAGGAGTAGAGTCTGTTGTGAGTGCAGCATGTGATTGTGTTGTGTTGCTGTTGGAAAGTTTGATGCTGTTTAGTGTTTTGTAGAGTTTTTTGGGGTTTGTTTTGTGATCAAGTGTTTGTAGAAAGTTATTCCAATTTAGTTTTTGTTGTTCTTGTATTTTGTTGTTAGTTTGGGTGTTGAGTGCTGTCTTGTGTGTGGGGTGCTGGGGAGTGTTTCAGTATGTCGCGTTGTCTGATGAGGTTTTGAATTTCTGGTGTGAAGTTGGGGTTGTGTCTTTTTCTGTTACCTCTTGGAATGTGTTTCTTGTCAGCGTTTTGGATAGTTTTATTGAGTATCTGTACAGCATTGTTGATGTTAGTGATGGGTGTACTGTTTAGAGTTGTGAAGTGTTGTTCTGTCTCATTTGTGAATGCTTCCCAGTTAGCTCTTTTATAATTGGTGTATGTGTGTTTGTGGCTAGCTGGGGTGAGTCTGGTTCTGGTGGTGATAATGATCGGGAGGTGGTCAGAGCCTAAGGTTCTGACCACCCTCCAGGATGTTGTGGGGGCGAGTTCTGGGGAGCAAAAGGTGATGTCTGGAGATGATGGGTTATAGAGGGCTTGGTGAGGAATATGGGTATGTTGATGGATGTCGTTAAGGATGATGAGGTTATCGGTTTGGTTTTGTAGTACCAGTTTGTCTGTGTCGGGGTTGTCGACAAACCAGGCCGACGTCTTGGCGTTGAAGTCACCACCCAGGATGATGTGTGGTGTGTGGGGTCACTGGGGTGTTTGTGATGTGTTGTAAGTGTGGTCTGTATTCATTTGGTACTGTAGGGGATGTTTGGGGAGGGATGTATGTGTTTATGATGGTTATGTTGGAGTTGTTGCCAGCGCGTAACAGCAATTGGCTGGTGAATATTGTATATTTTAGTCCCACGGTCGTAATCTGGCCCAGACCGGCGAGACAGGCACACCCTCCCTCTCCTGTGTCTTGCTTGGCACTGAGAGACTAGGGGTGGACTCAGACTGGGTTGGAGTTACACTACTCCACCCTCCTCTCTCTCTCCCACTTGTCCTCCCTCGAAAATACTCGATAAATATCGGGAATAATAGAGAAAATACCTGATAATAGAGGAGGGGGGGTGGAGACATGTAGGAGTGGTAGCAAGTAATGGAAGGAAATTATCTCTCCTAAAAAAAAAAAAAATTGTTTTTGTTTTTTTAATTGCCACTGGGGTGTTTCAAATGTGTTTTATTTTAGGCCTAGGATCTTAAGAGACTTCCCGCAGCCGCCCAGTAGGACCTCTTAAGAGTCCTCCCACAGCTGCCGGGTTAACCCCTACTGTAACATAGGGTAATAGCATAAATGTACCCCCCAGTCCAAAGCAATGTGGCCAAAATGGCTTCAGAGGCAAGATATAACAACCTCCCACCTCAAAAGATGGAGGAATACTGCCTCTCCCAGCATGTGGAGGCTTGGATATAAGCTGAGAAGTGTTGCCAAGGTCTTAGAACAGTGCTCAAACTTCATGGTACCAGGTAGTACTAGTAGAGATGGGACGAATATAACTTTTCCATATTTGTGAATGCGAATGCGAATTTTTAGTTGTAAAATTCGAGAATGCGAATTGCAAATATTTCAATCTTTATTCCATTTTTCAAGAACTGCCGACTCAAAATTTCCTTTGACACTAGATTCACTATGAAAAAATGCTAGAAAAGTGCTTAAGTAGGATTGAGATAAAATAGGTGTTTAAAACGGTTATTCCTCTGAATATTATACTATGTCATTGACTTCTATTTATAAATTTCATAGTAATTTAATTAATGCTTGTTGGTGATTAAAAATCTCGAAATCTAGCGCTATAGGCGCTAAGTTGGCGACTTTGCTTGGAGATTGAGGCAGAGGGACAGAGTTACCCTTACCAACACCGCTACACTTCCTCAGTCCCAGTTTTACCGTTTTTGGTATTAAAGTACCAAATTTGGTACATTTGACTCCAGTACATTTGGTACATCTTTTGACAAAATAGTCAATATCTGGACCTGAATACGAAATCAGTGAGGAAATATGATTGAATATTCTTTATTGACATGCTATTACATTGGATATGTCTGAAATGGCAATATTGTGACAGTTCAACTGTCCAGGTCCACCACACGTTCGTTTACCAGGCAGTGATGCTATTTTAGAATAATTTGGTACTTTTCACTGGTTGGATCTGGTACTATTAACCCCTTCTGTACCGGCGACATAATTTTATTTATATTCTAGCTGTATTTAGAAGATTTTGAGCAGTTTAACCCTCTCCGACATATGACGCGATTCTGAGCCTATTAGGGATACTTTAAAGCCTTTGTTACCATCAGGGGTATTTAGAAACCTTTAGTTTAGTTACTTCAACCTCTGCAGTTGTCTTTGAGTTAGCTGTGGGCAGAAAACTAATTTTGGAGAGGTAATTATAAGTGAGAGAACAATATTTCTTAATTGCTAATCTGGCAACCTCTGCATCATATGAGTCTGAAGGGGTTAAGAAGGATCTGTGGTAGTGAAAACAGTTAAGTGAGATAGTTCGAATCCTGTTAATTGCTGGAGGCCCTTTATAAACTGAATACAATCGTCTAACAGCAGCTAGAATAAAGTTTAAAGGACGGCGCCAGTACAGAAGGGGTTAAATAAAGTTAAGTGGCAACACTGCTCAGTCCTCCTTCATTCCACTCTAGCGGACCCAACGCACATATTATAGGTTTGAGTCCCGGAGGGATGAATGAAAACAGGGAGTGATGTGAGACACGCTTGGGTAGGGTTGTGGAGTTGCCAGCCGCCCAAGCGAGTTGCCAACTGGGCAGTTACTAGGTGCGTGTATGCACCGCTCAGTGAAGTTGACTCACCATTCCCGTTCATCTCTCTGACGGACTCTCGGTCGATTCGGCTCAACCTTGTTCCTCTCTGTTCGGAGCTTTCGCTTCCCGGAAGGTGAAGTAGTGTAAAGTCAGTGAAAATAGGCTAGCCTAAAACAGATCGGATGCGGAAATACCCTGAGCCGACCAGGCCAAGTGGGATATCTCTATTGGTTCATCCATCCTCTCCACATGCCCGAACCATCCAAGCCTACTATAGGTCTGGATTGTAAAAGAGAGTGTAAGACACTGGTGAAACGGCTCCTTACTTTAATCCCATGATACGAGAGCGTAAGAGACTGGTGAAATGGCTCGTTTTCATGTATGACCCCAACATCTACAGTCTTCAGAAGATCTACAAGGAAGTCTTCCCTGCCTTCTGTCATCGTCACACGACAGGACCACCACCACGGTCCAGGACGTCGTAGGGAATAGGCCTACCATGCAGCCACGTCTTCAGAGGGGAGGGTCTCTACGCAGCCACATACCTTACCCCCTGCGCATGCGCGGCCCAACCTTTTGGCCCGGACGGTATTTTAACCTTTTCTGCACCCTCTGCAAATCTATTTGAGAGATCCTAATTACAATGATTTACCTATATGTCTATTGACCTCACTATTGTATTGTCTAATATTGATTATTTATCTTTGCGAGACTTTGATCTGTATTCTTGTACTAATAATTATTGTACTTATTCCATCATCCATCATTATTAATATATTGAGACGTCTATGTGTTATGAACCGCGTAAGACACTGGTGAAACTACTCCCTACTCAAGTCCTACGATACGAGAGCGTAAGACACTGGTGAAACGGCTCGTATTCGTATAAGACCTCAACCCTGCAGATCTTCAGAAGACCCCAAGGAAGTCTTCGCCAACTCTGCAACTGTCACATGGCAGGACCACCACCACGGACCAGGCCGTCATCAGGAATACAACGCAGCCACATCTTCAAAGACTGTCAGATCCTGCCAAAGATCTTCCCCTTGAGATGCGTGGATCCTCGATTGTGCTGATATATAATTACCTATCCATGTCTGATGTAACATTGCACTTATAATCATATGTTACTGTGGAATAAGAATAATATATGTTTGTGCTCTGTGTTATATTACTGTATCCTCTATTTCCTTCATACTTGTGTTATTGTTATTGTTATTATTAAAGGGCCTTCGGGTGGATGCCACCTGCTTGGCCCTAGAAGACTAACCGTCAGTGGGACCTTAAACTATGTCGGCAACATGTGTCGCCAAGAGGAAGACCCATAAGGCACGAGAGAGCTGAGAACACACACCCGCATCCTGGACACCGTGGCCTAACAATAGCCCTAAGCTGAACCCCCGAGACGACAAACGGCGAACCGAGTCCCTAAGTTTGACCCTGTGACTATAGAACCGCGGACACACCTCCACCAGATGCTCAGGGGTTTCGGGCTGTCCACACCAGCGACAGTCTGGGCACCGTATCATGCGGAGTCGGAACAGGTGTGCTGACAGCGCAGTGTGGCCAATACGCAGCCTGGCCAGCGAGACATCGAGTTTCCGCAGGGGGTGTCGACTCCAAGGCTGGGGGCACGAATCCCATCGGTATCTCCCCATGGTCATCTGTAGCAACAGCACCCGTAGCTCCCTGTCCCAAAGTCCGCGACTAGCCCGCCCGACAATCCGGGCATGTGTCCTCGTATCCATGTCAACCGACTCGACCTCTACCGAAGCGTGCGCCAGCTTCGCCGCAGCATCAGCCACCGTGTTGCCACGAATGCCCGAGTGTGCAGGAACCCACTGGAGGACCACTTCCCACGGTTGACCTAAAAAGTGAACCAGCAACTCCTGGATGGCGAAGACAAGACGAGGATATGTAGCCGGGCGGGCCGCAAGGAGCAGATGGAGGGAGGCTTGGGAATCCGAGTACAAGACGACCCGTTGAGGCCGAATATGACACCGCACAAACTCCAGGGCCCTAAGAATGGCAAACAGTTCCGCCGCTATGATGGGATGGTGCCCTGACAACCTCCAGGTCTGGCAGAGGGAGAGGTCCTCGTAGTAGACAGCCGCGGACGAGGAGGCCTGAGGAACGCAGGAACCATCCGTGAAGACACCGAAGTGCCCCTGATAACACGACCCCACCAGCTCAGCAAAATAGGCCCGGGCAAGTCCAGCACCCGTCGACGTCCGGTAACCTTCATGGAAGGTAACCCGGACGCGAGGAGTGAGATCAACCCACAGCGGGACCGGAGACACAGAGGGGGTCGGGGAGGGAGAGGGAGGGTCCACAGCCATCCGCCGATAGTGGAGGAGGCTCCTCACCAGGAAAGGCTGACGCCGTTTCACAGGCCACGATGGTGCATTCCTGGAGACCCTTGACGAAGCATGCAGGCCCGACAACGGGTGATTCCCAGGAAGCGTAGCAACTCGCCTTGCCCACCTACAATCCGTCAACACCCGAGACCAGGACAGAGGCAACGTCCCAGTTTCCGCTAGGAGGGACACGGTAGGGGAGGAACAAAAAGCCCCCAATGCCACCCTGAGGGCCGTGTTATGAACAGGGTTCAAGCGGCTAAGAACTGACGACGAAGCCGAGCCATACACTGCACTACCATAAGCCACCTTACTCTTGATGAAAGACTCATAAAAACACAGCAGATCATCCCGAGATGTCCCCCACTTGGACCCGGCTATACACTTCATTATACCCAGCCGCTTCATGCAAGATGATCGCTGGTAGTCCACATGATTCCTCCAAGTCAATACCGGCCCATCCCAACGCAGACCTAAGAAGGTGTGTGACGTACGATACGTGAGAGGCTCACCCCCCAACGAAATCGTAGGCAGACCCGGGAGTTTAGTCTTCAAGGTGAAGCACATGAGAGCGCTCTTTTGGGCATTGAGTCGTATGCCCCATTCCCCCGCCCACTCATAGAGCTCATCAACCGCCAATTGCAGGGCAGTCTGGGCCTGTAAGAGCGTGTCCGCTGAGCAGACCATGGCAAGATCGTCGGCATACACCATCGTCGTAGCATTACGGGACCTAGGGACATCAGACAACATGGCATTCAGGAACAGTGGTCCCAAGATCGACCCCTGAATCATCCCACGACGGACAGGGAAAGGCCGCGACATAGATGTACCGACCGCCACTGATGGGACCTCTCAAGCAAGTAGCTGCAGAGCCACGATAAAACCTTCCCACGAACACCAAGCATACCCAAATTGTATAGGACCCCGGCATGGGAAACCGAATCAAAGGCACTCGCAACATCGATGAACGCCACGAGGAGCACCTTCTTGTTCCGATATGCATCCTGGATGCGATATTCCAGCTGGAGGAGCACATCCACCGTGCCCCTAACCGGGCGGAAACCATGAATAACATCATTAAGGAGTGGCCTTTTAAAAGTCTCCAGCCACCCAGTGAGCCTCTGTGAAACCATCTTCTTCTCCATCACCTTACCCACCAACCGATAACAAGCAGATGGGGCCTACGTGAAGATTGTAAAGAGGGATCCTTACCCGGTTTAGGGAACGGAAGCAGGACCCCCGACTTCCACAGAGCCGGATATGTACCAGTAGACCAGCTCCTGTTATAATAATAATAATAATAATAATAATAATAATAATAATAATAATATTTATTCAGTCAGCAATTTACCAGAGTTTGTACCCACATAGTTTTGTGTACAAATATGACATGTACCAGCCTTGCCCTAATTCCAACTAAGGATAGCCCAATAAGGCCGTTAGGCGTATTTCCATTGGGGTCCTTGTGGGATTAGGTTAGCTGGGGAAAAGGAGAGGATAAAGAAATAGATACTTTAGAACAAAGTATTTCTAGGGGGTTTATTTTAAGATACCTTACATCCTATAGTAAATATTCAGTAAAAATTCCGTAATCAGTAATCATTTCAGTTTGGTTTGTCTATGCTCTTATGTCGTAGTAGGTAGTAGACATAAGCTTGGTTCTCCCTTCTCGCAGCTGTCCCGGTTCAGGTGTTCCTTCATGCTACGTCTGAAGGAATACAGTGTTCTCTATTTCACGGACTGACTGGGGTAGGTCGTTCCAGTCTTTGATGGCAGTGAATAGAAATGTTTGCTTACCCTGTCCCTTCGGATTCTCGGGACCTTAAAATTAAACATCATGTTTCTTGTATTATTTCCAATCCGCTCATTTGATTTAATACATCATTCTTTAGATACTCTGGAACTCTGACATAGAAAATTTTTGAAGGCATTATATATCCTGATTTGTTTGCCCCGGTTCCAGAAACATTGGAGCATACCTAGTGACTGAAGTTGTTCCTGCCCAACATGTGATCTGGGTCCTAGGTTTCAGCATGAACCTAACCATTTTATTTTGAGTGACCTGAAGTTTGTGCTGTGCTGATTTAGATGATGCAGAGTACCAGGCTGACACAGAATAGTCAACATGACATTGAACAAGCGCTTGGCAGAGGGTCTTTTGGGGTCGCCGCGGGCCAGCATCCCACCTGTCTATACAGGTATTTTATACGTGCTCTACACTTACATCAGGATAGATTCCAAAATTGTTTGTCACCTGACAAACTCTCGTCCCGTTTCCGTCCGAGATGATTTCAACTTGTGACACTGTTGGTATAGGAATATCATTACAGTTTGCCCGCGAAGCCCACAATGTCTTTTTCAGTTTTGCGTTTTTGTTCCACATAAGATGCTTTCCGTCTTGCCCATGTGAAGAGATAGTCCTATTGTCCACTAGCCATTCACTATACTGATGCTAGTTCTTTGGAAAGGAAAGCGGCACTACTTATTGGGTCTTTTCCTGAAACCAGAATCCCCCCAGCACGCTGTCCGTCTGCAAACAGTAATAATTAACATGAAGACGCTCAGTTCCATGTCGTTCACATAACAGAGAAAGAGTAAGGGACCAAGGATTCTTTCCTGCGGGACCCCACAGTTAATTGGCATAGGATCCGATATATTATCATCAATTTTGCACATCTTTTGGGTTCTACCACTAAGATCAGATTTAAACCAGTTTTCACAGACCCTA